>JABTTQ020002036.1:85027-699284 GCA_016081115.2 Rehmannia glutinosa
GGCGACACCGGATTTGAAGCTGGGGAAAAAGGACAAAATCACAAATAAAATAGATTCAAAATAGATTCATAGATTTGA
Organism: Rehmannia glutinosa; assembly: GCA_016081115.2. Lineage (NCBI taxonomy): Eukaryota > Viridiplantae > Streptophyta > Magnoliopsida > Lamiales > Orobanchaceae > Rehmannia > Rehmannia glutinosa. Next base: position 85,106 of record JABTTQ020002036.1, read on the forward strand.
TATCTTGTCTAGAACTCATGTTTGAAAGAAAGATTCGATCATATAAGTCGACAAATGAAGTGGGTTAATTAAAAATTCACAGGTGAAAAATGGCAAAAAAAAAAGCATTCACTCCTCTTTTGTATCTTGCATCTATAGTATTTTTGCCCTGGTGGATTTCTCTCTCATTCTTTAAAAGTATGGAATTTTGGGTTACTAATTGGTCGAATACTGGTCAATCCGAAATTTTTTTGAATGATATTCAAGAAAAAAATATTCTAGCAAAGTTCATAGAATTAGAGGAAATCCTCTTTTTGGACGAAATGATCAAGGAATATTCGGAGACACATCTACAAAAGCTTCCTATATAGGAACCCACAAAGAAACGATCCAATTAATCAAGATACACAACGAGGATCGTATCCATACGATTTTGCACTTCGCGACAAATATAATCTGTTTTGTTATTCTAAGCGGTTATTCTATTTTAGGTAATGAAGAACTTGTTATTCTTAACTCTTGGGCTCGGAATTCTATATAACTTTAAGTGATACAAAGATAAAAGCTTTTTCGATTCTTTTATTAACCGATTTATGTATCGGATTTCATTCACCCTACGGTTGGGAACTAATGATTGGTTCTGTCTACAAAGATTTTGGATTTGTTCATAATGATCAAATTATATCTGGTCTTGTTTCCACTTTTCGATTATTCTCGATACTATTTTAAAATATTGGATTTTCCGTTATTTAAATCGTGTATCTCTGTCACTTGTAGTTATTTATCATTCAATGAATGATTAATAAATGATCTACTAAATATTAAATATTAATCTAAAATCTAATTAATATATTAATCTAATCCAATTAGATTAGAATGTTTCTTACTTTGTAGTTCTACATAAGCATTAAAAACTTCATATCCGGGGGATTTTCATCTATAGTATTCCATTCCAGTAAATAGCAGAATCGTGGATAGGGAACTATACTAGCGACCTACCCAATTTATTGTAGAAATTTTCGGATCAACGATTAGACCATGCAAACTAGAAATACTTTTTCTTGGATACAGAAACAGATTACTCGATCTATTTCCGTATCGCTCCTGATATATATCATAAATCGGACATCCATTTCAAGTGCATATCCCATTTTTGCGCAGCAGGGTTATGAAAATCCACGAGAAGCGATTGGGCGTATTGTATGTGCCAATTGCCATTTAGCTAATAAGCCCGTGGATATTGAGGTTCCACAAGCAGTACTTCCTGATACTGTATTTGAAGCAGTTGTTCGAATTCCTTATGATAAGCAAGTGAAACAAGTTCTTGCTAATGGTAAGAAAGGGGGTTTGAATGTGGGGGTTGTTCTTATTTTACCGGAGGGGTTTGAATCCCTTATATCTATTTCTGTAATTTGTTTGTATGAATGTCCTTCGTCCATCCGTCACCCATAGTAAAGCGAACAGGTTTTTTGATATTTATAATATTTGTTAAACTTATGGGAGAATATGATGTTTTCAGATTGTCTACTAATTTTCTTTTTTAAGACACATGTCTTTTCTTTTCCCTTTTTTTTATTTATTCATTTTGTTTGAAATATGAAACCTAATAAGTTTAAGGTTGTCATTATGATTTATGAGTATTCTCTGTATTTGGGACAATGCTCATCTGACCCCTCAACTTTTGTAATTCTCACTAGCCATCACAACAATATTTACAAGTTCATGATTTATGGACAGGCCCGTATTTGACCCCAAACACAACATGCAATTGCTTGAGGCCCAACATGTTTAGGGGGCCCAAATTTTTTTTTTATTCTTTAGATATATGACAAATAAAAATAAAAATGGCCCAACACCCAAGCCCTTGGCTGGACAGCAACCTAATTCAAAAAAAAAAAAAAAGCAATTTTTACTTTAAAAAAAACAGAAACCCTTGATTATTTTGTTAGTTGTACATTGTTAGTTGTTCGTCGGTTTATTACTATTTTTAATTAGTCGTATTGTTCCGGTAAAGTAATTATTCAACCTTGATTTAGTTTAAGATAAAAAAAATTATCACATTGAGGGCCCATTTTCAAAATTTCGCTTAGGGCCCCGTGAATTTTCGTAATTTATCCTAAATATATATATATATATATAATTTTGATTTAGGAAGAGCCGAAGAGCCCCATTGATAATGGAAACCCTTTTCCAAGTTCTAAACCATGACCACTAGGAAAGTTGTTGGAAGTAGTTTCCGAATTAAAATTCAAGGGTTTTGATATTTTTGGCAAATTTTCTGTTCTATTCGTTCTTATTTTTTTATGAAGTTTGTGTTTGGTAGTTGTTATTGTTCCTATTTATTTGTTGGGGTAATTACAAAAATACCCCTAAGATTTGAGTTAATTAAAAAAAATCCAGAGATGTTTCAAAATTACAAAAAATCCCTTCAAGTTTCATTTTGTCTTAAATTTAAGTGGGGTAACTGTAATATTTTTGTAATTGTCAGTGGATTTTTTGAAATATTTTTGAAAATTACCGGAAAAAATTGTAAGACGGAATCAAAACTCAAGGGTTTTTTTTTGTAATTTTCAAAGAACTCTGGGTTTTTTTGTAGTTAGCCAAAACCTCCGGGGTGTTTTTGTAATCATCCCTTATTTGTTTTATTATTAATTGGTACTGTTTTTGATTGTTCAATTATATACAAATCCTTAAACATGATATAAATACGATACTTTTTTCTGAAATTTCAAGAGTATGTATTTGCAGTATCACAGATGGTCGGCATGGATTCCCCAGCAGAAAGAGTTGAGAATATAGATGATTTAGTGATGGATATACTTATTCGGTTGCCTGAAAAGTCCATCTTTAGATTCATGTGTGTCTCAAAGAGATGGAAAAATATGATCTCAGATCCATTCTTTCTTCAGACTCGTAGTCGTGGTCGTGGTCATGGTCGTGGTCGTTTGCTGGCACTCATCGAAACAAATTTCGGTCATATTTACTCAAACAAGCCTCTGCCTCATTGGCAACCACCAATGAATATTCTCCCAATCATTGAAGATCATCATCGCAGTATTTGCAAATACGTCCCCAAACTATTAGGCTATTTCATCAATTCCTCCAATGGCCTCATACTCTGTGGCCGCCATCCGTACCAATACCACGTCCTGAATCCCGTGACGAGAAAGTGGGTCACGCTGCCACGACCGTCTCCTGTCGGACTAGACGGATACGAGGACAAATCCATCGGATTGATGTGCGAGGAAAACACGAGTGAATTGGCAGCCGATTACACAGTCGTCCGAGCCGCGGCACACGCCTTCCATTGGTACTCGGCCAGGAACTTTGGCATTATCGGAATTTACTATCCGAAACCCGACAGGGACCACGTGCAGGTACTGTTAAAACATAGTATTTTAATATTATGATTTCTTATTTAGTTTTAGTCCTTTTATGGTTAGGATTTCTAGTCCTTTTAGGTTTAAGTTTTTTAGTCGTCTATATTTGTCTTTCTCTACTTTGTAATTAACTTTTGGTTTTGCATCACAATAATACAAGTCTTTATTTTCTCTCTCAATATTATATGGATTCTTTGATTTCAACAGGTACTAGAGCTGCCTGGAGCCGTAGTATGGGATGAGAATTACGTCTCGCGTACGATCACGAGGTCGCCCGCGGACGACGCTCTCTGGTACAGTGTGATCGACCTGAACAGCCTACGATTCTTTATGTTGAGTGGTTATAACCAGAATATTTAGAGATGGCTGCTAAAGGTTAGTACCCTAATCATAAATTAGAGAAAGTGGTTTCTTCCATCTTCATCAAAGAAAGACATGGCTGCTAAAGGTTAGTACCCTAATTACGATTTATTTGTGAAAATCATGAAGTTCAAGATCCGGGATTAAATTTATGTTTTCGTTATGTATGAAAATTATGCTTACATGTGGTATCAGAGCCCGGTTTAAGAACTCGTGATTTTCCAATTATGATTATGGGTTTTATAATTTACGAATGCATATGAAAATTACCGTTTCCGCTGCAATTGATGTTGGTGTATGAATAAAGATATCAATTGAGGTTTCGCTAAATTTCCGCTGGAATTATTCGCAATTGATGAATTCATGTTTTTCCTTTTGATATATGTGAATTGCGTATATGTTCTTAATTCTTATGGGATGGTTAATCATCATTATGCCATGTATGTGAACTGTTTCTGTTGAAATGAATTTCCGATGATATGTGCTAATTCCATATATAATTAAGCATGATGATATTGCAGATGTTGTAGTCAATCATTTTTTTTTTAATTTCCACTTCTATTAAAAATTATATTTGCTGTGATTATGAAGCATGATATATCAGATTCTAGAAAAGGTATGAGGGAACATGTACTTTGTTTTCTGTTCCATCATTAAAGTGTGTTGGTGATGGGTTAATTCATTATACATTAATTGACCGAACATGATACATGCATGTATATCATGGATATGTAGACTATATTGTCATGATTATGCACATAAAGTGACTTTTGCCCTTTTGCTTGGATTGCTCAAATATCATGCCCATTAATGATATGCAGTAGTAAAATTCACATATTTATCATTAAATTGTTTATGTGACTCTGCACTAGCATATATGTATATTGGTTTACGGCTTTCAAGATACTGCAATGATTCAAGTTAATCTATTGTTCGAGTTTGAGGTCTTCACATTATTTTATTATTATTTAATTTGATGTCTATATTATGATTAATTTGTTAGTCACCAAAGTGGCCAAATTAGAAAGTATCTATAGATGTTAAATTAAATAAAATTTCATTTATCCATGATTATGTGATGCTATTAATCGAAATGGCATTATGATATTTTGTAGTGGGTATATTGAAGTTCATTGATTATAGAATATTTACGGGTCGCCCAAAGGTTGATCAATTATTTTTATAATCAAGAACATAACCGTGGATAATTAATATACTTGGTTAGATGTGTTTAGTATATCCAAAGATAACGAGCATGTCTAATTTGAGTAGATTCAATTACCAATCAAATGAATTGTTTAACTTTTAGCATCAATTATGTAGTGCATTGTTGGATCACCCAAAGGAGAACTTCAATGTACATTTAATGTCTTATCTGAATCTATATTAAGTAATCTCAAAGCATTAATGATCAATCAACTCTTTTAATTGCAATACCTATTCTCGTTTCTCTTCATTCGCATGCTTCGTCTTCCGAGTGTATAATGGGCTTAACCTCGAATGGTGCGAGCAAATCCAATTTCACCTAGGTGTCTTGGATCTTGACTTAGCACTTCAAGTTGAGAAACCCGCTGCTATTACTGACACTAGCAGTGATGTTGAGAGATTTGTCCATACTGCCTGGGAAAGATCAAACAGACTGAGCCTGATGTTTATGCGGATGAGTATAGCTAACAACATCAAGTCTACCCTTCCTCACATTGAAAATGCTAAGGAATTCATGAAATTAGTAGGAGAGCGTTCTCAAACTGCTGATAAGTCTCTTGCTGGGACATTAATGGCTACTTTGACCACCATAAAGTTTGATGGTTCTCGTAGCATGCATGAGCACATCATTGAAATGACAAACATTGCAGCAAGACTAAAGTCCTTAGGGATGAACGTGGATGATAACTTTCTCGTGCAGTTTATCTTAAATTCATTGCCCTCTGAGTATGGTCCGTTCCAAATGAACTATAACACCATGAAGGACAAGTGGAATGTGAATGAACTTCATGGTATGCTAGTTCAGGAGGAAACACGGATTAAGAATCAGGGGACTCATTCTGTTCATCTCGTAACCAATCAAGGAGCTGGTAAGAAAGTCGGATCAAAGAAAGGAAAGGGCAAGAAAGGACTTTTTAAAGTGAATGAGTCAAATGCCCAAGTCCAGAAAAAGGAACACAGCAACCTTAAGTGCCGCTTTTTACGTGGAAAGCCAGGACACTTCCAGAAAGATTGCCTGAAACGTAAGGCATGGTTCGAAAAGAAAGGTATGATTAACGCCAGTATGTTTGAATCAAATTTAGTTGAAGTTCCTCATAATACTTGGTGGCTTGATTCCGGCTGTACCACTCACGTTTCAAATACGATGCAGGGATTCCTTACGACCCAAACCATAAATCCAAATGAAAAGTACGTCTTTATGGGAAATCGAGTCGAAGCTCCAGTTGAAGCCATTGGAACTTATCGTCTGATTTTAGATACTAGACACCATTTAGATTTGTTTCAAACTCTTTATGTACCTTCTGTTTCTCGTAATTTGGTTTCTCTTTCCAAACTTGATTCTGTTGGATACTCTTTTAATTTCAGTAATGGATGTTTCAGTTTATTCAAACAAAGCCTTCTTATTGGTTCTGGTGTTCTTAATGATGGCCTATATAAATTTAGGCTTGATAATCTTTTTGCCGAGACTCTTTTAACCCTGCCTCATAATGTTGGAACTAAACGTGGTTTAGTGAATGAAAGTTCTGCTTACTTGTGGCATAAACGTTTGGGGCATGTTTCCAAAGAAAGGTTAGAAAGATTGGTAAAGAATGAAATCCTCCCGGATTTAGATTTTACTGATCTTGGTATTTGTGTGGATTGTATTAAAGGAAAACAAACAAAACACACAAAGAAAGGAGCCACCAAGCACAATGACTTCTTGAAATAATACACACTGATATTTGTGGGCCTTTTGATGTTTCCTCTTTTGGAAAAGAAAGATATTTTATCACTTTTATCGATGACTTTTCACGTTATGGATATGTCTATCTATTACAAGAAAAATCTCATTCAGTAAATGCCCTTGAGGTATTTGTTAATGAGGTTGAAAGACAACTAGATAGAAAAGTGAAAATTATCAGATCTGATAGAGGTGGTGAATATTATGGAAAATATAATGAATCCGGGCAATGCCCAGGCCCATTTGCCAAATTCCTTGAAGAACATGGCATATGTGCTCAATACACTATGCCAGGTACACCACAACAAAATGGTGTAGCAGAAAGGCGTAATCGTACTCTATTGGACATGGTTAGGAGTATGTTAAGTAATTCTTCATTACCCACATCATTGTGGATGCATGCACTTAAAACTGCCATGTATCTGTTAAACAGGGTTCCTAGTAAGTCAGTTCCTAAAACTCCTTTCGAGCTTTGGACTGGTAGGAAACCTAGTTTGAGGCACCTGCATGTTTGGGGTTGTCCGGCAGAAATAAGAGCGTATAATCCACAAGAAAAGAAATTGGATTATAGGACAATCAGTGGTTACTTCATTGGTTATCCTGAAAAGTCCAAAGGGTATAAGTTTTATTGTCCTAACCATAGTACAAGAATTGTTGAAACTGGAAATGCTAGGTTCATTGAGAATGGTGAAGTTAGTGGGAGTCAAGAACCACGAAAAGTGGATATTCAAGAAGTTAGAGTGCAAATTCCTTTGCCTATAACTTCTTCTAAAGTTGTTGTTCCTCCAATTATTGAACAACCTAATGTTGGACAAGAACAACAAATTAATGATCAAGTCACCCACAATGAAGATAACATTGATGAACCTACAATAGTAAATGAACCACAACAGGTAGCATTAAGAAGGTCTGATAGACAAAGACGATCTGCTATCTCTGATGATTATGTGGTTTATTTACAAGAGTCAGAATTTGACTTAGGAATTGATGATGACCCAGTTTCATTTTCACATGCCATTGAAAGTGTTAATTCTAATAAATGGTTTGATGCCATGAAAGATGAGCTGAAATCTATGGAACATAATGAAGTCTGGGACCTTGTTGAATTGCCTGAAGGTTGTAAAAGAGTCGGGTGTAAATGGGTCTTTAAGACCAAACGTGACTCAAACGGCAATATTGAACGACACAAGGCCAGACTTGTTGCCAAAGGTTTTACTTAGAAAAATGGTATTGACTATAAGGAGACATTTTCACCAGTCTCTAAGAAAGATTCGTTTAGAATTATTATGGCTTTGGTGGCTCATTATGACTTAGAGTTACACCAAATGGATGTGAAAACTGCCTTTCTGAATGGAAATTTGGAAGAAGATTTTTATATGGATCAACCCGAAGGTTTTTCCATAGAAGGAAAAGAACATATGGTGTGTAAACTTAAGAAATCAATATATGGACTTAAACAAGCTTCCCGTCAATGGTATCTTAAGTTCAATGATACCATCACGTCTTTTGGATTTAAGGAAAACACTGTTGATCGGTGTATATATCTAAAAGTCAGTGGGAGCAAGTTTATCTTTCTGATTCTATATGTTGATGATATCTTGCTTGCAACGAATGATCTTGGTTTATTGTATGAGACCAAGAAATTTCTCTCTAAGAACTTTGAAATGAAGGATATGGGAGAGGCAACTTATGTGATCGGAATAGAAATATTTCGGGATAGATCACAAGGATTGTTAGGGTTGTCTCAAAAAGCATATATTAATAAAGTTCTAGAGAGATTTGGAATGGAAAAATGCTCATCAAGTGTCGTTCCAATTCAAAAGGGAGATAAGTTCAGTCTTATGCAATGTCCAAAGAATGAATTGGAACGCAAACAAATGAATGATATTCCCGATGCATCAATTGTTGGGAGCTTGATGTATGCTGCATTTGTACGAGGCCGGACATCGGTTTTGTTGTTGGAATGCTTGGCGATATCGAGTAATCCAGGAATGGATCACCGAAAGCGCAAAAGAAAGTCTTGAGGTACTTGCAAGGAACAAAAGACCATATGCTTACTTATCGAAGGGTCCGATCATCTGGAGGTGATTGGTTATACAGATTCGGATTATGCCGGATGTGTTGATACTAGAAAATCCACATTTGGTTATTTGTTCCTATTAGTTGGGGGAGCAATATCTTGGAAAAGTGTGAAACAGTCTGTCATTGTTGCATCCACTATGGAAGTTGAATTCGTGGCATGCTTTGAGGCCACAATTCAAGGAAATTGGTCATGAATTTTATTTCAGGACTTGGAATAGTCGACAGTATTGCCAAGCCGCTGAAAATTTATTGTGATAATTCCGCAGCAGTCTTCTTCTCTAAAAACGACAAGTATTCCAGAGGTGCTAAACATATGGAACTAAAGTACCTTGCCGTTAAAGAAGAAGTTCAGAAACAAAAAGTGTCAATTGAGCATATCAGACCGATGTCATGATTGCGGATCCGCCGACTAAAGGATTGCCTCCAAAGACATTTATTCGACATGTCGGCGGATGGGCATTTCGAATGTAACTTAAGAATTATATGCTTTAAGTATTTGACACTTTGAGCTCTCTTATGTATTGTTTCTGAAATTAATTGTTATCCTGTTTGTCATTGATGTATACATGAATGTTGACATTACTTTAACGGGATATTGTCTGATTTAGACACTAATGTGGACCATTATTGATATTTTAATTACGGGTTATTTTAAGTAGAAAACTAATATTGTGGTACATGGAAGGAACTATGTCGGGCTAAGGACTTAGAACCGCCATGACCCATATTAGAATATACTTATTATAACATTATGATCGACCAATGAATGTAAGACTTCCTTATGTTATGATTACGCCTTAATATTTAAACCATGAAGATTTATTTGTCACATGGGCCAAGTGGGAGAATGTAAAATATTATGTGGCCCACGACAAATAATTAAGGATTTAATTATTTAAATAATGAGTTTAAATATTTAATTAATGGTTTAAATAAATAAGTTATCGATAAGTTTAAATCGACGATTTAAGAGGTGGTTTTGTTTCCACCACCGCACACGTGAACGTGTTTGAGAATGTTTTTGCTAGAACAGCTTATCGCGATAACCGCTCAAGAAACCGGTCCTCTCCGCCTATAATCGAACTCATTCGCACTGGAAAATCTATCACAAAAGAAATTACGCTCGTGGGATTAACGGGCGCCAAGAGAGAGAAAGTGGTTTCTTCCATCTTCATCAAAGAAAGACATGGTCATGCTAAAGGTTAGTACCCTAATTACGATTTATTTGTGAAAATCATGAAGTTCAAGATCCAGGGATTAAATTTATGTTTTCGTTATGTATGAAAATTATGCTTACAGTGGTACACATCAACGACCACCATACCCAAGATGAAAGTGGGTCCCGATGCATTCCGTCAAGATCGATTCGCTACGCAAGACGCGGCTACCGCCACCGCACGAGCGGAGCGTGATAGGAAGACGACAGCAATCTACTTGGAATCTTTCATTCCATGGAATCCACTTGTTGTTGTGCTTAGACAGGGGCCGAGGGTTTTTCTTTACAACATAGAGACCAAGTCCATCCAATGGCTTCAATTTCATGGTCGTCCTCATAATTATGGCCGCCGTCGTTTCGAGAGAGATTGTGTCCGTACATCGAGTCATCTTTTCTCTCTTCATATTGCCTCTAATTTTGCTATCTTCATCGTGTATGTAATGATTGTATTGATCGTTTTGCATTTGTTTACCTTTAATTTGATAAAATTGAATGAAAAATAGATGGGTTTTTTTGGCTTAATTGCAAAATGAGGACAATAATTATACCCTTGTGTCAAAAAAGGACACTAAGTTTGTGGGCTTACCATTTAAGACAATACTTTAAAATTTTGGCGAATTGAGGATAAATTCAGCCCGAATTACCAAATTTTATGCTAAATGCCTATGTCATGTAAAATAAGTTTAAAATTATTTTAAAATTTACAAATAAATATGAAAATTTTAAAACCAATTTACAAATATACAAATTAACAACTAGAATATAAATATATAAAATAAATGTGATAATTATTCTAAGAATTTACACATTAAAAATTAAAATATAAATATATAAAAATAAATCTGAAAAGTACAAAAATAAAATTGTTAAAATTTATTTAATAAATCTTAAAATGACTAATGAAATCTAAAAATGTGAAATAACATTTAAAAAGTTATTTAATATATCAAAAAATATCAAATAAAATTTAAAATTATTTTAATAAATCCAAGAACTATCAATATAAATTCTAAACATTATTTAGTACATCTATTTTTTTATTAAAAATGTAACATTATTTAAATTAATTTTAAATTACAAACTAATATTTGAAAAAAAAACTAAATAAATAAAAAGTTATATTTTTGAATGTGACTAAAATAATTTCTCGGATTCAATTATAATTTATGGATTTATTTAAGTACTTTAAAATTTTAATTTGTAATTTTAAATTATCTTAATTAATGTTTAAATTTTTAGATAAATACTAGATTTGATGAATAATGTTTATTTGGATTTATTCAAATAATTTTATAATTTATTCGGTGATTTTGCATGTCTTAAATATTTTTTTAAACCTTGTTTCACATTGTCAAACTTCATTTATTTATTTTTAGACTTATTAAATATTTTTTATAATCTTATTTGTCATATTTTTCAGATTTATTTTTCGTATATTTATATTTTAATTGTCAATTTGTGTTCTTAAATAATTATCAAATTTATTTCATATTTAGACTCGACTTTAAATTTTAAATTTGTAATCTGGTTTTAAGATTTTTAGATTTATTTGCAATTTTAAAAAAAATATATATTTAGACTTATTTTACGTGACACCAGCAGTTTGTTTTTTTTAAAAAAAATTTGGGCCTGTTATTGCAGAGACTAGAACTCGGGCCCCTTCACTACAGAGTAGACTTGTTTTGCGTGACACAAGCAGTTAGCCTAAATTTGGACATTTCGGGCTCGATATTGAGGTCCAAGTGACAATTAGCCCGAATTGGGCAATTCGGGTTTAATTTGTCCTCAATTCGCCAAAATTTTTAAGTTGTTGTCCTAAACTGAAAGCCCGCAAACTTAATATCCTTTTTTGCCACTAGGGTATAGAATGTCCTCAATTTGCAATTAAGCCGGTTTTTTTTTTTTATTTTTGCTTCTGTACTAAGAGCATTGGGTAAGGAAAAGGATGTCGGTGTACTCGCTCTGGTGATGTTCTATACAGAAAGTTGCCTGCCTAAAATGGAAATATTCAGATGCATAACCTAAACTAACAAATCATAGCAAGGGCGAAAGTTTTTTACATGCATATCAAATTTTTTAATTAATTGCAAGCACTATTTCTTAGCGGCTCGTTTGTTTTTTTGATGGGATTGGACTAACTTATGTGATAGGATTGGATTGCACTGTAGCATGATAACTAAATCTTTTGTTTGTTATCTATGATGACATCTTCTCCCGTTGTTGGATTATTCCTTAATATGTTGATTGCAATGTATGACAATGTCGGATAAGTGTGTAAAATGACCAAACAGTCCATCCACCAATTTGTTAAAGCAATTTCCTCCTGTTTCTCTTTCGCAAGAATTTCGTTCCTCAAAAATTGGGAATTCTTCATTTCTGCAATTATTTTGAAAACAGAATTTCAACCATTTCATATACAGCTCGTTTAATATTACAACTTGGATTGTCACATATGGATAACCTGGAAAAATTGTTGAAACATGGATACACACCATTAACAAATTCCTTTATTATTACCACTCAAACATTACAATTTAACCCTAAACCATTACAAAGTAAATAATGAACTTTTCATATGCGCTCATAAGCAACCATAACACTGGTACTGTATTTTTTTTTTTCGAGAAGAAGATGCATAATGCACATCGCGTCAATTTCAAGTAATACCAAAAAATTGAATGCAGCACAGACACACAAATAATCAATAGTTAAATTTACGTGGAATCATACCTTCAAGGATTTCTCGTAACACAACAAGTAGCCCTCTACTTCGATTGAATACCTTCAAAGAAATTTTCACGAAATTAAAGTATTGATTAAAAGTGTCGCAATACCTAAATCAATTAGTTATCTTTAAAATTCGCCCGGTAATTATTCTGAAATGGCAGAAATCAAAAATTGAAGATATAGATTTGGATGGGGATACATTACCTGGTGAATTTGTGCGCCCGGGGTAGGGTTTTTGGGGAGAGACGAAGATGACCATATTTATTTGAGTGTCAATTGTAAATTGGATGATACATGAGGGCAACAATGTCGTTGACAATCAAATTTCAGCGACAAAAACGTAATTGCAATACATCCATGAAGTGTGGATAATATTATCATAGGGGGTGGTAGGATCAATTATTAGGGATATGGGGGATTTTTTCACGGGCCGAGCGGAATATCATGGGCCGGAATCCAATGTACAAATGCAGGATTTCTGTGATATCTTATCTAATCACCTGTTATCCGGGAACGCAAACGAGACGTAGATTAATCAGGTAACTAAAATTTAGAAAATCGCACATGCCCTCTCGCTTTTGTACACAAAATATTAAGTTTATTTTATTATTTTATCTTTGGGCAACTTTCAGAAATGTCTGGAAGTACCAATATATATTATCCTGGGGAAATTATTTTTTGCAACATGTACAATTAGGTTCTTATAAAGTAATATAAAGAAACAAGAAGAAAGATAGAAGTAGAAAATCACTTCTGCACCCAAGAACTGAAATAGTTGGTTCTCACTTCTCATGGAACATTTTCTAAGGACATTTAGGATGCAATTGGATATGATTTCATTTTGAAAATTTTCTTTTCGCTAGAGAATAGTGAAAAAAAAATTCTAATGAAAGTTTTTGGAAATTTTTGAGAGTGTGAATGGATACGTAATGATGAAAGTTGATTTGATTTAAAAATAATAAAATAATAATTGGATATGATTGGTAATTAGAAATGCGTGAGTGAGTAAATAGTGAAATTTGTGGGAGAATGCATAATAATGATTAGTTTTTTTTGTGAAAAATATGTAGATGTGATTGGTGAAAGAAAAAATGAGAAAAAGTGAAAGTGATAAAATAGTATATTTTCTGAAAATTTTCATAAACAATCGCATGTTTGGTAAAAAAAAATTCTCCAGCGGAACGAAAATAAAATCTCGCTCATATCCAATCGCAGCCTTACCCTCTGCATAAAACATTTGAGATATTAGACAGAGAACGAGACAAGGATGAACAAGACGCAGATCTCACAGCAAAAAGTACACACAGGCCAAATGACTCGGGATAAGTTTTAGACATGGACAAACCAAAGCTAATGCAAACATTGAAAAACACTGTTGAAACCAAAGAATTCATGTCATGAAATCCATGGCTCGGGTTATACAGAGCAAATCAAACATTATACCAAATACGAGTAATCAGATCACTAATCGCTTATAAAGAATGTCAAAATTTGTTTCTATTTCGAGGTCAATATCTCAGGTAAAATGCCTAAATTCAATCATAGAGCTGACTTTCAGATGAGTTTACCACTTACAAGTAGCGCAAAACTTTTAACCATGTTCGCTTAAGTAAAACAAAACTGCAAGATGTTTGTTTAGTTCATCCTCCTAATGAGCTCATTAATGTAATCCTCACGATTACCAGCATCACCACCTTCAACATAATGGTTCCTCTTCTTCTTCAGTCCACCCAAAGGTGCTTTCAGTTGAAACGGCCATAAAAAGTTGTTTGCTTCCTTGAAATGTGGTCCAACGGTCATGATTTCGTGAATAAGATCTTCCATGCATATTATTCCATTCTTTCCCAACACCTAACCCATAACACAGCAAAATGTAGTCAAAGATATGGTACTTAACAAACAATATGAAACCAATACTATCTAACAAAATAAAAATAGTTCATAAATCAACCTGCTCAATGACCGAATTATCAGTCAAAGCAATTCTTTGCTTGTTTACTTTGCCATAGCCCCGCTTGTAAATCAACTCTCTCACACTTTTAAGATTGGGATAACTGGCAAATTTTTACAGGATTTGATAAGTTACTCGGATTGAAATTTTAACCCGCCACAATATAAACATGTTTGGCATGTATGAAATGGCTTACCCAAATGTAACATATGGCTCAACTCTGTGAAGCATGTTAACTGTAGCCTTGTTAACTTTCAAAAAGACGCCGTTAAAGATCTACAAGAGTCTCCAATGAAACCCATCATTAGGACATAACAAGAGTAAAATCAATAGAATGGTGTCTTATCAAAAAATTAAAAATCAGGTACAGCATTGGGAGTAAAATATGAATGATGACGACAACAAAATGTACACTGTAATACTCGGTAGCTCTTAAGAATAGGAATAAACAACCAATGCTCCATACATATACAGATATTAATAATTCAAGTACCTGGCGCAATCTCAGAAGCTGAAGGATTTTCTTAGTTGTCGGGTGCATAGCATTAATTCTGAAAGATTAGAAACCATAGCATGAGTCAAAAAGGACTCAACACATTGAACTTCACAAACTTCATTAACAAGTAAATTCTTACCCACGGATTCTGATAATGAACAAAAGTTTTGGTTCTGGGCTCACATAAAAGCCACCCTTCAATCTAGCTTCACGCTTCAAACTAATCAACTCCTTCTCCTGCACAACAAAATAAACAGTCAGACCTTTCAAGAAAAGAATATGGTTTGAACACAAAATTAATACAGATATCAAGTACCTGTTCCTCATACTCCTTTGAGTACTGCCTTGCTTTCTTGCATATCAATTTTCGGGTCTCAACTTTCTTCTTATTTGCTTCTTCAAGCTCTTTTGCCTTTGCAAGGGCCCATTCCTCAGCCCTCTTCTGCTTCTTTAAAACTGACTCTGGGACTAGTACACCACCCTTGACCTCCTCACCCATCTCTTCCGTTACCAAATAAAAACTAAATCACAAAATCATATAACGATTGTCAAATTTCTTGGCTCATGATTCATGAAAAACCAAAATAAAATAAAACAAACATTACAAAACACAGGAAGCACCCAACAAATCTCGGTTCTGTTTCTAAATGGAATTTGCATTAAAAAGTCCTCATATTGCCAAAAGTTTCAGCAACCACTATACTTTAGCCGATCCATTGCTACCCATTCCATGCATAGAGCTTAATAAAGTTTGAATCATGTGACCATTATAATCCATTATAACCCTCAATGCACATGCACCTTAAAAAAGCCCATCCCTCCCCCCACCCCAAGATAACCGACACTACATAACGCAACAGGAAAATGGGAAAATACATCGGTTTTGCCATATCTCTCCACTCACAAGTTCCACGTATACACAACACATTAAACCAATACAAATGTTAATCATTCCAGTACTTTCTAGCCGTAAAATCCCTAAAATCGGTTCGTTTCCTACATTTGGGATTTTCCCTTCGTTCAGTTAATCATCCATCCATAATGTAACTACAGTGAATTGAGTAATCTATCGTTATTAGAGAGACAATATAAAAATTATCAAGCCGAAATTAGTAAAATTACCTGATCCAAAGTAGCTCAAGCAGAGGCAAGGTTTCCCGGTAGTAAAGGGCTCCGAAGAGTGACCTGTAAAAACCCTAGGTTACACTATATATATAGCTAGACGAAACAGCACTTGTTTGCCCTTAATTGGGCTTATTGGGCTCTCTGTCATTCTCTTACTGGGCTCGAAACAAAACTTCAATAACTATATTGGCCAAAAGCCCAAATTCGAGTGGACCTGTAATTTAATTTATTTACTCTTACTCATAATAATCATTTAATTTATTTTTGAAAACTTTATGTGATAAATTAAATTGAAGATACCTTGTTTTCAAATGAGAACCAAATATTGTCACAACATTCTCAATACATATTTCTACTAATACACTTTTTTTTAAAGCAACTCTCTTGCTTCCCAAATATATCTCCCCAAAGTAATCTCCAAATTAACTTATGGAAAAAATGCAAAAAGTAGTCATCCATCTATATGGGTTTTGCAATTTTAGTCCTGTAAATTTTAAAATTACAAATTTTAGTCCTGTATGTTTTGTTTCTTTATACAATTTTGGTCCCGTAAGTTTTGTATTTGTGTAGTTATGGTCTTATAAATTTTAAGTGGGTGCAAATTTGTCTTATGACTATTTCAATATTACATGTATTCCCAAAATGCCATTGGTAGCCAAAATACTCAATACACCCAAGACCAAGTAGAACATGGCACTAGAGCTTATGTTTTGTTCATGGAATTCATTATCATTTATACTATAGATTGCATAATGATTGACAAATTTTAGAATTATGAATCCGGATCAAAATCAAAGATATGATTATACGAGTTATACATGTATTATTTTCTAATTATGGAAATACAGAAACACATGCACATTCGGTAAAATTTGTTATTTTTATTAATAAAATCGAAATTACCACAACTAAAAGTATACGACTAAATTTGTAGTATTAAAATTATCTGGCAAAATTATCGAAGAACTAATATTGTAACTTCAAAATTTACAGTATTACGATTATAATGGAAATACAGGAACACATGCACATTCGGTAAAATTTGTTATTTTTATTAATAAAATCGAAATTACCACAACTAAAAGTATACGACTAAATTTGTAGTATTAAAATTATCTGGCAAAATTATCGAAGAACTAATATTGTAACTTCAAAATTTACAGTATTACGATTATAACACCCATATAAATACGGGACTAGTTTTGCAATTTCCCCTTAACTTATTTGTCTTTTAATGCTACGTGTCAGCTAATGCTTATTGCGTGAAAGAGTTCCCTTCATCACAAGACACGTTTGCAAAAAACTACAATTATCTTAAAACTGTCCAAACTCCAAAGTGAAAGATAGAATCCTGTCCTGATAAATCAATTAAGCAGAAAAATAGGTAAAAGGGCAAAACATGGAGGCCATGAAGGAGAGAAAAGAGCAGCAGAGTATTGATAAAGATCCAATGGGTAAAAAAGCTAGGGAGGTCATTCGAGAAGCTATAATCGGTAAAAGTGATTGTGGAGAAGCAGATCATAGTGAGAAAAAAACTGATGCTTCTGAAGATAATAAGCATAAAGCCGATAAGCCAGAAGATGTTTTAGCTTATTCAAGAGGTGTTCACAACACCGATTCTTCGCTTGAATGAATGAGCTGAAATGCCTTTTTCTTTAATTAATTAACTTTGTTAGGATTTTAACTTTTAATTGTTTAGTGTAATATTGGTTTTCTGGTACTTCATGTAGTGTTGTTTCGTTTGTTAATGATCACTGATAAGTACTGTTTGTGTTTTGTACATGTTATGTTGTTTCTTTTAACTTTTAAGAAGAAAAATAAAAAATATATATAACATTTTATATGTTCTCCTGTAACGACCCGAATTTTTATGCCTTAATTATTTTATTAATCATGTTATTTGTTTATTTTATGGAATAATAATGGAGAAATAGAAATTTATTAATGATTTTACCAGATAGTTAATTTGTTAAATTCCGGATAATATAAGTGTCATTTTAATTGGGCTTAATTGCATTTTTGGTCCTCTAACTATTGGGTGGTGGCAATTTTAGTCCTTTAATAACAACTAGTGGCAATTTTGGGACACAAATTAAAAAAAGTCAGCACATTGAGGACTCTAATGCTGTAATTTTTCCAAAATCACCGGAAAGTTGCATGTGACAGTCACGTGTGAAACTTAAGTGAGACTTTCCAGCCATTATGCTTATTTGGAAAAAAATCCTAACTTTTTTTTGCTGACTTGGAAATAAAAAAGCCCCGTGGACAAGAATTGGTAGATGTTTATTTCCTCAATTCTATCGAGTAAACAAAACTTCCCCAAATCTGGGGGAGAAGAACCCTAGCCTGTCGTCCATATTCTTCAATTGACTAAAGCAGTTTTTCCAGAATTTAATGACGATGTACACACCACAAGTTTTTTGGACTGCCTGGATCGACGAAAACCCGATAAGAAGGTTTCATGGCTGCCTTCAAATTTTCTTTTTGCGTTTTCTGTTAATTCGTGAAGTCGAAAAGAAACAAAGGGAAGCTGTTGAAACTTGTGAATATGATGCCAATCATTTTAGCATTTTGATTTGGATGTGGACCACTTATGAGAAGTTCTCTGTTGACAGTAGCATGTGGCTACATTTTCCAGATTCGGTTTTCAAATTCGGTTTTCCAGAAATCCTTATTTCTGAAATCTTAAAAAGAATCATTTCTACACCACAAATTGATTGGGTCAATTCATTTTCGTTCAAAGATGTCTGCAGTAAAGGGGAGACCAACGTGAAATATTTTAAGAAGAATAGGGATATTAGGGTTTTCTTTTAACTCAAAATTTTTCCTCTAATTCCACGTAGCTTTTTTATTTCCAAGTGGTAGAAAAAGGTTTAAGATTTTTTTCCACATAAGCATAATTGCCGGAAATCCTCCTTTAAGTTGCACACGTGACTATCAAATGCAACTTTCCGGTGATTTTAAAAAAATTCATCAGCAAAGTCCTCAATGTGCTGACTTTTTTTAATTTTTGTCCCAACATTGCCACTACTTGTTATTAAAGGACTAAAATTGCCACCACCCAATAGTTAGAAGACCAAAAATACAATTAAGCCTTTTAATTGGATTGGTTAATTATTTAATTTGAGTCTTATAATGAATAATTGGACTTTTAATTAGTTTAGGGTATTAAATCAGGCCCACGTTGTTAGTAAGTTAATAATAAGCCCATGTATTCTAAACCTAGTCCAATTAGCAGTAGGTTAAAATACAAATAGAAGACATGCAAAACACACACGGAGAACATAGAATACACGATAGATGAGGCGCAGAAAGAGTAGAGAGGTCGGCCAGGGGAGAGAGAAAGAAAAGAGAAGAAAGAAAAGTGATTTCCCCAACGCGGTTGCTTCGATAAAGACCTAAGAAGAATTGATTATCCATAAGTTAGTCAGGCAAGTAATCTTTATAGTTTCCATGTAGAATTACGGTTACGATAGTTGTTATCGGCTTTTGTTTTGATTCCAAGGCTGCGTGTCTTTTTATTATGTGGATCTATATGTTAGTATGATAAATCGGGTATGCCAACTATTTATGTTTGATTGTTTGGTTGTATGTCTACCCACAATTAGTATTCATTTACGGCAAGAAGATTAAAACTCATGCTAAACTTATAGACCAATATTGAATGATTGTCTAAAGCTGCATTAATTGATTAATGATTACCTATGTTTTTGATTTTGGCCAACTTGTGTAATTTTCTCTTGTTCTGGTTTAGTAGTGATGGACGAGTCAATTATTAATTAAATAGATTGTCCTAAATCCTAATAAAGAATTGCATAAGAAATATGCATCCACTGGCCACCAAATTTTATAGTTCGTGATTGTTGAGTTAATATATGAACTCGTTGGTTATGTCCAACGGAGGACTTGTGGAGTCCCTACAGAAACCACTTGGCATATTCTATATTTTTAATATTAAATTCAATTATAATTATGTAAAGAGGTTTGAGTAATTGAATATATGGTGTTTCCTTAATTAAATGAACTTAGAGTATTCCCGAAGTGAACGTATGACTTTTCCCTAAGTATATTTAAATCTAGACTCTAGAGTTCACTAATTAATTAAACGTAAGGTTTCCTTGATTAATTGAATATGGTTTTCCTCGACGAATTGAATGTAGGGTTTTCCTCGACTAATGAATATAGGGTTTCCCTTAACTAATTGAATGTAGGGTTTCCCTTAACTAATTGAATGTAGGGTTTTCCTAGATTAATTGAATGTGGGTTCTCCCTTAACTAATGAATGTAAGGTTTTCCTCGACTATAATTGAATGTTGGGTTTTTCTTGAAGAATTGAATATAGGGTTTTCCCTTAACTAATTGAATGTAGAGTTTTCCTTGACTAAGTGAATGTAGGGTTTTCTCTTGACTAATTGAATATGGGGTTTTCCCTTGATTAATTGAATATAGGGTTTTCTCTTGACTAATTGAATGTAGGGTTTTTAAAGAACTCAATCAATATAAGATTTTTCCCCAATTAATGTTGAGTATCTTTAATGTAGGTCTATCCTCATTTACATGTTCCAAGTCATGTTTACTTTTAATATGTTTGGTAATTAATGTGATTTAATTATTATGTTTATGCTCTTTAAGTTTATGTTCGTATTCAATGGAAGTTGCATCACTTAGGTTCATGCATCATGTTAATGTATGTTCATAGCATTTCACGATCATACAAAGATTAAGTAAAGTCAAGTTTTAAGGTCTATAATTAATAACGTTTTTTAAAGAAATGGGTGCACATTGTTCTATGATGCTAGAGTGAGTGGGAAATGGGCGCGGGGGACCGGCGTTCCGACAATGTGCCGCTCGGCTAATGTTAATGTTCAAAGGAAAGGGCCTTTGGGCAAAACGAATGGAAATGGGCTTTTGGGCCAAATGAATGGAAATGGGCCTTCAGGGCAAAATGAAAGAAAATGGGCCTTCGGGCAAAATGTTAATCGGGTTCCAAATAACAAGGCCCACTGCGACCCTAATTAGAACAATGTGTTACCAAGTGAGCTCGCGTCCTAAGAACGTTTTACGAAAAGAAAGACAATGTTTTAAGTATGAATGTGAAAGGTTTTTAAGTAAAAGAAAATGTAATGTCTTTCAAGGTATAATTGTAAGATATTGCATTAGGCATGCATTCATGCATGAGATTACTTGTTGAGCTTCTTTAGCTCATTCCACGAATGTTGAATATTTTCAGATGAGAACCCAAATGAAGAAGGAGATGGCATGGCGCAGTGACTCAGAAACCCATGTCTCTCATGATTTCATGTCTTTCAGTTTCTCTTATTTATAAAGTTTGACTTTTTAGTTTATTAAATGTCGAATGTCGTTTTATTTTCAGAATGGATGTTTTTGAATAAGTAACTATTTCAGTTATAGGCATTTAATTCCACTGCAAAGTTTTCAAAAGAAGTAAGATTTTTATTTTTCCGTATTTTTAAGCATTATGTTAAATTGTTTCTTTTATTTTAATTGCTATTTTCACATTAAAATCAAGTAAGCTAGAAAGAGTGCTACATTTAGTGGTATCAGAGCCCAGGCTTTTCAAATCGGTTCTGTAGACTTTAAAATAATTTAACTGATGATAAATTTAAAGTAAACGAGTCATGAGTTCTGAGTCGCGCTTTGAGCATCTCCCTCCGCTATATGGTAAGTTTTACAGTCAGTTTAATTATGAATGTACAATATCGTACTGATGTTTCTAACTTTAGATTGCAGTTGAGAATGCACTTTGGGTAACATAGATTATTTGATACAGTCGTAAATATTTCGTGAATTGTATCGATTTTATTTATTGTATGTGATTAATTACTTTAACGTTTTGTCCCACGTGAGTAAATGTTTCTCAATCCAGTATTTCTATTTGAATTTAGATTGGTTTACCGACACCCTAAAACTTGAATTCT
Organism: Rehmannia glutinosa; assembly: GCA_016081115.2. Classification (NCBI taxonomy): domain Eukaryota; kingdom Viridiplantae; phylum Streptophyta; class Magnoliopsida; order Lamiales; family Orobanchaceae; genus Rehmannia; species Rehmannia glutinosa. Next base: position 107,287 of record JABTTQ020002036.1, read on the forward strand.
GCATATATTGTTTCTAATATAGGATCTTACATATTTCTATCATGTCCCCAAATATTTATTTGTTCCAAACTTTGGTTTATCCTTTAGTATTTTCAAGTTTCCTTTAGAACAAAAGAATCTCATCTTCAAATCTCAATTTTATTCCATTCTGGTTCCACGAAAAACTATAAAATACAGATGTAAATGCCAACAATCCAGAACTCTAAACGACTTTGGCTTCCAATTATCATTTTTCTTTCTCATTCGAAATGATTGAGCAATGGTCAGAGATGTTTCATTCCAACCCCATTAAAATGCAAGTCAACCATCTTTCCATTCACCCATCTAAGTAGCCAGTTACCCCTATTTCTAGTTGAAGTCGCTTCGGGGTTTAGAAGCTTAACTGTTGTTCTATCTGCCTGAATGAGCCAGTAATCACGCCCATCGAATTTTATCATTTTCATTGCAGTTAGAACATTTAAATCAATTAACTTAGGTCCAGTTGCCTCCGCATACCTCTCCAAATTTATGTTAAAATATTCAGCAATAGGGGTAATCACCCCTCCATGCAAATTCCACCCCTCTCACTCTTTCGAATTCTATCAAATTGTCAGACTATCATAGCCCCGGCATTTGGCACCACTTCAGTCCCCGATGCCATACACCAAATTATAAAAAATTCTTCAACCCTCAAAGCCCCTTTACTATCCTCCCTTGCAAAGATGGTTTCAGCCAAGACTCGCTGAACATATCGGAATACCGGGTTGCGAATACTAGACGCCTTAGAAGTGCCCGACGTATAAATTCGCTTCCCAGTTATCTTTTTCCAAAACCTATGCTTATCGAATTCATCATGCTCTTCCACCCTATACGCCGGCGTTCTTTAAATTTAATTTAAATCCTCAATTGATAGTTCCCTTTGCTCATTCCCCAACCGAAATCTAACCCCCATCAAATTTCTTTTTTGCACAACCAGTTCAAAGCTACTTAAGAATTCAAGAGTAATAACAGAGTAAGTAGCCCAATGCCCATTAAGAAAATTATGCCAATCAATTCTCCCACATAGAGCTCTAAAATCTTCCAATAAACCCAAATTCGTAAGAGTAGGTTCATCGGGATACCTTATATTAATCCATGGACGGAAGTAGATATCATCCATCTAGCTCGGTGGGTTTCGTTTGGCAAATTGACGTTGGAAGCTTCGGGCTCTTTGGGGTCAAAAATCGGTTGAGGCTCGGGTTCGGGCTCCGGGTCGTCTCCCTCCTTCTTCTCGTATTCATCCTAGCTCCTCTTTAATCCATAGAAGCCATGAATTTCAAGGTTTGAAGAGTAAAAATCTGAAATTTGGAAATTCTTGAAGTACCCCCAAACTTGGTGTTGAGCTTGGAGAAGTTGAAAATTGAAGGTATGTGGTGGTGGGTTTCTTGAGAAAGTGAAAGTTTTGTGATTTTGGTTTGAGATTAGAGGTGTATTTGTAGAGATTTGGAGAGTGGTTTGGGTATTTCGGGAGAGAATTTTCGTGGGTTAGGGTTTGTGTAGGAGAAAGTGTGAGAAAAAGTGGGATTTTGGGATTAAAATAGGGATAGTTTGTAATCGCCCGATTTACATTTGCCGGGGCCACACGGTCGTGTGGCCCCCGCATGCCGCTTCATCGCGCGACGATTTCTATCCTCGACCACATGGCCGTGTGATGGTCACACGGTCCGACCATGTGGTGCTGGGCAATTTTCCCTCTCGCACGGCCAGGTCGTGTGATATCACACGCCCGTGTTGAGTTGGTTCCGTTTTTTTTTAACCGGGAGTTTCCCGTGACGCCTCCTACACAACAACTCAAGAAAACTAAACAAAACTCAAATAAGTTAATAAATAAAAATTGAAACTACAATAAAAATTTAAAATTGAAGGCGATAAAAATGTATGGAAAATATGAAATAAATTGGGTTGCCTCCCATACAACGTTAAGTGTAACGTCTTCAGCCAGACTTCATATTTCTAATCATTGTTGCTAAACTTTGTCATTTAAAACATGTGAACCCTCAATGCCATCTATCAGACGAATGGCGCTGCATTGCTCCTGTGGATTCAACTCAGTATCGATTGGGAATTTGCTTTTCTGATGTTGGCCTCCCACAACAGTTGCGATTTGGGCTACTTGTATTTCCAGAGATTTCAGTCTTGCGTTTACGTTCGTGTTAGCTTAGTGACCTGTTCTTCTATCTTGTCTATCTTGGCTTCATCTTTGTTCAGTCTCGCCCTTGTTTCTCTGATAAACGAGGATATCATATCTTCAACAGATGCTTTCTTTTCATTGGACTCCGTTCTGCCTTGATTACCCACGTTATATCCCTGCGGGGGCTGCAAAACATTTTTATTGTTAGCATAAGAGAATTTTTCATGGTTTCGCAACCCTGGATGATAGTAGTTGGGTATCTGATTATTTTTGTAATTATTATTGAAGTTTCTTTGTTGGCCCACAAAGTTTGCTTCCTCTTCAACAACAGCAGGATCTCTGAAGTCAGTCACTTGTCGATCGCTCGATTTCATATTCAAGACGGATACATGTTCTAGAGCATGGCGACTTTCTCATCCTAAACTCTCGCCACTCGTCGGACAAATGACCTTTCGGATGGCCATTGGTAATTGTTATTCGCCATCTCCTCTAATAATTCTAGTGCCTCCTCAGAATATTTCCATAGTAGTGTACCTCCAGATGTATCATCTATAATTGTTCTTGTATTGTCACTCAAACCATTATAGAATTAATGAACCTGTTGGTAGTCGGGATATCCGTGTTGAGGGCACTTCCTTAGCAATTCTCGGAATCTATCCCATGCTTCATATAGCGGCTCAGCATCTAATTGCCTAAACTGGGAGATTTCAGATTTGAATTGCAGTGTCTTACTGGGGGGAAAGTATTTGGCTAGAAACCGCTGACTTAGTTCTGCCCAATTTGCGGCTGGTGGTGTTAAAGAGCATAACCATCCATTATCCATATCGCGTAGAGAGAATGCGAAAAGGCGGCTGTTAGAGATTTTTCTAACCGCAAGTCTACGGTGTCAAGTTTTAATATAGAGAAGTAAGGTTGTCGAATCCACAGGGAATAATTATCGAATTATTGCTAAGTACTATAATATAATAATCTAACTTTATTTAGAATTTCAATAAATGATGGAATTGATTATACTAAAAATACTAAAAATAAATCAAGAATATGAAAATATCAATGAGTTTATCCAAATTATTAAATGAATTCTAGAGGTAAGATGAATCTAGTTATCCCTTATGTTGACAATATGGTTTATCAATCATCAATTACCAATTTATAAGTCAAGATTTCTACAATAATCATTCCCTCTCTCAAGTGCCAAATGATTTTAGATTCAATTGGAAAATCAATATCTCTATAAAAATCACCAATTAAAATCTCAATAAGAACTATGAATCTTGATAAAAGACTTCAAAGGATTCACAAATCTCTCGATTCTATGAAATCCTATGTTATGCTATTCGAAGGTCATGTATTCAATTACCTTTCTCAAGTGTCAAATCAAATACACCAAACAATCTAAATTATTGATCAAGTAATTTAGAAGCAATAGATCCAAATAGCACAAATAAATTGATAGATCTAGATTTACAAACCACAATCTCAAAACATGAGTTCAAACATAGATTACATCATTCATCTAGAATTATAGAGTTTAGCTCATGACTAAAGAAAATGAATCCATGAAAATACAATAATACATCTTACAAGATATGAAGAAAGCAACAAAATAAGAACAAGAGTAGAGGGATCTTTCTATTTCTAGATGATAGAAGCCTCCAATCTTCTTCTCCAAATTCTTCTCAAGATGCCCAAATCTTTCTTCCTTGTCTTGTACTGTTTTTTATTCTCTTCCCAAGGATTCCCCGATCCCCCATTTCAAGCCCCAAGGCTAGTATTTATAGTACTCCAAAAGTCCAAGAAAGGGGTAGGTGAACATAGGTTTTTCATTTCCTAGCAAGGGCGCCCAACAATCTCGCCCATTTTGCCGCACGAGGCCAAGGGCGCCCAAATGCTTACAATAATAAATTTTTTCGCTTTGGGCGTTGGCGCCGCAAAGACCCACATGCCATCGCCCAACCTTGTCGCTTCGTTTCTGCGCCAAGGGCGCCAGGGTGGTCGGGCGCTGGCGCTTGTGGTTTGGCGGCTGGCCAGCGCCCGCCCCTTAGCCAAAGTGCGATTTTTCCTTCTTTCTATGCGATTTCTTCTTTCTTCAAGCCGTTTTTCATCGTTTTCTTCATTTCTCGGCTACCAAATCAGATTGACTTACATCGACTCTAATTGAAATAAATTGGACTCTAACGACTCTAAAAACACCCATAATAAAACCAAGTTCTACTCTAAAATACTCAAATAAGTTGGTAAAATACCAACTTAATAAATGCATTGAATGATATCCTCTAAACACCATTCATCTTAACAATATCGCAAATTTCTAGAAAGTGCGCCGGATGCGCGTTTGGATCCTCAACGCTTATCCCCAAACTGGTTTTTCGACACCATCTAGATCAATGCCGGTTTTTAGTTCAAAATTGTTTGCATTGATCGGCAGACGGGCCACACCCCATAAGTTTGGCTTACCTCCTACCGGGGAAGTAGTCCCAACGCCGCTCTTCTTCGCGGCCTTTCCACAATTCCGCCCCGGATGCCGGCCCGGTGGGCGCTCCTCATTGTTTCTATTTTCTCATGTGTTCGGATTAGTCCCATCCGCCATTGCTTTAGCTCTTTTCATTAGTTGCTTAGTCATTTGTCTTTTTCGATTTCCAAATCAATGGGAATTGGTTGGGTTGATCTCGAACGCGTGATCATGCACTATCGCACTAAACAAAACAATGTTAAAATTGAACCAAAAAAAAAATAAAAAATCGAAAAAGATAAAAATATTTACAAAAATGCTTCAATTAAAGATTGAACTATTTATTTGATTCATACAATTGCAAGTGTACAATGTAGTTTATAGGATAATGGCAAGCAATGTCATATTCCTCGGGATTGAAGCTCAAAACACTTAGGTTATAATAACATTGTATTCCAATTTTATTGAAGACCGAAAATCAAGTAATTAAACTAACTAAAAATCGAAAATAAAAAGAAATAAATAAAATAAATTTTTGAACCCCACAAGTATTTTCAACATCTTTAGAAGCAAACCTTAGGCACATAATCTCAACATGCTTCTTCAATATTAAATGCGAATAAAGTTTTAAAAACCAATTCATGCAATTCTATGGATTCAATTCCTAAGTTCATATACTCCCCTTCCGGATGGTGCTAAAAGCTTGATTGATTAATAACAATTGTAGTCCTTTCGGATCATTACAATTCTTATTAACTCCAAAAAGATTTGTGAATTGAATGACTTCCCACAAACACGCCTGTCACACATGTTTCATGTCTGGATTCGATTTCCGTCTTTCTTAGAACTCATCTCCCGAATTTTGCAATAACAAATATGACATGCTAATTATTGATCGATAAAAATAATTAATTAATAAGCACTCGAATTCATAATATGTAACGATCAAGCAATTTAAAAATAAATAATCATATTTAATACAAATCCACAGTTTCGATTATGCCCCTAAGATCCGAAAAATATGGCAAACATTGATTACAAACTCATAGACAAATCCAAATCAATATTATGACATCATATAAGCACAGGCAAAAGTTCTTAGGCATAGAAAGAAAACCCCTTTTTGTCAGGATGGATTCTCCCTCCAAGCCCTTGAAGCACTTGTGCTCCCTAGATGCGAAAGTCTTGTGGTGCTCTTCGCGACCTTGCCTTCTTTGCTCAGAAGATCTTCGATTCTTGCGTTCCTGTGTTATTTGATCTGTTTTCTATGTATCAAGTTGTGTTTTTTCGTGCAAGACTTGGTCCTCTTTTATAGATGCTTGGAGAGATCACTTGTAAAGTTGGAACGGGAAGCAAACTCTGAAAAACGCGCTGAAACAGACTCCCACACGGCCAGGCCATATAGGTCCACACGGGCCTGTGGCTTTGGGCTCAGCCCTTTGTCGCACGGGCATGATGTTCACACGGGCAGGTTGTGCGGCTGGTTTCCTTGTCCACACGGCCGTGTGACTTCACATGGTCCGACCGTGTGGACCTGCTCCGTCCTCTGTTTTCTTCCCTTCTTCACACAACCGTGTGATTTTCACACCACCACTCCACATGGCCATGTGAGGCTACACGGTCCGGCCGTGTGACTTGCTTTTGTTCTCTTCGATGTGGCGCCCAAATGCTTACAATAAATTTTTCCCGCCCGGGCGTTGGGCGCTGCAGCGCCCACATGCCATCGTCCAACCTTGTCGCCCTGTCTCGGGCGCTGCGGCGCCCAGGGTCGGGCGCTGCAGCGCCGGCCCGTCCTTGGCCAAAGTGCGATTTTTCCTTCTTTCTACGCGATTTCTTCTTTCTTCAAGCCGTTTTTCATCGTTTTCTTCATTTCTCGGCTACCAAATCTGTATTGACTCTACATCAACTCTAATTGAAATAAATTGGACTCTAACGACTCTAAAAACACCCATAATAAAACCAAGTTCTACTCTAAAATACTCAAATAAGTTGGTAAAATACCAACTTAACAAATACCCCCAAACTTAAGCTATTGTTTGTCCTCAAACAATTATAACTCCAAAATGAAAGACAAACAAGACAACAACACAAGCAACTACAAAACTCCATAAACCAATAAAATTTGTCTAAAACTCATTTCACTATCAATCAAGCATGCATTTTAACATTGTGATCAAAAGTGTTGAATATTCATGAAAATTCCGTTTACATTATTCAAATTGATTTTACGCAATCAAACGTTATCAAGATGATCCACTTCTAAGTATCAAAAGATAATGACTACCGGATTCCATAGCTTGTTATTCACACTAATCTCCACTAATGTAGGCTAATATAACACATGGATCAATAGGGCTTCCAAAGCTTGTAAGTGGCTTAGGGTCGGGTAGGAAAATTTAGGATTAAGTGGCTCAATTCACCCAAACACACAATTACCTCTTCAAATCACCAATTGCCAAACAAAATGGCTACCTTCACTTTTGTTGAATTTTCAATTATTCTCCTTTACGAGCCTCTATTTTCAACATTTTTTTCGAGACCCCAAACTTGATCTTTTGCATATTTTAACACATGGGGTTTCATTATTTCTTTTTCTCGGCAACTTCATGCGAATGAACATCTACCTTACTTATCACATCCTCCTCAACCTTCAATCATTTTGTGTGTATGAGTGATGGGTAATTAGGATTTTCACATGTAAGCTCAAGGTAAAAAAATTGGTTGCCAAAGAACAAAGTTTAATAGCTCAAAAGGGGACACTAGTGAAATTATATCGTATAAAGGTAGTCATTTTGGCTCTAGCTTTTATTCAAAGATGGCCTAAATCATTTCCTTATGTTATTTCACCTAGATTTCGCCTCAATTAGTGATCAAACAAGTTCTAGAATCCGTGGGATCATACAAGCAACACTCGACTTCATTAATCATTTTCAAATAAGTTAATGTAATTATGCATGAATATGAAATCAATGAAGCAAAATATAGATCACCACTTAAAAGTATGCTTTCGTGACGGAGTTCAACTCGTGATCAACAAATCTACTTAGTCATGTAGTTCTATAGTTCAACAAACTACCCGACTTGACTCAACTCGATTTTTTTTTTTTGGACACGACTGACACGACCAAAAGACACAAATACGATTACACCCCCAAACTTAAATTGAACATTGTCCTCAATGGAGAGTGAGAAAACTTTCCCGATAAATGAGCTCCTCAGACTCCTCATCGGAGTCGTGTGGTGAAAAATGAGCAATAGGACCGGTGGTGGTGGTATTGGGAACTCGGAATTGCGGGTGTGTCGGCTATATATCCGGGCAAGTACTCGGTTGTGCTCATTCTCATATTATTCTCGTGCCGCTCGTGGCGTTTTTCTCCTACAAAAGCCCTTCTCATTCTCGTGACTTCGCGAACTAGCGCCTCAAGAGTGTTATGTGAGCGTCTAGAATGAGAACGTCTTGCCGCCGAACCGGATGGAGCATCGATATTCTCGTGGTTGGGCATGAGTATCGTGCTCAATAAGCTGGTAGAGCAAATTCGGGATCAAGAATATATCCCGCACTTTGGATTAGGCACACCGCCCGCCCACTCGTCATAAGAAGCAATAATAGCCGAATCTATGGGTCCCCAGATTTTCCAATGGCTCTGAGCTATCCCATGTAACACCCTCCTCTTTACATAACCCGCAAATTAAACCTGGTAAAGATTAGTCCTCTGTTTTGGGTTGTAGCATTTTGTTATGAAGGGACGTTGCAATAATTACCGGGTCGAATTGTATGTCAAGAACTATGGCATATAGAAGATGAGCTCGTTCTTAGTTACATCACTAACATGCTTGGTTGGTATCAAGTTGTTGCATATGAAGTGGTACCAAGCTCGCCCATATCGACTAAGACTCGTGTGAGGAAAAGCAAGAGTAGCACCTCCCACTATTTTTATATGACGCACTACGCTTCCAGCCGACATAAGGTATTACAAATCTCATCCATACTTGGTGGTTGCGAGATAAATTCAACGTACGGTGAGTGATCCACCTCCCGGAGTCCATAATATTCTCTTATCGCTATTGAATGATGTATACCTTGTTTACTCCACGCATTTAAAACCTCCGAGTTATAGCCATTTTTGGTCTTTGCATTTGCATAAAACTCTCGACTATATTCGGTGCGAATGGTCTAGGTTGTGCACAAAGTTTTTTTCATTGCTTTCGATGTATCATTTGTGCAAGTTCACCATCATTCGCCGGTTGTAACCCCTGTTCATGTTATGCTCTTTGTGCTTAATTTCTCATAAAAAAGATTTTGTGCCTCTAAGCTTACGAAAGGACTAGTATCATATTCCTCGGAGGTACTCGCCACCTTTTTGCCCTTGCTTGCATTCTTTGTTCTTGGCATTTTAATTGATTTGGAAATCACCTGAAAAATAACACAAGCAAAATACACATAGAACGCACAATAGGAGTTAGGGGTTAGGAATTTGGCAACAACTCAAGAATTATGCATCCTTGTCATCAATTCATGATCAAATAACCTTTAGTACACAATGATGACAAGAATCAAATGCCTAGGTGTAATATTTTTCATTGAGGCATTTTAACAAACACCTTGTAGGCATATATGCAAAGAAAAGATGAACACCAAATTTGAAATTCAATTCACGTCCATTTTTCAACACCAACCAATTCAAGCACAATATAATCATATATCATCACAATTTATCAAGAATTTATCAAGAAATTCGAAATTATAATGATATTGAAAATTCCCACATTTTTAACCTAAGCTTGAAAATTTGAAAAAAATTGGTGTACAATTGAAGCTCACTTACCCAATTGATGAAGAAGATGAATTTGATGATTAAGTTGCTCAATTGCCCACTTGAATGGTGTATAAGTGAATGCTAGGTGGGATTTTTGTAGAAGAAAGTAAGATAGGCGTGTGTGTGTGTTTTGTTTGTAAAGAAAAATGAGGCTCACTCAGCCCCCTTTAATCCGCCAAAGAATCGATCGGCGCCGCAACGTTAGGGACCTAAAGCTGTGCAGCCGCCCACAAGCCCATTTTTCTTTATTTCTTTTGCACACACGGTACGGGGGCCAGTGGCTTCGGCCAGAGCGCCACCCGTATTTTCATTTTTTTTTAAATTTCAATTTAATCAAAAATTTAAAATCACACACAAATTAATTCACACAAAAATCACACCAAAATTCAAATAAATACACACCAAACTAAAAGAAAATAAAATCACAAAAAAAAAATCGATCACACGAAAATCACTTGGGTTGCCTCCCAATAAGCGCTAAATTTATAGTCGTTAGCCGGACTCAACTATTCGGACTCAAGAAATTTCATCACCAAGTGGAAGATTTAAAACCTTCCTCGCTTTGTTCCCAAAATAATGTTTCAATCGTTGTCCATTCACTTGGAACAATTCCCATCGCTCCTCTTAACTCGACGGCACCATATGGAAACACACATTCAACCACAAACAGTCCGGACCATCGTGATTTGAGTTTACCTGGAAAGAGTTTCAATCGAGAGTTGAACAATAACACTTGTTGGCCGAGTAAGAATTCACGTCGCAAAATCATTTGATCATGCCATTTTTTCGTTTTTTCCTTATACATTTTGGCATTTTCATATGATTCTTGACGAAATTCTTCCATTTCGCTTAATTGAAGTAATCGGTTTTCACCGCCTCTTTCAAGTTGAAATTCAATTTCTTAATTGCCCAATAAGCTCGATGCTCAAGTTCAACCGCAAATGACACGCTTTACCAAACACCAATCGATATGGTGACATACCAATGGGTATTTTATAAGTCGCGGCGATAAGCCCACAAAGCATCATCGAGCTTTTGTGCCCAATCCTTTCGATTAAAACTCACCGCTTTTTTTTCAAGAATTTGTTTCACTTCACGATTGGAAATTTCGGCTTGACCATTAGATTGAGGATGGTAACCAAGCGCAATCTTATGACACACACCAAATTTAGCAAGAAGGTTGTTAAATAATTTATTACAAAAATGCGTACCTTCATCACTTACAATAGCTCGAGGAGTACCGAACCGAGTGAAAATAATATGCTTGTGCAAGAATTTGAGTACTACCTTAGCATCATTCGTTGGTGTAGCAATCGCCTCAACCCACTTGGAGACGTAATCAACCGCAAGCAAAATGTACAAATTTCCATAGACGGGAAATGGCCCCATAAAGTCAATACCCCATACATCAAACAATTCCACCTCCATTATGTTTGTCAAAGGAAGCTCATGACGCCGTGAAATATTACCAACCCTTTGGCATCGATCACAAGTTTTCACAAAGGCATAACAATCCTTGAATAATGTTGGCCAATAAAACCAGATTGTAGTACCTTTGCAGCGGTTCGGGTTGGCCCGAAATGTCCCCCATAAGATGATGAATGACAATGTTGAAGAATCTCTCCAATTTCTTCCTTAGGAACACAACGGCGAATAATAGAATTCGCGATCTCTTGAACAATAACGGATCATCCCACAAATAAGACTTAACATCATGTAGGAATTTTTTTCTTTTGGTGTGTAGTCAAGTCCGTGGCAAAACTCCTCCCGCGAGGTAATTAACAAAATCGCTTACCAAGGTAATGATGTCTCAAGACGCATAATTTGTTCATCAGAAACGATTCTTTTATGGACTCTCAATGACCTCGTGAGGTTGCTCAAGGCGCGGATAGATGGTCGGCAACCACATTTTCACTTCCTTTTTTATCCCTAATCTCAATATCAAATTCTTGCAAGAGCAAAATCCATCGAATTAACCGAGGTTTTGCATCTTTTTGGAGAAAAGATATCGGATTGACGATGATCCGTATAAACAATCACCTTTGTACCCACCAAGTAAGCTCGAATTTATCAAATGCAAAAACTACCGCCAACATCTCTTTTTCTGTGGTGGGGTAGTTTTGTTGGGCGTTGTCCATGGTCCTGCTTGCATAGTAAATAGCTTTAAAAATTATGTCTTGGCTTTGACCAAGAGCGGCACCCATCGCATAATCACTTGCATCGCACATGAGCTCAAATGGTTGAGTCCAATCCGCACTATCATAATCGAGTGAAATGAGTGCCTTTTTATCTGTTTAAATGCCCGCAAACACAACTCATCAAAGCAAAAGATATCATCTTTTTCAAGGAGATTACAAAGTGGTTTAACAATTTTTGAAAAATCTTTTATGAATCTCCTATAAAATCCTGCATACCCTAAAAAGCTTCTTATGCCTTTCACATTTGAAGGTGGGGGTAGCTTTTCAATAGCCACAACCTTCGCCCGTCAACTTCCAAACTCGTACAAGAAATACGATGTCCAAGTACAATCCTTCTTTGACCATAAAGTGACATTTTTCCCAATTGAGTACAAGATTAGTTTCTCACAACGTTGCAAAACCATAGATAAGTTATGCAAACAATGGTCAAAAGAAGTACCAAAATAGAAAAATCGTCCATAAAAATTTCCATGATTTCCTCAACCATACCATGAAAAATCGCCATCATACACCTCGAAAAAGTAGCGGTGCATTACATAATCCAAATGGCATCCTGCGAAATGCAAAAGTACCATATGGACATGTAAAAGTAGTCTTTTCTTGATCTTGGGGCAATGGCGATTTGATTGTATCCTGAATAGCCATCAAGAAAATAATAATATTCGTAACCCGCCAACCTCGGTCCAACATTTGATCAATAAAGGGGGGGAAAATGATCCTTACGAGTAGCTTTATTCAATTTTCTATAGTCAATACATACTCGCCATCCTCGTGATTCGTGTAGAAATTAATTCATTGTTATCATTTTTCACAATCGTCATACCTCCCTTTAGGGACAACCTGTCTAGGACTCACCCATGAACTATCGAAATGGCATAAATAATACCGCCTTTAGCCACTTTAAAACCTCATTTCTCACGACTTCTTTCATTGCGGGATTAAGTCGTCTTTGGTGTTCAATAGATGGTTTATAAGATTCTTCCATTAAAATTTTGTGCATTACAATGGAAGGACTTATACATTTCAAATCAGAAATATACCAACCCAAGGCCGACTTATGTTCACGAAGCACACACAACAACTTATCCAATTCGGATGAAGATAATGAAGCGAGTAAACAATTACCGGGTAAGTTTTATCTTTTCCCAAAAATGCATATTGAAGATGTTCCGACGTTCCTTTAGTTCTAACGCACCTTTGGAATATTTTCAATATCGCATTTTCTAATGCTTCCTTTTATTTTTCTTTTACAATTTCTTTAGCCTCAAGGAAAGAATAAACTCAAGCAAATCAATATCATCACTATCTTCCTCATTACATTTCATTATTGAATTAATCAAACAATGTTCTAACGGATCTTTTAAATCTTGTTTTATAACTTCCGTTTGATCACATTGTTCGATTTTATCAATAAAATGACATGTGTGAGGTTCCTCTTGAAATTTCATTGCTTTATAAATGTTAAATAGTACCTCATCATCATTTACCCGTAATGTTAACTCTCCTCGTTGCACCTCAATTAAAGCTCGTCCCATTGCTAGAAAAAGGTCTCCCAAGAATCAATGGCATTTCATGATCTTCCTCCATATCCAACACCACAAAGTCCGCGGAAATATGAATTTATCCACTTTGATCAACACATCTTCAATCACTCCTCTTGGGTAGGTGAGTGATCTATCGGCTAATTGCAATGTGATGGTGGATGGTGTTATTTCTCCAAGGCCAAGTTTCGAAAAAGCATAACAACGGCATAAGATTAATGCTAGACCTAAATCACAAAGAGCTTTATTAAAATAAGAATCACCAATAGTGCAAGGGATAGTGAAACTCCAGGATCTCTTAATTTTTGTGGTAGCTTTCTTTGCAAAATGGCGCTACACTCTTCCGTGAGATTGACCGTCTCATATGCCTCCAACCTTCTCTTTCTCAACATCACATCCTTCATGAATTTTGCATAGTTTGGCATTTGCTCGAGTGCATCGGCAAAATGGATGTTGATGTGAATTTTTCTTGAATATTTCCAAAAACTTGGAAAATTGAGCGTCCAACTTTTTCTTCTCGAAATCTCTGTGGAAAAGGAAGAGCATTTGGTAACACATTATCGAATTGGAAATTGGTTTTACCTCAATTTTGCCTTTTTTCGATTGCTTATCAATGCCTGTTCATTTTGGAGTGTTTGAGCTTGCTTTCCGGTTCTTTGGTGACATGAGCGGGCATCTTTGGTTCATCATATTCCGCCCCACTTCTCAACTTAATGGCCTTGCAATGTTCCCGGTTCACCTCGTGTTACTTGGAAACGTATCAACTTTCTATTGTGAATTAATAGCCGTGGCCAATTGACCCACATGTGTCCCCAAAGATTTGAGATGACTTTCAATTGTTGTAACCCTTGAACCCAAATTTTCTATGTTAGAATCGGCCTTGTTCATCCTTGCTCTTGATTCTACAAGGAATGAACTAAGTAATTCCTCCAAAGATGGCTTTTGTTCTCCCACATGTGTGCTCGTACTTGCTTGATTCTCGATATCCCTGAGGTGGTTGCAACACATTTCTCGTATTGCTATACGAGAAGTTTTCATGATTGCGAAGTCCCTGATGATAATGTGTCGGCAATTGATTCCCTCTATTGTTGAAACCCGATTATTCACATAATTCGCTTGTTCGTGATCGGATTCACAATTTCTTGACTTATCTCCATGATCGCTTCTCCGATTGTTGTTTTCCACCCGAACTTAGTGTAGCAATTTGCTTTGACAAGGCGGAAATTTGAGAAGCCAATGCGGACATAGTATCAAGTTCAAGAACACCGGCAACTTTTCTTGGCGTAGATCTTTCACACGGCCATTGATAACTATTGGTAGCCATTTCTTCGAGTAAAAGCATGGCTTCACTTGGAGTTTTAGCCATCAATGTACCTCCCGCCGCAGCATCTATAATAGTTCTTGAATACCCATTCATACCATTGTAAAAATACTGAACTTTTTGCCAATCTGCGTACCCATGTTGTGGACACCTCCTCAATAATTCTTTGAATCGCTCCCAAGCTTCGTAGAGTGGCTCAAAGTCGAGTTGATGAAATTGAGCAATCTCACTTTTAAGTTGAAGTGTCTTTGGGTGGAAAGAATTTTGCCATGAATTTTTCAGTGAGATCATTCCAACTAGTGATACTTCCAGGTGGGAAGGTTTGAAGCCATTGTCTAGCTTTATCTCGAAGTGAAAATGGAAACAACCTCAACCGAATAGCTTCATCGGGAACCCTATTCATTTTGATAATGTCACATATCTCGAGAAAAATAGCCAAATGAGCGTTCGGGTCATCTACGACTTCCCCAAACCGATTCTGTTGCACCATGTTTATTAGGGCGGCTTCAATTCAAAATTATTCGCATTGATAGGTTGGCGAACAATGTCCGAATAATTTTGATTCGTGGTTGGTCGAAAATAGTCCCGAATGGCCCTTTCTCGGTGGTGCAACAATTGGTATGCGGTCTTCATCATCACCGATTCCCCGCCATTTTGTGAATTCTATTCTTCGTGCGGCTCTAATCTTTCAACGCTTCTTTCAATTTCTGGATCAAATAAGATTAAATTAGCACTTTTATTTTTTCGCATTAACAAGAAAACACAAAAATGTCAATGACCCTATTGTAACAAAAAAACCAATCTAAATTAAAGTAAAACTACTAAGTAATAATATTAGCGCAAATAAGATGAATTATTCCACAAGAACGGCGCCAAAAACTTGTTAGAGATTTTTCTAACCGCAAGTCTACGGTGTCAAGTTTTAATATAGAAGTAAGGTTGTCGAATCCACAGGGAATAATTATCGAATTATTGCTAAGTACTATAATATAATAGTCTAACTTTATTTAGAAATTCAATATATGATGGAGTTGATTATACTAAAAATACTAAAAATAAATCAAGAATATAAAAATATCAATGAGTTTATCCAAATTATTAAATGAATTCTAGAGGTAAGATGAATCTAGTTATCCCTTATGTTGTTAATGGTTTATCAATCATCAATTACCAATTTATAAGTCAAGATTTCTACAATAATCATTCCCTCTCTCAAGTGCCAAATGATTTTAGATTCAATTGGGAAATCAATATCTCTATAAAAATCACCAATTAAAATCTCAATAAGAACTATGAATCTTGATAAAAGACTTCAAAGGATTCACAAATCTCTCAATTCTATGAAATCCTATGTTATGCTATTCCAAGGTCATGTATTCAATTACCTTTCTCAAGTGTCAAATCAAATACACCAAACAATCTAAATTATTGATCAAGTAATTTAGAAGCAATAGATCCAAATAGCACAAATAAATTGATAGATCTAGATTTACAAACCACAATCTCAAAACATGAGTTCAAACATAGATTACATCATTCCTCTAGAATTATAGAGTTTAGCTCATGACTAAAGAAAATGAATCCATGAAAATACAATAATACATCTTACAAGATATGAAGAAAGCAACAAAAATAAGAACAAAGAGAGGGATCTTCTCTATTTCTAGATGATAGAAGCCTCCAATCTTCTTCTCCAAATTCTTCTCAAGATGCCCAAATCCTTCTTCCTTGTCTTGTAGCTGTTTTTATTCTCTTCCCAAGGATTCCCCGATCCCCCATTTCAAGCCCCAAGGCTAGTATTTATAGTACTCCAAAAGTCCAAGAAAGGGGTAGGTGAACATAGTTTTTTTCGCTCCCGGGCGCTGCGACGCCTTGATAATCTCGTCCATTTTGCCGCACGGCGCTGCGGACGCCAAAGCAATCTGTCCATTTTTTGCTGCATGGCGCTGCGCGCGCCAAATGCTTACAATAAATTTTTTCTGCCGGCGCTGCAGGCCGGGGCGTTGGGCGCGCAACACCACATGCCATCGCCCAACCTTGTCGCTTCTGTCTCGGCGCTGGCGGCGCCCGCCCGTCCTTGGCCAAAGTGCGATTTTTCCTTCTTTCTACGCGATTTCTTCTTTCTTCAAGCCGTTTTTCATCGTTTTCTTCATTTCTCGGCTACCAAATTTGTATTGACTCTACATCGACTCTAATTGAAATAAATTGGACTCTAACGACTCTAAAAACACCCATAATAAAACCAAGTTCTACTCTAAAATACTCAAATAAGTTGGTAAAATACCAACTTAACAGCGGCATTGAATGATATCCTCAGAAACACCATTCATCTTAACAATATCGCAAATTTCTAGAAAGTGCGCCAGATGCGCGTTTGGATCCTCAACGACTCTATCCCCAAACTGGTTTTCTGACACCATCTAGATCAATGCCGGTTTTAGTTCAAAATTGTTTGCATTGATCGGCAGACGGGCCACACCCCCATAAGTTTGGCTTACCTCCGGCTGGAAGTAGTCCCTAATTGCCCTTCTCGCGGGCCTTTCCACAATTCCGTCCTGGATGCCGACCCCTGGTGGGCGCTCCTCATTGTTTCTATTTTCTCATGTGTTCGGATTAGTCCCATCCGCCATTGCTTTGGCTCTTTTCATTAGTTGCTTAGCTGTCTTTTCGATTTCCAAATCAATGGGAATTGGTTGGGTTGATCTGGAACGCGTGATCATGCACTATCTGCACTAAACAAAAACAATGTTAAAATTGAACCAAAAGAAAAAATAAAAAAATCGAAAAAGATAAAAATATTTACAAAAATGCTTCAATTAAAGATTGAACTATTTATTTGATTCATACAATTGCAAGTGTACAATGTAGTTTATAGGATAATGGCAAGCAATGTCATATTCCTCAGGGATTGAAGCTCGAAACACTTAGGCTATAATAACATTGTATTCCAATTTTATTGAAGCGACCGAAAATCAAGTAATTAAATTAACTAAAAATCGAAAATAAAAAGAAATAAATAAAATAAATTTTTGAACCCCACAAGTATTTTCAACATCTTTAGAAGCAAACCTTAGGCACATAATCTCAACATGCTTCTTCAATATTAAATGCGAATAAAGTTTTAAAAACCAATTCATGCAATTCTATGGATTCAATTCCTAAGTTCATATACTCCCCATTCCGGATGGTGCGAAAACAGTTGATTAATAACAATTGTAGTCCTTTCGGATCATTACAATTCTTATTAACTCCAAAAAGATTTGTGAATTGAATGACTCCCCACAAACACGCCTGTCACACATGTTTCATGTCTGGATTCGATTTCCGTCTTTCTTAGAACTCATCTCCCGAATTTTGCAATAACAAATATGACATGCTAATTATTGATCAGATAAAAAATAATTAATTAATAAGCACTCGAATTCATAATATAGAACGACTGAAGCAATTTAAAAAATAAATAATCATATTTAATACAAATCCACAGTTTCGATTATGCCCCTAAGATCCGAAAAATATGGCAAACATTGATTACAAACTCATAGACAAATCCAAATCAATATTATGACATCATATAAGCACAGGCAAAAGTTCTTAGGCATAGAAAGAAAACCCCTTTTTGTCAGGATGGATTCTCCCTCCAAGCCCTTGAAGCACTTGTGCTCCCTAGATGCGAAAGTCTTGTGGTGCTCTTCGCGACCTTGCCTTCTTTGCTCAGAAGATCTTCGATTCTTGCGTTCCTGTGTTATTTGATCTGTTTTCTATGTATCAAGTTGTGTTTTTTCGTGCAAGACTTGGTCCTTTTATAGATGCTTGGAGAGATCACTTGTAAAGTTGGAACGGGAAGCAAACTCTGAAAAACGCGCTGAAATAGACTCCCACACGGCCAAAGGCCATATAGGTCCACACGGGCTGTGGCTTTGGGCTCACCCTTTGTCGACGGGCATGATGTTCACACGGGCAAAAGTTGTGCGGTGGTTTCCTTGTCCACACGGCCGTGTGTGACTTCACATGGTCCGACCGTGTGGACCGCTTCGATCCCTTTTCTTTCGCTTTCCCTTCTTCACACAACCGTGTGATTTTCACACCACCACTCCACATGGCCATGTGAGGCTACACGGTCCGCCGTGTGACTTGCTTTTGTTCCTTTTTTGTCATTTTGATCTTCTCTTTGCATTCGACAATCTTATTCAAGGCGCCCCAACCGACATTTCTTCATTTTAAGCTCCCTTTCCTGCAATAATTACAAGAATACGCAGTATCATGCCCTTTAAAGGAAACCAAGTAAAAACATAGTAAATATGTGGCAAATGTATCAATTATATATCAATTTAAGCCCCAAAATGCACGTATATTTTATACACATCAAAGCCCATGCCCCAATTGTAAATAACTTTAGCCTTCTCATTGTAAGTTGCACAGTTTAAAACTATGTGTTTGTTTGGGAGCACTTTTGAGATGAACTTTTGTATCTAAAAGTCCATTTCAATAATATTTGATGTTTGGTAGTTAATTTAGAATGGACTTTTGTATAAGTTATTTCTCCAAAAAGTCAATTCTAGAGAATTTAGAATTAAAGACTTTTGAAAAGTCACATACTAAAAGTCCAATTACTAAATGGACTTTTGCATAAGTGCTCCCAAACATTCACTATATCGTCTTTAGTCAATTGGACTTTCTCTTTGAATCCTTAAGTATTGGAGGGGTTTCTCATAGGGGTGTCAATGGGTTGGGTTCGTGTGTCAGAATAAGCCAACCCGGACCCGATATGTTCAATTATTCGTGTCATAATCTTTAATCGGACCCGACCTATTTATTTCACAGATAACCAGGACCCGACCCATTTAACCCGACTAATAAAATTAGTTTCATATACATTTATTATTTTCAATTGAATAAATAATTTAAATCAATTATTATGACTCACTATTCAATAAAAAAATATCACAATTCACAACATACAAATAATAATAATAAATAACATAACATACAAATCATATTTTGAGGACAACATACAAAAATACATGCAAAATAATAACAACATACATATTAAGGAGGCTTTAGCATTTAAGTTTTAAGGAAATGTCATGTTTTTTTGTTTTTTCTTACATTTAATTGATTTTTTATTTATTATTTAAATTTACAAATGGGTTAGACGGGTTAAATGGGTCAGAGT
Source organism: Rehmannia glutinosa (assembly GCA_016081115.2). NCBI lineage: Eukaryota > Viridiplantae > Streptophyta > Magnoliopsida > Lamiales > Orobanchaceae > Rehmannia > Rehmannia glutinosa. Next base: position 126,941 of record JABTTQ020002036.1, read on the forward strand.
AGGTTGATTGTCCGGCTATTCAGGTTCTACCCAATTTCGACCCGGACCCATGAAGTCTGGACCCATACCCATTAATATTGTGTTAAGTTCGTGTCGGGTTTGCGTGTCTGAAATTAACACCCCTAGTTTCTCACCAACACATGACTCTAACTATCTATCTATGTTGTACGCCTAAATTTGAATCTGAATTTATGCCTTTTGAAATAATCGTGTTTGTGACAACAACAATCTTATTTTGTTTTTTCCTCAAAAAAAATCTTATTTTGTTTTGATAAGATCAAATATTTTCAAGTTTCAACATTGTGAGTTTCATATTGTTCCAGAATATTTGAATCGTGGGGCAAACATGGAAAATGTAGGGTGTGCTTGGTTTTGAAATTTTTTCCAAAATTTTCATTTGGAGTGAAAAAAAATTAGGATGTGTGATTGTTTGAGGAAAAAAAAATGAATAATTTTATAGAAAATCTCATTTCTCTTCAAAATTAACTCATTTGTCACTTTCTCTTTCACATTTCCCAATACCCAATTATATTATTTATTTCTCTCTCATCTCTCAATTTATATAAACAATTCCGATAATTTCTTTAATTTATCACTATTTTTATTATTTTTCTCTTAATCTTGTTAAGAAAGGGTATAAAATGAAATCCATATTGCCTATTTTTGGATCATTTTTTTATTTTTGTTCAATTTTCTTACATTATATTCTACACTATTATTTCCACAAAAAATTTCACAAACAATCAACATCTCTAAAAGATTCTCTATCACATCAACATAATCATCACTTTTTCTCTACACATCCAACTTTCACTTTTTAAAAAAATTCCACCACCATTTGTTAGATATTCTAGTTTTCTAAAAAATTCTTGAAATTAATGATTCTCACTATGTCAAAATATGCGTACCTTTCTCCATGGTGAAAGTTTATTGATGGTGTGCTTGAGTTTTATTTAAAGACAACAAAACCAGATTTCCCTTCTTTGCCTTCTTTCTATTCTCTCTTCATAAGTGATGGTTAGGGATAAGAGAATATGTATTTATGCTAGGAAGAGGACCTAGTTTACGTTAGTGGGAGTTATCCCCATTAATAACATTACTCCCATCAAGTAACAGTTATATTTTATGAAACTGCTCCACTTAACCCATTTACAATTTAGGTCTTACTTATTTAATTATTTATTTATTAGTCCTTAGTAAGTCACATGAGACATTAAAAAGACTTTAAAAGTCTTACATTCTCCCACTTGGCTCATGTGTCATTACCTAACATCATGGAGGAAATAAATAAAATAAAAAAGGAGTATTACTTAATGCGCATTAAAATGACTAAAAAATCTATACTTTGGGTATGTTATAATTTCATGATTAAGAATATGAACAAATCCGAGTCATGGCGGTTTTACTTCACTCAATTGACGTAGTCCCTTCCATGCACTACAATTTAGTCTTCTCCTTAATACATGATCATTAACATAGAGCACATAATATGTCCACCATAATATCTTTATTGAAGACTGTACTTGTTTACATTACTTGAATTCAATATGCATGTAATTATAGAGAACATGTGATCAGAAACATGTCATAAATGAGCTCAGAGTGTCAATTACGTACATAAAATATACATTATACTCAAAAGTCATTATTAACAGTTATGCCCATATTTTCAACATGTTTAATGAATGTCTTGGGCGGTAACCCCTTAGTCAAAGGGTCAGCTATCATAAGGTTTGTGCTAATGTGTTCTATTGACACTCTTTGTTTCTGAACTTCTTCCTTCACGACAAAGTACTTTAACTCCATATGCTTAAGACCCTTAGAGTACTTGTCATTCTTAGAGAAAAATATTTGCAGAGTTATCACAATACAATTTCACTGGCCTAGCAATACTGTCGGTAATTTCAAGCCCCGAAATAAAGTTTCGCAACCAATTTCAATTATAGCCTCAAAACATGCTACAAATTCAGCTTCCATGGTGGATGCAAAGAACCATCGATTGTTTTGCACTCTTCCACGATACCCTCTCTCCTAAGCTAAAAGAAATACATAGCCAAGAGTAGATTTCCTGGTATCCATGTATCCAGCAAAGTCTGAGTTTATATATACAATCACCTCAAGGTGATCAGACCTCCTATGTGTAAGCATGTGATCCTTCGTTCCTCGTAAGTATCTTAACCTTTTTTTTGCAGCTTTCCAATGTTCCATTCCTGGGTTACTTTGATATTTTCCTAGCATTCCAGCTGCAAAGCTTATGTATGGCCGAGTACAAATCTGAGCATACATAATACTCCCAACAACAGATGCATACGGAATCGTTTCCATTTGTTTTCGTTCCAAATCATTTTTAGGACATTGTGCGAGACTAAACTTGTCCCCTTTCTGAATTGGAACGCGTGATGCTGAGCATTTTTTCATCCTAAATTTCTCTAGTATTTTATTAATATATGCTTTCTGAAACCAACCTAACAGTCCATGTGATCTATTTCGGAATATTTCTATTCCTATCACATAGCTTGCCTCACCCATATCTTTCATTTCAAAGTTACTAGACAGAAACTTCTTAGTCTCATAAAGAAGACCAAGATCATTAGTTGCAAGCAAGATATCATCAACATACAAAATTAGAAACATAACCTTACTCCCACTAATCTTTAGATATATACACCGATCAACAGTGTTTTCCTTAAATCCAAAGGAAACAATAGTATTATTAAACTTTAAATACCATTGGCGGGAAGCTTGTTTAAGTCCGTATATTGATTTCTTTAATTTGCACACCATGTGTTCTTTTCCTTCTATTGGGAACCCCATTGGTTGGTCCATGTAAACATCATCCTCTAAATCTCCATTAAAAAAGGCAGTTTCCACATCCATTTGATGTAGCTCCAAGTCATAATAGGCTACTAGTGCCATGATAATCCTGAAGCAATCCTTTCGTGAGACTGACGAAAATGTCTCTTTATAATCGATCCCATCCTTTTGAGTAAAACCCTTGGCGAAAAGTCTAGCCTTGTAACGTTCAAGATTGCCATGAGAGTCACGTTTAGTCTTAAAGACCCACTTACAACCGACTCGCTTGCAACCTTCTGGCAATTCTACAAGGTCCCAAACACCATTCTGTTCCAAAGATTTTAACTCTTCTTTCATGGCATTTAGCCACTTTCAGAATTATCACAACTTACGGCTTGTGAAAATGAAACTGGATCATTGTCATTAATGCTTAAGTCAGTTTATGAGCCATGTAGATATACCAGATAGTCATTCGAAATAGCAGACCTTCTTTCTCTTTGGGACCTTCTTAATGCTACTTTTTGTGGTTCTTCTACAATAGGTTCATTATGAATAAGGAGTTCATTATTGTGCTGCTCTTCTTCATTGTTATTTGGCACAACAATTGGAGGAACACTAATTTTACCGCTAGAGGCACAAGTTAAAGGAACTTGTATTCTAACTTCTTTAATTTCCACGCCTCGTGGAATCAGACTCCCACCGGGTTTCACCATTTTCAATAAACCTCGCATTTCCAGTTTCAACAATTCTCATGCTATGATTAGGACAATAAAATATATACCCATTTGATTTTTCTGGATAACCAATAAAATATCCACTTATTGTTCTTGCATCCAATTTCTTTTCTTGTGGATTATAAATCCTTATTTCTCGCCGACAACCCCATACATGCAAGTGTCTTAAACTATGTGTCCTATTTGTCCACAGTTCAAAAGGTGTCTTTGGAATCGATTTATTTAGGAACCATATTCAACAAATACATGGCGTTTTCAAGGCATACATCCACAAAAATACGGGTAAAGATGAATTGCTTAACATGCTCCTAACCATATCCATTAATGTTCTATTACGCCTTTCGATATTAATCGTTTTGTTGTGGTGTACCTGGCATTGTGTATTGTGCACAAATACCACGCTTCTCAAGAAGTTTAGCAAACGGACCGGTGTTGCCCCATTTCATCATATCTTGCGAATAATATTCGCCACATCTATCGACTAACAATTTTCACCTTTTTGTCTAATTGCCTTTGTACTTCATTCAAGTAGATTTCCAAGGCATCCACTGCATGAGATTTCTCATGCAATAGATAGACATAGCCATAACGTGAATAGTCATCAATAAAGGTAATGAAGTATTTCTCCTTTCCGAAAGAATTAACGTCAAAAGGCCCACAAATATCTGTATGCACTATTTCAAGAAGTTGGGTGCTTCTTGTAGCTCCTTTCTTTGTGTGTTTTGTTTGCTTTCCTTTAATACAATCCACACATATGTTTATATGTGTGAAATCTAGATCTCGAAGAATTTCATTATTCATTAGTCTTTCCATTCTTTCTCTAGAAATATGACCCAAACGCTTATGCCACAAGAAAGTAGAACGTTCATTTACTAAACTACGTTTAGCACCAATATTATGATGCAGTGTCAAAAGAGTTTCAGAATATGAACAATCTAATTTCAATTTATATAAACCATCGCAAAGAATACCGATTGCCAATAAGATGATTATTCTTAAATAAATCGAAACATCCATTACCAAAATTAAAAGAGTATCCAGTAGCATCAAGTTTAGATAATGAAACTAAATTCCTAGATAAAATAGGTACATAAAGAGTTTCCAATAAATCTAAATGATGCCCAGTGTCAAGAATTAAACGATAAGTCCCGATCGCTTCGAGCTTTCACTCGATTCCCTCAAGACGAACTTCTCATTTGGGCCTATGGTTTGGATTGTAAGGAATTTCTGCATCGTATTAGAAACATGAGTACATCCGAATCAATCCACCATGTATTGTGGGGAACTTGATTATATTTGATTCAAACATACATAAGCATTAAGCTTACCTTTCTTTTCGAACCAAGCCTTACGCTTTGGGCAATCCTTCCGGAAATGTCCAGGTTTCCCACAGTAAACGACAATTATAGTTCTTTGATTTCTTCTTCGGATTTGCGCGCAGATGCCTCATTGGTCTTCAATGGCCCTTTGCCTTTTTCATGTTTCTTCACAAATTTCTTTCCACTCCTTGATTTCTTGGTGGCTTACATAATGGGTGAGTGACTTTCTTGATTTTTAAGCCTCGTTTCCTCTTGAACTAACATACTGTGCAACTCATGCACATTCCATTTGTCTTTCATAGTGTTATAGCTCATTTGAAACGGGCCATACCCAGTCGGTAATGAGTTAAGGATAAACCGCACAAGGAAGTTCTCATTCATAGCCATTCCCAAGGTCTTAAGTCTTGCTGCAATATTTGTCATCTCAATGACATGCTCATGCATAGTACGCGAACCATCAAACTTCATGGTGGTTAGTGTACTCATTAATGTCCCAGCCAAAGAGACTTATCAGCTGTTTGGGAGCGCTCTCCAACTAATCCCATAAACTCTTTAGCACTTTCAGTTTTGGGAAGAGTCGTTTTTAATCACTGTCTGCGACAATCATTCTCATGAACATTAGGCTGAGTCTGTTAGATCTTTCCCAAGCTTTATAATGAGCCTTCTTTTCATTGGTACTAGAATCAGTAATAGCAGCATGCTTCTCTTCTATTATAGCAAGATCAAGATCCAAAACACCAAGATGGAACTGAACTTGCTCGTTCCAGTCAGAGAAGCTAAGCCCATTAAACATTGGCACATACGATACATGAGAATTCAGAGAATTGAGAACATGTGCTGCATAATAAGATTTCACACAAGTGTTTTGAGACATAAGGTACATGTTAGACATATAATATATTTAAACAACATTCGATGTATGTTGATGTTCTCCTTTGGGTGATACATCAACACATAACATACAATCATAATGATGCTAATTAAAATTCTAACATTATTTGGTAATAGATCATGCACCAATTATAATTATTTACTACCTTTGGGTATGTATACAAACTAATAGTACATGTTAATTACCAACAATTATATTTATTTATTATAAAGACAATTAATCAACCTTTGGGAGATCCCTAAAGGCCTTATAATAATAAATTTCAGTGTACCCATAAATAAATATAAAATTTAGCATCCATTATTCTATGGGTAACTGAAATGACTACTATTAACTGGAATCAAATAAGCATACATGTCTGATCACTTTGGTGATTAACAAACCTTTATAATATTTAATTCCAATCTTATACTTTCGAAATAATTTTATACTTGTATATACAAATTTAATAATTCAATATATATACTAGTTATTTCATACAGAAGACTTAAAAAAACATTTATCTCTATCATTTCGTAATGGACATATACAAAGTGTACAAAAGTATTAACAGTAATAATAAAATAAAGGTTTTATCATGATGGTCATTCCATGAATTCAATCTCTGGAGAATCTCACAATTCAACATTGTGTCCATATCTACCAAAGGAATTCTAATTCATGGCAATAAAATAATATTCATTAATATGTGTTGCCATATACATTTGTAACAGATCCAATTCAATACATCAAATTACTACGGCAATTTATAATCAGGTCTTGATCAATACTTCATACAGAGATATATTAACACAATTATTTACGTCTATACTGCAGCGGATAAATTAATAATAATTTCCAATTTTTTTTTTAAAAAAATGAAAGTAAACAAGGATTCATAAAATTGGGAAAAATATCATTCATGGAGAATCATACAATTTCACAACACATGCTCTAGTTTTCTAAAAAATTATTAAATAGAAAACTAATAGGATCTTGAAATTAATGATTCTCACTATGTCAAAATATGCGTACCTTTCTCCATGGTGAAAGTTTATTGATGGTGTGCTTGAGTTTTATTTAAAGACAACAAAACCAGATTCCCCTTCCTTTGCCTTCTTTCTATTCTCTCTTCATAAGTGATGGTTAGGGATAAGAGAATATGTATTTATGCTAGAAAGAGGACCTAGTTTACGTTAGTGGGAGTTATCCCCATTAATACCATTACTCCCATCAAGTAACAGTTATATTTTATGAAACTGCTCCACTTAACCCATTTACAATTTAGGTCTTACTTAATTAATTATTTATTTATTAGTCCTTAGTAAGTAGGGATGGCAGTGGGGCGAGGAATCCCCGTTCCCCGCGGGGATCCGCCCCGAACGGGACGGGGATTTCCCAAAATTTTCCCCCGTGGGGACGGGGAAATTTTTCTCCCCGTTGGCGGGGGCGGGGCGGGGACGGGGATCATACTCTCTGCCCCGCAGGGATCACCGCCCCGTTCCCTGTGGAGACCCGGTATATGTATTTACCATAATACCCTTATATAACACATTATATACACTTAAAAGGCAAACCCTACATTTTTTCTCTTGGACTCTGCTTCTCGCCGCTCAAACAAATCCCATCCATTCTTTTTGCTGGTTCTCGCTAGTCGCTCGCCGCCCACACAACTTAAAGTTTCTTCAGTTTTTTTTTGGCAAAACAGATTCAAGCAAGCTGTAAGCACCAAAGTTAGTTATTTTATTGACTAAAAATATTCAATTTTTTATTATTAGTTATCAAAAGAAGACAAGCTTTTAGATTAGTAATAGCAGTAGGGATTCAATGTACGCTCTTAGTGATCAAAATGTGAAGTCACCATCATATTTGTAATGATTGATTGTTTTGTGGCAATTTTTTTATTAAAAGTATTCATGGGTGGGTGGTTGCTTTTGAATCTGTTTTCATTTATATGAATAAGGATCATTATTACAGATTAATTGGAGTTCTATTAATTATGTGAAAATGAGAGTTGAGTTTGAATTAAACTAATGAAAACTCATGAGGGATAAAAACTCGTGAGTTTGAATTAAATTCTTGTACCAAAAAATAAATTGTTATGTTATGTTCCTTTTTTTATTGTGCCAAAAATATTTGTTGTTATATTATATTTTTTTGTATGCGAGGGATAAAAACTTGCTATACCACTGTATGAATCTTTATGCATATGATGTTGATCTATTTGATATTGACTTGTTCCTTTATTTTGATAGAATGTGTTCCATTAATTATTGTTACTTGTTAATAAGTGAAAAATGGAATCTTCTCATGCTCCTACTCAAGAGTCTACATATCATTCTTCACCATCAAATCCTCAGCCATTAGCAGATAGTTCTCAACTATGTGAACAAACTATGCCTAGAGATACTCCAACACCAATCGACTCAAATCAAGTACAATGCGGATGAAAGCAACGAAGGTTTGTCTTTAGGCAACAAAAGAGGTCTAAAATCAGTTGTGTGGAACCATTTCAAGAGACAAAAGATAGATGATAAATGGAAGGCGATATGCATCTATTGTAATAAAAACTTGGAGGAGAAACAAAGAATGGGACCATCCACTTGCATAACCATTTTAAAACTTGTCCATTAAGACAAACAAACAATATAAAGCAAACCTTTTTGAACCCCAAGACAGATGCTAAGGGGAAAGTTTCGATTGGGACTTATACTTTTGATGAAGAAGTTGCAAGAAAAGAAATGGCGACAATGATTATCTTACACGAGTATCCTTTGAATATGGTGGAGCATATTGGGTTTCGAAGGTTTTTGGGTTCTCTTCAACCACTATTCAAAGTGGTTTCTCGAAATACAGTAAAAAGTGACATTCTAAAGATATATGATTATGAAAAGGCAAAGACAATGAAGTTGTTTGAGAAATGCGAGTAGAGTCCCCATTACAACAGACATGTGGACAACAAGCAATCAAAAAAAATGGTTTATGGTCATCACATCTCATTTTATTGATGATTCATGGAAGCTCCAAAGTCGAATTGTTAGGTTATATTTTTTTAATACTTTATATAATCTAGTTAGTTTTACTTATATGACTTGCATTTAAACTTGTGAATAATATTTAATTTCAGGTTTATCTATGTGCCATGTCCACATACATCTGAAGTCATTAGTAATGTGCTTGTTGATTGTTTGATGGATTGGAATCTTGATCAGAAATTATCTACTATAACCGTAGATAATTGTACAACTAATGATGTAGTGATTAATTCAATTTTGAATAAGTTGGATGTGCATTCACTTTGGTTAGAAGGGTCATTATTGCATATGCGTTGTTGTGCTCATATCTTGAATTTGATTGTGAAAGATGGTTTAGAAGTTATAGGTGATGGTATTGAAAGAATTCGTGCTAGTGTTGCTTTTTGGGTAGCCACTCCTAAAAGATGTGAGAGATTTGAAGAGATCGCTCGTCAATTGAAAGTGTCTTTCACTAAGAAATTGGTCTTAGATTGTAAGACTAGATGGAACTCTACATATGCAATGCTTTCTCTTGCTATTTGCTATAAGGATGTCTTCAATCGATTAAAACAACGAGAACCTCTTTATAAGTCTATTCCAACAGATGATGATTGGGAAAGGGCTAAAGAAATATGTGACAAATTGAAATTGTTCAATAGTGTAACTGAGATGTTTTCAGGGACTAAATATCTTACTGCCAATCTGTATTTTCCTAAAATTTGTGAAATTAGAATGGCTTTGAGGAGGTGGATTACTTGTGGACATCCTAACATTGAAGCTATGGCAACAAAAATGTTAGAAAAATTTGACAAGTATTGGCCTGTAACTCATGGTATTATGGGCGTAGCTACTATTTTGGATCCTAGATATAAGCTCAAATTGTTGCACTACTACTTTCCTCTTCTTTATGGTGATGATGATGCAAAGAGAGAAATCCAAAGAATTCAAGAGCTTTGTTATGATTTGGTAGTTGAATACTCAACCAAATTAAAAATGGGTGGAAATGGTGGTTCTTATCAATTTTCTACAAGCTCTTCACATTCATCTGTTACTAATCTTGATGATGTAGATCCAATGAGCAATTATGATGCGTTTGTTGCTTATGATTCTGATAATGATACCATTATAACAGAATTAGATTGTTATTTGGAGGAGCGTGTGATACCAAGAAAGACTGATTTTGATATATTAAGTTGGTAGAAGAACGCACTTAAGTATCCTACTTTGCAATTGATTGCTAGAGATGTTCTGGCTATTCCTGTATCTATTGTGGCTTTATAGTCAACATTTAGCTCGAGTGGGAGATTCATAAGCCCGCACCGCAGCAGACTTCATCATGACACACTAGAAGCTTTGATGTGTGCACAAAATTGGTTATGGGCTGAAATAAATGGTATGTGTGTGTGTGTGTGTATATATATATATACTTATATTATACCTTCAATTGAAAATTGGTTTAATTATTACTTTGTGTTTTCAGATAGTGGCACATCTCCTCATTCTGGATGTTGTACATTCTATGAAGATGTTGATGATGATAATGATGAAGAGGTAATTATTTGTTTATTTTAGTAATTACTTTACATAAATTGTTTAAAAAATAATTGTAATACTAATATTATTTGGCTCGAGAATATAACCATTGTTATTTAATATAATATGGCGCAATGAAGAGTTGAAAGAAGAAATGAGGATGAGAGTTGATCAAAACCTATTGGCTTGGAATTCATCAATGTCCTGTTTTTAGAAATTGTAGTATTTGTTTGCAAATTGTTGGTTTTCTTATGTCCATTTTGATATCAGGATAATTTTTAGGCTTATGTTATTATATTTATATGCAAATTGTGGAGTATGAACATCTGTATGAAAGCTTTGTTAGCTTTTCTAACAATTTATTTATTTTTCTAAATATTTATTATGGTTGAAAATATTAGAAAAATATTAATTTTTCATCTTTAAAAAAAGTCAAATTCGGGGCGGGGATCCCCACGGAGGCGGGGACATGGGACATTTTCCCCCGTTGAACTCGTGGGGACGGGGACGGGGATTCCCCGCGACCGCGGGGATGGGGATGGGGATTGCTTCCCCGCCCTCGCCCCGTTGCCATCCCTATTAGTAAGTCGCATGAGACATTAAAAAGACTTTAAAAGTCTTACACTATTCTCTCATAAAATGAAAATGGATGAAATGAAAGTACAACCAATCACAACCGTAGCCTTTTATTTAGGACAGGGAGGCAAGTGTAGACTTTGGTGGCTTGTGTTTTCATTTTGATACTCTTCAATTTTCATCTTTGAGAGTTCCAAAATTAACTACTTTTTCATTTATTTCTCGCACTTTCCAATACTCAGTTATACTATTTATTTATCTCTTTTCACCATATTCATATAAAGAATTTCGACAATTTCTTTAATTTATCATCATTTTTATTAATTTTCTTTTAATCATGGTAACAAAAAATATAAAATGAGAATTGTCTATTTTTTGTTTAGTTTATCATTTTATATTCAGTTTTATCGCATTATATTTACATTATTATTTACACAAAAAATTACACAAATAATCCACATCTCTAAAAGATTATCCATCACATCAACACAATCATTATTTTTCATATACACATCTAATTTCCACTTTTTTTTAAAAAAAAAAAAAATAATTACTGTTTACTTAGAAAATAAAAGTGGATTGAATGAGAGTACAATCGTAGTCTTTTATTTAGAGAGGCAAGCGTGCGTAATCCATAGTTTCTACTGCTGTAAAAAACAATAAAAAAAACCAGGGATTAAGTGATGACATGTATATTGATGACACGAAATAAAATTCGTCCTGAAAAAACATAAAATAAAGAATAGTATCGTTTAAATATAAAATAATTTTATTTTAATACATGGGATATGAAAATATCTATTTACTCCCTTGAGCTTTGAAAACCTTCATTTAGCCCCTGTATCCGCATAAAGCACAGGGTACAACATCCGAAGCACATCAAAACCCTAGCAACCATCTCCTCTATCATAGCAGCAATAATATACAGACCCACACACACAAACGTTCCAGTTTCCAAAACCCTTCTCCTTCAACTCGAAATAGCATTCAGAAGTTTCTACACAGGGATATATACTCAGTATTTTATGCGCGGAAGCACTGACGTAAGCCCTAGCTCATCGTCCCTTATTGCATTCAAGCCTCGCCAAGTTCTTCTCCTAGAGCAGCAGCAGCAAAGAAACCCAGCAGTGTCCACACGAATGGCGAAGACCAGACCCGAAAACCCGGCTCAATTGAGTACTGAGGACGAGTCTATCCTGACCTTCTCTGTCGCTCTGTGGCTCGAAAATAAGGGATTTTCCAAAGTCCTCAAACGCTTCGTCTCCGCAGCTCAAATTCAGGTCTGTATATAATGACGAGTGTTTCTGTAGGTGTATCTATATGCGTGTGTGTGTTTATGTCATCGCATGAAAAAGGGTGTCTCTTGAATCGTGATGCCTTGAGCAAAAAATGCAGCTTGTCGGGACTATTGTTGTAGGATGTGAATTTTTGGTTGTAGTCTGTTCTTTAAATTTGCGCTCCCTCTTGCATTTGATTCTTTTAAGCCTGTCATGGGATAATATGGCCCAAGACCGAACCTTTTGACTTTAAGATAAGGTGAGTTCAAATAAATATGAAGAGAAGTTTACGTTTATGCCTGTTGCTGCAATGCACAATCTTTATTGTGGAGTTAGTCTGAAGATGTCCTCTGTTATTCATAACCAAGTTGTTTAGCAAAACATTGGTAGTAAGATGAAGTGATTGTGATTCTGTGATGCTTGTGAAATTCTCACATTGACAATTTGCTTGGTGTGTGATGAAAATGTTTTTACACGTGAATATGTAAATGAAGATGTTGGAGAAATAAGCAGAAGCAGTTGAATCTTTGAATGTGTAATTTCGCTTGTTGAATGTGGTTTTATTTCTTTGAATGTAAAATTTCGCTTGTTGAATGTGGTTTTATTTCTTTAAAAGTGTGCCTTACAACATTTGTTTTGCCAGAGTTATGTGGTTGATCATCCTTTTTTGGTTCAGGATGACAATTGGAAGGCTAGGGCACTTAACTTGAATGAGATTTTCTCCAAGTATCAGGAGATCTGGTAAGCCATTCAACAGATTTACATTTCATAGTCTTTATACTAAAAGAAACCTTAATCCAGTGGCGGATCCAGGATTTAAAAAATGGGGGTACGATAGATATAAAAAAAATGTGCATATAAATATTGTTTAATATTTAAAGTACGACAACAAAACTATGTTTAATATTTTGCAAAAGCTATCATGTAAACGTGAAAAATTAATACATATATATAAAAGAAATAATTAGAGTAATTAAGAATACAAGAGACATCAAAACATAGTTTTAGTAACATTATTGATATTATTAGATTTTTTTATTTCTAGTTTTGTAGGTTTTAATTTTTGCCATGATTTATTTATTCAAGTTGTTAAGTCAATCTTTTAATTTTTGAAATTTTATTGTGGGGATTTGTATTTTTATTTGGATTTTCTAATCCTTTTTGTAAAAATAAGAGTACAAATTTATTAATAATTATTTTTTTTACTAAAAGATATTGTTGGGTTTTTTTAATTTGGGGGTACACGGAACATAGATCCGCCACTGCCTTAATCTCTAATGCCGATTCTCTATATACAGAGAGCTAGAAGCCTAGAAGTTTGAGTGATAATATTTACGTCTTCCATTATTGCTCCTGGTTGTAGTATGAACTCTGAACATGAGAATTTTCTTCCTGTATAGAGCTTGATTTGATGGCATTACACCCTAATGTTAATTGATATGGGCCATATGGCACGCATGGTCGACGTGGCAAACTGTATCATTCTTTCTGGAGTGAGAAGTGGAAGTTGTTTGCCATTCATGTGGATGTACTTTGATATTGAATGAGATGATACCTGTGTGCAACACTTATGAAGATCAATTTTGTAGGGAGTGGGACAAGCTTATGATTGATTGATGAGAAATCTAATTAATAGTTTTGTGTGTCAATTTGCTGGGGTATCGGGGTTGATGTTTGGCTAAGTTCTGTTGTACAGTGGACAGCATATGTTCTGTGGTCAGGCAAGATATTTGGGGGTGTGAAGTGAATCATGAGAAATCTCCATAAAGTCCATATAGTGGCAGGGGATTGTGGTTGGCCTCCTTTGATTGTTAACCTGGTTATTCTCTTGGTTTTTTTTTGTCCTTTCTTTCTGTGTTCCCTTATGCTACTTTCTTTTGTTATCATTGAGGTTAGGTGGGTGGGCTGGGGGAAGCAGGATAAACCATGTGATGATGATGTGCACAATGTATCAAATGAACAACCAAAAAAAGAATGAGAAAAATATTTTATGTTCATGTTTCTCTCTGAGCCAATAATTAGTGCTTATGTTGTTGATGGTCGCAGTTCTATTTTGATTCTTATGTTGCTGAGCTCCTCTCTTTTGTGCAGTAATAGTGCTCGCGAACAAGTAAAATTTCAGAAGCAACAAGGTAACACATATGGATGATTCAATGTTGTTTCCACATGTTTTCTTCCTGCTTTCGTGACCTAGTTATGAATAATCAAATCTTGAATGCCACACTTCATGAAGACTTGTTTTTACAGAAGAACAGGTGGATGTCACGAAAGAAACAAATGGAGATGAAAATCACATGGCTTTTGAGCAAATTGGAAGTAAAAAGAAGAAGAAAAAGAGTAAGGGGGATGCTACAGTCGCTGAGACTGGAAGAACATCTGAGGCCATCAATGAAAAGACAAATGAATCGTATGCAAATGGCAAGGAAGATCAAAGCTATAAGACATCTGATGGTCTCAGTAAGGACCTGAAATCTAAAGTATCAAAGGAGTCCAATGGTGAAGAAGTTTTTGAATTAACAGTGGATCAATCGACTAAGAAACAGAAAGACAAGAAGAAAAAGAAAAGCAAGTTGATAACACAATCATTGGATGCCGATGAAAAGCAAATAGATGTAATACCTGCTGCTGAGGTACTTGATAGAGAAACCACAACAGATAAGAAATCTAAAAAGAAATCAGTTGAGGCTGCAGAGGATGGGGTTAATGAATCTAAGAAGGCTTCTAAGAAAAGAAAAAGGATGGCTACTAATGAAAATGAAAATCAATCTGGTGAGGAAGTAGCAGTTGAAGAATCAAAGTCTAAAAAGTCGAAAGGTCTGGAAGAAGGCAAAGATGTTCTAGCCAATGGGCATGCTGGCGAACAAAATAAAGAGGAAAATTCTGAAGCTGGTCAAGTTGGTTCCCAGAATTTCTCTACCAAACAAACTAATGGAAGCATTAAGAGTGCTATCAACAACAATGGATTAGATAAATCAAGTCAGCAAAAATCTGCCAGGGGACAGCGCAACAGTTCTACTGAGGTATATTCATTCTCTCTGTTTATTAATATCCTTGTCACTAGTTAATAATGGTTTTTAAACAGGATTAGCATTTTTGTTCCCGGGGGGTACGTCTGCTGTACTCAAGGCAACTGGATACAACCCTCTAGAAAGATATTATATCCATTTTGTCACCATATTATTTAATTTCAACCCCACGATCTTATTGCACTCATAAGTTTGACCTTCACATGAAAGCATAATTTCGTAGATGTTTCTGTGGTTACTTGTTCAAGAATTTCATGAAATACAAAGTAAATTGTTTGTTCATATTTTTGTGCATGCTAGCTCATGCCTGTTCAGATTTTCTCGTGACAATATCCCCTTTGTACCCCCAGTTAGTTTTTTTAAAAGCACCCTTTGTGGGTGGGGATTAAGGCTCAGTCTCCAACCTGTATATTAATGAGTATTGAAACAATGTTCTATAATGACATATCATACATTTCTGTGAATTCTAGAAGATGGTAGTTCTAATTGATCTAATCTATAAACACCAAAAATGGATCTAGGAACTGAAAATACATCAAAAGTTTGAAAGTTTTGAACATATTGGCCAAACTTGGCAAATGCATCTGCCAGCTTATTTCCTTCTCTAAAATTGTGTTGAAAATACAGTTCTTTGAGGTTTGGTGGTGACCTTTTGTTGTATTCATTTTATCTTGGTTGTTTCTTCTTCGCGGACAATGTGAAAATTTGTTTCTTCAGTAATATGAAGACATGTTCTTTTTGCCGATGTTGAGAATATAACTACACAAACGTTAGAAGTTTATATGGAAAAAATATAAAGGATGTTATTCTTGAAGAAACAAATTTGCTGGTGTCTTGCAGCCAAAAACAGTGAATGCATTTCAAAGAGTGAAAGTTGAGGAGGTGGAATTTGTTGATGAGAGGCTTCAAGATAATTCCTACTGGGCAAAGGTTTGTTGGCTTTCCTTGTTTTGTTCTCTGGATTATATTTCATATGTGGTTGTGCATACACGCAAACACATAAAATTTTCATGACATGAATGTGGCACTGTAGTATTCTTAACCATGCTAATGTTTCATACTCTATCCATCCCTCATAGAATGTCTGACATTCTATTTTTATTTGTCCCAGTAATGTTTGTCCTTTAGGATAAAGTGTGGATTTGTTGTAGTGTGACTTTTCTACACTTCATTTAAATTAAAAGAACGGACTAAACCATTCTTGCCATAACAATTAACTATTTACGAAAAAAAGGTTTCATATATAGATAGAAGCCAATAAATACAAGTAGTCAAACTAAAATCAAGCTACACCATTGTCATGACAGTTTGGTTTCTTCTCTCTACAATAATTTCCTCACAATCCATTTATTATAGACTTAATACTGTTCTCATTGTCTTTCATCAAAATGAACAAGCTTTCGACCGGATTATTTACTCTAAGATTGGTTTACTTATGTTTTTCTCTGAAGTTTTAATAAATAAAGAATATTTTGGAAGAAATTGGCTCAAAAATGACTGTTTTCTTTCTTTTTTTCTTTTTAAATTCCTATTCCTACTAATGTTAAGTGTGGCATCGATACTCATATGAAGAGAGTGCATGATATTTACTTCTGCTGTAATGTTTGTTGCAGGACGGTGCAGAAACTGGTTATGGTGCAAAAGCACAAGAAGTTTTGGGACAAGTCAAAGGAAGGTGTGTTTCTATGTGATACTAAACATTGACCCTCCTAAAAATTTCTGAATAAAGAACTGGAGAGCTGGAGGTGTATGTGTGTTTGGAAGAAGCATTTAATTGATTGTTCAATATACTAAATTATAAATCCAAAAGAAACTCACTGGAAGAAGCATTTAATGGATTGTTATATGGTGGGTCGAAATCATAGTAGAAACCACTCTGTGATGTTGGCAGATTTGCTTGTGTTTTTTCTATTTCCTTCAAATTTTACGTGTTAAAAGAAGTTCCATGTAAACACAAGTGCTTCTCCATACCATTCAGTTTTCCAGGTTTTTTGTTTCCCAAAACGAACTCATCCCCGATCATATTACTATCAATATTTTATTTGATCACATTACTACTTTTCGTTGCTCTGCTTAGCAAAAGATTTTTTTGATTTAAAACACCAAAAGCGTAAATTATTTTATTTACCTTTCCTGCCTCTCTTTCTCTATCGTATGCAGGGACTTCCGACATGAAAAAACCAAAAAGAAGCGTGGTAGCTATAGAGGAGGACAAATCGACCTGCATTCCCACTCGATAAAGTTCAATTATTCTGATGAAGAATGAGTGGAAAAAACAGAAACTGCAATGCACGCCCTGTCCTCCGAAACGCCTCTGGGGTTATCAAACTCTTGGTACAATTTTTGATCCTGTTATTAAATCTTGTAACCAGTTACTGGTACTTGAATCAAAATATGAGTATTTAATTACACACTATTCTTATTTAATATGGTATGGTTATGATTTTCCTCCCATTTTACTCCCTTCCTGGTTTATTATCTTCTGTTACACATTGAATCACTATAATTATTCAATGTATATCTTGCCACTTTGTTGGCTTAAATAGCTGATCTTTTGTCATTGAGATAAAGAATGTGAAAACCTGGCTGTATCATGAATGGTACTGCACTTTTTTACCCCAAGAAAGAATTATGTTTGTTGCTTCTGAAACAAAGTTATATACCCTTTTTAGCTTTATGTTATTATAATTTTACATTTCTTTTTGTTTATACATTGTTAAATATGACTTCTATAGTTGAAAAGGTTTGGTATGATATTACTAACCTATATACTTTACACTAAATTACATCTCTTGTAAAATCTTTCTTAAATTGTAAAATTAGTCCTGTAACTATAGGGCGGTAGCAAAAAGATCCTGTAAAAATTAAGTTGTGAATCATTAATTTAAGTAAATTATAAAAACTACCATGAGGTTTAGTATAATTACAAAAAACAGTCAATTATATTTTTTCTGAGAATCCTTTTAAAGTATTACAAATACCCTACTGAGGTTTGTATTTGTTTAATAAATGCACCTTTTTGAGGGTGCAATTTGTAAAATAGAAATAACTATTTAAGATATTTTAATTTTAAATAATAGTTGAGTGTTTTTTTTTTTTGTAATTAAATTGAATCTCTAGCGTATTTTTGTAATTAATTCTTCAATTACATTTGATGCCAGTATTTTGCTTTATACATCAATATATGCAATTCAACAATTTACATGTTAATTTAAATAGTTCCAAGTGGGTGGCTTAAAACTTGTTATTACTATTTTGAGAAATTTCATGCTGCCAATTGGGTGTTTTTAGGGCTGAAAAACAAACTAAGCTACTCGATATTTGATTCAAGCGATCGTTAAAAGCTTATTTGGGCTCGATTTGTTAACATAACAAACTAAGCTTGAACACACTTTTATGTTCGATAAAAGGTAAATCTCGGTGCGAGCTCGACCCGATTAGTAAAAAAATAATGTGTAAAAATATCAAACTACTCGAGCTCGATTCGTGTTCGGCTCGACTAAATCTCGTTCTAGCTCGATTTGATTAATAATAAAATCAATCTCAAACACAATTTTTGAAGCTCGATTAAAATTCAAACAAGCTTAAACAATACTATGTTCACCTTAACTCGACTCGTTTACACCTAGGACGTTGTGAGCCGTTTATGAAAACATAGTGATGTCACGAAATGAAATGCCCACATTAATGTACACTTTAATGACTATAACCTCATTTAGGTGTGTGCCCAAACTGTTCTTTGCTGAAAGAGAGTAATAAGATTATATAAAACGTGTTTTCTCTTAGTGTGAATGAACCTATACCCCAATCATCCATCTCCTTGTATTGCTCAAATTGCAGGCGGATATGCGAATGAGATCTTATATTCAATATCGTGTTTCATCTCTTGTTCTATTTCTCCAATGTTTGACTAGTGTACAACACGATTTTGGAGTAGATCGCATCAGCATACATAATTCACTGCTTAAGCGATAATTAGAGTTTGCTCAACAACATGACACAATGCCAATAAAAAGATATTGCTTTTATTGCACGTAACAATATTCGGTTCAATTTTTAAATTTTCAACTAAATTTGAACTCCTTTGAGCTTTCTTGTCAGTTAGAAGAATAAATTGAATTTTTGAGTTCGAACATCATGTTCTGTGACACCCACATTAATGATTTTGTATTTTTCATGAAACGTCAATGATGAAAGGAATATCTTGTTTGATAGTTAGTGTGAATATTTGGATTCGTGAGACAGTTTATGAAATTGGATTGGAAGAAAAATGTGTTACCCAATGTTTCTGTATAGAGTTTGTAAGAAGCAAATTGATCTCCGAGGCGTGCAATATTCCTAAATAATTTATTTTCGTAATCCCCAAGATTCGACGGAATAAACGACCGACAAAAATTATACGAATGTAACCTAACAAATATGAAGATGAAGCAAATGTGAAGAAATTCAGAGTTGTTTTATGCCCGTTGCCAATGACACTGGAAACTCGAGATATATAACCAAAGTTTTCAAAAGAATCTGAATAGAGAGGACATAAAAGCATAGCCACATAGGGAGGCAAAGGGACGACTCTAGCCACTCTATAATAAATAGGTAGGCTATTAAATATAAACATCACAAAATTATGGGGTATGAATCATCTTGAGTTAAAAATCAAGGTAACTATGATAAGGTAGAAAATAAAAGATTTTCGGGTAAAGTTTTTAAATAAGTAACATTTTTAAGTTGCAAAACTAATTCGAGTCGCGACTATATCACCCGCACAGGGGCGAGAGGGTAAATCAACAATTTTACACTACAGTCTGCAAATTTGGCCTAGCTTTTTATGTGCGTGAGTACACCTTATTCACTTGGCCCATTTTTACAAGCCTAGTTAGGCCTTCCTATTAATAAAGTGAACAAAACTTCACTAACCATCCTATAGAATGAGATATGGGAGTTATTTAGTAACACTCCTAATACTTATTATACAACAAAATGTTTCATTTTGGTGAAGATATTTTAAAAAACTCGTTGGTTGCATAGTTTAATCAATTAAGTTGACTAATGTTTTTTTTCTCCTTCACTTAATTTTGAGAACTTATATTTGATTTAGTTTTTTTCAACAACAAAATAAAGAGGATTTTCAAATATGACTATATTTTTCTCAAAAAAGGGCTATATTAGTGAAAGGTAGATTTCATGTTCTGAAAACATTAATGAAAATCAGGGTGTGCATACTTTAATAACATGGCTATATTTTTAAAAAAATTATTTTCCAAAAATGAACAAACCAAATTTTTTTCAATCGAAAATGCAAAATTATTTTAAAAATATTAAACCAAAACATTACCCTAAGGTTTTTTTTTCAACTTAAGGCATGTATGGATCCTATCATTTTGCATACCACGTCTCGAAGACGTGCCTATATCGTACCGCGTACTTTTTTTTAATCTTTTTCCTGCTTAACAAACAGACCACAGCTCATTTTTTGTCCATTAATTAATCAACTCGCACGTTTTTCCTCCCATTCAATGTATATTAAATCGATTTGCATTTTTGGCCTCTAATTCAATGTCATTAAATAAAATTGATGGGAATAAAACATTCATTCTTCATTCACACATCAAAATACATATTTAATTATCGGATACAATGTACATATTAAACTGTCACATATGGTATTCGTTATACATTCACGCGTCAAAATATAGCATGTACTCTTTATTATTGCACAAAAAATACACATACCCTAGTCGGCATACGAGATCTTCAGTGTTTCATTTTGTCTTAATTTTATCGTGTGAATGCAAGTGTATAAGATAATGTTACTATTATAACTTTGATGTCAAAATATGTGATGAAATGCTGTAGGAAACAAAGGATCCATACTACGAGTGGGTCTATAAAGATGAAAGGTGAATTTCTAATCGAAGACTTGAAGTATATTTCATTGGAAGAAATTTCATTGGAAGAAGTATGCATTTGACATATATTACGTACATTCAAAAATGAACAAGACTACATGTTTAATTTTAAAAGACATATGTGATCTAAAATGAAGTTTATTGCCGTCCATGATATTCTAATTCATATAGTGTTTCATTTGATATTTTATTGTATCAAATAGATACTATCTATATAATAATAAAAATTATTTTATACACGTGACATTCACTTTATAATTAAAACAACATATGAAAGAACATAGAAAATAAGCGATGTCGTGTGCCTTACAATATGCGTGTAAAAAATGACACTATCTTTTTTTTTCACAAATAAAATTGTTCCAAAAATGACTTCTAAAATCCTTTATTCTTATCCTTCACAATTTATCTCTTTTTTTTTTTACTATATTGAAAAAATGTGTGAAACCATGTTACCAACTAATGTAACCATCTCTCATTAATTACCATCTCTCCTAATGAGAGATGATACTTGATCAATAGAGGTGAGGTGAAGGCTACAAACCTCAAAAAAATAAAATATACCAATTAATGGGTCTAATAGATGGCTACTCGATCGGGAGAAAATAGAAATACACCAAATCTAGTATTTATCGTAAATTTGCATATGATACACAACCTGTTACGTGTGATTGCACGTGAATTTGTGTATATCTATTATAAAAACCCCAACTAATGTAGTAATGTACTAATGTACCCACATGCCACAATGGCACGAAACTTATATGGACCCCACCGTACATAATACCATAATTAATTTAGATTAATTCAAATAACAGTTCCGAGTCCAAACTGGAAATTTCCGAGTAATTTCTCTCGCTCTCTTTCTCACGCTGCTTGCCGTCTCTGTTCTCAACAATAGCACGAACTGCACCGTCGCCATTGTCAATCCTTCAGGTTTTCATCGTCGTTATTTCTATATATTTGTTCCTTTTTGCTATTGTAGTATTACTTCACAGGTGAAGAAAGAAAGTTGAGTGTAGTGTTAGTGCAAGTCCTTTCTCGACATTTGTCCGAGCCATGAATTTTTTTTGCAGTGTCTGTGTACTGTTGATGTGATTTCACAGCGATAAACGGTGTCATCTCTCCTGCGACTTAACAGAAATCGAGTATGAGCGACGAAAACAAGACGGCGCCGTACAGGCCCCACCAGGACGATCTCGAAGCCGGTAATACCCTCCGTGACTATCCCGAGGATGATGATGAAGGTTTGGGGCCGTTTGACATTGTTCGAACAAAGAGTGCTCCAGTCGACCGGTTGCGTAGGTGGAGGGTGAGTTGATCGCACTGTTTTTTTTTAATTACTATTGTAATGATTTTTTGGTTATATTTTTTTTTTTTGGTTTTTTGTTACTTTTTGATTCATAGGAACTGGCATTCTTTATTGATTTTCGTAAATATCCTTTTTGTT
Source organism: Rehmannia glutinosa (assembly GCA_016081115.2). NCBI lineage: Eukaryota > Viridiplantae > Streptophyta > Magnoliopsida > Lamiales > Orobanchaceae > Rehmannia > Rehmannia glutinosa. The sequence goes on from JABTTQ020002036.1 coordinate 149,440, forward strand.
TTGTGGAAGTACTTATATTTGTCCTTTCCATTTTTTGTATTTCGGAGGTACTTTTACTGAGTCTTTAGTGGTTTTTAAAAATAATATTGTAACTTGTAAGGAGTGTTTGCTTCAGTTAATGTATTTCCTCTTCAAAGTGTTGATGGGGAAATGCGGCTTGGCTGGAAATGATTTGGCTTCTATTGGAGAATTTAAATGTATCTGTATTCTATTTTCTGGTCTGTGAACAAGCCACTTTTACGATTTGAATGAGGTGTTTGCTTAGCATTAGAATGTGATTAAAGGATGGAACATTCGACCTGATTATTTAATGACTGATTATTATGAATATTGTAAGGGGGGAAATTATGATGGATTTTGTGAGTAGAGTTCATGTTTACTCTTCTTTTTCAGTTGCTAGTTCAAATAACTCTTTTCTTTATGAGAGTATTTACAGTAGTTTCTTTCTTTTTTCTCTCCCAAAAATGCATTCGACTTATGGTATTCACCAAGTGCTCCAACTCCAGGTTTTACATGTGTGCTACTTTTTTGAATCTGTTGAGCAAGATTGTTTTTGAATAAGGATGAATATATTGCCATGACTGGGTAGTCTTTACAGATGGTTAATGGGAAACTGATAGTGACTGTTTTGTTCTGGCACGTCAGTAAATTGGTCACCTATGAAACTGTTTGTGAACTTTAGTAGTTGCCATCTATACTTTGCTCTTATACTAATATATGAATTTACATCAGAGTTATATTGTTTTTGGATCTTGATAATCTTTCCCTTGTTTAGCTGCTCTATGCTAAAGCTTGGAATATTCAGTCTATTTTTGTCTATTTAATATATATTCTAAATCTTTTCTGTCGTTTCAGCAAGCTGCGCTTGTCCTAAATGCTTCACGACGATTTCGGTATACGTTAGACTTGAAGAAAGAAGAAGAGAGGAAGCAATTAATTGCTAAGATTAGAATGCATGCTCAAGTCATTCGGGTAAATTATGTTTTACATTTTAATTGAGTCATCTATGTTCGATCAATTGATTATTAATCAATAATTGCTTGACCAGGCTGCTGTTCTTTTCCAAGTGGCTGGGCAAGGACTAAATGGTAATTCTCTTTCTGGTGCTATTCGACATAGCAAATTCTGTTGATTAAGCTTCAGTGGAACTCCATTACAAGAAAAATACATTATCTTAACCTTCTTCGTGTCAATTTGTTGCCTTTTGTTAATTGCATTATTTATCATGATTATTGTTATTATCATTCTTTGGTGAAGCTCTTCGTAATTGGTTGTGAGATATTAATCGAGGAAAATACAATCTCTGGCTGTAGTACAATTTTTCTTGTTCATCATTTTCTTTGATTCACATTGGCATATGAGTCATTTTAAATTGTTTTAAGGGTGGATATTTTCTTTTTTCTTTTATTATTATTATTAGTAGTAATTTTTTTTGGGGAGAGTGGACATTTATCATTTTGACGTGATCGTCAAATTTGATGCCATGTAATTGTGCTCTTTTTCTTCTTCTGTTGTACCAACTTACACTGCTGGTCTTCAGGACCATGATTTTTACTGTTAAATTTCTGCATTTTAGGTCCAGAAACTGTAAAGTTGCCTTCAAGCCCTGCTCAAATTGGTGATTTTGGTATCAGCTCAGAGGAACTAGTTTCAGTATCTAGGGAGCATGATCTCTCTCTTTTGCAGCAAATTGGAGGGGCAAGTTCACCGCAAACACGTCTCCACATCTTTAGCTTGTATTATCATAATCTTTGGGTTTAACATTCTATGTTATCCTGATGTCTTGTCCTTTTCTCATCGCATCAGGTTAAAGGAGTGGCTGAGAAGTTAAAATCGAGTATGGAGAAAGGTGTACCTGGAGATGAGACTGACCTCATAAACAGGAAAAGAGCTTTTGGATCAAACACATATCCTCGAAAGAAGGGGAGGAGTTTCTGGGTGAGTGATCAATTTTGTTTCCAGGACAGCAATCATACATTGTTAATGAAGGAAAACATAAATTCACAATGAAGCCATCTTACTTTAGCTTCTTTTTTTGTTTCCCCCTCTAGAGGTTTGTCTGGGACGCTTGTCGGGATACCACTCTGATAATCTTGATGGTTGCTGCGGCTGCCTCCTTAGCCCTGGGTATAAAGACTGAAGTAAGATTAAGTAGAGTCTATTATGTAAATTTTATTGTCTAAATATTGTATATTCTGTATTGGCTGGCTTTCTTGTCGAGCGAAGGTTTTGTCTTGGTCAATTTGCTGGAAAAACATGAGTTATTCTCACTTCTTATGAGTATGTTAAATTGTTTTGATGGTCTCATCGCTCATGCTTAGATTGATCTAGAGTTCTTATGTTGGTTAAATAAAGATGATAATCAGTGTATTTTTTTTTTCAATGGATTAATTGTTTGATAGCATGACTGTGTTATTCATTGCATCCACTAAATCAATTGTCGTACTTGAGCAGGCAAAATTATTAACTGTATGATTTGTTATACTGTATTAAAGCAACTATGTTATTTAAATAATTTTTACCCTTTTCATTTCTCATGAGAAGTATTCTCTAGTCATTTGCTTTATATTTTGTTCTTCTGGTCCATTAAATTATTTAATCAAATGGGGCTGGAGCTCAACCATATATTCTAATATACAAAATATCATGCTTGTATGGTTGATCATGTGAGGAGTTTGGTCATGCTTGTGAGGAATACAAAGAACATTCAATAAAATGCTCGCAGACTTATATCATTGATTCATTTTTATTGGTTCCAACAGAAGTGTATTCTCATTTTAGGGTATAAAAGAAGGTTGGTATGATGGAGGAAGCATTGCGATGGCAGTTCTTATAGTCATTGTTTTTACAGGTACATCTGTATGAGTATATGATTTAACCTGTAACATTCTACTGGATTTAAGTGCAACGCCTTAGTGCAATGGATTTAAGTGCAATGCCTTTGTACGATTGTGTCTGTGTTTGTCCATACTGGCCCTATATGCAGGTTGCTTGATTTGTATTATCGATATCACATCCATGATGACTGCTTTGTGGCAGCCAGCCTAATTAGGTTGGAGGTAAATTAGAGAACTTTTAGTATGTCCTGATTGGCTTATGCCTATTATTTTTTTCACATGGTCATGGTGTTGAGACGTTGAGTGATCTGGCGGATTTGGGAAACTGCTATAAATATTTTGACGTCCCTATGGTCGCACTGAATCATTCATTGGTTCTGTTACAATTTAATGTGCGATGGGATTTGTGGGCATAGAGGTAGAGCACTAATCTTGATTGAAATAATTGGAGTCATTAGGGAGAAGTTGTATTTTGTAGACTCATTTTATTTTTTATGTATATGAAACTGAGGTTTAAAAAGATATAAGAAAACTTGAATTTGAAGCTATATATATATATATATATATATATATATATATATATATTTCATATCAGATAATGGCATCTTGAAAGGTGGCACTTGAAACTTACATCAGCAGGATAGCTGCTGCTGCAGGGTTTAAGACTTTAATCAGAAAGCTGATAATCTCATTTACACTTGTGAATTTATATATTTTTGAAGCAATTTATTTTCAAGCAAGCAAAAGGATGAAATAAAAAAAAAAAAAAAGAAGAAAAAAAGAGAAGCAGAAGGAGCTGCTTTTGTATTCAAGATCTACAAAGCCTTCAGAAATATTTATAAAATAAAGTTGAATCTTTATTTGTCTATAAAGCCATTAAGACATCTGATGTAATTAAGAAGAAAATGGCAGGCCTTTTGTGAGGGGAAAAGAGAATTATTAGTTCAAATGGGGGAAGATCTGTCTAGTTGACTTACATTGAGATTTTGATGTGATTATGAAAATCAAGCAGTGCAAATTTCGTTAGACAATTTAGAAGAATTAGAAGAGGCAATTAATTGACTTACCAGGAAAATGGAAGGCAGTTTGCCTTATATAGTGAGAAGAGATAAGGAGAAATATTCAGAGAAAATATTCAGGTTGCTCCATGAAAAGATGTTCAGTTAGGTAGTGAAAACATAGCCTTTAATTAATGATTATGACCTGAAGGCAACATTTGGGACAATGTGTATTTGGTTGCAACTATATCACAGTTGCATTGTTGTCTATTTTTACCTCATTTTGATAAATTATTACACTTGTTTTCCATTTAAATTACAGCTTTATGGGGACAAAATAAATGCGCTGCCATATAAGAGACTGAAACAGGCATTCTTTTTGTAATAGCAAGAGATGCTGTTCATGATATCTTCGGCTTAGTTAGCTTTAGCCAATTATATGCCTATTTTAAACTTTTTGCAGCTGTAAGTGATTACAAACAATCCCTTCAATTCCAAAATTTGAATGAGGAGAAGCAGAACATACAAATGGAGGTAGGGGTTACGTGAAATGGGATTTTGCACTTGTACCTCTTCCCCTTTCTTTTGTCTTATATTTCCTTGAATTTCTTTTGCAGGTGGTTAGGAGTGGGCGAAGAATTCAGGTTTCAATATTTGAAATAGTTGTTGGTGATGTTGTGCCTCTCAAAATTGGTGATCAGGTGAATGGGAAATCTCTCCCCCCCGGGGAAAAAGACACCTAATTTGATATATTTTTCTGTATCTTTTGAGTTTTCAAAAGGGAGAATTGTAGGGGAGGGTGATGATGTTTGAATTGATTGATTTAGCCCTTGCCTTCATGTGTCTACAGGTACCAGCAGATGGACTTGTAATCTCTGGTCACTCCCTTTCAATTGATGAATCAAGTATGACTGGGGAGAGTAAAATTGTAAGCCTGGGGACCGTCCTCTGTATTTTATATTAGTCACAGTGTCCATACTCTTATTTTCTTGGCAATTCTGGTCTGGTCTGGTCAGGTTCACAAGGATTCTACAAGAGCACCCTTTCTTATGTCTGGATGCAAGGTTGCTGATGGCTATGGCACTATGCTGGTAATACTCTTGTTTTTGTTTCACCACTTAAATTGACGTGCTTGGGATTTTTATCTGGCTGAAGGGAGAGCAACACTTGGGTATGAAATAATTTGCTTTTATATGCTGCCCTTGAATGTAGGGACTATCTCCATGTCAGGTGTCCAAAAAAATACATCTTGTGTTGACTGTTTTTTGTTGACGTAACATCCTGCTTTACAGCATGCTTTTTGTCTTAGAAATTGAAACTTTTCTCTCATGATAAGTGCAAAATGCTTGCTGTGTTCAGATAGAACTGTAGAAATCTTATGGTTGCTTGTGAGGTAAATTAATTTGTAAGAACATACACTTCACGCCCACAAAAGTGCCTGTATTTCGTGGACAGTGAGCATTGTGAGTGTGGTCAGAGTTCCCATCTTAGTTTTCAATGGTCTTTTATGTGATAGCTTATAGTACGTCGGAGTGTTACCCTTTCTGCAGGTAACAAGTGTGGGAATAAACACAGAGTGGGGACTGCTTATGGCAAGCATATCAGAAGATAATGGTGAAGAAACACCGTTACAGGTCGGAGTTTTTGAAACATTTTTATGATTCTTAGTGTCTGGCTTCTGATTTTGACCTTTCCTTTCTTTTGGTAATATTAGGTACGATTAAACGGGGTTGCTACTTTTATTGGTATAGTTGGTCTTGCAGTTGCAGTAGTTGTCCTGATTGTCCTTGTGGTCAGGTAGCTTTATTATGGATATAAAACACGGATCAGACTTTTGTTCTCATTGGTTATTTGGTTTAGAGAATTGAATAGTATACTTAACTTAGAGATTTTTGACAGATTTTTCACTGGGCATACCTATGATCCTGATGGCAAAGTCCAATTCACAGCTGGGAAGACTACAGTTGGTGACGCAATAGATGGCTTCATAAAAATATTCACTGTTGCAGTATGTATTCATTGATAAAAATGTTCGAAATTGTTTAAACATATTCTCATCTTGTAATGCTAACTAATCTGGATAAAACACTAGGTGACCATTGTAGTTGTTGCAGTACCAGAGGGTCTTCCATTAGCTGTTACTCTGACGTAAGTCTATTTACAAGTCTGTTCAATTTGCATCATCTGCATAGTCCTGCCATTTTGGAAACAGTAATTTTGTACCTCTGTCCACTCATGTGCTTGTCACTATGTAAAAACTGCTTAGACAACAATAATATAGAATGTTTTGCATTTCTTTATAGCTGACATTGACATCCTGTCTATAAGAAAGGATTGTTCTCCTACGAATATATCAGTATTCATCTTGAAATTGCACGTGTTACATTTCATGTTCCTTCTTGAGATATTGTGACCTGAATCCTGATTCACTTTTTAAGTTTGATATATCGTATTCTAACCTTCCATTCAATTGAAAAAACTCATATTTAAACCCCTGGTTTGGTTATGCCTCTTTTGCATTTGTCGTTACTATTTGCACCCTAGCAATATTGTATAATCACATTTCTTTCTTCAGATAGCCTTCTTTAATGTGTACTTCTCCTTGTAGGCTTGCGTATTCAATGAGAAAGATGATGGCTGATAAGGCATTGGTATGTACTTGATATAGAGTAGAGGCAAAGATAACCACGTTCATTTTCATTGAATTTTCTCAATATATTCCATGAGTACATTACACAATTGAACTGCAGGTCAGGAGGCTATCGGCCTGTGAAACAATGGGTTCTGCAACTACCATTTGCAGTGATAAAACCGGGACCCTAACTTTGAATCAGGTGCTTATCAGTTTTTTCTTCTTTTGCTTCTACTTTTCTTCTGGAGATAAAAAATGGGATATGTGACTTGCTGCTGTTAAATAATGACAATCTGGGATTATTGTTTTATGCGCAATCATATATGTTTTCTGTTATTCTTGTATAGATGACTGTGGTTGAGGTGTATGCTTGTGAAAAGAAAATTGATCCTCCTAACAATAAGTCACTTCTTACTCCTACGGTTGTCTCTTTGCTGATTGAAGGCATAGCACAAAACACAACTGGAAGTGTTTTTGTGGCTGAGGTATGTTTAAATAGAATGTTTATGATGGCTTCTTTTTATTAGATATCTAGTTTACATTCTAACTGGAAGATGAATGAAGATGCTCGGACGCCATATTGTGAATGTCTGTTGCTTGTGCTGTGATGCTGATAGTCTGAATTTCTCTTATAAATTTGGTTTAGGCTTAACTTTTGTAATCTCCAGAGTTTTTGTCAAATAGTATTGATCTATGAATTGTGATTAATAAGAAGACAAGCAGGGCAAAAGTCCGTACTTGTCCGTTTCATATTGAGAAGAAACTATCGTCATGTCGTGTGAGGCTATTTTATTACATCCAACTTTGTAACACTTCTCATCAGTTCCATTGCTGCTTAAATTTCTGTGTCAAATAGAGTATTTGTTTTGGTGCGGACAAAAGACCATGGCATGTGCGATATTATCATCTTTATAATGCTACATTGATTTTTGGAGAGAAAAGTTAAGAAGAACTCTAAATTCTTTTTAGTATTTTACTAAAGTTAGATAAAATTAAAGGAATATTTAATGTTACTATAATGTTATACTAAAATTAAATATTCTGTTACTTTGTTTAATATATTGAGCTGTAGAGTTCCGAGCAAAGCTGCTCATATCATATTTTTATAATTGGTCCTCCTAACAGTGGGGGTCTTATATTGTGTTTCTCCTGCTCATTTTTATATATTTAGCATGGCACTTGCTATGGCTGGTCTTTAACAGGGTGGTGGAGCTCTGGAGGTGTCTGGATCACCAACTGAAAAGGCCATTCTGCAGTGGGGAGTAAATGTAATGTAATGAAGACTTTTTTGCTGGTCAATGCAATTTCCTGTTCTATTTGGAAACTTGATTTCCTTTATTATCTTGCTCTGTAGCTTGGAATGGATTTTGATGCTGTTCGATCAGATTCGGTTATAATTCATGCTTTTCCATTTAACTCGGAGAAAAAGCGAGGTGGTGTTGCATTAAAACTGGTATAATCAGAAATCTACTCTGATGGTATTTTTTTTTATGTTTCCTCTGCCTAAACTTGGAGAATTAGAAAGAACTTGTTGAAGTTAAGTGGTTTTTACATCTTGTCCCTTATGTATTATAATTGTGGCTGTTATGGCAGTCGGAATCTGAAGTCCGTGTGACTGGAAAGGGGCTGCAGAAATAGTACTTGCCTCTTGTACAAGTTACATTGATGCAAATGACTGTGTGGTGCCGATGGATGAAGATAAGGTTTGCCTTTTAATATCTTTTTCTAGTTCTTTCAGGATCTTATCCCCTCCATACTTATATTTGATAACGAGTTCTGAGTGTTACAATTGTTGTGAAGAGTCCAGAAAATTGGAGTTATGTTGCCCAATCTTTGACCATGATAAATTTCTATAAAGATGAAAAAAGCTCCATATATAGCATAATTTTTAGTTTGAATTCAGCTGCATGGTAAGGTTATTTTTCTATGCAGCTATCATTTTTTAAGAAAGCAATTGAAGATATGGCTGCAGGAAGCTTGCGTTGCGTTGCTATCGCCTATAGGTTGTATGAAATAGAGAACGTTCCGACTGGTGATGAGGAACTGGATAATTGGCAGTTACCCGATGGAGACCTCATTCTGCTAGCCATTGTTGGTATCAAGGTACTTGTTACATGTTCTGTCTGTATAAATGCTGTTACTTTTTGTAGAGATCATCGGGAATCTTCGTCACATGAAGGGAGTGTTTGCAAATTCTTCTGCTTTTAGAAGTTATTTATTGGAGCAAAAGCTAAAATAAGTTGAGAATCGGATGTTGGTAGTGTTTGTAAATGGAAGCTAAAAGTTGAAAAATCAAAGCCGAAGTTTTTGGGGGAAATAACAGTTTGAAATGAGCTTTTGGATATAAAGACAAAAAACACCCTTCTTACTAGTAGTAGGTCAATAGTGTAAATTTCAAATTTGAGGATAAGAATATCAAAAGCAAACTTCTTTTTATTTACAAAAATACTAAAAGCACATTTCTAAAATCAGAAGCACCTCACCCCCAACGTTAAATTTTGATTAAATGAAACAAAAGGAAAAACAAAAGCTGACTAAAAAGTGTTTTATTCAGCTAAAAGTTGAGAATCACTTTTTCTTTAACAAAAATACCAAAAGCACTTTTTCAAAATCAGAAGCACCTCACCCCAGCTTTTAGATTTTGATTAAATGAAGCAGGAGGAAAATAAAAGCTGACATTTGCAAACACTAAAAATTGTTTTTTAAGCTAAAAGTTGAGAATCACTTTTTTTCCCCAATGTTTGCAAACACTCCCAAAAACTATTTTGCCATTAATTTGTCTTGTGCAGAGTAATTATGTGCATTTGCATCATGACAAGAACTCTGGATGACTATTGACTATAAATTTCAAAATTATAAATTGGAAAATGAGCCACCATTGTAGATACATCGTACTTCCCATGATCTTTCCTGGCATTGGTAGCCTAACACAAATTCATCTCTGGAAGTTTAGCCTTAATCTGCGTTACTGTCTTTTTCTTTTCTGTTTCAGGTGATTGTTGTGCCTTTTTTCATCTTTCATCATTTTCTAGTTAAAATCAGTTTTGTCCATTCCATCAGTAATTCCTACTTCTATGGTCTAATGAGATTCTTTATTTCGAGTTCTTTGTTTTCCCCCATTTTTTTTGTCAAAATCACTTTCTTCGCTGCATCTGTTTCGGATGTAAGTACTGCTTGTTTGTGAAACTAACACATGTTTCATATAGGATCCTTGTCGACCAGGTGTGAGAGAAGCTGTTCAATTGTGCAGTAATGCTGGTGTTAAGGTGCGTACTCCCCCGACCCCGCCTGCACATGCGCTAGAATTGTATAATGTCTACGGTATCACAAGTTGAAGTCCATGCAACAAACAAAAGTTTGGTGTATGATGATATGTATTCTAACCATTGGATCATTATATGAAGCTCATCTGATAATCCTTACCTTGCAAGCAAATGATGCCTTATTTTATATATTTTTTCCTGTTGTTAAAAGTTATAATGTACTCTTAATACTATGAATAGAGCTGTACAAAGCTGCACCTATCAAATAAGAGATATATTTTCTTCACTCTGTTTAAATATTTGATGAATGTTTATTCTTTGTACTAGTCGTTTTTTGTCTCGACCATGAAGCTTCTTAACTGATGTACTGATGTCGGATTTATTGTTTTAACAATTGTCTAGGTAAGGATGATCACTGGAGACAATCTTCAAACGGCCAGAGCAATAGCTTTAGAGTGTGGTATATTAGGTTCAAATGCAGATGCCGCCGAGCCGAATCTTATTGAAGGAAAAACATTTCGAAATTTTTCTGAAACACAGAGATTGGAAGTGGCTGATAGGATTTCGGTACGAGCTGAAAATTTACCAAGTGTTTAAATGTGTTGGTTTAGTATGTCACTTCTAGTTGATGAAAAGGTGCTGATGAATTTTTTGGTACTATTTTGCGTACAGGTGATGGGAAGGTCATCACCGAATGACAAACTATTGCTTGTGCAAGCTTTGAGAAAGAGGGGACACGTTGTTGCTGTCACTGGAGATGGCACCAATGACGCTCCTGCACTACACGAGGTCTGGTTTTCACTTCTCAGATATGTTGACTTTGGCCTGTCAAGTCGATGAGGATCTTTGCCTATGCTTTCACGTATCTGATCTGTTTTCACACTGGTGCCAAAATTCATTTACCTGGTCGTTTGTTTGATTTTATAACTATGATTATTGGATTAATCCATCTTTAGGTGATTTATCACTCGTCAAATAGTTGTCAACTGTATAGATCATTGCAGTTTCTTTTCTAACTATATATCTTATTAAAATCTCACGATTATGTATTTAATTAATCAGAACTAAACTTGCCATTTTAATTTTTCCGAGTAAACATTTGGATGTTATTGGGTTCTTGGATTCCAAAATATAGGTGTCAGCTTGATAGGGGTATTTTTGGAGATTTAATGAAGCTGTTTAAAGGGGTGTCTGGATGTGTGCAAGAGTGGTCTGCTTGAATACACCTATTTTGTCTCGCATTTTACTTCTCCAGTTCATGTGATCTGGTTTGCATTTCTATAATGGTGTAGGCTGATATTGGTCTTGCAATGGGTATTCAAGGCACGGAAGTTGCGAAAGAGAGTTCAGATATCATTATATTGGATGACAACTTTGCTTCTGTCGTAAAGGTTAGTTTTTGTATCATATTTTGGTAACTGTATGAGAAGTATTTGAATTTGGTCTGTGGGAAACTCTACACATTTTAATGAACTGATTTGAATGGGAAAAGTGGTCTCCATCCCATTTGATTTTCGTGGGACAGACAATTCTAGGATAGAGTTGAAATTTCATCTTTTTTGGGGTGGTGTTGTAACATATAATTGCAAAGTTCTGTTGGTTTTTAAATTCACGGAGACAAGAACTGATGTTGACATGTTGTTGTCAGTCTTTTATTCTGCATTGTAAATCAACATCATCTAGAAACTAAGCATAGTATAAATTTTGACAAGTGGTGCTGGAATAGAATTTTACCGAGATACTCAAAATAATTCTTTGGCTATTCATGAATCTTCTGGCCTTCTCATTCTTGATTAGTCCAAAGTATAATGAGATTGCAGAAGAAACTATCTTTTGGAGCAGAACTTTTCACTACTATGTGTCTGGTTAAGAATGAACTGTTGTTATAGTGAGTCTTTTATTCTGCAGTTAAATTAACATTGTCTCAAAACATTTTTAAGCAAATATGAATTTTAAGAAATGGGGGTGCAATAGAATTTCAACAAGTTACTTAAAATAATTCTTCAGCTGGTCATAAAATTTGGTGGCCTTCTCATTCTTGGTTAAGCTCGGAATTGATTGATTAGAAGAAACTATGTTTTCCGTTTGTTGGGGCAAAACTTCTCATCATTACGTGTAGTTAAGAATGAGAGAATTGAACTATTGCGCCCAGTACTAAATATGAAAATTCCAGGTTGTGCGATGGGGCAGATCGGTGTATGCCAACATTCAGAAATTTATACAATTTCAACTCACAGTTAATGTTGCAGCTTTGGTTATCAATGTTGTGGCGGCCGTTTCTGCTGGTAATGTCCCACTCAATGCAGTGCAGGTGTGTAATCTCCCCCCCTGCTATGAATAGGTTCCATTTGTTCTCCACTTTGTCAGTGCAAAATTTTGGTCAAACATCAATTGCCTTATTTTATTTTTTCTGTCCAGCTTCTTTGGGTAAATCTTATCATGGACACTTTAGGAGCTCTTGCGCTAGCCACGGAGCCTCCGACAGATCATCTCATGCATAGACCTCATGTTGGTAGAAGGTAAGGTTTTTGCAAATACCAAATCTTTATGAGCTATTACTCCATCAGTCCATTGTTTTATTGTCTGATAGCAAGATAGGGATATGGCATGTTATTTTGTCTTATTTTATCAAATTTTACTCTCGGTAGATCGTTATGTGGTGAATTGACTAATGATTGGAGTATCTTATAAAAATAAATTGTTGGTTATTTAGGGAACCTCTTATTACAAATATCATGTGGAGGAATTTGTTAATACAGGTACTAAGTACTTTGTTATAACCATGTTAAATTACATTTTAACCGCTGAGGTGGTGGAAATTGACTCAATATTTTTGTTGATTGACTGTAGGCTCTATATCAAGTCACTGTTCTCTTAATCCTCAATTTTCGAGGAACGAGCATCCTGAATCTAGAGCATGACTCAAGCGATCATGCTTTTCAAGTGAAGAATACACTTATATTTAATGCATTCGTCTTCTGTCAGGTAACTGCATAATGTTAAATTGTTGTTAATGATCATTTTTGTCTACTACACAGTGATATGGGAGATTGTATCGCCATGCGTTCTTCAGTTGTATGAATATGAATATAATGAAATCTTGTTAGTCCTGTTTCATGTGCAAGAAAGGAATACTACTTAGATATTTGTGATGGGTTTTTACTTGGGATAATTACAATACTACCCCTGAGGTTTAGTCTAATTACAAAAAACTCCAATTATCTTTCAAAATTACAAATACTCCTAAAGGTGTTGCAAACACGTTTGAGATTTGTATTAGATAGCAAATAATCCCCTCTCGAGTGTGTAATTTGTAAAATAGAAATAAATGTCAATGGGGTATTTGTGATTTTGAAAGATAACTGAACTTATTTCGTAATTTTTTTTTTTTGAGAAAACTTATTTCGTAATTAGGCTACACGATAGGGGTAATTTTGTAATCATCCCTCTTTTTACTTGGATGGCTCTTGGTGAATTTTCCTGTAGTAATAAGACCTCTCTCCCTCTCTCTTAACAAATATCTTTTCAATGTCTACAATTATAGATATTCAATGAATTTAATGCCCAGAAGCAAGATGAAATCAACGTATGGAAAGGAGTCACTAAAAACCATCTCTTCATGGGAATAGTTGGTCTTGAAGTGGTGCTTCAGGTAAATTACTGTACTTCCTAATAGCTTCTGTATTTTATGTAGTCTTGTCATCTTTACTCTTCTTATGTGTCCTCCGTTGCTGTACAGGTTATCATAATCTTTTTCTAGGGAAGTTCACTTCTACTGTCCGGCTCAGTTGGAAATTGTGGCTTGTCTCCTTTGCTATTGGTTTTATCAGGTTGGTATTGCCATGGTCTAAGCATTCCGGTATTATGCATCCTCAGTCTTGGGTTGCAACCTTAAACATACTAGAATAAGTTTTCGGGATAATTACAAAAACTACCCTTAATTTAATTACAAAAAATTCCAGTTATCTTTTAAAATTACAAATACCCCTTTGAGGTTTGTATTTGTTTTACAAATTACCCACTTCATGGGTGCAATTTGGAAAATAGATACATATGTCGAGGGAGTATTTGCAATTTCAAAAGATAATTTTTTTTTTTTGGTAATTAAGCAATTTAGTCGTTAGTGTTGATCTTTTTTTTTTTTTTTTGATCAATACGGTATGTCGGTATCGTTAGTGTTGGTCTTATTACTACTGAGGGGGGTGAAGGAGATCTATGAATCAAACTACTATTAGCACCTTCATGATATTATTCTTGTTGCTGATGTGGAACATTGCTTTCTGCTTTTTCTATTACCAGCTGGCCTCTTGCTATCGTTGGAAAACTGATTCCCGTCCCAGAGAGGAGTTTCAGTGAAATATTGACTAAGAAAACTCATCAAGAAAGAAATCCTGATGGTGGTAAATACAACTTTTTGTACTCGAAGAATCACCTTCTGCGTGTAATGTGGTATTCATTAACAATAATTTTTTCTCCCCTTTTTTTCAGGTTAAAAGACATACAGCTCCTTTTGAATGTTTCTGCAGTATAGGCTAACATTTCATTAGATACAAAAACAGTTAACTCACACTAACATTTTCTCCAGCCAAGGTGGCCAGAGGAGACTATTGCATTTGTTTCTAAATTTTTAAATGGTTTTCTTGTTTTAGCTGACAAGAATGTTTTATACACTGACCACAGTGCTGGTTTTTGGTGTTTGGGGATTTATTTATACATTCAAATTGGAATAACATCTTATTCAGCTGTTGTTTGCATACATTGTTGATACAATCTACACTTTGATTTGTCAATCGAAAATCATTCCTTGTCCCAAATCACTACTAAGCAGTGATGAAAACTGCAGTAGGTAGGGTGCTGGTGTATTATATAGGGAAATTTAATAAAATATCCCTCCACTTATTTAATAAAACATGATTTTTGCCCCCTTAACCCAACTTAAAAGACAATTTTCCCTTTACTTGAGAAAAAAAATGAGCAAAGAAAGGGAAAAGATAGGAGAAACCAAAGGTCAAAACCTTTGGTATTCAAATCAAAACAAAACTGCCCCAACCTCCCGACTCCAAAATCGACCTAAACCCCCTGCCACTGTAGAAGACCGCCATTGGTCCGCCACAGATTGCCCTCGGTTTCGCCGCTGTAGAGCACCACCGTTTGCTGTCAGTTTCTATTTCTACACCACTCGTTGCGACACTGTTATTTTCTCCTTCTAAAAAGGTATGTTTAAATTCATCTTCTTCCATAATGTGTGTTTTTGTGTGTGTAGTGTACATTGTTATATCTGTACAAAAACATTAGGGATTGTCATATTCCCATAATTTTGTTGATTAAAATTATTTTTGAACTCTATATTTTAAACGTTGTATGCATTTGTTTATATAATCTTATTTATTATTGGTAAGACTTGTTTTGATCATTTGATGTAATCTTATTTGTTGTTGGTGGTGAAAATTGTTGTTTTGGTTCCACTTGAACAAAGTATGTTGTGGTGGATAAATCATAAAGATATTTGAAGCGTTAGGGTTTTGTGAGTGATTAAAATTGTATTTCATTTCAAATATTGAATTTTATTTGGGTTTTTTTTGATGTAATTTTGTATGGAGTTGTGGTTTGTGAATTAATTGTTTGTTTGGTTCCAGGTTGAACAAAGTAGGTTGAGCCTACTTATTACTTTGTTCAACGTACATTTTAACCGATCTAACCTCTCTGCCCACATAACTTGCTAAAATTCATGTCTACATGAATTTTAACAAATTAGGTGGGCATCAACTTGTTAAAATCATGTAGGCATGAATTTTAATAAATTATGTGGGCAGAGATGTGAGATCGGTAAAATTGTACATTGAACAAAGTACAACATGGTTTCAACCTACTTTGTTCAACTTGGAACCAAACAACCAATTTAATCCACAAACCACAACTCCATACAAATTACATCAAAAAAAAAAAACCATAACATGTACTCCTAATGCTTCAAGTATCTCTGCCCACCACAACATATTTTGTTCAAGTGGAACCAAAACAATAATTTTCACCAACAACAACAAACAAGATTACATCAAAAACAACAAATCTTACCAATAACAAACAAGATTATATAAACAAATACATGCAACATTTAAAATATAGAGTTCAAAAATAGTTTTAATTAACAAAATTATGCGAACATGACAAACCCTATTTGTACAAATATAACAATGCACACTAAACACACATTATGGATGAAGATGAATTTAAACATACCTTTTTAACAGAAGGAGAAAATAACAGCGCCGCAACGAGCTAGGGAGAAATAGAAACTAAGGGTGCCAGAAAAGGGGAGCATAAAGTTTGGGTAAGGTCATAATTTTCTTTACCTCAAGTTTTTATTTTATGGAATATTCTCAAACATTCCACCAACGATGTGTAGGATGACACGAAAGAAAATTTGTGTAGTTGAGGGGGGTAACATACAACAAAAAAAGTTTAGTAAGTGCAGTCGGAAAATGCGCATAGTTTAGGGATAAATATAATTTCCTCAAAAGAACATATATAGTAACCTTTGAACTTTAATAAATGACTTATCAAAGTAAAAATGGTTTCAGTATGCAGCAGGGCTGACAAAATATGGCCTAGCCAAGGGCTAGGCTAGATTTTTCTAGGCCCGAGTTTGGGCCTACTTGGTTTGGCTTGATTGGCCAAACCTTTTTCCCAATCCAATAGATTTTGTGTAATTGACAAACATATCCAACTTTCAGGGGGAAAAGACATTCTTTGTGCTTCCCGCTTTTCTTTGGATATTTTTACGCTCTGCATTTTTTTTGGATATTTTTACGTTTTTTTCGAAATTCTTTTCTTGTATTGTTTTCTATGTTATTTTTGTTGTTTCTATTGTTTCTTGATTATTTATATGTTGTTTCGATATTTCAATGCAGTTTTCACCTATTTGTTTACGCTCGTTTTGTTCTTGTGTGATTTTCTGTATAGCTTCTACTATTTCTGGGTTGTTCTATATTGTTTTTAATGTTGTTCTGATATTTCTTTGTTGTTTGCATGTTGTATTCGATATTTCAATGCAGCTTTTACCTATTTTTAAGCTTATTTTGTTCTTGTGTGTGTGGTTTTCTATATTGTTTCTGTTATTTCTGGATTGTTTCTATATAATTTACAATGTTATTTTGTTGTTTCTTGGTTGTTTCCATGTAATTTTCGATAACTTTAATGCATTGGATAAAAAATTAAATTATTTTTTCTATTCATGTATTGTTTCTATATTATTTTTAATGTATTCTATTTTAATGCATTGTTTATGTATATATATTTTTGATTATTTATAAAATTTTGAGTATAAAATTACTTATTTAATGGTGGTAAAATTTGTATTTTCACTGAAATCTTATTAGTTGAAATATATTCGAAACAACCTTAAAATGACAAAAAATACTCAAAAAATTGGCGGGAGCATATAAACGTACAAAAAAAATGCAAGAGCATATAAATTTCCACAAAAAAGCCCAAGAGCGTAGATGTGTGCTTTTTTGCCGAAATATTGGACATTTTGTCAACCCATAAATTTTGCACCCAAAATCTTTACAGCAGTTTCTTATACGCCTACCTATATTAGTATATTAGTAGTAGGTGGCTTTCATTATCTAAAACGAAGAACATTTCCCACCAAAAGATCAGTCGTGTGAAAAAGGGGAACTCCCTAGCTAGTGGTTCCGGAGATTTTGGTCCGTACCTCGCTGAAATGCGAAGATTCCAGGGTTGGACTATGTTTTTTATGGCTCGAAGAAAAATCGGATCGACCCAACCCAGCCTGATTTTTGCCATTAGCCTGATGGGTTGGGCCAACCATTTTGCCAGCTCTAAAATGCTCTTTAATTTTAGAAAATAACCAACCAAAAGTTGGGTTGGTTTGTTCTCATCGTTAGGGAAACCACTTCCTATAGGTGAAAGCGACAATTATAAGCTCTACCTGTGGATATTCGACGAAAACATTATTTGGACTCGCTGGATTTCCTTCAAAACACAAACCTCAAAATGAATTCATGAAAATCTTCAGCGTTAATGCATCGCACAATAGCTAACCGTACAAGGAAATACAGCAAGTCGTAGTTGATTACAGTAAAAGGTGAACGAATTCTCATCAAAACTAATTACAATTGTAACTCTTGGGCAATTCCAATTTGGGCCATTGTAGCAAATGCTTCCAGTTATCAATTCCTTCTACGTTCTCTTCACCTTTTCGTTTTACCAATCCGTGGTGCAATAACATGCACCAGAAGATTAAAGAAAAAGGCTATATTTATCAATACTAAGTTGGTAAGAGATGGTTCGTCAGTCATCTTGTCCACCTCCAGAAAATAAAGATGACGACGATTGTCAAAACCATACCTGCATACTTAATCCATTTGTCAACTCGGTTCCGCCTCTCAATGAGCCTCAATAGGGAATTTGATAGCCCTAAAGTGTTGAGAACATCCAGTGCTTTCCTTTGAGCTCTCTGTAATAAAGGCAAAACCCGTCAAAAGTTGACTCGAACCAGGATTCTCGATCTTAAAAAGGAAAAATGGAAAAAAAAAAAAAACATGTAGATACATGTATCCTTTTTCAGAGAATTTCTCACTTCTCTGACTTAGCATTGAAGATTTGGGAGGTTTCATTGTCACACCATACTGCCAAGATTTTAATCAAAATGTAATTGCACAGTGTATACCAAATCTAGCAGGTTAAAAAAACAGCCCATTGACTGGACTTCATGTGCACACCACTGCAAAAGAAGTCAGATATTTCTAACTAGAGCAAATAACTGCAGAAGTTGTTGAAGCATCAAAATGCTGAACATCACTAGTCAACTGCTATAAATGCTAAAACATCACTAATCACTCGTCGACCACATGATCTCTAAATTGTCAGCAATTGGGTGCTATCAACAATTTCGATTACATTATTTTTATTATGGAACAACAAATCTGTCAGCTGATTTATGAGAAGCAGGATTATAACTATTAATCTTTTATAAGAGTCAGCTAATATTACAGTCAACCATTTTTTTCTTCTCTACTCTAAGATATTTACGATGGCCAATCAAATACCATGAACCCACTTTCAAACCCGCTGCCCAGTGCCCTTCTGCATTGGGGACGAACTCTTTGAAGTATTTCATTAATTCTCACAATTTGACCCCGATAACAAAACAAACATAAATACTCTGGAATGCTATTTATTTTCTACCATGTTGAATTTCAAGTCCCAAGAAAAGCCTTCACTCTTGAGTAAAAGAGTCTCAATAAACCAATGGTTACTATAGATCCCCTGGGGACAAAATGACGCTTTCATAATCAAATGTTCCTCTTTCGGGCGAAAGAAATTATAAATCAGCTTATCACCCTCTAAGCTTTAGGCTCAGCTTGACTAAAATCATATATGCATGCATTTTTACTATATCATGAGCCAAACCATTTTGACGAGAAAACTCCAGTTCTTCAGAAAAGTCATAAACCATCATCCTAACTGTCCAAGAAGACTATTCTCACCAAGACATAGAACACAGTCAATGTTCAGTTTTTAGCAACAAAATCTAAAGAAAAATACTATTATTTACCTGGACTCGCACAAAAGCTGCTCAGTTAGAGAGATCTCAAAAGATCAAACGTAAGTTTCCTCTAAAAAAAATAAAAAAAAATAAAGCTATTACAATGTACAAAGAGACAATTGGGTTCAAATCATATGAAACCTTATAATGTTCAATGATTTAAAAAGTATTACTACCCTTCCACTGTGTTCTAATGCACACTCTATCACTACAATTTACTTGAAGTTGTACTATCAATTTCTAGTGCAAATTATGCAAATGCCTCACTATGTAAATATGTTTTTTTTAGTACACTATATAAATGTGTTTCAATACTGAATTATGTACGTCAAATTGCAGAAAATCACAGGACTGATGCATAGATTACGCGCTTCAAAAGTGATACCTTTAGGTGATCCCTTTGCTCACTATACTTGGAAAGAATGGCAACTCCAGTTGCAAAAGAATCCTCTAGTAATCTGGAGGATCTACGGACTGACTCCATTGCTTGTGCCTCCTCATCAAAAATTCTCAAAACATGTGAATCCCCATTCTAAAACAAAAGGACGAACCATTAAACCAATGAGATGAATTATACAAATAGACCAAAGAAAAGTGTTGTCAAATCTCAGACAGAGGCCATACAGCTCTTCCAAGTAATTCTGCCCTCTCTTGGGCTTCTTGTATTCGCTTCTGACGCCTTGATTGGTATTTATCCAGACTAGTCCTAAATGACTCAGCCTCCTCACTGACTTGTTCCACTTTTCTGTGAAACAAAAATAATACAAATTCCTTCATATTATAAATGAAGTGGAACAATAAATCAAGCATATACAAAACAGAGGAAAAGACAGCTACATATAGGAACTCCATGTCCTAATTCCAAGAATCAGTTAATATTTCATCACAAAGATGTAAGGGCCACTTCCAGCAACTTCTCAGTCTTCATGTTCTGGCTTCCATTTAATAAATAGCTTTTCAATGTGACAAGTAAAAACTTCACCACACACTCTGAACTCAATAATAATGTGCTTGAACGAATTCTTTCTTAGCATGATATTGTGCCAGAATTTATCGGTTGGATGATCAGTAAAAGCTTATCCACACAATGACAATGCTGTACAAGACTTTTTAAAGATACGAAACGAGAACAAAATGTATAAACATAACAAGAATAGCTATTATCTAACAAGTAATCCCAAAGGAACCCCAGATAAAAACTTATTTGAACAAATTATTCACCAATTAAAACCAGAGAGAGAATTTTAACAAACATGAACCTTTTCATACAAATGGTGCGTGTGGTAGAATAAACTAACTTGCCCAACCATTGCTAGTTTCACATCCTACCCATTACCGAATTGTGCTGTTCTCTTTTATCCATCAGAACTAAATAAGCCATCTAATTACAACTTTCAGTGAATCTAAATATCTAACTAGAATTTTGTCCTATAAGAGTTTTTCACACTAGTCTAATAAAGTCTTCCTCACAGAACAGATAAACTAAACAAATATAACTCCAGGCTGATGCCTCCTAACTCAAAGAAAGAGACTGAAATGCAAATTTGACTAGCCTGGCATATATCAAATACAGTATTCGTATTTTCTAAACTGGCTGCTTTTTAAATGTATTTATCCAATGATCTATTGAAAAGCAGCTATGAAGATACATGGACTCTTATTACCATAACCGATTGTACTATATGTAACAAAGCCAGTAATCGAATTTGCAGTAATCACAATACACCAATATAAAATCAACAGCGAACAATCTTAATTTCTAAAAATTCCCCAATAGCATTAGACTACTGATATCAATTACATATTCCATTGAATAATCACAATATCAATTCGACCTGAAACACTGCAGATCAGCAGCTTCTTAAACTCCTTCCACAAGTTCTCTCATACGAAAATGAAGAGCACAAAACTAGGCTAACAAGAAAAGTTCAAGAATCCATCAAATTTAACCTGAATTCCTATAGATCAATAAAGATCAAAGAGAATGCACAAATCAATTCACCACATGTATATTCAATAAATCCAATACACAAACTCAGAGACAAAAGGGGAGAAATACCTTTTCCAGAGATCGCGTTGAGGCTTGGAGGCTATGGAACGCCAGAGGCGATCCATATCGGCGCAGAGGGACTGGATCTGGTTTATATCTCTCCGAATTGAAGTTGCTTGATCATCGGAAGACCCCGCAACGGCGGCGGTCGATGATGACAGCGAAGACGATGATGTTGACGTGAACTCGAGACGCTCAAGCCTCTCCAAAGCATCTCTGACCTTCATAGACAGACGCTTAGAGCTAGAATACAACTCCGATAGATTGCCGCCGGCGCCTTCCATCGCCACCGCCGTTTTCTTGGAAATTAATTTTTTTTTCTTGGTTGAACAGTGTGAATATTTCTTCTGTTCGGTGTCGTGTGAGGCTCTGCGAAGTGAGAACAGAAATTGAATTGTTTCTTAGCCCAGCACTCTACCCAAATTATATATTAACCCACCATGAACTTTTAATTTTCTTTTATTTTTGAATTCAGTTAATTTATTATGTTTTTTTATATAAAAAACAGTTGAACAAAACATGAAAACAATATTATATCAATTTTAGAAAAATATTCAAATAAAACAGGATATCTTAATAGGACGTTGACGTCCAATATATATCTTTCATAAATAATAATGTGACAAAATTCCCTGAACTTTTTCGATAATTAAGCGATTTATTCCCAATTTTTTTCCAATTTTAACAGAATTTATACTATTTTCATTTATTTTCTAATTTTAAATACATTTTCATTAAACAATATAATTTCTAAGGATAAATTGTAAAATATACCCTGTAACTATTGGGTGGTGGCAAAACATGACAGTAACTTATTCAATTTGTCATTTAGGACAATAATTTTTAAAAATGGCAGATTGAGGGCTAAATTGCTCGTCGATTTCAATTTTTTCCTAGAATCGATGTAAATTTGGGGATTTTCATTTATTTCGGTCCTAATTGCTGACTTGATATATGACCTCGCAAATTCACGATGACCTGGATGAAAAAAAAAAGCAGGGAATTGATTTTTTGTATTTTCTCCAATTTATTTGGAGCTCGATTTTTCTGAGGGGATGAGTAGTTTTATTTATAATTAAGTTTTTTTAATCCAAGTCATCGTGAATTTGTCATGTCATATGTCTAGTCAGCAATTAGGATCGAAATAAATGAAATCCCGAATTGAGAATCGATTCGGGGAAAAAAAAATGAAATCGGCGGCTAATTTAGTCCTCAATATCCCATTTTTAAAAATTATTGTCATAAATTACAAGTTGAATAAGTCACTGTCCTATTTTGCCACCACCCAATAGTTAAAGGGCATATTTTGCAATTTAGCCTAATTTCTAATGATAACTTACCGAGAATCTTCCTACTAAAATATATTCCCTATACAGACGAATTTTACGGTATAATTGAGATTTTGTTGAATTATTATCAAATTATCCGAATAATATATTGAGACACGAATTTTAAGAGCTAACGAATTATTGAGAATCCGAATTTTTTTTACTATGATCAGAACAACATTATGCCCAAATACTTAAATAAGTTATTGTGCTTGCTTATAAAAAACATTTAAATTCTAAGAAAATATTCTGTGATTTTTTCCCGCAAAAATATCTATACTATTATTTTGTTCTCACTTTTTTAATTCTTAACTTTTTTTTTTTTTGACAACTTTTAATTCTTAACTTAATCACGTCCTATCCTGTTTAATTATTAATCACGCCCAATCATAAAATCACTAATATCAATTGTTGTCATTGCAATTGCATCTTACGCTTATTAAGGTCACGATTGGATATGAAATTTTTTCTATTTTCGATCCGCTAGAGAATTTTTTCAACTCAACGTGCAATTGTTTATATAAATTTTCAAAAAACACACTATTCACTCTCTTTCATTTTTTCTCTTATCAATCACACATATACCATTTTTCAAAAACAACTAATTATTACTATACATTCTCCACCAAATTTCACTGTTCACTTATTCACACATTTCTAACTACTAATCATATCCAATCATTATATTAATATATTATTATATTTTTTTATATCAAATCAACTTCATCATTATTCTTTCATTTCATATTCAATCGCATTCTCAAAATTCATTTTTTTCTTCTAAAATTATTTTTACCACTATTATCTAGCAAAAAAAATCAAAATGAAAAGTAACTAAAAAGAAGATGACCATGTGCTCTAGAGACATGTGTTATAAAGACAATTGACAAGATTCGATCCTATATGAATCTGTGTCCAAAAAAATAAAAAAGAAAAAGAAAAAAACGCGAGAGTTGAATAAATCGCTTGCACAAATTTCCTACTACTATAAAGCGTTGTTTTGATTTTGACAGTCCTCTCTCTCTTTTCTCCACAGTAGTTGTCGTCTTGAACCTCCAACCCTGCCCTTGAGTCTTGTGAATCAAACGAAAAATCGCCCTCTGAGAATATGAGGTACTCCGAATCACTATTTCAAGAAATATCCATACGATTTATGATCATCTTCCTGTCTATGGTTTTCTTAGTTTTTTTGTGGTTTTTACTGGGTGATAACGACGTCGTTTTTTTACTTGGTACAGCCGGCAACCGGAGGTTCTGTGGGCACAGCGGTCGGACAAGGTATACCTCACTGTATCTCTGCCCGACGCAAAGGACATTTCGGTAAAATGTGAAGCTGAGGGCTTCTTCAGTTTTTCTGCCGTCGGCGTCAATGGCGAACCCTTCACCTTCACCCTTCAACTCTATGGCAATATTGCCCCTCAGGTAACCACTAATTTTCCACTATTACTGTTTTTCTTGATATTGTTGGTCCTTAAAGTTTCAAATTTGCTCTCATTCTTCCTGGAAATCAGTGTGAAAAAAAAGTGAGTCAAGTTGAGATAGTAAAGTAAAGTCAAGGCTAAAATGCACTTTACCCTAAAATTTGATCATAGCAGATTAACCCCAAAAAATAGATATTAAACACTTTGTCCCCAAATTTAATATTGGCACACTAACAGCAAAAGTAGTTTTAAAGCACATTGTCCTCCATAACTTATATTTGTTAATTGTTATAGCACTTTGTCCCCTAATATTTATTTCAATTAATTTGCTCAGAATGTGTACACTTTATTCTCATCCTTCCACGCAAAAGTATAAATAATGAAAAAGTACATCGTAAATTTTTCTATGACAAATTGTGATACTTTTACAATATATTTAATATTGATCATAGCAAACATCAACAGAAAGCACCACTATTACAGAAAAAGTAATATCACTTGTTGTGTAATAATAAACAGTCGAGCTTAAAATTTATTTTTATTTAAAGGGGTCTAGATCTCTTTTTTTTTTTTTTTTTTTTTTTTTTTTTTTTTTATTCGGCCCTGTCATTGCAGAGACTCGAACCGGGCCTCTTCATTGAAGAGTAATACCCGTGCCATTGGGCTCTTGATGGTTTAGATCTCTTGTTACATGTTCTTATTTCACTTCCTGTTCTATTGTATTGGATGAATGACAATGCATCATCTTGTACACGTGATATTCATCCAATACAATGGAATAAGAAGTGGAATATGAATTTGGAATAAGAGATCTCAATCCAATTTAAAGGGGATAAAGTGTCAAATGATTAAGTTTAAGAGGCAAAGTGCTTAAATTTTATTTCAGGAGCGTAATGCCCCAAAATGGTCAAATTTGAATGGAGTGAAGTGCCATTTATTTTAAAGTTAAAGCCAAGTTACATAAGAAACACATCCGATGAGTTTAAAGGTCATAAATGTGTTGTGAAGATGTACCACCAGCTTGTAGCTCAAGTGGTATTGCTTACCCTTTGTAAAGGTGTTGACCGGGGGTTCGAACCCAGTATTTTTCAGTTGCTTTGAAGTTTATCCCCTTCCCTCCAACTAGTACTCCCAACTTATTAAAAGAAAATGTGTTGTGAAGATGTAGTTGACAGGAAAAAAAGAAAAAAGGAAAAAAGCAGCCCGAAATAATACTACTAAATAAACTAGGAAATATGGAAGATGAAAAGACATGATAAAAAAAATGATCCGAAGTATGAAATGAGTATTTGTCTAAGTGGAGCCATGATTTATTTACTATTCTTGTTTTTGAACTATATCCGTCCTTTGCCTAGTGGAGCATAATCGCTATTAGTAATGGTGCATTTTGTTTTTCAAGGAAGCATAAATTTGCCTGATACTTTCGTCCAGACTAAGAATGGTATTTCTTAGGTCTTTTGATTATTTGGATGATGGAATTCACATGGAGTCCGATGTTGGATCAGTTTGTTTAACTAAGCAAAATAATACTAACATTAGACCTTTTAAGCCAAAAAAAAAAAAGAAACTACACCTTAGTAAGTACCTGCCTCAACTCGTGTGTGTGCTTGCCTAGTTATTAAATCTATTAAGGTTGGATGACTGGTTGGTGATTCTCTGTTACACTCATTACTAAATCTAAACATCCAGTACACTAACATTAATGATTAATCTTCGGAGAATATCAGTATGGATTCATGAGTTCGTTTTGCGTAGTTGTTAAAACTGGTACCTGGATAACTTGTTGATTTTTCTTTGCTATATTTATCTATACACGTGTGTGTGAATATATATAGATATATAATTTTTATGTGAAAGAACATTTATGGGTCCTTCTGTCAGTGTGAATATATATATGTATATATATAATCTGTATGAGAAAGAACATTTATGGGTCCTTCTATCAGTAATAATTTTAATGTAGAAAATAGCTTAGCTATATTATTGATATTGCTCCTAGATGCAGCTTGTAAGACCATTTTTACCCTGTTATTTTCTTTCGCATATACTTCCAGCCTCTTCTAGTTAAACTTTTTGGAAAGACAATGCATATTTTCTACTTATCAAGAGAAGAACGACGAATGGCAAGTTCAACTTTTCAATTTCCACTCAATGTTCCATCTGTTACTTAATGCAGGGATGTAAGACAAAGATTGGTTTAAGGAATATACTATGCTCTATTCAGAAAGAGCAAAAGGGGTGGTGGAAAAGACTACTGAAATCTGAAGAAAAGCCTGCTCCATACATTAAGGTTGATTGGAATAAATGGTGCGACGAGGATGATGAAGAATCAGACTGTGAGTTCTTGCTACATCACACTGATGTTTACGGTTTCATGCATTATTAATGCTTCAGCTTGTATCCTTATTCTTTCTGAAAATTTCGTACATCCCGAATTTAAAGTTTGCTTCTTTTTTTCATGCACGTTATGCCAACATACACATGAAGTAGTTGTTTTAATAAAAGCATCAGTAGTAAGTATTGGTACTGAAAAGAGCAGGGGCGTAGCCAGCTCGACTAGTTACCCCTAGCCCAATTTTTTTTTTCCCCATTTCCCCTAGCTCAATTATTTTTTCCTCTTAAAAAAACGCATATAATTTTTTTTTTCATTTTTTTTCCACATAAAAAACGGGACAAAAAAAAATTTGGGGTGTGCCGGGGGCCGGGGTGGCACCCCCCTAGCTACGCCCCTGGAAAAGAGAGGCTAATGATGATACTCACCCATCTTCTGCTTAGTGAGCATGTTTGTCAACTGTCTTCAGCATGTGGCTAATGCATTAGTTGTGAAACCCCACATTTGGATAACTTGAGATCATCACTTTTAAGGTACTTGATTATTATAAGTCGATCTAATATATATCTAATTTGGTGTGTTTGAAATGTTGTTGTGTTATTTTAAATTCAAGCACCATTGCCGTAGTAAGTGCCGAGCAATCATTATTTAATTAATAATAGTAAATTTGCCTCATTTACGAATTATTGGGTATATGAGTTATTTAAATTTAATTGTATTTGGGCCTATGTAGGTTTTAAGTAGGATGGATTGATTATGAAGTTTTCAAATTGGAAAGCTTTGGAATAATAAGTCGTATCAGAGTTTGGGTGTGAAAAGGATTACTCCTAAGCCAACTCAAGATAGGATTCTTTATTTGGGTACCCCAACTAAACCTCTGGACTGAAGCATTATATTAGAATATCTATCTTTTGAAGATTTCTAATGTGATTTACTTAAGAGATAAGTTATTGTTTTTACCTTATGGTTGGTTTCATGTTAGCTGTGCACCATGTTTATTACCTTATCCATGGTTTTGAAAAACTTAAACGGGAACCGAGACGATTTTTTCCCCATGAAGCGGCATGTAAGCCTCGAGGCGGGTTCGAGGTGTAAGCTTCGTCATGAAATCTCAAAATTAAAATCCATAGATACCGTAACAATCTTAGAGTTTTCCCAGAATACATAACATAAATAAAGACAAAATATATGTAAATATATATATGTCCATTACTTAATAGATGTAAATATATGCAGCTTCATCTGCTGATTATGTTCTTTGTTATTTTTTTTTGCTACTACAGGAAGAGTGTTGGCTTTGTGTATGCAAGCATGAGCTTTATAATTTCTTTTTGTCTTACAACTTTTTATGGTATAAATCTAGATTCTAAAGCCCTAATTGACTGCTAAGAATCAGCCTTGTCTTATTTTATGGGCCTGATGGGGGAAAGAGGTTTTTTAGGTTAAAAAAAGCCCATGCTTCAAGGCGTTCTATTTTTTTAGCAAAGCGCACGTCTCCCCAAAATATAACAATTAATTATGCCTCGAATCATTCAATATGTGCCTCGAGGCGTACGCCTCAAACGATTTTCAAAACCATGACCTTATCTTCATGGACTAATAGGGACATTAATTGTGTAGGTATGGACCCTGAGAGTAGTTTAAACGGTCTCGCGCAATTATGGAGCATATTGATTACATGGAGATAATAGCCAATTACTATAGTGAAAAAAATTGAAGATAATCTAGGTTTGCACCACCAAAGAGGAACAACAAACTGCTCTAGCAGAGAGACGCTCATATTGTTGATCTAGAGGCGCAATTGGCTAGTGTTACGGTGATGGTGGAACTACAGGGGCATCTACTAGTCCAGGGATAACTCCAAATAAATCCAGTGCTCGAGCCCATATATCTAGTGCTCGACCTCTAATAGTCCCTAACTCCATCTAGCGGTCCATCAGCTCTGCCGCTAACTGGAATAACGCCAAGTCTAACCATTGGTCCCCTTGGGTTACACTTATAGCCAACTGGGCCTCCACATCAGCAATACGAGCGTATCTCTCTCATGTGACATGATTTCTAGCTGAGCATTTCGTTGTTGCTCTTGGTGGTATAAACCTAGATTATCTTCACTTTTTTCACTATATTAATCTGCTGGTGTATCCAGATAATCAATATGTTCCATACATTGTGTGTGGTTGTTTAAACTATTCTCAGGGTCCATACCTACACAATTAACGCCCTTATTATCCATGAAGATAAGGTCATGGTTTGAAAATCGTTTGAGGCGTACGCCTCGAGACGCGTCTCGAATCGAGGCATACATTGAAGGATTCGTGGCGTAATTAATTGTTATATTTTGATGAGGTGTGCGCTTTGCTAAAAAAATAGAATGCCTTGAAGCATGGGCTTTTATTTTACTCAGTAAACGTCTTTTATCCCCCATCAGGCCCATACAATAAGAAAATGTTGATTCTCAGTGGTCAATTAGGGTTCTAGAATCTAGGTTTATATTATAAAAAGCTGTGAGACAAAAAGAAATCACAAAACCCATGCTTGTATAATACAAAGACAAGACTCTTCCTGCAGTAGCCAAAAAAATAATAACAAAGAACATAATCAATAGATGCAGATACAACTGCGTATATTTACATCTATTAAGTAATGGACCTATATATATTTACATCTATTTTGTCTTTGTTTATGTTATGTATTTTGGGAAAACTCTAAGATTATTATGGTATCTATGTATTTTAATTTTGAGCTTTCATGACGAGGCTTACGCCCCGCTTCATGGGGAAAAAGCCCGATTCCCGTTTACGTTTTCAAAACCAAGGTAAAAGCATAAGTTATCAACTAAGTAAATCTCATTAGAAATCTTCAAAATATAGATTATCCCAATATAACTTCAATGCAGGGGTCTAGTCAGGGTACCCAAATCAACGGTCTAGTCAGGGTACCCCCAAATCAACTAGTGGAAAATCCTACTCTGGGTTGGCTCAGGTGTAATCCTTTTCACACCCATGTTGCCTCTAATTACACTCCAGTACCCAATAATTTGTTAACGAGGCAAAATTACTAATATTAATTAAATACTAATTGCTCCGTACTTACTATGGTAACGATACTTGAATTTAAAATTACAAAACAACATTTCAAACACACAATATTAGATAGACTTTAAAGTAATCAAATACCTTAAAACTGATGATCTCAAGTTATCCAAATGTGGGATTTCACATTAGTCATGGTTTTTCAGGTTAATCCATTGTTTACTGATATATACAACAGTATGATGGTGCATCTAATGGAGGATACAAATTCATCCGTCTTCAATTTGTTTTCAGTGCTTTTTTGACAGGGCATGATCTTGTTATAGGATACATAAGTACATGATTAGTGATTACAGAAAGACTTATGACGTTACATTGGTGGCAACTTTTCTTTATATTTGACACTCATTTTTGTGATACTTTGCAGCAAATATGGCTTCCGATGATGATATTGTGGTAATTAACAAATCCCCGTTTAATGATCAAATGTAGTAATGGAAGGATGTCATTTACTGTGTTTAACGTAAATTGTATTTGTGGTGCAGTATACTGGTGAAAATGAAGAGAGCAGTGATGATGAAGGGATGCTTTGTGAGTTCTAATTTCCTTTACATACATACACTTACCCCGTACTTTAAAGTTACATTCCACTTAATATGGTTGTCAATTCCCATGGTTGATATGGCATTGTTATTGAGTTTCTGCATTTTACTCTGCATTTTCTTTTCTTCATCATTTTTAAGGTTATTATCTCTTACTCCAACACTTAATGTACTTGTCTGCAGTGGTTTTGTGGTTCTTGCACTTCTCGTTTTTTCAGTTAATTATAAATAGGGATAATTACAAAAACTAATCCTTTAGGTCACTGGCAGAGGCCGGGGGGGAAACCTGGGCCCCAACCCCCTCTTTTAAAAATTAATTTTGCTTAGAATTTTTGTTTCGAAAAAATATTTTAGTTAAAATTTATATGATTTTTTCCTAGTTTTTTATCCGGCCCACACCAATATTTTTCCTGGCTCCGCCATTGCTTTACGTTTAGCCTAATTATAGAAACCTCTAGTATCTTTTAAAATTGCCTAACAAATACCTCCTCTTGAGGGTGCAATTTGTAAAGGAGAAAAAAATGTCGGGGCATGTTTGTAATTTTGAAAGATAGCTAGGTTTTTTTGTAGACTAAATCTTAGGTGTAGTTTTTGTAACTAACCCTTACAAATATCCGAAACGAAAATGGATAATAAAAAGGGATAATTACAAAAACACCCCTAAGGTTTGGGTTAATTACAAAAAAACCCAGACATGTTTCAAAATTACAAAAAATCCATTCAGGTTTCGTTTTCTCTTAAATTTAAGGGAGGTAACTGTAATATTTTTTCAAATGTCAGGGTCTTTTTGAAATATTTTCGAAAATTACCGGAAAAAATGTAAGACGGAATCAAACCTCATGGGTTTTTTTGTAATATTCAAAGAACTCTGTTTTTTTTTGTAATTAGCCCAAACCTTAAGGGTGTTTTTGTAATTATCCCTAATAAAAATGAAACTCTATTCGGGGCTTTCCATATGCTTAGTCTTTTTAATGCCTTGCAGATCTTCCTGATTTGGAGAAAGCTAGAGGTAATTAAAGAAGACCAAGTGCAACTTACATGTTTGTCAAACATAAGATTCTCTATGTTTGTGCTTATCTTCTACCTTTTAGAGTTATCACCATGGATGCATTCTAGGAAATGAGCAGGTTTTTCAATTTAGAGATCACATTATTGTATAGACTTTGATCTCAATCGTAACGCAACAAAAAAAAAAAATCCATCTGGTCGAGCGTTTGGTACTGACATTGTTATCTCTGTAAATGTTAGCTTTGGAGTAGCACCCGGTTGTAATTTTGAATGGACTAAATTGTTTGAGGCTATATTCGACATGTTACTTGGCTCCAGATTTTTTGTTCCACTTTTGTATTCCGCTTTGTTTAATGAATGACACGTCTCAAAGATAAATGTGTGTTTGATCATTTATTGTATGGGACAGGTGTCATTCATCTAAATCTAAATGGTGGAATACAAATGGAATAAGAGAGTTGAATAGGAAATCTGAAATCGTGCTATCCTGTTCTTATTTGGTCCTCCCTATTTAATCGTTGGTTAAAAGACGATAAAAAGTGAAGCGATCTTTAATTTTTTTCCACACCCGAATTCATTTACACCCAATGGAGTTTAAATTAAGCCTGATTAAAATAATTTATGATTTATTAGCTTGGAGAAATAATTAAGCATATTTTCTTGTAAACAGATAGACTTTTTAAGAAGATTTCTAGCGAAAATTTAGCTCAATAATAAAATTTTAAAAATATGCATGTACTACAAAATAAGTTGTTATTTAAATATGGGAGCATAACATAAAATTGCAATAGTTATGTTGTATGCGTGTACAAGTGGTATTCATCCAATCCAATATAATAGAATATATAGGAAATTTCAATCCGTCTGTTATATAAGAGTCTGAAACACAAATGGATAAATGATGTGATTGTTGTATATGCTCGTTTGTTCAGTTGATGTGATTATTATACTGGAATATGTTGAAATGTTAATTATCAATCAAATTTAAGCATTATTTATATGGATGGTTAAAATTTTCCATTCATAATTTAATATGTATTCTCCTAATTCTGTGATTACTAGACTTAAGATTAAATACCAAGACCATTAGTACATCCTGAGTTTATTACTGTTGAAACACACACTGTATATTAGTCTCGATTAGATATCAAAACAAACCCTAATAATGCATACTATTTTTGTAAATAATAAATAAGGGGCACTTGTTCATACAATATAAAAACAAACCCTTATAATGCGGATCGATAATGTTATGTATATATTTAGAAAGAATTTGTTCCTTTTCAGCCCCTTGGGTTGCCTATAAATAGTTGAGGCCCTTCATCCCCATTTCTCATCATATTTAGATATTCATTCTATTTTGTCACACTCATTTTAATTTGTTTCTAAAAAAAATCCAATAACTAAAGGAAAATGTCAGGAATCATCAATAAGATAGAAGAGACGTTGGGAATTGGAGGGCACAAGGAAGATCAGGAGAAACATGACGAAAAAAAGCACAACAAAGATGAATCCCATGGTGAAAAAGATCACAAGAAAGATCATGAATCCCATGGTGAAAAAAAGCACGACAAAGACGAATCGCATGGCGAGTTCATTGAGAAGATGAAGGAGAAGATCCATGGCGAGGATGGTCATGAACATGGAAAAGACGAGAAGGAAAAGAAAAAGAAGAAGAAGAAAGAGAAGAAGCATGAGCATGGAGAAGAACATGGCCATAGCAGCAGTAGCGGAAGCGATAGTGATTAAATATATAAATATATATATATATATATATATATAGGTATTATTGTTTTTGTGTTAATTTTTGGTATAATACCATGTCATGCATGCATATGCAACATCTAATTAATCTTGTCGAACTTTTAGATATCATGTTACAATTCTATTGTCAGGAACAAAACCGGAAAATGCAAATTTAGGGGAAGGGGGTGAGATTTTTCTACTTCCTAAAACCGGTAAATAAAGAGGTATTTTTTTGGTGGGCAAAATTTTAACACTTAATAGTACTTTTATACAAAATCCTATTAGTAATAAAAAAAATTGAAGTTTGAGGGGGGCGGCTGCCGCCAGCTCCTGGCTCAGTCGCTGCATTTTACACACATATATATCATTATATCATATGTATATGATTCACTCTAAATATATATGTTATAAAACATTATATATATTTAGTGTGTGAATGTGAAAGAATAAACCATGTGAGATTTGTAGAAATGGTCTCAATTGCACAATTATCTTGTTTTCTTTGAAGTGATTATCATTAATTTGGCTTTGGTCTTGGTTTCACTTTGCAGGTAATTAAATGGAGTTTGGTTGAATGTGCTCCAATGGTACTCGAATGGTAGTTGCATCTTGGAAATAGTCTAATCCAAAAACAACAAATGATTGGTGTAGAATGTTTGTGTTAGAGCTATTAAATGTTAAATGCTCTTTAGTTAATTTTTTAGATTAGGTGTTATATAATATACTATATTTAAAATATTGTAATGTAGCAAGTTAGTGCAAGCTTTGCTTAAATAAAATGATCTTCTGATCTCTGAGTCTGATTTCCAATGCTATTTTCATATTGTGGATGGACGAAAAATACGGATGGCATTTTCTATTGCAAAAGCGTGTTTCATCTCTATAATACCCGGAATTTATTTTGGGCTTTTATTAAGAATTGAGAATTTTTAGATTAGAATTAATTTATTTAGAGGCTAATTTATTATTATAAATCCAAGTCCAATTCTCCAGTCAAATATTTATTTACTCAAATCCAAATTTTAAGTCAGACCAAATTTCAGGCAAAACCCAAATTATTACTTATCCTAGCCTATTAACAATTCTACAACAACTAGGATTCAAATACCCAAGCTGATCATTCACTCGAACTAAAGTCTAACTCTTAAGAGCCCTACTAAAATAGGCTTTTTAATGTAACAATAACTCTAACCCTAATCAATCCTATAAATACAATCTCCTCTTATTATTATTTTTCACGTGTTCTCATTTCTCATTCCAGCAAAGGTAATCTTCAATTTGTTTCTGCAATAATTCACGTTCCTTTTTCCCATCCAAATCAACCCTCCGGCTTCCGCTAAACCATGTCCGACCACCACACGCGATACTCCAATTATCAACCTTAAACCCAAACACCTCGAAATTTTCCATCCCAAACCACAACTAGCCTCTGCCAGAAAATTCAATAGAAGAAAAAGACAAAAAAAAAAAAAAGAAACTCGAGAAAACCCGGCTAATCCCGAACCCAGCCACCGCGGCAAAATTTCCGAATCAGCCCGAAATCAAATCGTACCTCTCCGATTCAGCCCGATACTGACCTTATTTCCGCCCGAACCCGCTTGCGGACCGCTGCGCCGTACTGCCCGAGTTGTCGCTGTTGTTGACGTGAAGAAGAAAGGGGAAGTTGGGGGTTTGGGCGAGAAACAGGAACAGAGAAAGGGATTAATTTTTGTTTTAGGGGAAGCTGCTGAAATCAAAATAAGAAAAGAAAAAAAATATATATATAAGAAAGAGGGAGATGATGATGCTGGACGGGAGAGCAAGAAGAAAGAAAAAGAAAAGAGAAAGAAAAGGGGGAGTTGGGTTGTGGGTTTGTTGACCGAAAATTGTAGGAAAAGTAGGGGGAAGAAAAGGAGAGGGAAAAGAAAAAAAAAATGGAAAGAAGAGAGAAAAAGAGGAAAAAAAGACAAAAAAAAAAAGAGAGAGGGGAGAATAGTTTACGTATGGGGAGAGAGGGGAAGGACGATTTTGGATTGTGGTCCCCATAAATTATTGATAGAATTGCCCTTCAATCCCAAACCATTAAATCAACCTTTATTTTCAATTTCTACTTTCAATTACAATTTAGCCTTCAATTTTATTTTTATATTCTACTAAGCCTCTAAATTAAGATTTTTAGATTATTATTTTTAAGTTTAAGTTTAGAATATTCGAGGATTTTGACTAGTATTATTTTCTATTGATTAGGCGATTTATCGGCGAGGATTAGGCGTCTTTGATCCCGACACTTAAAGCTCTACTTAATTTTCAAAGCTACATTCAAGGTGGGGTTTGTTTTCTAAACTTTATTGTTCTTGTTAAATGCTTAGATTATTTTTCATGAATGTGTAGTGTAGTTGCTTTAGACACCCATGAGTCAGGGACTCAAGAGGTTCGGGGTCGATGTATCCCTCACGTGGAACCCCTGCAGTGCAATCTATGTCTATATCTACGATTTTTCAAAAGATCTATGTTGTGTTCTATTGGATTGTATTTGCATGCCTATGTGAGATATCCAGTGTATTTAAGTTGACAATTTATACTCCATCGAGTTGTGTCGCTCACTCCACATATAACCAATTTTTAAGTGAAGGAGATGGCGGTTTAAGAGTGGTGGATATGACAAGGCTAAGAATCTATTTACAAATGTTTATTAAAAAAATGTTGAACTATTTTTACTTTTTAAATCATTAGTTTTATTTTCGATTCATAATTGACAGTTAGCGATGATTAAATTTTTATTCATGAAATATTTTTTTCCGCTACGATTGTATGATTTAATTTTATTTTTAAATTATCCATGTTCCTTTTCATCGTTAAAGTTAAGTATATGCTCGTTTATTTTATTAAAGAATTTATAGGGCGTTACAGGTGCTATCAGAGCGGGTCTACATTCTTGTAGACTTGCAAAAAAATAAATACGTGTAGTTTTCGTGTGTGTACTCTGATAAATAATTTAGATTTTTTTTTTAACAAAAAGAGTCTACGTATCCACCACCGCTATGCCACGCCAACTCCGAAGCCAAGGTACGATTTTTTTTGAAAAGATTTCGCTTTCTACTGCTAATGTCATCACTATTGTTACTGCTACTACTATTGTCAAATGTCATTGCTAAAGTGTTTTAATATTATTGTAATGAATTTTATAATTTCTATTGCAAAGAGAAAAATGAAAAGAATATACTAAGATTTCTTGGATGCATAGCACACACGATAGAATGCCATTGAACTACTGAGATATTATGATATTGTAAACTCTATGGACAATAGAAAGAACTTAGAGGATTTAATTATTTTCATACTCTATAGATGGCTCGTAGAAGATATACAACACGGAAATCTGATGTTAGTAGCGTTTATAGGAAAGCAACGATAGAGATATATGAACGATACCAATGGGACCCTAATTATAACCTTGGGACGCATCTAAACGCAATGTTTGAATTATGGGTAGAGGCTATATATGTCGGTCACTCGGTATCTGATTGAGACAGCATACTAAGATTTATCAATACCTTATCGGAGTTACCCATGCGAAGAGCAAGAGAGATATACAATCAAATGGTAGATGATGTCCAGGGTGTTCAGTCGCGTGTTAGCTATGAGGATTTTGTTTCGGTTTTCCGACAGTGGTGGATAGACCATGTACAACTCACGATGGACGTTTCTCACTATTGGCCCGAAGAACAAAACATACATGACGATGCCCTCTCCACCTGATTCTAGTGATGATGAAGATCTAAAGGAAGACCGAGAGGAAGATCCGGAGGAAGACCCAGAAGAAGTTGTTGACTAGCCAATATTTGTTTATTTATTTTAGTAGTCAATGTTTTGGATTTTATATTTTCCTTTCATTAGTATTTTGGGTCCAAAACATTGACTACAAAAATAAATAAACAAATCTTTAGCTAATCAACATCTTCTTTTCTCGGGTCCTACTCCGGATCTTCCTCCCGGTCTTCCTTTAGATCTTCATCATCACTGGAATCAGGTGGAGGGCATCGCGTCATGTATGTCTTGTTCTTCGGGCCAATAGTGAGAAACGTCCATCGTGAGTTGTACATGGTCTATCCACCACTATCGGAAAACCGAAACAAAATCCTCATAGCTAACATGCGAATGAACACCCTGGACATCATCTATCATTTGATTGTATATCTCTCGCTTCTTCGTAGGGTAACTCCGATAAGGTATTGATAAATCTTAGTATGCCGTCTCAATCGATATCGATCGATTGGCCGGCATATCTAGCCTCTACCCATAATTCAAACATTGCGTTTAGATGCGTCCCACAATTATAATTAGGGTCCCATTGGTATCGTTCATATCTCTCTATCGTTGCTTTCCTATAAACGCTACTAACATCAAATTTCCGTGTTGTATACCTTCTACGAGCCATCTATAGAGCATGAAAATAATTAAATTCTCTAAGTTCTTTCTATTGTTCATAGAGTTTATCATAATATTCAAAAGTAGTTCAATGGCATTCTATCGTGCGTCTATGCATCCAAGAAATCTTAAGATATTCTTTTTCATTTTTTCTCTTTGTAATAGAAATTGTAAAATTCATTACAATAATATTAAAACACTTTAGCAATGACATTTGACAATAGTAGTAGCAATAACAATAGTGATGACACTAGCAGTAGAAAACGAAATCTTTTCAAAAAAAATCGTACCTTGGCTTCGGAGTTGGCGTGGCATAGCGGTGGTGGATACGTAGACTCTTTTTGTTAAAAAAAATCTAAATTATTTATCAGAATACACACACGAAAACTACACATATTTATTTTTTTGCAAGTCTACAGGAATGTAGACCCGCTCTGATACCACCTGTAACGCCCTATAAATTCTTTAATAAAATAAACGAGCATATACTTAACTTTAACGATGAAAAGGAACATGGATAATTCAAAAATAAAATTAAACTGCGCCAACTGTAGCGGAAGCAAAATATTTCATGAATAAAAATTTAACCATCGTCTAACTGTGTCAATTATGAACTGGAAAATAAAACTAATAACTCAAAAAGAAGTAAATAGTTCAACATTTTTTTAATAAACATTTGTAAATAGATTCCTAGGTCTTGTCATATCCACCGCTCTTAGCCAGCGTCATCTCCTTCACCTGAAAAGTTGGTTATATGTGGGGTGAGCGACACAGCTTAGTGGAGTATAAATTGTCCAAGTTAAATACACGGATATCTCACATATGCATGCAAATACAATCTAATAGAACACAACATAGATATTTTGAAAAACCGTAAACATAGACATAGATTGCAATGTAGGGGTTTCACCTGAGAGATACATCGACCTTGGACCTCTTGAGTCCATGGCTCATGTGTGTCTAAAGCAACTGTACTACACATTCATACAAAATAATCTAAGCATTTAACAAGGACAATAAAGTTTAGAAAACAAACCCCACCTTGAACGTAGCTTTGAAAATTAAGTAGAGCCTAGAAGTGTCGGATGCAAGCACGCCTAATCCTCGCTCGATAAATTGCCTAATCAATAGAAAATAATACTAGTCAAAATCCTCGAATATTCTAAACTTAAACTTAAAAATAATAATCTAAAAATCTTAATTTAGAGACTTAGTAAAATATAAAAATAGAATTGAAGGCTAAATTGTAATTGAAAGTAGAAATTAAAATTAGAGGCTAATTTGATGGTTTGAGGTTGAAGGACAATTCTGTCAATAGTTTATGGAAACCACAATCCAAAATCCTCCTTCTCATTTTCCTCTCTTCCCCATACGTAAACTATTCCCCTCTCTTTTTTTTTGTCTTTTTCTTTTTTCTCTCTCTCTCTCTCTCTCTCTCTCTTTTTTTTCTTTTTCCTCTCTTTTTTTTCCTCTTTCTCTCTCGTCTCTTTTCTTTTTTTTTTTCCTTTTTGTATCCTTTTTTCCTCCTACTTTTCCTACAATTTTCGGTCAACAAACCCACAACTAGACGTGTCCAACGGTTCGGAACCGCCGGTTACGGTTCGGAATTGCCGGTTCCGGTTCGCCCAAAGGGGGAAGGAACCCTAACCGTTCCTATAACGGTTCGGTTTGGCCGGTTTTTTCTTTTTTCTTTTTTTTTTTAAATTTTTGAATTTTTGAGTTTTTAATATTAATAAATTAACACCATTGATAAATTAACACAATTGATGAAGGAAATGAAATTGAGTAACACAAAAAATAATTTTATTGATTTAAAAGTAAAATTACAACTTACAATTTACAAAATGGAAAATTCTAATATATTACCATTCCAAAGTACAATTTAAAAATAAAATTACAAGTTAATACAATTTCGTATAAAATTTAAATTACAAAGTACAAAGTACAAACCACAAAGAAAGGAAAAAAGAAAAAAAAATGGGTTTGAGTTTTATTTTAATATTCTAAGTTAAAAATTTGAAATTTAACTTTGAATATTGAAATAAAATTGTCTACGTATCCTCATAGAGGAATCAAAATCCTATGTAGTTCTCTTACCTTTTACTTACCTTAGGGAAGGTGGCAAGTGGCAACCTGATTCTTCAATCATTTTGTGACCCGTTGCTTGATTCGGTATCAAGATTATCGCTTTCTTCGGAATCATCAAAATCGACGTGTTGCTCACGCACGCCGCTTGTCCTTGGAGCGTTTGTCTAGATTTTCTACTTTGTTAATTGTGGAGCGACTAATATTTCCTCGCGGAGAATTAAAGTAATATTTCCTCGCAATTAAAGTTACTATAGGAAAAGAGGAAGACCTCTTTGACCACCACTTTAACAAATCGAACTTTGAATTCCCTACTACAAATTAAAGATAATCAAAGGATAGTTTAAATTTGAATCAAAATTCAAATTTCAAATTCAATCAGGTTTTAAAAAATAGAAAAACCGCTAGGTTAGAACCGGCGGTTTACGGTTTGGAAATTTTGGAACCGTAACCTAACCTTAAAATTAAGGTTTACGGTTCGGTTCGAACCAAAATCGGTCAATGGTTTTCGAACCGTTGAACCACGGTTCGAAAAACCGCTTGGTTCGCGGTTCGGTTCGAACCGTTGGACACGTCTACCCACAACCCAACTCCCCTTTTCTTTCTCTTTTCTTTTTCTTTTCTTTCTTCTTCCTTATTTCACTCCTGCTCTCTCGTCCAGCATCATCATCTCCCTCTTTCTTATATATTTTTTTCTTTTTTTATTTTGATTTCAACAGCTCCCCTAAAACAAAAATCAATCCCTTCATCTGTTCCTGTTTCTCGACCAAACCCCCAACTTCCCCTTTCTTCTTCACGTCAACAGCAGCGACAACTCGGGCTGATTCGTAAATTTTGTCGCGATGGCTGGGTTCGGCTGATTAGCAAATTTTGTCGCGATGGCTGGGTTTCATTTTTTTTTTTGTCTTTTTCTTCTATTGAATTTTCGCTAGTTGTGGTTTGGGATGGAAAATTTCGAGGTGTTTGGGTTTAAGGTTGATAATTGGAGTATCGCGTTTGGTAGTCGGACATGGCTTAGCCGAAGCCGGAGGGTTGATTTGGATGGGAAGAAGGAACGTGAATTATTGCAGAAACAAATTGAAGATTACCTTTGCTGGAATGGAATGAGAACACGTGAAAAATAATAATAAGAGGAGATTGTATTTATAGGATTGATTAGGGTTAGAGTTATTGTTACATTCAAAAGCCTGTTTTAGTATGGCTCTTAAGAGTTAGACTTTAGTTCGACTGAATGATCAGCTTGGGTATTTGAATCCTAGTTGTTGTAGAATTGTTAATGGGTTAGGATAAGTTTGGGCTTAAAATAATTTGGGCTTTGCCTAAAATTTGGTCTGACTTAAAATTTGGACTTGAGTAAATAAATATTTGACTAGAGAATTTGACTTGGATTTATAATAATAATAAATTAGCCCTAAATAAACTAATTCTAATATAAACATTCCCAATTCTAATAAAAGCCCAAAATAAATTCCAGGTATTACAATCTCTTATTTTATTGTACGAATGATTGACACGTGCATAAAAGTTACTGTATTAATTTTGAAATATAAATCAAGCCTAAATTGTGGGTTTTTCATATGGTAGTTTTCACACACGTGCCAAGATCCGTGCGGTGGAATAAGAGACAAAATACGCTTTTGCAATAGAAGATCCAATCCGCAAAAAATCACTCTATTGACCGAAACAAATTTCTTGTTCCACTTCATATTCCACTAAATTGGATGGTGGAAATGTATTAACAGATAAATATAATTTGTTGATATTTTAAATGTATATACATGTCCATAGTGGAACAAAAAATGAAACATGAATTGTGATTCCCTGTATCAACTCTCTCTATTTATTTGTGTGTAAATATATTGGATGGAATAAGAAAAAACTTGAAATTCAAACCGATCTCAATTCAAATTCTTTTCCCGAATATTTGAAATTAGCCCAATTTTGCAAAAGATGATAGTACAAAAAATATAATATATTAATTTGTAATAAAAAGTTTTCAATATTCAAGTTCTGAGTGATGTACGGAATTTCTTTTTTAGCACAATTGGAGGAAAATAAGAAAAGTAATTTTTTGTTTTTTTTTTCTTCTCTAGTTGGTTAGTATAACTCTTGTTTTCCTTTTTTGTTTGTGTTTTCTTTTCTCGGTTGATTTGCGAAACTCGTAGGCGGATCAGTTTTTTTCGTTCTCGCAGGTATGTAGTGGTTGCTCGTGCCTGATTTTAGTTTTTGGTGTGTTACAGTCTCCTTTAAAGTCTTTGAAATCTCCCGTGGAGTGGTTAGTTTGGGTGGGTAGTTTTTAGTCCACGTGAATCTAAATTGGTTTTATCAATTCTCCGCTTGACTCTTAGTTAGTTTGTCGGCTCTTAGCCCGTTGGTTTACGATTGTAGTTGTAATTTTAATTTTTGAGTTGTTATAATAAAATTCTATCGTTCGAGAAAAAAAAAATACGCACTCAAATGAGACCAGATTTAAACTAAATCAATCGAACTCATTGACCTCCTACCCAGAACTATTGGTCTAGATGGGCCACACTTCACTAAAAAGATTGGGTTGCTTTTTGGGCTTCGAAAAGGGTTCCTCTCAGTTTATGAGCCAGTTATCATGGGTTGATAGTTGGGACCTCCAAGGAGCACACCAAGTTGGGCCAGACCCACAGATGGACTGTCACACATTTGATCTATTTGATTTACATCTTTGATATGATATTTGTATTGAATAATTTAACAAATACAATTTTATGCTTGGACCCAAATCCCCAATTCAACGATCACAATAAAAAGTATGAAGATTAAATGAAAACATAGTTTTAAAACTAATTGATATATATTTTTTTGAGCAGGTAATTGATATTATTAAAAGAATAAATCAAATCGATTATACATCAGTAACTACTTTTTTATTCATGTACAGGTTACAAATAAAAAAAATATTTTTATTAATTTTGTATGGTCTGCAATAATCCTCTACTTAGAGGGTGTTTGGCTGAGTTTATACTCTCAAAAATGTTTGAAAGCTTATAAGTTGTTTAAATTTGTTTGGTAACTTTTTTAGAAAAAAAGATCTTATAAGCTCCCAAAAGAAGATGTCAGAAGCTTATAAGTTGTTTTTAAAAAAATAGTGGAACCCCGATGTTTTTTCAAAAATAAGATCTTATTTCAACAACCTCCTTTAATTTTGACTATTTTAATTACAAATTATCATTACTAACATCTTAAAAGCTACACCATCTTATTTTATCCAAACACTTCAACAACTTATCTTATAAGCTCTAAAAATAACTTATAACATGTAGGAGCTTATAAGATATTTTAAATAAGTTTTAGCAAACACTAATTTAGAACAATCGTTTAAAGATTTGCGATTTGTTAATAGATTAATAGGGTATTTAGCTAAGCTTATTTAAAACATCTTATAAGTCCCTACATCTTATTTTGTGAGCTTATAAGATCTTTTTTAAAAACGTTTACCAAACAAATTTAAAGAGCTTATAAGCTGTCAAATATCTTATAAGGTGTTTTGAAGAGCTTATAAGCTCAGCCAAACACCCTCTAACTAATTGGGGATGTTAGAATAATACTTGCATTGAAATATAGTAGATGGAAATTCTTTATTTGGATTGAATGATTAGAATTATAAAAAAAATTGTAATATTGATTATTTTTGTTGGAGAAGAAGGATCACATAGGATACATGATTAAAATGTTCGAAATACCACTAGTTTTACAGCATCACAAAGGAAAAACCCAAATTTTCAGCTTTGCATGGCGCATATGGAAGATTATGGAAATTTTTGCAAACTCTAAAAAAAGTGATTCTCAGCTTTTTGGTTGAATTTTATTTGTTAAAATTTACAAACACTCTCTATGTTCTATTAAGTTCAACATAACAAGTATATAGGATTGTGTGATAACATAAGGTTGGGCTTAAATTCATAGTTCAATAAGTGAAGATTAATGTTTGGATTGAGAAACTATCATAGATCTAAAAGAATTAATCCCAATTACTCGCAATCACGATTGACGAGGCCCGAGTTCGAGTACCTACAATGACAAAGTCAAACTTTTCGTATTTAAGGAAAAAAAACTCAATATTTTTTCAATCCAATCATTAATACTCAAATACAACCTAACCTGAACAAAATGACTTTTAAAAATAATGTGTACTCCTCCAACCCCAAGGGTTTTTTGTGTTAGCAGATTTGACAGATTCTATGCACTGAAACCACCAATGAAATCATTTTATTTTGTATCTAAGATTAAAAAATATTTTATATACAATACATAGTATAATTCCTTTGTCATGTTCTTTGAAAGAGTCTACAATGTCTGTGTGTTGAGACTTGAGATGCATAGCTGTACCAGTGGTGCAAATCAAAATAATTGAATATCTTGACATGGTATGCTTTAGGAGAGGGGATTTTGTATTTAATATTTCTAACATATACTCGGAATTTAAGTTTTAAATTCAATAAGCTTTTGCTAAATGGAATTAAAGCTGGAGCCCTTAATAAATTTACATATTAATTGTCATTGATCATCATGGTATATAAGGCACAGTAAATGGATGAGTCATAAGCGAAGAAATGTAAAGGATGTGGTACATAAACTAAGTCCATGAATCGCGGTAATTAAGCACAAACTCGCAGGCTTGTGAAACCCATGGTCTAAACATTAATCCTCACTAGATTACACTCTCCGACATTTGAGTATAAATACCCCAATCTCCTCTATTTGAAGGAGGCTCAGTTATTCTACACAAATCCATTCTCTCTAGCTCTATCATTGACTTGAGCGTGGGACGGTATCTTCGGGCGATCAGGGAACTTCTTATTGTTTGTTCATGTTGCAGTCATGACTCAAATCTGTCAGTTACTTCTTGAGGAAAAGTAGTCAATTCCCGATCGTTCACATAGATTTAAGGTGCAAACACCCAACCTTGACCACATCAATCATCTTTTATTAGGGGCATTTACAAAAATTACTCTTGAGGTTTAACTTAATTACAAAAAAAAAAATCCATTTTATCTTTTAAAATTACAAATATCTCCCCAGTACAAATACTCCCTGACATTTATATTACTTTTACAAATATCCTTTGACATTTATATTACATAGGAATTTTACAAATTATCTTTCAAAGGGTAGTATATGCAATTTTGTAAAAAAAAATTGCAAACATAGGAATACATATATACTTTTTAATTAGTCAATAAATCTCAAAGGGTAGTATATTCCTTTGTCAATTATTCATTTTTATGTGCAAATCAAAAATTTGCATAGGAAACTATATCATTGCTTCAAAAACAAAA
Organism: Rehmannia glutinosa; assembly: GCA_016081115.2. Classification (NCBI taxonomy): domain Eukaryota; kingdom Viridiplantae; phylum Streptophyta; class Magnoliopsida; order Lamiales; family Orobanchaceae; genus Rehmannia; species Rehmannia glutinosa. The sequence continues at coordinate 194,064 of JABTTQ020002036.1, forward strand.
TTTTTATGTGAAAACTGACAAAATCAAGGAGTTTTTTTTTTTTTTTTTAAAATCACAAAAAGGAGTTTGACAGTTTCCTGATATCACCAATACCACAACTCCCCACATTCCTTGAAAATAAAAAAAAAAAAATGGTAATTTATATTTTATATGAACAAAGATATAGAAAGGCATCAGGGTGTCCTCTGTTGGTATAGCAACAACAAACACAAACAATAGGATCAAATATCTGTTTCATTCCCCAAGTTATATTCTGTTTCTGTATACTCTATTGTCACAATGAAAACAAAAATTAATTTTATATTTTTCACTTCCAAAACACTACAAGGCAATGAAAATGACCTCAAACAAAAAGCACCAATTTTTATACTTAGTCTCCTTTATAATTTCACAAATTCGGACACCGAATAGAACAAGTCTTTCATTGTTTTTAACACCCCCAAATGTCACTCCCTTGTTTTAGCCGGCTACCTTATTTCCCTCATATATAGTACCTCTTCTCCACATTCATCATTAAATTTCACAAGAAAAATAGATGGATAGGCTAATAAGCTTAGAGCCATCAAATGTCGTAACGATCCGAATCGAGCGGGCCAGAAATCATCCGGCCCGCTAACGTTACGCAACGTCATGTACACGATGCGCCGCCTTCGGCTCCGGCCCACGAACAAGGCTCGTTATACCGTTATCCCGCAGCCCCGGATTATACTCCCGCTTACCACACAAACTATACGAGATCACTTACATTCTCCCGCCAAATTCGAATTGAATCTCCCGCACTGCATTCCAAGATCGCTGAGGACTCGTTCGTCTCCGAGCGTGGTGGCCCCCGGCGCGTCGATCAAGAACGCGTCGGGCCCACGATTCGGTCCCGAGCGAGTGGTTCACTAACAAGAAGAAACAGGTGTATTCCGATAGTGGGATTAAGGTCATGTTTGTTGGATCGTTAATTTTGACTCAATTAGTGAACAGAGGCTATATGGATGAAATTAGAGAAGTGCTTGAAAAAAGTGATTCTTCTTGAAATCGGTGATTCCATGGATTTCGATGGAAATTCGTTGTTACATTTGGCTATTAATCGCGAGCCCGATTTAGTCCAATTGTTGCTCGGTCGGCCCGATGTCGAAAATCGGCCCGATCGGGCTCGACCCCACTTGAGGCCGCCGCGCCTCAAAGCGAGGAATTAATTGTAGAGCTTTTATTGGCACACAAGGCCAGCCCGGAGAGATCGGAATCTTACGCACGGGGTCCAATACACGGGCGGTGAAATGGACATGTTGAGGTCCTTAGGCATCTTTTGCTAAAAGGCGCCAATGTGAACGCGCCTACGAAAGACGGGACCACCGCGTTACACCTGGCGGTGGAGGAGAGGAGGAGGGACTGCGTGAGGCTGCTATTGGCTAACTCTGCTCGGGCCGATATACGGAACGCGAGTTACGGGGACACGCCTTTGCACGTCGCGTCGGGTTTAGGCGACGAGCAAATAGTGAAGCTTTTATTGCACAAGGGAGCGAATAAGGATGTGAGGAATAAAGCCGGCAAGACAGCGTACGATCTCGCGGCCGAAAACGGGCACACGAAGCTGTTCGATGTTCTTCGTCTAGGGGATAATTTGTGCGTGGTGGCTAGAAAGGGTGAGGTGAGGATGATCCTTAGGCTTCTTGAGAATGGCGCGTTAATCAACGGCCGTGATCAGAATGGGTGGACGGCGCTCCATAGGGCCGCGTTTAAGGGTCGAGCCGATGCGGCCAGGGCCCTGATTGAGAAGGGGATTGATGTGAATGCTAAAGACGTCGATGGGTATACGGCATTGCATTGTGCTGTCGAATCAGGCCAGGCCGATTTGATCGAATTGCTTGTGAAGAAAGGAGTTGATTTGGAAGCTCGAACGAATAAAGGTGTTACGGCGTTACAGATTGCAGAGTCTTTGCAGTATTCGGGGATTATTAGGATACTTATGAATGGCGGTGCCACAAAAGATAGTGTTAGTAGTGAGAAAAATTCGGGTTTCTTTGGTAAGGGCATTGTTGGTAGAGAGATGGATATCGGGACGGTGAAAAAGAAGGCGGCTCGCGGTGGCGGAGTTCGTCGGGGTAGCTTGGATCGGTCGGCTTTCTTGGCCGTGGCTTAGAAGGTATCAAGAATTGAAGTTTGTTTTAGTTCTTGAAAGAGTGGTGGAAAGATTGTTTTGGTTCACTTTTTACAAATAGAAGGATGTTGAAGGATGATTTTTAGGCTTGCAAGTGTTTGATTGTTATATGTTTAATTGTGGGTAGAAATGTTGTAAAGTTTGAATTTTTCAAAACCCTTGTAATTCTTTGTATTGTATTAGTTGCTCCCCTGGAATTGGGGCAATGATATGAAGATGGACGTAAATTCTGTAGTTGTATCTTTAACTTTAATTTAGTGTTTCATTTCATAGTCCATGTTATGAATACATCTCAATAGTATAAAATATTGTTTGGAATGTGAAACGAAATATTAAACTGAAACAAAAAGATGTGTAGTTTTTAGAAGATCTGATGAACATTTAAACAATGCTATGTAACAAATGATTATTGTAGAAAAAAATAAAAAATTAATGTAAATTAAATTGTTTTTTCAAAAAGTGAAAATTTGGTTGGTCTATAAATATTGTATAATGACAAGGAAGAATATTCCTGTTTTTCTTTCTTTGTTTTGATCGGGGGTTGGTGAACTTATCAAAGAACGTGTACTCCAATGCAAACTACAAAACAAGTTAAAGCATATATTTTTGATTTGTTAGTGTCTTAGTGATGTGATAGTTTGGTTTCCAATTTCGCCATTTTGGTAAATTACTGAACACCTTTATACATATTTTGTTAAATAAATATTTTGGTCTTAAAGCATCAATATAATAAGCATGACACTTAAAAGCAAAATTAAAAAACATTTAAATTGTTAAATAATATGTTTGACACTACAAGAAAACAATCAAATTCCAACGGAAAAAAACTCTTGGAATTTTAGAAATTCCAACGAAAATTCCAACACCACAACAAATCGTTGGAAAATTCCAACAGTAATTCCAACTATTAAGTATCTATCCGCCTCAGATATTACAAATCGAGCACAAATACAGACGCAATAGAACACCTATTATACAGAACAGTACTCTAGGACTCAGTAAAGGAAATTACAGTACAACAAATAGAAGTAAAATCAAGTATATGGGATAAAACCCTAAAACCGAAATATTAAGAATTTCGACTCAGGGCCAGTTATTCCCAAACCACAATTGTCACCAGAGAACCACCAAAGAACCAGAAGATGGTGCCCACAGAGCCTCGCCACAACAGCCCTCAAGATTCCCACTCGAACCAGCAACACAAAGATCAGAAACCCTAGAAATACCCCCAAATCCATAGCAAACCCTAGTTTACAGAAAACCTCAGAGTTTGTCCACAAAGAACGTGAACAAGTGAAGACAACACTCAGATCTCTCACTTTATCACAAAATCACACAGAAATATCACGAGGAGTTGAGATTTCTAGAGAGAGAAGTAATTCACAGAGAAGATCGAAGAATCGAGAGAGAGGAGAGAGAAAGTGAGATTACAGATATGAGATTAATTAGAGTTTCTGTAGAAGGGTATTAATAGGATTAACCAACGGATTAGATCAACTCACAGAGATCGAACGATCAGGATCAAACAAGAGGATCCGCGGATGCTAAGTCGGATCCCGCAATCCGAATAAGTGACCCAATCACGAATGGGTTGGGTTTGAGTTGGGCTTGTTGCTAGATGGGCTGCTTTTGTGGGCTCAATTATTGTAATGGGCCAAATGAATTTAAGGGCCAATAAATACAACAATCTCCACCTTTAGCTAATTAGATTCATTAGACAAACTAGGGAATTAAAACGGGTCATCATCATTGCCTTAAGTGCCTACTATACACAGAGTACAACAGGTCTTGCACCATAATTAACACTAAGTTAATTACAGTACCAACAAACACTAAAGTAAGGTGGATTTATACAAGTCAGAACTAAGCAAACTTTTGGTCCAACAAGTTTTGGACTTATTAGCAAACACACAGTAAGCCAATAAGCCCACGGAAATCACCAAGGGACAACCTAGTCACCAGTGACAAAATTTAAGATTTTTAAACACGTTTTGAACTTTGATAAGGGTAGACACTTAGTACCCATATCAGCTGGATTATACTCAGAAGCCACTTTTTCAAGATTAACCAAACCTTTTGAAACTATATCTCTTATGGAATGAAAACGTACATCAATATGTTTGGTTCTATTGTGAAAAACAGGATTCTTGCATAATTGAATGCCAGACTGAGGATCAGGAAGTACTACAACCTTTTATTTTAGAAAACCAATTTCAGAAACAAGACCTTTGAGCCATAGGGGCTTCTTTTAAGGCTTCAATCGCAACATATTCGATTCTGTTGTTGTGAGCCACAATATGTTTAATGGCGAGATTTTCGACTTATGCAGAATTCTGATCTAAAAATATATGATGTTGTAGATTTTCGTTATCTCTATCATTTGCATAATTTGAATCAACATATCATTTCAAAGTTATGCCATTTTCACTTTTAGAAAAACACAAGCTATAATCAGTTAAATGTCTTAAGTATCTCAAGAGCCATTTTAAAGCATTCCAGTGCACCATACCAGGGTTAGACATGTATCTACTCAAACAAGAAACATCATAGGCAATATCAGTCCTAGTGCTCACCATAAGATACATAACAGAACCAATTGCATTTGCATAAGGAATATATTTCATAGTACAGATTTCAGAATCCGTTTTTGGGGATTGATCCCTACTTAACAAAAAATGAGAAGCTAAAGGCACATTCACAGATTTAACACTCGCCATAGAATGTTTTGTAAAATCTTTTGTGTATAAGGACTAGTGTAAGTAAATGACAGATTTATTTCAGTCTCTTTCAATGTTCATACCCAAAATTTTCTTTGCATCCCCTAAATATTTCATGTCAAACTTAGCACTCAAACAATTTCTGACATGATCCACAAATTTAAGGCAAGGACTAGCAATCATCATATCATCAACATATATAAGCAGGAATACAAGAGTAGTAGCATCAAGTTTAAAGTAAAGACAATGGTCAAATTAACTTCTAACAAACTTTAAATCAAGCATGCACTGGTCAAACTTCTTATTCCACTGCCTAGGTGATTACTTAAGACCATACAAAGATTTTTTAAGTAAACAAACACAGTTGGGCTTGGATTTGTCCTCAAAGCCCTCGGGCTGTTTCATAAAAAAAATGCATCCAAGTCTTCATGTAAAAAAGCAGTTTTTACATCTAATTGTTTCAGTTTCCAATTGAAATGAGCACATAAAGCAAGCATAATTCTCATAGTAACAAATTTAACAACATGAGCAAAGATTTATGTGTAATCTATCCCTTCCTTCTGATTAAAACCTTTGGCTACAAGCCTAGCCTTAAACCTAGCACCTTCAGCTTCATTTTTAACCTTAAACAACCATTTACTATCTACAATAGAACAGTTAGCAGGTTTAGGTACACGCACCCATGTATTATTCACATGCAAAGAAGTCATTTCATCTTGCATAGCATTCATTCATTTAACAGAATCAACAGACTTAATAGCTTCAGGAAAAGTTTTAGGCTTAGAATTATCAATAGCATCAAACACAGAAAACACATATGAAGTCATGTGAAAATCATCAAATTTGTTTGGAACTCTAACATTTCTCCTAGTTCTATCCCTGGTTAATACATAATCACCAAGTTCATCTTGCACATCATTAACATGAGCATTATCAGTATTAACATCAGGGAAGTCATCATGATCATTATGCACATTATCATGCTGAGTGTTGTTATCAATATGCTCATCATCATTGTTCACATTATCAATCATAGCATCATTAATAATAGCATCATCGTGCAAAGCAATAACGGGAGGCATGTTAGAAGACTTCATCTCACTTGGAGTATCAGTATTTTCAGGAGTGATTTGAGGAGGAGGAAGATTCAAACAAGGAAACTCATGTTCATTAAACATCACATCCCTACTAATCATAGTTTTAAAACCAGGTTCCCCCTTATACCACAATCAAACCTTTTACATCTTGAGGATACCCTAAGAAAACACATTTCTGATTTGGGTTCAAATTTATTATGTTTTTGGTGTACAAAAGCTAAGCATCCAAAAACTTTCAAGTTTGAAAAGTCTATTTTTTATCGAGTCCACACTTCTTCAGGGTATTTCCCATCCAAAGGGACTGAGGTGACCTATTTATTAAATAAAGAATTCACATTACACCTTCACCCTGAAAATTTCTTGGAAAGACCTGAGGTAGCCAACATGTTCCTCACCCATTCCAAGAGAGTTCTATTCATCCTCTCAGCAACCCCATTTTGCTGAGGGAAATAAGGCACTGACTTGTGCCTTTTAATGCCAAATTCATCACAAAGATTGTCCATCATTTGATTACAAAATTCCAGACCATTATCAGTTCTTAAAACCTTAATCTTTTTACCAGTTTGATTTTCAATGAGAGTTTTCCAGGTTTTGAACTTATCAAAAACATCAGACTTGTTTTTTTATTAAAAACACAAACACTTTCCTGGAATAGTCATCAATGATGGACAGGAAATATTTATTTCCACCATGTGTGGGCACAGAAGAAGGACCCCAAACATCAGCATGCAAGTATTCAACGATATCACAACTAGCTGACTATTTAGGTTGAACATGGGAAGGGAATTTTACTTTTTGTTGTTTGCCATACACACATGAATCACAGAAAGATAGAGTATACAACTTATGTTTTCCAAAACAACCTTTATTCTGCAATAAATCAAGACCCTTAGCACTAATATGACCTAGCCTTTTATGGCATAAATCAGTCATATCATTCACAACAGAGTTCACTACTTTATTAGCAGAAATAGGCACAGAGGATTCATGTTTAGCATGCAAAACATACAAATTTCTGGTTTTAGTTGCTTTAGCAACAATCATAGAACCCTTAGGAATTTTCATCACACTATTCCCCCATTTCCCTTCAATCCCATCAGATTCCAAGGCAACACAAGAAATAAGATTGTTACTAAGATCAGGAACATGTCTCACATTCTTTAGAGTTAAAACATAGCCAGTATAAAATCTGAAACATATATTTCCAATACCAAAAACCTTGCATTTCTTTTCATTAGCCATAGACATAGAGCCATACATCACTTTACTGTAATCAGTAAACATATGCCTATAAGGTGTCATGTGAAAAGTGCAAGTTGAATCAATTAACCACTCAAGTTCAGATTTAGCAAGATCAGTCACAGAGTTCACAGAATCATCACAAGACTCCACAATCATAAACACATCATCAAGATTATCACTATTAGAAGCAAGATTGGCTTGTTCATTGTTGTGAGGTTTTTATTTTGGTTTCCTTTTTAGGCTTAGTACACTCCTTAATGTAGTGACCATGTTCCCACAATCGTAACATTTTTCGTTGTTCTTAGGCTAGATTTAGACCTATTCTTGCTATTCCCTTTTTTCTTATCATTTTTCTGATTATTAGATCTGTTCTGAGACCTACCCCTTACATGCATCACTTCCCCCATTCCCCTGTTTGTTCCCTTTAGAAGACTTAAGGTCTAATTACTTACTCTTCAAACCATTCACAACAGTTTCTAAAGAAATTTGATCCCTACCATATTTGATAGCGATTTCACATCACTGTAAGAATCATGGATAACATTTAACAGAATAATAAGGAATTAGTCATCAATGTTCTTATCTCCAGCCAGTTTTATATCTTGGATGAGTTTTGTAAAAATATCAAGATTCTCATCCATATCTTTTGTCAAGTCCAATTTGAATCTGAAAAATTTTTCAAGAAGGAAAAGTTTTGAAGGTATGGTAGTATCAGTGTAAAGCTCTTTAAGTTTTTTCCACAAATCTTTGGCACTTGACAATTTTCCAACCTTTCTCAACACAGAGTCAGAGAGATTCAAAATAATTAAAGAATAAGCATATTTATCAAGTTCAGTTTTGAGTTCTTCAGAATATTTCTCACCAAACTTGCCTTCAACAACTTTAAAACATTTTTGTTGAATCAAGGTTCCCTTCATTTTTTGTTGCCAGATAGAAAAATCAGTTTTTCCATTGAAAGGCTCATGATATCCAGAAGCAACAACCACAGTTCAAGTATTGCAAGAAAACAAATACAGCACACAGAGGCAATGCAAGAAACAAGATATTTCACAGAATATCACTAGTTCACAGATATCAACAGAAGATCACACAAAGATCACACAGGATCAACAGAAGCAATACAATAGAAGTAATTAATAAAGACAATATCATAACTCAGTTTAAGAAATTTCAAACTTCAAGTGCAAGTTTATACATGTATGTCAAACATGATTAATTATCTACATTTCCTCACACATTCTACACAAGATTAGATGTATGGTGTATTATGTTTATTAGGAATATATGATGTGTATATTCGTGTTTTTTTTTAGGGATTGGAGTTGGGGAGGGAAGCCACCATTCCTGAGGTGTATCATAAGCTAAACTATGATGAGAAAACTAGCAAGTGGACGAATTCTAAAGCTGAAATCTTACGTAAGTATCTCATGTTTGGTTTCATAATATCTTTTTATATGTATAAATTTCATATTATTTAATTTTATTTCTTGCACATTTTGTATTATGTGTGTAGGGTACTTATGAGAAATTGAAGAAAAGTAAAATATCACAAGGTGAAATCGAATCGGATGAATCCGCTCTCTTTTATGTGGCCAATCGAGGAACAATAAGAGGCAAATCATACGGATTTGGATCCGAGGCGACTTTCTATTGTTCTTCGGGTTTGAAGTCTAAGGCCACTCAATCTATTGATATTAAAAACTATGAGACCGTATGAGTACTATAGAGGAGCGTTTAGAGAGTGAATTGTCCTCCATCCGCGTCTTGGAGAAGCTCATGGGCGTATCACGCCCCTTCCTCTAGCCATGATGCCTCTTCTTCAAGGGTGCGGTGCAACCCGCCGTTCATGATGAAAATTTTGGAAATAGACCAAATGGTATGCTTAATGATGCTAATGCGGATTTTGGGGTTGATGAAGATGTGGGGAATGATGATGATTATGGAGACTGTTAATTTGTTTGTGTTGGCTTTATTTTTTGTTGAAGGATTTGGGGGTCATTGTGATGATATTATTACTTTTAGGACTGTTGATTTGTTTCTTTTGTGAATGACAAATTATATCGTACATTTGGAAATATTTGATATCGACTTTTTTATGATATTATATTTGCACGTTGTCGCTAATAGAAGCATTCCAATAATTGGAATATTTTTAATTCCAACGGAAAAAATCCGTTGGAATTGTTGTTGGAATGTTTTCCAATAAAAAAACGTTGGAATTTTTTCTTAACTTCCAATGGAAATATCTTTGTTGGAATTATCAATGGAATTAATTCTAACAATATAATGTCGTTGGAAATAGTGTTGGAATAATCGTTGGAGTTCATTCCAACGATTATATATTCCAACGAATTAATACCATTGGAATCATAGTTGGACTAAATTCCAACGGTATAATTCTATTGGCATTCTTGTTGGAATATTTGTTGGATTTTTTTCCAACAATTGAATATTCCAACGGACAAATACCGTTGGAATTATCGTTGGAATATTTTTTTCATTGGAATTTTCGTTGGAATTTTAGCATTCCAACGGTCATTTTACCAACGGCTCATTTTCCATTGGAATTTTCTTTGGAATCGATAATTCCAATGGAAATTGGTCAAATTCAATGAATTTTTCCGTTGGAATTTCAATGTTTTCTTGTAGTGTGAATCATTAAAATATTACACGATATTTTAAAAACAATATAAAAGTATATTTAAAATTATACAATTTGAAACATTAATATTACAATATATTCAAATTTAAAACAAATAGCATAATTAATTTAGTATTTGATATTATTGAAACCAAGTTGGTTCGAATCAAATAAAATATTAGCTGCAGCGAATATATAGTTCAATAATTTTCAATTTCAATTAGCTTGTCGAATTTATTTGAATAGATTTGAAGTTTATAATTTATTGTTGCACGAGATCATAAAGGTGTACAACCCAAATTATTAAATTTAGATACGTGAATAGCATTAGGGGTGGAACTTAAAGAATATAGAAAAAGAGATAGTTTTATCAAATCTCTAGTAGAAACCATTGATTGGAAAGTGGAAGACAGAGCCGATGAAACATGGAACTATGTAACCACTCAAATAAAAAAGACCGCAAAAGAAACATTAGGGGTGTCAAATGGTAATAAATGGAATAAAGAGTCATGGTGGTGGAATCAAGAAATCCAAGAAAAGGTAAAGGAAAACGAACTAGTTACAAAGTATTGTATTCTGTAAAAACGAAGAAAACCTTAAAAGATATAAAGACGCCAAAAAAGAAATAAGAAGAGCAATATATGAAGCAAAAACCAAGGCATATGAAGATTTCTATAAAAAACCAGATACTAAAGAAGGAGAGAAAGATATATATAAAATAACAAAATTTAGAGAAAAACAAACAAGAGATCTAACCCAAATTAAATGCATAAAAGATGAGAATGAAAACATTTTAGTGAAAGACGAGGAATAAAAGATCGATGGAAGAGGTATTTCAATAATCTTTTTAATGAACCGAAGAGGAATGAAGTCACATTAGGGGAACTAGGACAATCTGAACTGAATAGAAACCGTACCTTTTATCGTATAATTCAACTTCAAGAAACAGAAAAAACACTAAACAAAATGAAAATTGGCAAAGCAATTGGCCTAGATGATATACCAATTGAAGCGTGGAAATGTTTAGGTGGAGTTGGGATTGCATGGCTTACTAAATTATTTAATGTTATTCTAAAAACTAAGAAAATGCTTGATGAATGGAGAAAAAGTATATTGATACCTATATATAAAAACAAAAGGGGATATACAAAATTGTGCAAATTACAGGGGAATTAAATTAATAAGTCATACAATGAAACTATGGGAAAGAGTTATAGAAGCAAGAATAAGAAATGAAACTAGTATATTAGATAATCAATTTGGCTTCATGCAGGAAGATCCACAATTGAAGCTATACACTTAATTAGGCGTTTATGTGAACAATATAACGAGAGAAAACAAGATTTACATATGGTTTTTATTGATCTTGAAAAGGCATACGATAGAGTCAACCTTGATATAATGTGGCGCGTATTAAAAAAAAGAGAATAAAAATAGCCTACATAGATGCCATAAAAGATATGTATGATGGTATAACAACATGTATCAGGACACCAACAGGAATATCTAGTGAATTCCCAAACACTATAGGTTTGCATCAGGGATCCGCTCTAAGCCCGTACCTTTTTATCCTAATAATTGATGAAATCACTAAACACTTACAAAAATCCATCCTTGAATGTATGTTATTTGCGGACGATATAGTTTTAATTGATGAAACAAGGGGAAGGAGTAAACGCAAAAGTGGAAGTTTGAGAAGCACTTTCGAATCAAAAGGTTTTACTATAAGTAGGGCTAAAAGCAGAATACATGGAATGCCACTTTAGTAAAAACAACATGAACAATGAGACGAAGGTTAAAATTGATGGACATGAAGTGAGTATAACAAAGAGTTTTAAATACTTAGGATCTATAATTGAAGAGAACGGAGAGATCAATAAAGATGTCACACATAGGATCCGGGCGGGTTGGAATAAATGGAGGAGTGCATCTTCTATCCTTTGTGACCGTAAAATACCATTAAAAGTGAAAGAAAATTTTTATAAAATGGCCATAAGGCCCGCAATGCTTTATGGAGCGAGAATGTTGGGCGACTAAATATGAACACGAACAAAAAATGAGGGTAGCGAGAGATGAGAATGCTAAGATGGATGTGCGGACACACTAGATTAGATAGAATAAGAAATGAACACATTAGAAACAAAGTGGGAGTAGCACCAATAGCGAGAAAATTAGAGAAACACGAATAAGATGGTTTGGACATGTTTATAGGAGACCTTTATATGCACATGTGCGACGTATAGAAGGTAGAGAATCACTCACACAAATCAAAAGAGGAAGAGGTAGGCCTAAAAAGACTTGGAAAGAAGCTATTAAACATGACATATTATACCTAGAAATAAACGAAAATATGGCTTATGACCCGTACGATGGCGCGATATGATCCGTATAGCCGACCCCACGTAGTGGATAAAGGCTTAGTTTGTTGTTGTTGTTGTTGTTGAATAGCATTGCTCATTTTAATATTTAGTTTATTATTTGAGATACAAAATTAATTTTCTTAATAGATCAAACCAATTATTAAATATTTAAACATAAAAAACAACCCGATTTTAATGCAAGTTCAATCTGACCCGTTAAACCACTGCATAGGTCATAGTATTACTTGGCCCAAAGAACTTCCAAACACATTACGAATTCAAATTTTGTAAAAGTCAGTTTTAGGTCATGAGTTTATAAACTTAAAATAAATAGGATTTTTTTTGGAACAAGTGGCTATGGGTAGGGATGTCAATTAAGGTCATCGAGTCGTATTTATGTTTAGTTTCGAGTCCATTTATGTTCAAAATACATAAAAAGTTAACTGAAATATAATGTATTATGTTTTAGGACAAATTGGTAACATTATGTTAAATTCGTGTTAGTTGTATTCGGATTTGGATTTCTCACAGTAACTTATGGTCGAATTTGTGTCTTGTTATCGTGTCGTGTCGAGAGATCGATGCTCCTAGATATGGGTGACAAAAGCTTTTTGCACTCCAATATAAGATTTTTTGAATTTTTTTCTAAAAGAACAAAAATTAAGAAAAACGCTTAATGCGTCATAAAAAAACCCAAGACTTCCAAGGTTACGGTTGAGACTGGTATGTGCTACTATAAATTAAAGTCTCTTTCATTAGTGGTAAGACGAGTTAGGTAAGCTTCTCACGACAAATTGAGAGATTTTCCAATTTGCTTCTCCAATAAAAAAATAAAATCAAACCGATAGTTGTTGGCTAGGAATTAAGAAAGTAGCATAGTTATTCTAAGTTTTCTATGTTTGGAAGATAGTCAAATTTACTTGGTAAGATGTATGTTTTAGAAATTTCTATTGGAGTAATTACAAAAATACCCCTGAAGTTTGGGCTAATTACAAGAAAAATAGAGATATTTCATAATTATAAAATCATCCATGTGGTTTGACTTTATCTTAAATTTAAGAGGGTAAATGTAATATTTTTATTGATGTGAAGAGGGTTTTGAAAGTTATTTGCTTCTGAATCGGAAAATCTAAGAAGAAATTAAACCTCAATGAGGTTTTTGTAATTTTAAAAGTTCTTTTTTTTTTTTTTTTTGTAATTAGCCCAAATTATTAGCCCAAACCTTAGGGGCTTTCTTGTAATTATCCTTTTTTGTTTGATAATAGAATTAAGGCTCGTGTATATTTTATCAGAATCAGATTCTAGTAATTTCTTTCCTCTTTTTTGTTTGTGTATGATATGAAAAATTGTTAAGAGAACCAAATTATATGTAAAACTTTGATAAAGTGGACTTTATAGTTCATCTTCAAAGATTATTTCAGCAAACCCCTCATTTGTTTTTCTTTTAAATTCGGCCCTATTATTGCGACACACTCAAAGGATCTCTTCTTTGAATAGTAATTAATACATGTGGCCAAGCAAACTCCTCATACTTGTTTATATATTTTACAGAATGTAAAAATATTACATTTGTACATAATATATTTAGTGTGGTATCACTTCTTTCTATCAAATCTCAAAATTGTTGAGTTGAATTACCGTATAATGACCGAACAAGTTGTTAGGGTGCTCAACTCCTTCCAACAAAAATCTTCCGACTAAAAAAAAAAAAAGGAAAAAACACTAAACCCTCCAAACTATGCGTTTTTCACACTTTACCATATGAACTAATTTTCTTTACACTTTACCCTATAAACTACACAAGTTTTCACTTTACCCTACTGACCAAAATTATCGTCGATGGAATATTCTCCGAATATTCCAGCACTTGCCCTCCACGTGAGGGCAAAATTGTCTTTTCTCTTTCAAGCATAAGTTGTTGCACTTTACATATGAACTTTGTTAAGAATTTCACTTTGTCATATGAACTATGCGTAATTTTCACTTTGCCATATTAGTTTTTAAAATAAAAAAATGAAATAATGTGTGCATACATTTATTTCTCCTATTTAATACATAAAAATAATAATAAAAATAAGTCTAAACAATATAGTGAACCGAACCAAAACAAAAATTTCAATACATATTGAATTTATTTTTATAGTATTATATATATATATATATATATATATATATATATTAGTTACTTACATCTGCATGATGTATTATTTACATACTAAATTAAATAAATATGTGGTCTAGTTATGATTATTTTAAATATGTGGTCCAGTTATATATTGTTATAGTATGATATCAATGTAGTTGGTAAATCGACCAAAGTTGTTTCACAAGGAAAGTTTTGTCGGGCGTGTAATTATGTGAATTTATAAAAAAATAGAAATAATTCTAAACACAATAATAGAGTTTTGAATATGCAAAGAAGAATTGAACTAAGAATTAAAGTAGATATCTAAAATAATATCACAAGAGAAAATTCTCATAAAATCATTATAAAAATGTCTAACCCATAAAATAATTCAAAGATGTATAAACCATGTAAAATAAATCAATATCAATGATGTATAAATATGCTTAAATCCTAAACCGTAAATCCTAAAATTATATCATTGTTAATATACTTTATTGAGATAAACATTAATAAAATTTATTTTTAATGAATAAAAATATGAAAAAGATACATACACGTACACACACATAGTTTTTATAAATTTCTTTTATATTGATATGGTAAAGTGAAAGCTGCGTAGAGTTCATATGGCAAACCGAGATTTTTAACAAAGTTCGGATGGGAAAGTGTAACAATTTATGTTTGAATTTTAGGCAAAGACGATTTTGCCCTCACATGGAGGGTTGGTAGGAATATTCGAAGAATATTCCATGCCGATGGCTTGATGTAGGGCAAAGTGTAAAACTTTTATAGTTTGTATGGTAAAGTGTAAAAAAATTAGTTCATATGGTAAAGTACAAAAAACCGCATAGTTTAAGGGTTTAATGTTTTTCCTCTTAAAAAAAAAGCATACGTGAAATAGTGGTCATTAGGAGGGGTTTTCATCAATACAAGACTAAAATTAATGTAAAAGAATAATGTACCTTCAAAAATTAATCTTTTAGCTATGTTGAATTGAGCTAGTCTCCTGTCAGACCGTCTAACGGATCTAAATATCATGCCCATTTCGCATACTTGACCCGGATCCGTGAAAAAAAAATTAACGGACCCAACAACCAACCCAAATGGGCGACTCTGCACCGACACGATTGAAGTGCATCGTTTGCACGCAACATGACCTTTAAGCGAGATTTTCTTGTGTTATTACCTTCCTACTAATGTAGGAGAAAAACTTCGAGAAAAATACAGGAATATAATTTCATGTTAGATCGACTCGTCTTGGTAATTGTGATCCACCGAATGTGCTGACTTTTTAAATATCCGCTCCCCTTTCGTCTGTACCTTTCGAACCTTACTTCTAAAAGCATCAAACATGTTAATAATCACCAATTCCCTGAGTATAGCAATAAATCTAATTTCTTTTGAAATCATCCTTAAGTTAATACAGAATTCCAAGTATAGAGAAACTGTAAGGAGAACCAAAAATCTTGTTACCTTCAAATTCAGTGTTTTGCGTGGTATCAACAAATATAAATGCTAAAATTTTCCAGAGTAGCCGTAGGAATTTTCTTGGGTCTACTGCTTCTCAAAATAATTTGGTCAAGCTTTGAGAAAGATAATAATGTTCTGGTACCTATCCTATCCTATATAGGTTTGGTATAAACTGGTTTAACTATACCATTAAAGTGTGATGATAATATTTGGTTGAAATAAAATTCTGCAACTAAAAATGTCTAATACTTTTATGTGATCTGCTAATATTTTTCGATTGGGACAATTAATACTTTTTATTAGAAGAATTAATACATTTCACAGGAATTACAAAAAAACTTTTAGGAAAAATACTAATATTTTTCAAGGGTAACTACTAATACATTTTATGGGGACGAGTAATACATTTGTGGAAAAAACTATACTTTGTTTGGATAACTATTAAATATTTTTAAGTGAATTACGTGCTAATACTTTACGATGGACTATTAATACTTTTCAAATGAAAACTTAATACCTTTTAGCGATCTCGTGATATTATCTTTGTACAATATTGCAAAAACTTATACTTTAAAATGAACTATGTACTAATACATTTTAGATGAACTACTAATACTTTTCATATCAAGACTTAATACTTTTCGGCGCTTATCGTGATATTATATCATTGTCAATATTACAAAAACTAATACTTTTAAGTAACTATTTACTAATACTTTTTAAATGGACTAGTAATACTTATCATTGTCAAATATTACAAAAACTAATACTTTCAATGAACTATATACTAATACATTTCAAAATAATAGCTAACACTTTTACAGAAGGGCGGTATCTTTTCAAAGGATTGTTAATACATTTCGAGAGAAAAATTTAATTATATTGGAAAACTACTAAAATACTCTTGGGAACTACTAATACTTTTTTAGGAACTACTAATCCTTTTTGAGAATTTGCTAATACATTTTAGAGTGTATTTAAAAACTTTTGAGGAACTACTAATACATTTCAAATAATAGCTGCTAATACTTTTTAGAAGGGCGGCTAATACTTTCGTATGAAGGATTGTTATCTGGTGGTGGTCAAAAACTACTAAAAACACCAGCGCTTAATATTACGGAAATGTCGGGTCCAGCGAATGGGACCCGTTAGAGATCTAACAGTGTTTGTGTTTTGAGTTATCTTGTTGGGCCTCTTGTAACAAGACCATATATATTGATTTCTTATAATCTAAAATAATATGAAGATTATTTATAAATCGATTCATATTCAACCGCTTATAATATTTTTTATCAATATTTTTCATATCTCAGAAAAAATGAAAATGAAAAATTAAAATTAAAAGCCCTTCAATGTTACCGATCCGGCAAATAAGGGAAAACAGCGATGAAAAAAAAAAGGGAAAACAGCGATGACCAACCAATGGAAATAAAGTCGCCGTTATAGTAGCACGACTTCTCCACTCTTTTCAGACCATGTCCGTAGCAGCTCCTTGTATGATACTCGTATCATTCCAAAACTTCTAATATAATACATTTCTACATGCAAAGCATCTTCTATAGATAATCAGCTAAAAATTAGTTTCTATTTCAATTTTAAACATGAATTTATTGTTTTATTTTTATTTTTGGATATCAAAAAAATGATATTTTATGTTCTAAATAAGAATATTCGTTAAAACTATATTCATATGAAGTAAAATATAAAATCACCAACTATCGATCATATATATATTAAGACAATATGCAGCATTGCATATATCTTAATCATTTAACTAAAATTTCGTGTTAAATCAATTTAAAAAAAAGAAAACTGTATATAATGGAAATAAGTTGTATATGTCGTTGCCGTCTTGCCGATAATTATATAAAAATTACAGCTCGTTAGATTTTTTGTTTTTTCTCCATAGCAAAAATATTTTTAGTCATGTTTCTCAAAAAAAAATATTTTTTAACTATTTTTAAGTTTAAATTTCCACTTTACCTCTTTTTATTTACGAGGAGCGGTACATGACTAAATCTTGAGTTATGTCGCATCAATAATTTGAAAAATAATCAAGTATGTCACCTCGAGAATGCATTAAAGGTATGACCATCAATTTTTAGTCAAAATGATTAAAAAACGCGTTTTTGAAAACATATGACTATTTTCCATTTCTACAAAATATAAATGGCCAACTTGGCCTATTACTACTAAAATTTAATATTACTATAACATGAAATTTTATATCATCATTATATGAAGTTCATCGTCACAAAATTATTATTTTATTGGTCGGAGGAAAATTAACAATAAATTTCATTTTACCCTTTATATTAGAGATATCAATAAACTAACAATCGGAAATCCTCATTGTCTCAATTATTAAATTTTGCCACCTAAACTATGTTTGACTTGCACTTTACCTCCTAGACTTTGCATTATTTCAATTTGCCACATAAAATTTAAAAACAAAAATAAAAATATATATATATATATATATATATTTATACATGTATTTTATTTTCTTTTTTTCTAATTCATTATCTACAAAAAATAAATAATTACTTTGGTTAAATATATTATCAATAAAATTACACTAAATTCTTTATTTTAAACTTTCTTGTAAAATCATAGTTTATTTTTCTTTTACTGAGTTAATTTGTACATTATAATTAAAAATATAAATTATCCTTTTTATTTGTAGGTGAATAGAATTATAAATATTCACCAAGTCAATTTGCACATAACATGATGCATTTAACTTTCTTTTGTGGTAAAATTATTAAAACATAAAAGTATTACAAATTTAATGAATTTGATCATTTTTACATTTAAGTATATAAGATTTGTAATAAAGTAAATTTATTATCATATTGTTTCATAATGTATTATATTTAAATTTCTTGAAGAATATATCTTTCGTCAATTTAATTTTTTAACTAAAAATTATGAAAATTAATTTATTTTATTACAAATCTTATACATTACTTAAATGTAAAAATAATCAAATTCATTAAATTTGTAGTACTTGTATCTTCTAATAATTTTACTACAAAGAAAGTTAAATTCATCATATTATGTTCAAATTGACTTTAGTGAGAATTTATAATTTTATTCACCTAGAAATTGAAAAGGATAATTTATAGTTTTAATTATAATGTAAAAATTAACTCGATAAAAAAGAAAAAAAACTATGATTTTACAAGAAAGATTAAAATGAAAATTTTATAGCCTAATTTTAATGATAATATACTTAACCAAATTAATTATTTATTTTTTGTGGATAAAAATTAGAAAAGAAGATATAAAATAAATATGTAAATATATGTTTTTTTAAAAAATATTTATGTAGCAAAGTGAAATAGCATAGTAAAGTGCAAGTCAAACAAAGTTGAAGTGGCAAAATGTAACAACTTTTTGAAAAACTTGAGACAATGACGATTTTGCCCTCACGTGCATGGCACCGTTGGCGGTGGCCAATATATGGCATTGTACAAAAATCACGGAGTTCATGGGGTAAAGTGCGACTCGAGAAAGTTTAGGTGGTAACCTCCAAAAAAGCGTATAGTTTAGGGGTTAAAATATAATTATCTCCTTTATATTATTATATATTTTTGGAGTATTCCTTTAATCCTTAATACACTTTTATTCATCTCATTTTATCGCGGTATACTTTTATGGGAAAATTGCAAAATTGGTCATGTATGTTTAATAAATGGTTTTATCATGATTTTGATGATTTTGTTTTTATACCAAAACAATGTTTTTAAAGGTTGTCCAAATACTCCTAAATGATTTAAAATGGTTTTAATATTTTCGGAGTATTTCTTCAAGTTTTTTTCAACAAAATTGGACAACACTTTTAATGATTTTTACATTAATGTATTTTTACACCAAAACAATGTTTCTAATTGTTGTCTAATACTCCCGATCGGTCTAAAATGTTTTCACTATTTTTGAATATTTCTTGAAGTTTATTGTTGATATAAAATTGGACAACACTTTTGTTTTGAGGTCAAATTGGTCGCCGTATAGGGCAACCCGTGTACTGAAAGTTGAGAAAAGCAGAAAACTTCATGTTTGCGAGAAAATGGTCAGGGCAACCGGTCGCCCTATAGGGCAACCGGTGGCGTCGGCCGTCGACCCAGGCGGCCGGTGCACAGGAGCAAAAATTGAAAGCGAGCGTACGCCGCCGTTTTTGAGGTTGTGCGGCCGGTTGAAGTCGGGGGCAACGGTCGAACCCTACGTCGCCGTCGCCTGTGTAAATATTGATACGATTTTTCAAAGTCTATTTAAATGCGTCGGCCGCATCTTAAGTTAATGACAAAATTCTAACCGTTGTGCGTGACATGACTTTTCCTTAAATTGTGGAATTGATTTCTATGACTATAATCTTGATTTTAATTGCAATTTTTGTAGAAATCGATTCCAAGAGGAGCTATCAAGTATCAATCATCTCCTATAAATAGAGGAAGTTTTGAAGCACAACAACAAGAGAGAAAACTACAACACAACAAGATACACTCAAGAATACACTTGTTCTTACATTGTCTTATTTCTTGTTGTAATTTGCCTAGCTATTCACTTTCACATCCTTGAGGTCTAGGCTTTTCTTGATTACACTTTGCTCTATTGTATTATCAATTATCGAGTTGTAATCTTGAATTTGGGTAATCATTCAACACAAGATATCCTTGTGAGTGTTCTTGTGGTAAGAACACACTTGGGTGATCTAGGTGTTAGGTGTAAGTAAGATTGTGGTAATCTTAGTTGAGGTGTTGAAGAATTTGGTATTCTTCAAGGTTGAAGATTGTGGTAATCTTCACAAGGTGCCGTTTGGAGATTGTGGTAATCTTCAAGTGAGATTGTGGTAATCTCAAAGGTGGTGTTGAAGAAGAGTGTGGTGCTCTTCAAGGTGTTGTAAGTTGAATTTGTATTAATTTTGGTAATTAATAAAATTCTTTTTCTTTGAAATCCATCCAGGATATCTTTGGGGTGGTAGAGGATTAGGCCCTAGGTGGGTTGAACCTCTTTAAATCAACGTGTGTTGTTTACATTCCGCACCTTTATTATTGTCTTTGAGCATTCGATTGCAAAAAGAGGCGAAATCGAAAAGATGGAGATAATCTATTCACCCCCTCTAGATTATTGTAGCGCTTGGACTTACAAGTGGTATCAAAGCCAAACTCTTTGGCAAGCTCGTTTCACATCGCGAGTGAAGAGAAACGATCGTCGGCTCTAACGAAGCTCATCTTTCCGGCACCTCCACCACCAAGTCACCTCGGTTTGATTCCAAAAATTTATATTTTGGAAAGAAAGAATGGAATGCTACTTACAAAGTTGCGGGTTCGACATTTGGAACACCGTCATTAATGGAGAATCCATTCGATGAAAAATACACCACACACCTCAAAAGGCTTCAAAAGCTCAATGATGAAGAGAAGAAAATCATCTCCTCAAATGGTAAAGCTCTTAATATTTTACATTGTTCACTTACCACTTTGGAATTTGATCATGTTGTAGGTATTCGATCGGCACATGAAGTATGGCAAAAATTAGAAGCCATATATGAAGTATATGCAAATGAAAGGAGCAACTCAAAAACATCTACTTCACAAATGGATACAACATCAAATTCAACAACATGGGATAAGCCTTCTACAACCTCCCATGATGAACAAGTTGAACAATGCCTCATGGGCATCGAAGAAGAAAACGAGGTAAGTTCTAAACCCTCTACTTCTTATGACAATGAATTGCAAAATGAATATAGTGACTTGCAAAATGATTATGATGAGCTACAAGATGAATTCCAAAACTTACTTGTTAAATACAAAAATTTGAAAAAGGAATTCATTGTTTTAAAGAATGATAAGGATAGTTTATTTACTTCCTATGAATCACTATCATGTGCTCACACCACCACTCTTGACAAGGTTAGAAACCTTGAGAAAGAAAATAGTACTCTTGTTGAGGATATAAATTGCTTGAAAAATGATTTATCTAAATCAACTTAGTCCGATAAGATGACCAATATTGTTGATTGTTGTGATAATTCGAAACTAGAACTTGATCATAAGCTAAGGGTGTCAATCACATGAAAAAGAATCAAGTCTCTAAGCACGTTGGTCATTATGCTCCTAGAATTATTACATGTTTTTATTGCGGTAAAAAGGGTCATACGGTAAATACTTGTCGGGCTAGAAATAGCTCAATTATTGTTGGAGACCTAAAAGTCTCAAGACTAATCCCAAAGGACCCAAACACATAAGGGTACCACAAAACAATGTCATATTAGGTACCCGGTGCCGTGAAATAATGATCGAAGAAAATTTATACCGCCAAGAAGACATCAAATGACCGTTTCATGTGATCAAAGAAGAAGAGACCATCAACAATGGGAAGGACAAAAATTTTGGAGATGGAGTAATTGGAGAGATTACTATCAACATGAAGATTTTCAAAAGGGAAAATATCATCAACAATGGAAAAACCCATGGAAACGGCATAATTGGTAAAGCTGTATCTCCCTAATTAAATATGCATTTTATTTGTCTATTATGCATGTTTTTATTTGTGTCCTACTTGCATGAGTTTTCATGTATTTTAAATTAAGGTCTTCAAAACTTATTTGTTTTTAAAAGGAAGACCTTATATGATGTTTTTAAAACTCTTGTGCATTTTTGTAGACTAAAGTGTATTATCATCTCTTATGGATTTTTATGGCATGAGCTTACTTGTGATATCTCTTAGCCTACACTTTTATCATTATGATTTTGTGCTAGATTTGTTTTAAGAATTGTGTAGGATTTACATATTTTCACAAATGGCCATTTTCGTCATTATTTGTCAAGAAAAGGCATAAATTATCGAGGTATGTTTACTTGTGTTATTCTTACTCTTATAGACTCGATATATGTATTGCCATGTGTCTATGTGCTTGTTTTTCATAGTATTTCATACAAATGCCATTAAGAGGATTTTTAGATTTTTTGAAAGGCATTATTCGATATTTGATTGCACATATTTGCTTTGTCAACTTTTGTTCAAATACTTCTTTTAAATGAGGTCTCAATTATATGCTATCAGATTCTCAAATTTCAAAAGAGACCTTTTGTAGCTTTCTTAAGCTTATTTGAACTTGCATGATTTATTAGACTCTTGATGATATTCTAAATGCATAGTATGTGTTTCTTGCTTCATGATCTATACATATATATATATAGTGTCTATTCCTACTATGCTCTTTTGCAAGAAATTTTGTGATTGATGATTGAAGCATGTTTTTACACTTGGGCTATTTTTTTCTTGTATAAGCGATGCCGTTAATGAGTTTGTTAAGTTGTGTAGATGAGAAATGAAGTACTCCAAATATTTGGATGTAAATGTTCTATTATGAACACCTTAGATCAATTGGATGCCCTATGATGATAGTGATGAAGAAGATAAAAAGGATATTAGGAACAAACTCGATGACCAAGGTAACATTGGTCGAACTAAAGCGAGGTTAGTAGCTCGAA
The DNA here is from genome assembly GCA_016081115.2 of Rehmannia glutinosa. Classification (NCBI taxonomy): domain Eukaryota; kingdom Viridiplantae; phylum Streptophyta; class Magnoliopsida; order Lamiales; family Orobanchaceae; genus Rehmannia; species Rehmannia glutinosa. The sequence continues at coordinate 217,370 of JABTTQ020002036.1, forward strand.
GGTATTTTCAAGAAGAAGGTAATCGATTTTGATGTAACATTTGCACTCATAGCACATTTTGTAGCTATTTACATTTTACTTGCCCATTCTTGTTTTAAGAAAATTTCAAGCTTTACCAAATGGATGTTAAATCCAAATTTCTAAATGGTTTTATTCAAGAAGAAGTCTATGTAAAACAACCTCCGGGGTTTAAAATTTTTCTAGGCCAAATGATTGTTTTTAAGGCCTTGTATGGTTTAAAACAAGTACCGTGTATGGTATGATAGACTTAGCTATTTTTGCTAAATAATTCTACAAAAGGTAAAGTTGATACTACTCTCTTTGTTTGTGAAAAAGGGCAATCTTGTTTAAACTTGTGCATATTTATGAGAATATTTTTGGTGCTACTAATGAATATTTGTGCAAGATATGGTTTTCTAAGTTGATGCGAGGTGTACTTGAAATGAGCATGATTTCTTGCTTGGACTTCAAATCATTCAATGCCAAGTAGATGGTTACATTTCAAAAGAACTCTTGAAGGAGTTAGGCATTGAAGAAGGAAGAATCATTCCAACCTCTATGGCTATCAATGAAGAGATTGACAAAGGTTGAAAGGCATGTCGGTTGACAAACAAATTCGAGGTATGTCTTCTTGTATTATTCTATAGAATCGACATTCCATATACCTTATGTCTATATGCTCGACTTCAAAAATTATCCCAACGAATCTCATTAAAGTGCCATTAAAAGAAATTTTCAAATATTTGAAAAGCACTTCTTCTTATGACTTGTTGTATCCAAAGCTTTAAAACGTTCTTATTTTTCGGGATAACAAGTTCGATATCTATTATACGGTTATTCGTATTCAAAATTTGGTTCGTCATAATCGAACTAAACATATTGAGATTCGATATATTTTTAAGGGATTGTGATTTTTAACAAAAACTTGAGATGTGTTTAATTAGTCTCAAGGATAACTCGCGGACTTTTTGATCGTTAATCCCGAGTATTTTACCTCATTTCGAGCTTGATTATGACATAATGTATATTGAATGAGGTCTACGTTTGCATTTTGCACGTTTTTAAAACTTAGGGGCGAAAAATCGGATTTTGGTTGAAAATTCGGATTTGAAAAGCGCGAAGAGACAAGTGGGTTGAAAGGGTTGAGGCAACGGGGTCGCCCTCAACGTCGGCCGTCGCCCTCAACACGACAGGTCGCCCTAAGCAAAATATTGGATAAAAATGGTTCTGTCTTGAGATTCGCAACTCTAACATATTTTGGCCATTTTTCGTCCCCTTCGCAAATTTCACACACAATTCACTTCAAATGAGTTTTGATGCATGAATTATATATTTTGGGGACTACCTAGCTCGGTTATCATCATCATTGCTCGTCTTTACCGATCAAATGGTAAGAATTCTACTTCCTTAATCTCAATTGGGTTGAACCCCGAGAACTTGGCATATATGTACTATCTTGATGAAATTAGTATATGTTTGTAATGAGCTTATTGATTGTTGATGAATGATATTTATTAAATTGCATTTGGTGATAAAAAACTTGGCTTGATTTCATTTACAAGGGCTATATATATTCTTTTCAACTTTTGACGCCCGAGTGTTCAATAAAAGTTTCAATGAAAAATTCATCACATACATGACTCTCCCGATTTCAAAAGTCTCATATATTTATAGAGATCATGTTTTTGCAAATCAAATGATTTTTCATAAGCTTCTACAAGTCGTATGATTCGACTCTTCTATTCGGTTTACAAGCTTCAATGTTCAAATGGCTCGATACATCGGTTTACTTGCGCACTTTGATAAGAATATATGATGTATTTATCGTGCTAACATTCTTTTTGATGATTCCAAAGGGGAGAAACAGGTTATAAGCTCATTAGCTCATAAAAGCTAAGATAAGCTTAACGAAAAAGAAGCTATAAGCTATGGCTTCATAAAGCCGTAAGTTGTGGATCATATTTAGTCCACTTGGTGCATTATGGTTATGTATGAATCATGGTCCATTGGTTTGTAGTATGGACTTACATACGGTTCTAATGATGTATCTTTGTGGGGGAGCTTTTAAGTTATTGATACTTAAGCTCAATATCGAAAAGCTAATATTTTAGCTTATGTTTAAGTTGTTTCTATATAACTCTTGTTGTGCATGTTGATAGGGGAGCATTTGTAACATGTGGTTTAAATATCTCTACTCCCATCCTTGTGTTTATATTACATGGAATGTTGTCGCTCAACGGATAGTTCTCTTTTTAGGTAAAATTGTTTTGTTTTCAATATCGACCTCGTTAAAATTGTTTTGGTTTGTAATCATCGAAAAGGGGGAGATTGTTTGATAAATGGTTTTATCATGATTTTGATGATTTTGTTTTTATACCAAAACAATGTTTTTAAAGGTTGTCCAAATACTCCTAAATGATTTAAAATGGTTTTAATATTTTAGGAGTATTTCTTCAAGTTTTATTTTCAACAAAATTGGACAACACTTTTAATGATTTTACATTAATGTATTTTTACACCAAAACAATGTTTCTAATTGTTGTCCTAATACTCCCGATCGGTCTAAAATGTTTTCACTATTTTTGAATATTTCTTGAAGTTTATTGTTGATATAAAATTGGACAACACTTTTGTTTTGAGGTCAACCGGTCGCCAGTATAGGGCAAACCCGTACACGAAAGTTGAGAAAACAGAAAACTTCATGTTTGCGGAAAATGGTCAGGCAACCGGTCCCCTATAGGGAACGGTGGAGTGGCGTCGGCCGTCGACCCACAGGCGGCCGTGCACGGGAGCAAAAATTGAAAAGAGCGAACGCCGCCGTTTTTGAGGTTGTGCGACGGTTGAAGTCGGGGCGACCGGTCGAACCCTACGTCGGCCGGTCGCTGTGTAAATGTTGATACAATTTTTCAAAGTCTATTTAATGACATAAACGGCCGCCCTTAAGTTTGACAAAATTCTAACCGTTGTCGTGTGATGACTTTTCCTTAAATTGTGGAATTGATTTCTAACAGCTATAATCTTGATTTTAATTGCAATTTTTGTAGAAATCAGATTCAAGAGGAGCCTATCAAGTATCAATCATCTCCTATAAATAGAGGAAGTTTTGAAGCACAACAACAAGAGAGAAAACTACAACACAACAAGATACACTCAAGAATACACTTGTTCTTACATTGTCTTATTTCTTGTTGTAATTTTCCTAGCTATTCACTTTCACATCCTTGAGGTCTAGGCTTTTCTTGATTACACTTGCACTCTATTGTATTATCAATTATCGAGTTGTAATCTTGAATTTGGGTAATCATTCAACACAAGATATCCTTGTGAGTGTTCTTGTGGTAAGAACACACTTGGGTGATCTAGGTGTTAGGTGTAAGTAAGATTGTGGTAATCTTCTAGTTGAGGTGTTGAAGAATTTGGTATTCTTCAAGGTTGAAGATTGTGGTAATCTTCACAAGGTGCCATTTGGAGATTGTGGTAATCTTCAAGTGAGATTGTGGTAATCTGAAGGTGGTGTTGAAGAAGAAGTGTGGTGCTCTTCAAGGTGTTGTAAGTTGAATTTGTATTAATTTTGGTAATTAATAAAATTCTTTTTCTTTTTGAAATCCATCCAGGATATCTTTGGGGTGGTAGAGGATTAGGCCACAGGTGGGTTGAACCTCTTTAAATCAACGTGTGTTGTTTACATTCCGCACCTTTATTATTGTCTTTGAGCATTCGATTGCAAAAAGAGGCGAAATCGAAAAGATGGAGATAATCTATTCACCCCCTAGATTATTGTAGCGCTTGGACTTACAATGTATTTATAGGGATGTTGCAAAATTAGTCCTATAACTTTTGAAGTTGCAATTTTAGTCTTGTGACAATTTTATCCCTTAGCAAAAATAACAATTTTACGTATGTAATTTTTAAGATTTGACAATTTTAGTCTTTTATTTTTTTAGTTGCGGTTTTCGGTCCTATTATGCAAATAACTAATTTTGGCATATTTTTGTATTTTCATAATTAGAAAATAATACGTGTAGAACTCATATCTCGAATTTTGATCTGGGATTTATAAATTTAACATTCTTCCATCATTAGGCAATCTATAGTATAAATCATAAACAAATTCTACTCAAGAATATAAAATATAGACTCTTATACCATGTTAAACTTGAACTTAGGTATATTGATCATTTTGGCTATCAAGGACATTTTAGGAATAATTGAAATAGCCCTTAGAACCAAATTAGCATCAACTTAAAATTTATAGGACAAGAATTGCACAGATCTAAAATTGTAGGACCAAATTTGCAAAAAAGGCAAAATATACTATACTAAAATCATAATTTTAAAAGTTATGGGACTATTATTGCAACACCCCTATAGATGTAGGTCTACTTTTGCATTTTCCCCTACTTTTATTATACCGCTTTAAAAGTAAAGTTGACTTTAGAATTTAGGTGTAAAGTAACTACGATATACAAATATTTGCTGCTTAGAGTGGTCCCACTTACCTACTAATCCCATTTGTCATTTGATAATAATCAAAGGAGATTTCGGTAATTTCAGACACCCATAGTGGCCTAAATATTGGGTGGCCCAGGTGGAATGCCACCAATCCCCACCAACTACTGAACTACAGCCACCAAACCCTTGGGATATTTCCCACCAGAAATTTTTTACTTTGTCGAAATTACCCCACAAATCAAGTGATTAACCCAGGCAATTATCAGGCGCGTGTGAGAGACGCTCACCGAACCCTGGCCTAGGATTTCGTCCACGTACATGCTCATAAACTTACTATATTTATCGAAAGAATTTAGTATATCAGAATTCAGAACTTGCAATTAGTGGTGGCCTGGTGGGTCATCCAGAAAATCTTTTGCTATCATTGTGTTTAAAAAGTCATTAAAGGCCATTGCAGGCGGCGGGCGGTGGAAAGTGGCCAGCGCCAGGAAGCTGCGAGGCTGGCGGGACTTTAAATATATATACAATTATATGAATAATTTTCATAATACTTTATATTTCTATAAATGATATTTAAATTGTTTTTGAGCAGATCGATATTTAAACTTTAAATTAATTCAACACCAATAATCTAATAAAATTATAAATTATCTAAAATACAATACATTAACAAATATTGCATTGATTTATATAATATCAAATTATTAATCGAAAGATTTCCAGACCCTAAAATTTTATTTTATTTTATTATTAAAAAAATTATATATATTTAATTTCACTTAAACTGAATTTTGGAGTCGTCGGTGCTACTTTCACTAGTTAGAGTCGTTTTGTTAGGATTTCGGGAAAAAAAAAACATATAGGGCGCCTAGACCGCCTAGACGCCGCCTAAGCCCAGGACCACCTAGGCAAAAATCAGGCCCCGGTGGCCGCCTAGGGGATTTTAGAACACTGGCTACCATAAGTACGTCTTACTAATTTCTATGAATTTTTTTTTGTTTTTGCATAAGAATCCACAAAAATATTATTCACATAATATTTTTATTTATTTCAAATTCTCGTAGGATAAAAAAGTAGCCTCTCGGGCCAAAGGCAAAAATTGAGGCGGTCTTGTGTCCGGTTTCTTATGGCCTAATGGACTGAGCCAAAAAAGCCAATTTTTTTCGGGTCTTTAAATATAGACCCAACTCGGTCTTTTTATTGTGTCGGGACGAAATTGACAACTCTAACAAAAGTATGAGTAATTATTGAGAAAATATATAATAGGAATGATGTTCGCATTTTTATTCTCTATGTAAATCCATTGGTTTTCCATTGGATTAATTTATCATATTTGAATTGAAAGGTTAATACAATCTTCAATATTTATTAGGACGAAAAAACAATTTTCAATCAATACGCAACAAACACTAGAACCCCACTTCTTCATCCTCTAAATGGAGGATGGGGGCGAATATCATTTATTTTTGTTTGATCATTATTTTTATGTTTTCCTATTATATGAGAGTAGCGTTTTCTCTTTTATAGAAGTGGACCTCTTTTCTCTTGGTGAGTAAAAGTTTTTTTTTTTCGTACATCTCTTTTGAGAGTATTTTTATCCGATCATATAAAGATTATTTGGGTTGAGTTAGACTATGAGACTCTAGATTTTTGGTCGTCCGCTTATGTATGTGGTTTTAGTGGGAAACCTTTATATCTATCTATTTCCATTCATGAACTTCACCACTATTTATGTACAAAATTTCATCCATATTCTATACATAAAACTTGTCATGCTTATATACATCAATACATACTTGGAGTCCAAATGATCATCACACTTGTACCAAAAAACAGTTACTTGAAAGCAATAATGTTGGTCCACATTTTGATAAGTATCGTAACATTTACTAGATTTTTATCGCATATAATGTGACCAACAAGTGTTGGGATGAATTTAATTATACTAAATGCATGCTTAGAATAAATCACATGAATAAACTTTTTGTCGACTAGCTTTTTTTTTTTTTTTTTACTCCGACCTCATTTTCTCTCAAATTTTTTTTTTTTGGTTGTTCATTGTTAAAGGGTGATTTTTGGTCATTTTTGATATGAAATCACCTTATCTACATCCATTTTATCAATTTATTTTTATATAAGTGTTTTTTCCAACATAAATCGGGTTATTTGTTTATTTTCTCATATGTGATTTTGTTGTTTGGTGCGGCGTTTTTGTTTGATGCCATCTTGTGCGGTATCTTTTCTTGTGTGACGATTGCGGACAATCAAGGTTTTGATCCCATGAGCTAACGAATCGTTGTGATCTTTAGCATGTTGCAGATCTGAAAGCTTAAAGCCTATAACTTTAAAAACTCTATATATAGCGTCTAGAATACTCATGATTCAAATTTGCAACATGCTGAAATGTCTAATCTGATTTGTTAGCTCTGTCAGATCAAAACATTGCTTGTCTGAATCATTTACACAAGAAAAAATACTGCACCAAGACGGCGACAAACCAAAGCCGCACCAGACTGCAAAATCACAAACAAGAAATTAAATAAATAAGTCAGGTCTATGTTGGAAAACCACTTATATAGAAAATAAGTTGATAAAAAAAAAGATGTAGATGAGGTGATTAATTTCATGTCAAATTTAATGGCCAAAAATCATCGCTTAACGACTTAACGACACAAAAAAGAGAAAAAAAAAAGAGAGAGAGAGAGAGAGAGAGAGAGAGAGAGAGAGAGAATTTGAGATAAAATGATCAGGCTAGACAAAAATTATTCATCGGACCATTTATTTCAATAATTTGATGTTTTAATATGCCAAATATATACAATTTATGTTAAACTTATATTTAAAAAAATGTATTATATATTTAATATGTGACTACGATATCTAATACAAAAATATATATATTAAAACTAACTATGTGAAAGGAAAATGGGTTTGACCTATAGCACTTTAAATGCTAATCAACGTGTAAGATTGAATATTAAAATTTCTTCCCGTCCCATGTGAGGGTCTCCAAATCTTTACGGCCTTTTCTGTCTTTTAATAAAATAACTAAATTAAATTTATATTTTTTTAAAAAAAAATATCCGATTCACCCCATTGGCGCATGTTTAATCTTTTGTTTATTTTTTATTTCAGTATATAATATTATTTATATTTTAAGTATTTTCCAAAAAAATTAAAGTTATCTTAAAATATTTATTTAATATCTTGGGGAAATTAGGTAAAATACCCTCTTTTTGGTAAACATACCACAAAATACGCTCAAATCATTTTTGTACCTATTTTTTTTTTTTTTTTATGCTCCCCTGCATATTTTTTGATTATTTTTACTTTTGTTTTTTTCGTTTTTTGTTCCTATTGCTTCATATGTTGTATATGTTGTTTCGATGTTGTTTAAATTTGTTTTGTTGTTTCTATGTTAATTCGATTTGTTGTTCCGATGTTTCAAAACAACTTTTACCTATTTTTTATATTATTTTTTGTTCATATATTATTTTGTACATTGTTTCTATTGTTTTGGTGCTATTCTATAATAATTACAATCTTTGTTTTAATAATTTTTTGTTGTTTTCATGTAGTGTTCAATGTGTAAATACAAATTTTCCCTATTCTTAAGCTCTTTTATTCATGTGGTGTTTTTAATATTTTGTTTCTAGGTTATTTTCATACCATTTTTAATGTTGTTAGATGTTTCTTTGTTGTTTCCATGTAGTTTTCGATGTTTAAATACAATTTTTACCTATTTTTAACTCTTTTTGCTCATATGGTGTTTTCTATATTATTTCTGGTTTGATTCTATATTATGTCCATTTTTTTATGTTTTCATGCATTAGATCAAAAATTCAATTGTGTTTTTCTTATTCATGTTATTTCTATAATATTTTTAATTCGTTTGGTTTTAATATATGTTGTTTTATGTGTACATTTCTTGATTTTTTTTATAAGACTTCGAGTATAAAATGGATTATTTAACGGGGGAAAAGTTTATTTTTTCACTGAAATTTTATTGAAAGAAACATGTCCGAAATAAAGAGTAAATAGATAAAAAGTAGCCACATAGGATAGGCCAACTTCTTTTCTAACCAAACATATAAAAACTATCTTTTTCTACTCACTTTTATGGTTCTTTTACTCAAATACCTTGACACTTGAATACAAAAAAGCAAAAAAAAATAGGTGGGAAAATAAAAAGTAGGTGGGGTCATAGTTCTCTCTCACATAAAATATATTATCTTTATTTTCAGATATTTAACACAATTTATAGTTTTATTAAAATAAATTCAGATTTTTATAAAATCATTTAGTATAAAAAAAATAATTTTTTGAAATTTTTTTGAGTATTATTATTTTATAATTTAAGATTTTTTAAATAAATGGCAAATGTTTAAAAAAAAGTGTATAGTTTTTTTTAAAAAAAAATCATATTTAATATTTTATAATTTTTTCGATTTTAAAATAACGTCGATTCTTTTTTTATTTTTTTAAACTAATTATCGTGTTTATTATATGTTTAAAATAATATTTCATAACGTGTTATAATGTAACACGTTATAATATATATAACACGTTATAATATTATAACACGTTATAATGTAACACATTATGATATATATAACACATTATAATCTATAACATGTTATAGTATAACACGTTATAATGTATATAACATGTTATAATGTAACGTGTTATAATATATATAACACGTTATAATGTAACACGTTATGATATACAACATGTTAATGTAACACGTTATAATATTATAACACGTTATAATGTAACATGTTATATTTAATGTGTTATAATGTAACACGTTATAATATATATAACACGTTATAATATATAACGTGTTATAGTATAACACGTTATAATGTAACGTGTTATAATATATATAACACGTTATAATGTAACACGTTATGATATACAACGTGTTAATGTAACACGTTATAGTATATATAACACACATAATATATAACATGTTATAATGTAACACGTTATAATATATATAACACGTTATAATGTAACACATTATAATATAATGTGTTATAATGTAACACGTTATAATATATAACATGTTATAGTATAACACATTATAATATATATAACACATTATAACTTATAATGTAACACGTTATAATATAACATGTTATAATATATATAACACGTTATAATGTAACACGTTATGATATATAACGGTTAGAATGTAACACATTATAATATATATAACACGTTATAAATCGAAAAATTTTGGTAAAATAAAAAGTGAAAGTAAAGAGAAAAGAAAGTGAAAGTAAATTAGGGGTGTTTCGGTCAATTTGGGTATAAAAGTAGTATTTTTAAAAGGTAGGTAGAAAAGAGTTTTCTCTATCCAAAGTGGCTAGTTAAAAAATTTTCCCATAATCTTGATACAACAATGTAAAAATATCCAAAAATTAGCGGGAGCGTAAATTTGTGTAAAAAATGGGCAGGAGAAAAAATTTGGGCAAAAAATAAGATCGAGAAACGTAAAAGACATCGACATTATCTCTAAAAAATGGGACAATTGTATCAAAAGCCCTAATATCTTTGGGTCGTGAGTCCTCAAAACCTTAACAGAGGGTCTCAACAAACCCACCCTAAATCGCCGTTGCCATGCTTATTTTTCCCTATTTATTTCTCTTCATATAATAATTATAAATATTGCATTTAACTCATGCAAATATTTCACATTAATAGGCTATAGGAGTGGGCTGGGAATGCTATACGTGCAAACAATAAACATGGGCTACATTCGAATCCCCTTAATCGTCCTAGAGGTGTAAATGAATCGAGTCAAGTTGGACATAATATTGTTCAAACTTGTTTGAATTTTTATCGAGCTTTAAAAATTATATTTGAACCTGGTTTGATAATCGAGTCGAGCTTGAACGCAGCTTTACTCAAATTGAACACTTAATCGAATTCAAGTATTTTGATATTTTTACATATATTATATGTATCTTTTCAATAATCTAGTTGAGCTCGAAAGGACTTTATATTTTATCGAGATAAAATGTTGTGTTTATAACAAAACAAACTCAAATAAGCTTTTAACTATGGATCTCTAATCAAATATTGAATATCTTGTATCCATTTCCACCTCCCTTGTTTTTGTTGTGTCGAATGATTTCAACTTGCCTACAACTAAACCTGTACTGGGCCACGTCCACCGACAAAAGATATGTGGTTGTTTATTGCTGTATTTTATTTTTTATTTTATATTTTGTTTTCCAAATCTTCTCTTTTAATGTTCATTTTGCTTTTAATTAAATTCATAAAATCGGAGAACGATGATGATACTGCAATAGTACAAGTTACAACTGACCAATCTATTAAAGTGTCTCGTGTTTTAGAAAGTTGCTCCTTGGAACATAATTTTATGGGATAATTACAAAAATACCCTTAAAGTTTGGGCTAATTACAAAAAAAAAAAAAAAAAAAACAAAGGGTTTTGAAAAATACAAAACCCCTCTTGAGATTTGAGTCAGTCTTAATTTTAAGGGGGTAATTGTAATTTTTCTATAAATGTTAGGGGAGTTTTTGAAATATTTTTTTACTTATTAAGGGGAAAATATAAGATAGAATCAAACCTCAAGGAGTATTTTTAATTTTTAAAAATATTTGGGTTTTTTGTAATTAGCCCAAATATTAGGGATGTTTTTGTAATTATCCCTGATTTTATTGAAAAAGAGCTTGTTTTTTTTTTTCTTGTACATGTTTTTTTTTTTTCTTTTTTGGATTAGATAAAAAAACTTACTTTTAGTGATATGAAATATTATCATAAATAATTAAATAATCAATTATAGAAGATTTACTCTCATATTTTGATTAACATAACTTAAGGAGCGTTTTCAAATGTCAACTTCTACTTCTATTTGATATAATTTAACCAAAATCTAAAAACAAGAGAAAAGCACTTCTATAACTATTCATAAACATCTTTTAGTTTATTCAATTTTTAGCTTCTGTTTATGAATATTATCAATTTCGATTTTCAAATACTTTTCACTTCTGTAATAAATCATTTTCTTAGCATATGTTTTTGCGAATATTCCCTTATTAATTAATAGATACAAAGCTTGTATTGCCGCTAAAATGATGAAAACAATTCCTCTCCGCGCGTATTTAGAATATGAATTATATGAATTTGCAAGTCGGGATTCTACTTGCAACACGAACAAATAGCTAAAGCATCCTGGATTGTCCAAGAATCATCTCTCTAATGATTCCTGAGTGAGAACAACTACTAATAGAAAGTATGTAAAATAAATTGCATACCTTCTAAATAACATGGAGTGGAAACATACTTTCTATTAGTAGGTATAATTGCCCAATATAAATAGTGAGTTGGACGTAAACTCACCTTCTATTAGTAGGTATAGTTGCCCAATATAATTTCCGGTCATTTTTACTCACCTTCTAATTGACTTATGGGGTCGACACAAAATAGTGAGTTAAGGATATAATTGCACAATATTCCCGGAAAAAAAAATATTTACGTTTTCGGGCTTTTTATGCTTTCACATTTTTTCGGACATTTTTATTCTACCACCAATTTTTTTCTGGATTTTTTTACGTTATTTTTTCAAGATTGTTTCTAAGTTGTTTCATCTAATAAAATTTGGTGAAAAATAATTTATGCTCTCATTAAATAATCAATTGTATTACTCAAAATCTTAAAAACAATCAAGACATATACACATAAAACAATACATATTGAAACAAAATACATTGAAAATAATATAGAAACAATACATGGATAGAAAAACACAATCAAATTTTTGATCTCTCATACATTGAAAACATCGAAAACACGGAAAGAACTAAAAACAATAGAAACAATATATAAACAATTTAGAAACAAGTAGAAACAATATAGCAAATACCAAGTGAACAAAAAGAGAGCTTAAAAATAGGTAAAAACTACATGAAAACAACAAAGAAACATACGAACAATATTAAAAACAGTATAGAACTAACCCAAAAAAAATTAAACAATATAAAAAACACCACATGAACGAAAATAGTTTATAAAATAAGCGAAAACTTTATTGAGACATTGAAAACTACATGGAACAACAAAGAAATATCGAACAATATTCAAAATATTATAGAAAAATAACTCTTAAACAAATAAAAACATATATAAAACAACGCATGAACAATAAGAACATAAGAAATAGGTAAAAGTTGTATTGAAATATCGAAACAACTAAGAAATAAATATAAACACCACCTAAACAACATAAATAACACATAAAATAATACAAGAACAAAAAAAATTGAAAAAAAAAGTAAAAATGATCGGAAAATATGCTAAAAAGTCAAAAACATCAATTATGAGCATACAAAAGTGAGTTGGACGTAAACAATGTCATTTTTTTTTCCTAAAAAGATGGTATTTCGAGGAATTTCTCTAATACGTGAGTAACGTGACTTGGGATTTGGGCACGCACATGTATTGGACGAAATTAAATCGACATAAGTATAGAAGTGATGCACACCAAATAGATAAAAATATTTTTTTTACTTTTTTAAAAGAAAAGAAAATTTTCAAAAACTAAAATATATGTTTACGGTAAATAATTTTCAACCCCGCCCTGAATTTGAAAAAAAAATGTTAATAACAAAAAAAAAGATCTATTTAAGATAAGTGTGTGTTGCTCGCATAATAGAATCTCAATAGAATTTTTCGTTAAAATAATAACAAATTTAGGATGATCGATAATGAAATATTTTTATAAGTGGCAAAGTGCAAATGCTATATTTCAAAATAATTATGAAATTATACTTACTATGTATCAAAACTTTATCCTGCCAACTATGTGTTGCATCAGCATACAAGAAAACCTTCCAAAAAATTTATGCTCATTACAACTATTTTATCCTATTCTTTCATCTTCAACATTTCAATACACTTAAATTTAGATTTAAATTTCGGAAAAAGCATATTGTTCAATCCAATATGCTTTGAAACACATATTGTCATTTTATACCCTAAAAATGAACTTAAATTTGACACTAAATTAGGGGTGACAATCCTTATATGATATGAAAACACGCCACGAACTCGTTTAAGCTAATCGAGAAACACGAAACACGACTATTGTCTAAATCATAGTTATTTTATATTTTATTTATTTTTTAATTTATTTTGAAAGATAACCCTAAATCAATCTAAAACCAAACACGAACCCAACTCGACTGGGAATTCACTTATCCCTACACTAAATTAGAATATTGGCATTTGCATGCCATTAAAAGACAAAAACATCCTTAACCACATCTCCTAACTTATGACACGGACCAATTCCCATAGAGATCTCCCACATCAATTTCAGAAGTTGGTAAGCTTACCAACTTAGCGCGTCGACTCACGCTCCTCAAAACGCGCGTCGACTCACGCTCCTCAAAAACGCGTCACCTCCACTACCCCGTAAAAATTCACAGAAATCGCCATAAAAGATAAAAAATACATAGAAAAAAACAACTCCTCAGATTTCACTTTTCAAGATCTACCCACCAATCCCCTCAGAGTATCATTTCTTCTCTATAAATAAGACCACCCATCCATCTCCTGAACTCGCGTCTTGCCCTTCATCTCTCTCGACCTCTACCAGAAACCAGTCTCTGTGCTCCGCCTCATTTTCCTGAAGGTAAGCACCCGAGTCCATCGCAGCGTTTTTCTCTGTGTCCGTTTTATGTTCATTTTTTGCTAAATTCTCAATCTCCTGTGACAATTCTTTCCAATCCATTTGGTGTGTTGTTTCACCATTTCTAATATTTGAACTGACCTCGTGAAGTTTCTGTGTTAATTCGCTTAGATCTATTGGTAATAGTCTTTTCCTTACGTCGTTTGCGTGATCTGATGAAGTTTTTGTTTCTTTTTCTGTTGCTTAATTGTCCCTGTTTTCGTAGTCGATCAAACAAATTATGCTGTGTTTGTTTTTATGTTCATATATGTTGTGAATGTGCTTACGTGGCGTTTGAAACGGCTTTATTATTGGGTGGCGGGGAGGGGGTTTGGGTTAATATTGTGAAGATAAGCTTTAAATGGTATTTGTTCGGGCGTTGTGGAACTTTGCTAGATCTGGATTCGGAGCTTTTAATCTGATTAGATCTGAAATGAAGGGGATACTGAGTATCATTAATTCGGTTAAATCGGTTTGCATTGTCTCACACTTTCGTGTTATGAACATGTAACTTTAATTCTGTTCTTCGATCTGGATTTCTTTATTTTTAAGTTGTGGATCTGAGAGTTTGGTTAGTCTAGTGTAGGTCATGCATTTCAATCTATGGTTGCATTTGATTTTTGAAGTTTTTTCCTTCTTAGTCGATGTTCATGTTAGTAAGCTTATGTCGGAGGTTCATCTATGTGGATTATATATGTTTTAATTAAATTTTTTTGTATAAGATAATGACCGACAAACCAGTTGCACGTGAGTAACGTGACAAATGAAGGTTGAGAACTTTTTTGTTTGGGATCTGATTCATTTGATACTAATTGAGGATCTAGTTCGTTTATCCTTTTCTACCTGTTTTTCTGGACATGTTTGCATGCTATTTAGAATATGATAATTATCTTGTGAATTTATGTGATTTAATTGACTGAATTTGGTATTTCAGTAAAATGGCATCCCACATTGTTGGTTATCCCCGTATGGGCCCAAAGAGAGAGCTGAAATTTGCTCTGGAATCTTTCTGGGATGGCAAGAGCAGTGCTGAGGATTTGGAAAAAGTGTCAGCTGATCTAAGGGCATCCATTTGGAAGCAGATGTCTGGTGCTGGGATCAAGTACATTCCAAGCAACACATTCTCATACTATGATCAAATGCTTGATACAACTGCTATGCTTGGTGCTGTTCCCCCAGATACAACTGGACTGGTGGTGAGATTGGTTTTTCCACTTACTTTTCCATGGCCAGAGGAAATGCTTCCGTTCCTGCTATGGAAATGACCAAGTGGTTCGACACCAACTAGTAAGTGATGGATCATCTCTCAAAAGTTCTATTCCCCTACACTCCTGATGTGTATATAATTTAATTATGTTGGTTTATCAATGCAGCCACTTCATTGTCCCTGAATTGGGACCTGATGTCAACTTTTCTTATGCTTCCCACAAAGCAGTTAATGAATACAATGAGGCTAAATCGGTATGAGCTCTGCAAATCTCCTGCTCTGTTCCCAATTTACCCAGTAAATAGAAATAGTTATGAATTATTCTAATGGAAATGAATCCCCTGCATCCTACTTATTACTACTTGTTTTAGTGTTAGATCCATAGTGAATATCTCTTTTCTATTCAGATGTTTGCAATGGTTTATTAGTCACCTGATGAATTTCTTGTTCTCTCACTCAGCTCGGTGTTGATACCGTACCAGTACTTATTGGCCCTGTCACATACTTGTTGCTCTCTAAACCTGCCAAGGGTGTTGAGAAAACTTTCCCTCTTCTCTCTCTTCTTGACAAAATTCTTCCAATCTACAAGTAAGAAAAATCTTAATCCATGTTTTCAGTAACTTGATGTCCTCACCATCTACATTATGGTTGCATATGGTATTTAAATGTATTACATTTGGCAGGGAGGTTATTGCTGAGCTGAAGGCAGCAGGTGCTTCATGGATCCAGTTCGATGAGCCCACCCTAGTTTTGGATCTTGAGTCTCACCAGTTGGAAGCATTCACCAAGGCTTATGCTGAACTGGAATCATCTTTGTCTGGCCTTAATGTTCTAATTGAGACTTATTTCGCTGATGTCCCTGCGGCTGCATTCAAAACCCTTACCTCACTGAGTGGAGTTTCTGGTTTTGGTTTTGATTTGGTTCGTGGAGGCCAGACCCTTGATTTGATCAAGGGTGGATTCCCTTCTGGAAAATACCTCTTTGCTGGAGTTGTTGATGGAAGGAACATCTGGGCTAATGATCTGGAGGCATCTCTGACCGTCCTGCAGGCTCTTGAAGGCATAGTGGGAAAGGGTATATTGGCTAACACTTATTACTAGGTTTAAGTTTCCTTTTATGGTGGCTCATTTTTTCTTCCATTTTTGTTCTGCAGACAAGCTTGTTGTGTCCACCTCCTGCTCACTTCTCCACACCGCTGTTGATCTTGTAAATGAGCCTAAGCTGGACCAAGAAATCAAATCATGGCTCGCATTTGCAGCACAAAAGGTTGTTGAAGTGAATGCTCTTGCCAAGGCATTGGCTGGTGAGAAAGATGAGGTAAATGTCGCAACTAATGTGATGCAGAAGGCATTTTACAGTACTAAATCTTTTTTAGTTAAATACTGATATTAATACAGTACGATAAAGTTACCTGCAAATCATTTTCCATTAATTCTTGGTTCTTTTTTATTTTGGCCACATTATTACTAAACATAGACATTCTCGGCTGTTCTTACTTTTCAGGCGTTCTTCTCTGCCAACGCTTCGGCTCAGGCTTCCAGGAAATCCTCTCCAAGGGTGACTAATGAAGCTGTCCAAAAGGCTGTAAGTGATTTAATCTTCGTATTGGGAGTTAGAACTCTTTGCCGCTAATATGTAGTGTGCTTACAATCCGTTTTTTCTTTTGTTAAACCAGGCTGCTGCTTTGAAGGGTTCTGACCATCGTCGTGCTACAAATGTGAGTGCCAGACTCGATGCGCAACAGAAGAAGCTTAACCTTCCAATCCTCCCAACCACCACTATTGGTTCCTTCCCTCAGACCATTGAACTCAGGAGAGTCCGCCGTGAATACAAGGCCAAGAAGTGAGTGGTTTTTGCTTGCCATTTACTTTTTAATCTATACACGCATTGAGATCTGTATTCTGAAGATACAATTTTTCTTTGTAGGATCTCTGAGGAGGAGTACATCAAGGCTATCAAGGAAGAGATCAACAAAGTTGTCAAGCTTCAGGAAGAGCTCGATATTGATGTTCTTGTTCATGGAGAGCCAGAGGTAAGCCAATTTGAATCCTAATCTGTGAAAACAGCTGATATGTTACTGTCTTTGATGTTAACGAATACAAGCTAAAAATTGTATTCTGATTTCTGAAGTATTTGTTGTAATAATATCTTTTGGATGTTTGAATTCCAGAGAAACGATATGGTTGAGTACTTTGGAGAGCAATTGTCGGTTTGCCTTCACCGCAAATGGATGGGTGCAATCTTATGGATCTCGATGCGTTAAGCCACCAATCATTTACGGTGATGTGAGTCGCCCCAAGCCAATGACTGTCTTCTGGTCTACTGCTGCCCAGAGCATGACCAAGCGCCCAATGAAAGGAATGCTTACTGGTCCTGTTACCATTCTCAACTGGTCTTTTTACGAAATGACCAACCTAGGTATAATTATCCCTCCCTATATATTCTGTCAGAACGGATAGACCGTTTCTTTCTTCATATTCAGAACAACACTTAAATTTTTATTTCTTGGTTCACAGGTTTGAGACCTGTTATCAGATTGCTTTGGCCATTAAGGATGAAGTTGAGGATCTTGAGAAGGCGGGTATTACCGTCATCCAAATTGATGAAGCTGCATTGAGAGAAGGGTTGCCCCTCAGGAAGGCTGAGCATGCTTTCTACTTGGACTGGGCCGTACACTCTTTCAGAATCACCAACGTTGGCGTTGAGGACACCACCCAGGTGCTTTCTTCTTGTCCTTTCGCTCAATGTCTTAATGTATTTTTCCTTGATTTTAAGGGTAACTTGCAAAACCTGCCCCTGACATCTAGCCTAATTTTTTAAAGATCCAGTTATTGAAATTACATATACTCTCTTAACTCTTTATGTATTAGGTTAATTACAAAAACTACCCCTGAAATTTTGGTTTAATTGTAAAAAAAATCTAGAGATATTTGAAAATTACAAAAAAAAATCCCATGAAGTTTGCTTATGTTTTTAATATAAGGGTGTAATGGTAATATTTTTGCAAATATAAGGTGGGTCTTTGAAATATTTTTGGTTATGAAGTGGGGTAAAGTGTAAACAGAATCAAACCTCAAGGTTTTTTTTTAAGTTTCCAAACAAAAATGTTTTTTTTTTGTAATTAACCCAAATCTCATGGGTGGTTTTTGTAAATATCCCTATTACAGAGATTTGTATTTAGTTGCACATAACCCATCTTGAGGGCGTATTCGTGTAATTTGTAAAATGTGAACAAATATTAAGAAGATATTTGTAATTTTAAAAGATAATGAGTTTTTTTTTCCCTTTTGTAATTAAATTGAATCGCAAGAGTATTTTTTATAAGGGATAATTATAGAAAACTACTTGAGGTTCGAGCTAATTACAAAAAAATCTTGAGATGTTTTGAAATTATAAAAAGTCCCATCAAATTTGCTTTCGTCTTAAATTTAAGGCCGGGATTGTAATATTTTTATCACTATCGGGGATTTCAAAATGTTTTTTTTGTTAAAGGGGATAATAAAGATAGACCAACCCTTAAAGGGTTTTTGGCAATTTTCGAAAGCCTCTAGGTCTTTTTGTAACCTCAGGATTTTTTTGTAATTATCCCCTTTTATGATTAACGTAATTTTAACTAGGCCAATGGATACATTTTCTGTTTTGCTAACATTTTTCGCCGGCAACCGACAGATCCACACCCACATGTGCTACTCCAACTTCAACGACATCATCCACTCCATCATCAACATGGATGCTGATGTTATCACCATTGAGAACTCACGATCAGACGAGAAGCTCCTTTCCGTCTTCCGTGAAGGAGTTAAGTACGGTGCTGGAATCGGGCCCGGTGTGTACGACATTCACTCTCCAAGAATCCCATCGACAGAAGAAATTGCCGACAGAATCAACAAAATGCTTGCTGTCCTTGAAACCAACATCCTGTGGGTGAACCCTGACTGTGGTCTCAAGACCCGTAAGTACACTGAGGTTAAGCCAGCCCTTGAAAACATGGTTTCTGCTGCTAAGCTTCTCAGGACCCAGCTTGCCAGTGCAAAATGAGCCATTTTAATGCCAACCTATTTTCTTGAAAGTTCAACAAATTTAAAGAATATGTTTTTCTGATCATTTGATGAAATAACTGTGGTTTATGATTTTTATTCAAGTAGGTATAGGCTGCCCTGTGGGCATTTTTTTTTTTTTTTTTTTGTGGTGTTCGAAGTATTATTATATTTTCTGTATTTGGAGGGATACGGTGGCTGTGTGTGGAAGGCTATTAAAATGTTTACGTGTATCCGATGGTTGGGAATTGAAGAAATTATTATCTTCAGAATTTGACCCATTGTTTTTTCTCTTTTCTTTATGTACTTAGTACTTACTAGTTTCATTTAGGTAGGGGTGATAATTCCTAACACGACACGAATCCGACCCGAAGTTACTGAGAGAAATACGAACAAGAACACGACTGGCACGATGTTACTAATTTGTCTAAAACATAAATATTTTATATTTTAATTAATTTTGGATGTATTTTAAGTATAACTCGAAATCAATTTGAAACCAAACACGAACCTGACTTAATGATTCGAATTGCCACACCCACGTTTGGGTCGGGGCTGTTACCAGGTTTGTTTTCAGTCACCTCCTTAAATTGATTTTTGCCTTCAATTAATTTCTTATCTTTTGACAGAAAATTTTGAACTTAATAATCAATCCATGCCATTTAGGTAAATTCCATGCCACCCAACTTAAGTTGCCACCCAACTAGTGTAGTGGTGATGAACCCACTTGAGTAGCTACTCAAGTGGGTGGCATGCAATAGATCTCCATCCAGATTCCATTAATACTTAACAGGGTGTTTGACTGAGCGACATGTGCAAATGAATTGCTAACTGCAATTTAGAATGATAAACAACAAACATATAGGCTAGACATGAAGATGTAGACTGTGGGCCTGTTGGCATTAAAGTCCACATGAGTAACAGGGCAAATTAGAAAAAATTCTTTGTTTTTTTCCCCAAAATGACAGTATATTCAATACTCAAAATAAAATTATACCTCGATCAGACTAGTAAAAAGAGCCACCTTAATCACACACACACATATATATATATATATATATCAAGGAAAAAACTCCGCAAGTGAGAAAAAACAATCACCGAGGAAGAAGAACAAGACTCAAAAGAAAAGAAAGCAAT
This sequence comes from Rehmannia glutinosa, assembly GCA_016081115.2. NCBI lineage: Eukaryota > Viridiplantae > Streptophyta > Magnoliopsida > Lamiales > Orobanchaceae > Rehmannia > Rehmannia glutinosa. The sequence continues at coordinate 237,911 of JABTTQ020002036.1, forward strand.
TCGACATGAGACTAAACCGCCCCATAAAGAGGACTAAGCACTCTCAAGGGAGACCTACAATCGAACCAATTTGGGTATGAGATACATCGCGCATGATGACGCACCGCAAAGAAGTAAATTACCGACTTACCTACGAGTTGCGCAAATCAACCGAAAAATAAAGATATCAACAAAAAAACAAGAAAATTCAACAAAATGAAACTTGAAAAAACGAAAAACAAAAAAAAACAAAAGATAAAAAAAGATAAAAATGCCTCTCCCTTACCCAGATTTACTGCCGCAACCCATCGCTTTCAACCGGCTCCGACTCGCCTCCACGAAGTATAGGGATGACAATGGGGCGGGGCAGATCGGGTATCTAAAGCCCAAACCCACTCTTTCCTTAGAACAGGCGGGGGTGACCGTTTGCGTCACAGGCGGAGATGAGGCGGGCGGGTCAACCGTCCTGCCCCAAATTAAATAATTTTAAATAAAAAAAAATAAAAAAATAAAAAATTAATATATTTATAAAATATTCTTTATAAATGCTAGATATAATATTAAAAGATAAATTACATTATAATATATATTATATATGCAAAATATGTAATAAGTATATTAAAAAGAAAATAGACGGGGGCGGGTACTCGCGGGGCGGGATACCCAGACCCGCCTGCCTCCGGGTCATGGGGCGGACGTCCCAAAAAGGCTGTGCAGGGTGGGTACCCGCAGGTCAAGACAAAATTATCATCCCTAACGAAGTAATCCCAAAGTCCAAATATAACTCATAAAAAGAAAACGTCGCGAAGATGGAACCCGACCGGCGACCGAAATTTTCGACCACCGCTGGACGTCACAAACGACCGGCCATCGCTGCCCTCCAACAGGAAGCATGGAGGGAAAAGAGGGAGGGGCGACTGAGAAATGGGGGAGGGAGGGGAAGTTGGGTTGTACTTTGTGTGTTAGAGTTTTAGAGATGAAGAAGAGAAAAAGAGTTGAGAGAGAGAGAGAGAGAGAGGGAGGGGGAGGGAGATACAACGCTGCGAATGAATGAATTGAAACTCTAGTAATTACATTCCAAAAATTCTCTCTAACATTTAGTTTAATTACAAAAACATTACAAAAACTCAAGTTATAACATTTCATAATTACGGAACCTTCTTAGGCTCCATTTGGATTAAAGAATTTGTACCTAAGTAATTCAAATTCATAAAAATAAATCCATTGGAGTTGTTTAAATGAAGTCATCTATAATTGATTTCAAATCATTGGAATCTATGTTTGGAATCATTTTGGAGGATTTCAAATTATTCCTATTTAGAGTTCTTTGAAAATTTTCCCTAAATCCTATCCTCAAATCCAAATCCTTCAATGTAAATGCAATCTTAAGGTATTACAAATTCCCGTTGAGGTTTGTATTTATTTAACTAAGGGTGTAATTTGTGGAATGAAAACAAATATCAGCAAGATATTTGTAAATTTGAATGATAGATGGTTCTTTTTCTTTTGTAATTAGAATGAACCTCAAGGTATTTTTATACAATTTGTAGTTTTCAAGAGCAATTGTAGAGCTTTCCCTGAAAAATACTTCAACTTGATATTGACATGGATTTACTGAATGCCATTAGTAGAAATACAAATCAGAAACATAAAAGAGAAAGTTGATAGTATCTGACACAATCCTCGGAAAATATAAAAAATCAAGAAAACATATTCTAGCAAATCATGACCAGGATCATTCACATCAATGATATATATATTATTGTCTCTATAATAAAGGAGCTTGTTCCTTGTCTGCAAAAGAAAAGAAAAAGGGAAATGGAGATTAGGGTTGTCTTTTAGGGCACCACAAATTTTCAATTTAGTGCACCAAAATGAGTTTCAACAGATGCTATGGGTGTGTATACAATCTGAAGATGTAAAAAGAAGAAAAAAATACAATCTTCCTTTTCGAAAAATCAAGAAAAAAGTATTAATTCTAGAGATAATTACAAAAAACACCTTGAGGTTTTGGGTTAATTACAAAAAATAAAAAACAAAGATTTTTTAAAATTACAAAGAACCCCTTGAGGTTTGATTCCGTCACCGTCTTACATTTTCACACTTCATAAGCATAAAACATTTCGAAAATCCACTTTTGATATTTATAGAAATATTATAGTTACGCCCCTTATATTCAAGACAATCAAAGGGGAATTTTGTAATTTCCAAAACCTCCGAGTTTTTTACGTCAGAATAGCCCAAACCTCGGGAGAGTTTTGTAATTATCCGTTATTTCTACGGACAAAATATTTCAAATCGAAAAGGGCATTATGCAAAATCTCCTTATTTTCTCACGGCCAAATAACGTGACCAGCATACAATCTAAGAAATGGTGGCGCTATTTGTCCCCAAGATTTGATTAATACACCCCACTCTCAAATTTAAAAAAAGATCATAAGTTAAAAAGATCGTGATATACTTACTAAAATAAAAAGTTGTAAATACACCTTTTAAACGCCGAAAAACAACTTTTTTGTTTCTCTTTTTCCCAAAAAAGTTGATATTTTCCCAAAAAAGCTGTTTTTTCCAAAATGCTGAAACAACTTTTTTTTTCCCAAAAACTGTTTCTCTTTTTCCCAAAAAAATTGATTTTTTCCAGTTTTTTTTTTCGAAAAAAGCTGATTTTTTTCAGCTTTTTTTTTTTCGAAATAACGCTGGAAACAACTTTTTTTCCCTAAAAAAAGATTATTTTTTCCAGCTTTTTCCCGAGAAAAAGCTGCTGATTTTTCCAGTTTTTTTCCCCCCAAAAAGCTGTTTTTTCCAAAAACGCTGGAAACAACTTTTTTTTGTTTCTCTTTTTTCCCCAAAAAAACTGATTTTTTAAGTTAAGGTTTTTTAGTTTGGAGGGTAAAATTGGAAATATAAGTATGGTGTATTTAGTAATTAGATGAGTTTGTAAAATAGGGATGGGGTGTATGTAGGAATGTGGTGTATTAATCAAATATTGGGGTGCAAATAGACCACCCTCTAAGAAAATTAGGGGTGGCAATTGGGGTCATCATATCTGTTTTTGTGTTAGGTTTCAAATTAATTTTGGGTTATGTTTAAAATATTTTTTTTTTGGGAAAATTACATGAAATACGCTGTTTTTGGTACACATAACACACAATACACTCATATCACTTTTGTACCTATTTTTTTTCCTTTTGAACTTTTTTTAGGCTCCTGCATATATTTTGATTATTTTTATTTATTTTTTTTTTTTTTGTTCTGCATTGCTTTATATGTTATATATGTTGTTTCTTTATTGTTTCTATGTTGCTTCTTTGTTGTTTTACCTATTTTTATGTTGTTTTTTATTCATATATTATTTTGTACATTGTTTCTATTGTTTCGGTGTTGTTCGTAATATTTTTAATGTTGTTCTAATAATTGTTTTTTTGTTTTAATGTAGCGTTCAATGCGTAAATACGCTTTTTTTTCCTATTTTTAAGCTCTTTTTATTCATGTGGTGTTTTTAATATTTTTACGTTATTTCCGGGTTATTTTGAGACCCTTTTTAATGTTTGTTCCGATGTTTCTTTGTTGTTTCCATACCCTTTTATAAGAGTTCGAGTATAAAATTGATCATTTAACGATGGCAAAATTTATTTTTTCACCGAAAATTTATTAAAAGAAACATGTTTGAAATAATCTTGAAATAAAGCGAAAAAAGTCCGAGAATTTTTTTGGAGCGCGTAAAGTTGTGTGAAAAAAAGGCGGGAGCGTAAATTTGGGTAAAATAGTAGAAGCGTAAAAGGCTAACATTGTCTCCAGAAAGTGGGACATTTGTGTTAGTTTATTTTTTTAAGTTTGGCCTCTGTTAGGTATTCGAACTTGGGCCTCATCATCGCGAGTAGTGGATTTTAACGTAGTGAAAAAGGCTAGTTCAAGTGGCACAAGTGAAAGTCTAAACTAAAGGAAATCACATTTTAATTAACATAAGTTAGGGAGCGTTTTCAAATCTCAACTTTGACTTCTAATTCTACATAACTTAATCAGGATCTAAAAGCAATAGAAACAATGCTTTAAATTTTTGATCTGGTTTTAGTTTCACAAATCATTATCTTTTAACTTATTCAACTTTTAGCTTCTATTTATAAATATTATGAATACTTTTCTATGTAATAATCATTTTATTAGCAAATACTTTTGCGAACATTCCCCTATTAATTAATAGAGAGAGCTTGTATTGCCGCTAAAATCTGTAGTATGAGGTGAAAATAATTTTTCTCCGCGCGTATCTAGAAAGACTAGAATACGATATTTGTAAGTTGGGTTTTGCTTGCAACACGAATAAAAGGCTACCTGGGATTGTCCAAAGGACATCTCTCTAATGATTAAGTCATTAAACATTCATAAGAGCAAACTACTAATAGAAAGTATGTATTATGTAAAATAAATGGCATACCTTCTAAAAATAAGATTGAGCGAATATTTATGTATAATTTAAGCTTTTATGGGCTTATGAGGCCGACATACAATATGTTGGCCCAATTAGGTCTCTTAGGTCACCTAATTTGATTTAAACTTGTGATTTTGGACAAGTAGTAAATTTGGGCATTCATTGGACTAAAATTAAATCACACACACTTATAGAATGATGACATCAAATCGATAAAAGTTCTTTAATTTTTTTAATGAAAGTAATATCAAAAACTAATATATATCAGTTAAACATGTACAACTTAATAACCTTAGGACTGCCATTATTTATTAATTTAGTGAGATATTAAATTAGCAAACTATTAATTTTACTTGTTGTCCTCAAATTGGGACCGACCAAAAATATTATTTAAACAACGTTATTCAACGAATCGAATGACGAAATTTGTAGGAAAAAGCCTAAAATCATTCTCTTTGTTGCTAAAAAAAAAAAAAAGATATATTCAAGATAAGTGTGTCGCCCACAATAGAATGTCAATAATTTTGTATTAAAATTAATAATAATAAATTTAGGAGATAAATGAAATAATTTATATTTTAGTGGCAAATTGCAAATGTTAATTTCAAAATAATAATGAAATTATATGTAAAATGTATCAAAGCTTTATCCTGTTATGCATCGTGTAACACAAATTTCTTGTCTCAAATATTATAAACAAGAAAAAGGTAATACAAATAAAATTTATTGAATCAAACGAAATAAAAGGAGTACAATTCCTAATAATCATCTCGATTCTTCTCTTCAAAAATATAATATTTGAATGTAGATTCATCACCGATCTCATTCGAGCTTGAATTTGAGTGAGATAACGTTAATTCGAGGCTTGACAGCGGCTTAATCCCAAATTAAACGCTGGACTTGAAACGAATCCGCGATGAACGCCTTGAATCACGTCTTGAACACCGTGGATCTCCTTGAATTTTAGACTTCTTGATTTGAGAGAATTCCGCTTTCGCTTAGACTTCTTTCTAGGATTTTTTTGTGTATGAATTATGAAGATGATCTCTATTTATAGGTGTAGAATGGGAATTAATGCCATAATTGCCGATGAAACGGGCGATTTGATTGATCGATTATGATTTGTCTTGCATATCTTGCCATAATCACAAAATTGTGATTTGATTTGATTTGCTTTGATTTATTTATCAAAATATTGATAAATCACTTCCTTTTTTTTTTTGCAAGATTTCACATTGATGGCCAAGATTGAAGATTTCGATACTTGACAATATTTGGTAATAAAATTAGGTGTCTACAAATGGCCCTCGCGATTTGTTCACGGACAATATGTCATGGAGTGAATGAATCGCGAAATTATTTAATTGGGATCAATTTGAAGCACATAAAATGGCGGAGGAGGGCAACCAGGGCTCCCCCCATTATTTTTAAAAATTTTTTTACACTATATTATTTTTTGAAAAACACATTTTAAGTATATTTATATGATTTTTCTTATCCGCCCACCCCATTTTCGCGATTGGCCCACCATGAAAAATTTCCTGGCTCCACCCTTGAGCACATACATAGTTTATACTCATATCAATGAGCTCTTGAATTTGTAGATAGTTTATACTCATATCAAGGAGTTCTTGAATTTGTAGATAGTTTATACTCATATCAAGGAGTTCTTGAATTTGAATTTGGATATGCAAATAGTTCATACGTGTCAAAGAGTTTTCATTTAAACTTGATATATATTGATAGTTTATACTCGTATCAAGGAGTCTTGATTTGGATTTAACATATATTGATAGTTTATACTCGTATCAAAGAGTCTTGATTTGAATTTAACATATATTAATAGTTTCTGATCTTATCAAAGAGTCCTCATTTGAATTTTACTCATATTAAGGAGTGGTCATTAGATTTGAGATATATTGATAGTTTATAATCGTATCAAGGAGTGCTAATTTGAATTTGAGACATATTGATAGTTTATACTTGTATCAAGGAGTAATTGTTTGAACTTGGGATATGGACCTTCTATACTCATGTTAAGGATTGTTGTTAATAGTTTAGGCTCTTATCAAGGAGCACTTAAGAATAATTTATTTGGCATCTTTAGATAGTTTATGCTCGTATCTAGGAGCATTGAGAGGTTGAAGATGGCTCAACTTCATCATCATCATCATCATCATCATTGACATCACTTGGGCATTCTTGTTCATCAACGTTCATGCTTATATCGATGCATATGCACACGTGGCTAATTCTTCAAAAGTTTTCACTTAATCACTTGAAGTATGTAGCATAAACCCCAATTCATTCCTTGGATATACATCTCAATTGCGTAATCTTAAACAAATGATCTTTGCGATTGAGGCTTAAGTTTCTCCAACGATTGATGTAGTCGATGATGACTCTTCATTCAATCGACGTGAATTTGTGAGTTAACGGTCCAGCGTGTGCTATAGAAACCGTTGAGAAATTCTCATTCCAATCGCTGCTCCCAATCACAATTGAATTTGCCCCAAGTCGGCGTACCAATCGAATGCAATTCCCTTCAAAGATCTTACAAATTGCTTCACCAAGTGATCTCCATAAGTCCCAGCGTCATTGCATGTTTCAATGAAGTGAGTCATGTGTTGTCCGGAACCGCCTTTACCATTGAATTGTTGGAATTTTGGAGGTTGATAGCTAATCGGTATTTTCAAATTATCATATGGCTTGACATAAGCTGAAGTTGACTTGGAGCTTTCATCGAACTCTTATTTAATTGTTCCTTTAATGAATTCTTTCACTTGGTCAATTGGAATCATCTCGCAGACGAGACTTTGACTCTTGATTTGAGACTTCTAATTTTCACATGGTTGTTACTTTGTGGACATTTGAACATTATCTTGAGCTTCGACTTGTTTGCCCATCACGCGACTTGAATCAACTTGATCTACTTTGTCCATCAACTTCCTCATGAACATGTTTTGTGAATCCTCTACGGCCCCTTGTCAAGCTTGCAATTTGCTCCTCCGAGTTGTAGTATTTATCACCATGACAGACGCTACATTTGGAGTGAATGAGTGACTTGACGCCGAATGAGGAGTTGATAAAGCGGATGTATCATTCGGATCTCCAACATCTTTGTTTGCGTTGCCCTGAAGTGATTCATCCTCAAGCAATTTCGAGCAAGGGAATGGTTTCCGGGTACTTACAATTTCTTGGATATGACGCCATGACTTCCACTTGTGGCGTTTGAGGTGTTTGATGTAGCAGCTTTAACTATTGTCACCTTGCGATTGGCCATGGTACTTGAGGACTTTAATAAAGAGAAGAGATAAGAGGTATAAACTATACCACCGGGCGTGCCAAAATTTATAATACAAATTATTGTCCGGAAATGTTATAACCAAGAAAAAGGTAATACAAATAAAATTTATTGAATCAAACGAAATAAAAGAGTACAATTCCTAATAATCATCCGATTCTTCTTTTCAAAAATATAATATTCAAATATTCGAAGGTAGATTCGTCATTTGATCTCATTCGAGCTTGAATTGAGCTAAAATAATATTAATTCAAGGCTTGACAATGACTTAATCCCGAATTAAACGCTGGACTTGAATCGAATCCGTGATGAATGATTGAATCGCTCCTTGAACATCGTGGATTTCCTTGAATTTTAGACTTCTTGATTTGAGAGAATTCCGCCTTTTGCTTAGACTTCTTCTCTCGGGATTTTTTGTGTGTATGAATTATGAAGAGGGTCTCTATTTATTGGTGTAGGATGGGAATTCTTGCCATAATTCTTTGGATGAAACGAGGCGATTTGATTGATCGATCATGATTTGTCTTGCATATCTTGCCATAATCACAAGATTGTGATTTGATTTGATTTGCCTTGATTTATTTACTAAAATATTGGTAAATCATTTTTACAGGATTTCACCTTGATGGTTAAGATTGAAGATTTCGATACTTGACAATATATGGTAATAAATTTAGGTGTCTAAAATCAAGTATAGAACAAGACTTGAAAATTCCAAAAACTTAAACGTGACAAAATTATTACAAGGGCTCATTAGAGTCATTACAACTATTTTCTCCTATTCTTTCATCTTCAACATTACAATACACTTAAATTTAGATTTAAATTTCAAGAAAATCAAATTTTGTAGTCCAATATGCTTTCAAACACATACTGGCATTTTATACCCTCTAAATGAATTCTTCAATAATAAAAAGAAACCCTCTAAATGAGTTATAATGGACCCTCGAATTGGGATGGTAATATCTTACACGACATGAAAACACGACACAAACCCGACCTGAAGTTATTGAGAGAAACACGAACGACACGATATTACCGATTTGTCTAAATCGTAGTTATTTTATATTTTAGGGATAATTACAAAAATACTCCCGAGGTTTGACCTAATTATAAAAACCAGGTAACTTTCAAAATTACAAAAAGTACCCATGTGGTTTGATTCTTTGTTAAAATTAAGGAATATACTCGCAATGATTTTATAAATATGAAGAGGGATTTTGATTTTTTTGCTTATAAAGGGTTTAAACGTTAGACAAATAAAACCTCAAGGGGTATTTATTGTAATTTCAAAAATAATTGGGTTTTTTTGTAATTAGGTCAAACCTCAAGGGTATTTTTATAATTAACCCTATATTTTATTTATTTTTGATAGATTCGAGCATAAACAACAATCGACCCTAAAACCAAACACAAACTCAACTTGGTGACCCGAATTGCCACATCTACTCTAAAAGTCTAAATTAGAAATTTGGAATTTGCATACCATTAAAAGACAAAAAATGTTAGAAAATGTTTTTATCTTGATTTTGATGATTTTGTTTAAATATATTTTTACACCAAAACAATAATTCAAAATATTTTCCAAATACTTCAAGTTGATTTTAATGATTTTTACAAATTTTTGGAGTATTTATTGAAGTTTATTTTTGACAAAAATTGGACAACCGGTCGCCCAAGAGGGCAACCCGTGCCTGAAAGTTAAAAATCAAAGCAGAAACAAAACTGAGATTAAAATTGGGCACGGCAACCCGGTCGACCACGAGGTCGACAGTGTGTGGTCGACTCAGGTTGACCAAGAGCGAACAATGTCGCAAATTCAATATCTTCTATGTTCTTGATTTTTGGTTCAGTAACCGATCCAGGGAGAGGTCGACTGGTCGAACCCTAGTCGACCGGTCCAACCCCCTTGGACCGGTCCAACACCCTGTTTAATTATTACAAATATCAAATTAACTTTTTAAACATTCGAATTTTCAATAGGTCAACCGGTCGACCTATTATTTTTGACAAAGACAACATTCTATCCGTTGTTGAGGCAATATATGTCATGATCTACTTTACAATTCTTAACCATTTTTGTAGATCTTTTGATCCTTCTTTTGTAGACAAAATCTGAGATGGAGGAGCCTATATCGGAGATCAATCTTGAAGATTCTCCTATAAATAGATGAAGGCTTTGAAGGATCAAATACAACACACAAGCATTCAAACAATAAGAAAATTCTCAAAGAAACTTCTTATTCTTTTTTGGCATAATTCTTGTTGTATTTTTGAGCCTAGTTTTACACTTTTACATCTTGAGTATTAGGTTTCCTTCTTGATTACACTTGCACTTTTGAGTTATAATATTTTCAAACAAAGTGTAATCTTGATTGTAGTTCTCAATCATCCAAAACAAGACATCCTTGTTAGTGTTCTTGTGGTAAGGACATACTTTGGTGATTTTAGATGTTGAAGATTGTGGTACTCTTCATTGTTGTGAGAAGATTGTGGTAATCTTCATATGTGGTGTTGTAAGAAGAGTGAGGTGCTCTTCAAGGTAAAGGTTTGTAATTGTTTGGTATCAATAAATTTTTTTCTTTTTTCGTAATCCACTTCGGATATACCAGGGTGGTAGAAGATTAGGCCCTAGGTGGGTTGAACTTCTATAAATCAACGTGCATTGTTTATATTCCCGCACTTTCATTTGTTATCATTCTTACATTCAAAAAAGAGGGCAAAAATCGAAAATCGGCATAATCTATTCGCTCCCCTCTAGATTATTGTAGCCACTTGGACTAACAAGTGGTATCAAAGCCAAACTCTTTAGCTAGCTCATTTATATTCTTCGCGAGTAAAGAGGAGATTCATGGCTACGAACAAAAACTAGATCACTCATGGCGCCTCCACCAACAAGCCACCACTCTTCGATGCAAACAATTATGCTTTTTGGAATAATCGGATGGAATACTTCCTACAAGGGTGCATATTTGATATTTGGGATGCGGTCATCGAATGAATCACTCAACCAACAAAGAAAATGGAGGATAGAACCACGGTTCTAAAAAGTCTCAAGGAATTTGATGAAAATGATACGAAGTCCTTCTCTCTCAATGGTAAGGCATTAAATATTTTGTATTGTTCTCTTACGGCTACCAAATATAATAGAATTCGAGGGATAACGGCTCATGAAGTCTGGGAATAATTAGAAACTATTTATGAAGGTAATCGAAAAGGTACAACAAGAAAATTCTCGACAAACTTCTTATTCTTTCTTGGCAGAATTCTTGTTGTATTTTTTTAAGCCTAGTTTTACACTTGCACATCTTGAGTATTAGGCTTCCTTCTTGATTACACTTGCACTTTTGAGTTGTAATTTTCAAACAAAGTGTAATCTTGATTGTAATTCATCATCCAAAACATGACATCCTTGTTAGTGTTCTTGTGGTAAGAATGTAAGTCCAAATGGCTACGCTAATCTAGATGGAGAGTGAATAGATTATGCCCATTTTCTCAATTATGCCCTCTTTTTCGAATCAAACAAGCCAAGACAAGAATGGAAGTGCGAGAAGTAAACAACACACGTCAATTTATAGAGGTTCAACCCACCAGGGCCTAATCTTCTACCACCACAAGATATCCAGGATGGATTTCAAAAAGAAAAAAAGATTTTATTAATTACCACAACATCACCTTACAACACCTCTTTGGAGATTACCACAATCTCCTTCAAGATTACCACAATCTTCTACGGCACCTTGTGAAGATTACCACAATCTTCCACCTTGAAGAATACCAAATTCTTCAACACCTCAAAGAGCCCCACACTCTTCAATAAGAAGATTACCACAATCTTCTTGCACCTAACACCTAGACCCAAGTGTATTCTTACCACAAGAACACTCACAAGGATATCTTGTGTTGAATGATGACCACAAATTCAAGATTACAAATCGATAATGAATAATACAATATTTGAGTGCAAGTGTAATCAAGAAATAAAGCCTAGACCTCAAGATGTGAAAGTGTAAGACCTTAGGTTATTACAACAAGAATATAGAAAATGAAAGAACAAGTATTTGCTTGAGTGTATCTTGTTGTGTTGTATCTCAATTAGTTCACTTGTTGCTTCAAAACTTCCTCTATTTATATGAGATGATTGATCATGGATAGGCTCTCTTTGGGATTGAAAATCTACATAAAAATACAATTAAAATCAAGAATATAGCAGTTAGAAATCAATCCTACAAATTAAGGAAGAATCTCATTGTCAACGACTAGAATTTTGGGGTCAAAATAGTAGGGCGACCGATCGCGTAGAAATAGACGTTGAAAGATAAAAACACAAATTAACACAGGCGGCGACCGGCCGACAGGGGTCCTACCGGTTGACCTGTGTTGGTGATGCAAAAACAATACAGGAGTTGGCAAACATCCAGGCATCGGTCGACTTTGTTGTTGACTGGTCGACATCCGGTCAACCGGTTGACTTCTTGAAAAAATGTCCGTCCTGGTTTTCTGTTTTTCAAAACTCATGGGCAACCGGTCCAACCCGAGACATAAGTGTTGTCCAATTTTTATCGAAAATAAACTTCAAAAATACTCCAAAAATTAGTAAAAACATATTAGTCTTGAGACTTTTAGGTCTCCAAAAATAATTAGAGCTATTTTTAGCTCGACAAGTGTTTACCGTGTGACCCGTTTTACCACAATAAAAACAAGTAGTAATTTTGGGAGCATAATGACCAACATACATAGGGACTTGATTTCTTTTCACATAATTAACAACACTAGGCTTATGATCAAGTCCTTGTTTCAATTTATCACAACTATGAATAATATCGGTCATTTTATCGGTACTCAAGTTGGATTTTGATAAATCATTTTTCATGCAATTAATATCCTCAACAAGAGTACTATTTTCTTTCTCAAGGTTTCTAACCTTGTCAAGTGTGGTGGTGTGATCACATGAAAGTGATTCATAAGAGGAAAATAAATTATCCTTATCAATTTTCAAAATATTGAATTCCTTTTTCAAAATTTTGTATTTAACAAGTAAGCTTTGGAATTCATTTTGAAGTTCATCAAAATCATTTTGCAAATCACTATAATCATTTTGTAATTCATTATCATAAGAAATGGAGGGTTTTGAACTTACCTCGTTTTCTTCTTCGAAGCCCATAAGACATCGTTCATTTTCATCGACGTCGGAAGTTGTAGGAAGCTCATCCCAAGTTGGGTTTGTATCCATTTGAGAAGTAGATGCTTTTGAGTGGCTCCTTTCATTTGCATATACTTCTTCTAATTTTCTCCATACTTCATGTGCCGATTTAATTCCTACAATATGATCATATTCCAAAATGGTAAGTGAACAATACAAAATATTAAGAGCTTTACCATTTAAGGAGATGATTTTCTTCTCTTCATCATTGAGCTCTTTGAGGCCTTTGGAGGTGTGTGGTGTGTTCATCATTGGAATGGATTCTTCATTTACGACCGTGCTCCAAATATCGAACCCGCAACCTTGTAGATAGCATTCCATTCTTTCTTTCCAAAATGTAAAATTTTTGGAATCGAATAGTGGTGGTTTGGTGGTGGAGGCGCCGGTGAGGTAGACTTCATTCGTAGCCGGTGATCGTTCCTCTTTACTCGCGATGTGGAACGAGCTTGCCAAAGAGTTTGGCTCTGATACCACTTGTAAGTCCAAGCGGCTACGATAATCTAGAGGGGGTGAATAGATTATCTCCATCTTTCGATTTCGCCCTCTTTTTCGAATCAATTACGCCAAGACAATAATAAAGGTGCGGAATATAAACAACACGCGTCGATTTATAGAGGTTCAACCCACCTAGGGCCTAATCCTCTACCACCCCAAAGTATCTCAGGGATGGATTTCAAAAAAAAAGATTTTATTAATTACCAAAATTAATACATCACCTTGAAGAGCACCACACTCTTCTTCAACAACACCACCTTTGAGATTACCACAATTTCTCTTGAAGATTACCACAATCTCCAACGGCACCTTGTGAAGATTACCACAATCTTCAACCCTTGAAGAATACCAAATTCTTCAATACCTCAAGAGCACCACACTCTTGAAACACCTATCACCTAGATCACCCAAGTGTATTCTTTCCACAAGAATACTCACAAGGATGTCTTGTGTTGAATGATGACAAAAATCAAGATTACAACTCAATAATGAATATTACAATTTGAGTGCAAGTGTAATCAAAAATAAAGCCTAGACCTCAAGATGTGAAAGTGAAATACTTAGGCTATAAATACAACAAGAGTGTTGAATATGAAAGCTTGGAAATTTGCAGATTTCTTGTTGTGAATTTGCTTGTGTTGTTATCTATTGTGTCTTTAATTCATCCTCTATTTATAGGAGAGTCTTCACCAACATAGGCTCCTTCTTCTTCACTTTTGTCTACAAAAAGAGGATCACAAGATGTAGAAATATTGTACAAAATTGAAAAGCAAATCTTGCTGTCAAGGAGTTCAACGGTACAAATTTTGCTGTCAAAAGATTACACAGCGCGACCGGTCGCTCTGTATAAGATTTCGAACGTTTGAATGAAAATAGTGCGATCCGGTAGGGGTTGCGGGAGGTGCGACGGTCGCCTAGGGTGCGACGGTCGGACCACCCTTGACCGGTCACCCTCCCCTTTTTTTCACAGAATTGGTTTCTGTTTCATTTTGTGCGTTCTTCAGGTACCGTTCGACCTTCTGTTCGACCGGTCGACCTCCAAATTGAAATGTTGTCCGATTTTTATCAAAAATAAACTTCAAGAAATACTCCAAAAAATTAGTAAAAACATTCTAAATCAATTGGGAGTATTTGGACAACATTTATAAACATTGTAAACTTATTTAAACTAAACCATCAAAAGTGTTGTCCATTTTTTCTCGAATAATTAACTCTAAGAAATACTCCAAAAATTAGTAAAAACATTTTAAATCATTTAGGAGTATTTGGACAACATTTAAAACCATTGTTTTGGTGTAAAAACAAAATCATCAAAATCATGATAAAAACATTTATCTAACAAACTCCCCTTTTTGATGATTACAAACCAAAACAATTTAAGGAAGTTGATTTTAAAAACAAAACAAATTTTCCGGTCTAAAACATCAATCCATTATAAGCAAGATTCATAATAAGTACAAACACATAAGAATAGGAGCAAAGATTTTTCAAAATCATTTTTGCACAAGCCCCCTATCAATATGCATATCAAGAACAAGTACAAAAGCAACCAACTAAAAGCTAAAAGCTTAGCTTTTACAACTTAAGCTTGAATTATCATGAGCTTATAAGCTCCCCCTGTCACAAAACATCATTAGTCAAGCATAAAAGTCCATAATACATCACATGGACTAAGTATTATTCACAACTTTTGGCTTTTAAGAGCCCTAGCTTATAGCTTTTCTTGTGAGCTTATTTTCGCTTCTTTAAGCATATGAGCATTTTTTCTGTTTCTCCCCCTTTGGAATCATCAAAAAGAATGTTAGCACGATAAAAACATCATACAATTATATCAAAGTGCGCAATTTAATCGATTTATCGAGCGTTTTGAAAAAAGAAGCTTAAATTCCAAATAAAAGGGAAAAATTGATCATTTGACTTGCAAAAGCTCATTTGATTGATAAAACATGATTTCTATAAACTTAGAAGACTTTTCAAATCGAGAGAATCATGTAGGTGATGAATTTTTCATTGAAACGTTTTGTCGAACACTTGGCGTGCGTTGAATAAAACAAGAGAAATATAAAGCCTTTGTGATTCGTTTAAGCCAAAAAATTTCATCACCAATTGCAATACAACAATATTCATTCGTCAACAATCATCATATACAACATACTAATACAAGAATTTCATCAAAATAGCAAGATATAAGCACATTCTCAAGGGTTCAACCCAATTGAGATTAAAAAGAGAAATTCTTACCATTTAATCGGTAAAGATGAGCAATGATGATGATAATCGAGCCTCATGAAGTCCAAAATATAAAATGTATGCAATAAAACAAATTTGAAGTGAAATTTGTGTGCAAAGTGCGAAGGGGACGAAAAATGAACACAAAACAAACCAAAATGACAAATCGAGAACAAAACGATTTTATCCAAATTTTGGGCATGGGCGACCGGTTGGGGGTGGGCGACGGTCGACATCATGGGCGACCGATCGGCCTTCCCCAATTAGATGGTTCTTTCTGTTTTGTGAAAATTCGAGTTTTGAACCAAAAATCCGATTTTTCGCCCCTAAGTTTTAAAAATGTGCAAAATGCAAACGTAGACATCATTCAATATACATTATGTCATAATCACGCTCGAAATGGATTAAAATACTCGGCGGTGTACGATTAAAAAGTCCGCGAGTTATCCTTGAGACGGAATTAAACACATCTCAAGTTTTTGTTAAAACATGCAATCCCAAAAAAATATCGAATCTCAATATGTTTAGTTCGATTATGACGAACCATATTTTGAAAGAAAATTATTATCACCGGACTTGTTATCCCGAAAATAAGAACATTTTAAGATATTGGATACAACAAGTCATACGAAGAAGTGCCTTACAAATATTTGAAAATTTCTTTTAACGGCACTTTAATGAGATTCGTTGGGATAGTTTTTGAAGTCGAGCATATAGACGTAAGGCATATAGAATATCGAGTCTAAGGAGTAATAAATGAATGAACATACCTCGAATTCGTTTGTCAATGCCTACTTCAACCATTTTGTCAATTTTCGCATTTGTGGCCATATAGGTTGAAATGGTTCTTTCTTCTTCAATGCCTCACTTCTTCTTTTGAGTGTGGAATATAATCACTTTCTTGGCATTGTTGAACTTGAATTCCAATGATCAAATTTGAACTCCTCTCCATCAACTTAGAAAATAACTTGCACAATAATTCATTAGTAGCACCATAAATGATATCATAAATTTGTACAAGTAAACAATCTTGCCCTTTTTCAAAAACAAAGAGAGTAGTATAAACTTTACCTTTTGTAAAACCATTTAGCAAAAATAGCTAAGTCTATCATACCATACACGGGATACTTGATTTAAACCATACAAGGCCTTTTATAAAAATCATTTGGCCAAAAAAATTTTAAACCCGGAGGTTGTTTTATATAGACTTCTTCTTGAATAAAACCGTTTAGAAAAGTGGATTTAACATCTATTTTGGTAAAACTTGAAATTTTCTTAAAACAATAATTGGCAAGTAAAATGCGAATAACTTTGAAATGTGCTACGGGTACAAATGTTACATCAAAATCAATACCTTGACGATACTTTCGAGCTACTAACCTTGCCTTGGTCAACAAGCTTGTTCCAAAATTCAAAAAAATTCTGCAAAATCTTAATCAAGATATCTTGCACAAGAGCATAGTAATGTCGAAAAATAGAGACATAATAACAAGTAACACATACTATGCTTTCAAACAAATCATCAAGAGTTTCATAAAACATGTAAGTTCAAATAAGCTTATAGGAAGCTATATAAGGTCTCTTTTGAAATTTGAAAAATTCAAGAGCATATAGTTGAGACCTCATTTACAAGAAGCATATGAACAAGAGCTTTGACAAAACAACCAAGAATAATTTTATATGTGCAATACAATGCATAACTTAAAAAATCAAATGTTTTATCAAAACAAAATATAATCCTTTACAAATCTTGGATAAAACAAGTTATGTCAAATAATGCCTTTTAAAAAAAAATCCTCTTAATAGCACTTGTATAAAATAAGCACATAGTCATATGGCACAAATGTATCGAGTCAATAAGATTAATACCAATGATGAGTGTACCTCGATATTTTATGTCACTCTTGACATATTATGACGTAGATAGCCATTTGTGAAGATACATGAGTCCTACACAATTCTTAAAACAAGACTAGCACAAAACAATATGATACAAGTGTAGGCATAAAGTAATAAGATATATCACAAATAAGCTCATGTCATAAAAATCCATAAGAGATAAAAACATATAAGTCTAAGTAAGTCCACAAACATGTAAGGTCTCATTTTTCAAAGTATTTTAAAAACACATAAATATATGTAGAAGACCTTATAAATTTTAAAACTCATTTTGCGATTTAAACAAAAAAAAACATGCAAAAACAAAATGCATATTTAAATAGGGAGATATGGTTTACCAATTTCGCCATTTCCATGTGTTGTGTCGTTCCCATTGTTGATGATATATTCCGTTTGAAAATCTTCATGTTGATGGTGGTTTCTCCAATTACTCCATCCCCAATGATTATATCCTTTCCTTTGTTGATAATATTTCCTTCTTGGAAATTCATTTTGGTGGTGTCTTTTTCTTTGATCAAATGAGATGGTCATTTGATGTCTCATTGGCGGTATGAATTTTCTTCGATTGTTATTTCACGGGTACCTAATATAATGTTGTTTTGTGGTACCCTCAAGTGCTTGGGTCCTTTGGGATTAGTCTTGAGACTTTTAGGTCTCCAAAAAATAATTAGAGCTATTTTTAGCTCGACAAGTGTTTACCGTAGTGTGACCCGTTTACCACAATAAAAACAAGTAGTAATTTTGGGAGCATAATGACCAACATACATAGGGACTTGATTTCTTTTCACATAATTAACAACACTAGGCTTATGATCAAGTCCTTGTTTCAATTTATCACAACTATGAATAATATCGGTCATTTTATCGGTACTAAGTTGGATTTTGATAAATCATTTTTCATGCAATTAATATCCTCAACAAGAGTACTATTTTCTTTCTCAAGGTTTCTAACCTTGTCAAGTGTGGTGGTGTGATCACATGAAAGTGATTCATAAGAGGAAAATAAATTATCCTTATCAATTTTCAAAATATTGAATTCCTTTTTCAAAATTTTGTATTTAACAAGTAAGTTTTGGAATTCATTTTGAAGTTCATCAAAATCATTTTGCAAATCACTATAATCATTTTGTAATTCATTATCATAAGAAATGGAGGGTTTTGAACTTACCTCATTTTCTTCTTCAAGCCCATAAGACATCGTTCATTTTCATCGACGCGTCGGAAGTTGTAGGAAGCTCATCCCCATTTGAGAAGTAGATGCTTTTGAGTGGCTCCTTTCATTTGCATATACTTCTTCTAATTTTCTCCATACTTCATGTGTCGATTTAATTCCTACAATATGATCATATTCCAAAATGGTAAGTGAACAATACAAAATATTAAGAGCTTTACCATTTAAGGAGATGATTTTCTTCTCTTCATCATTGAACTCTTTGAGGCCTTTGGAGGTGTGTGGTGTGTTCATCATTGGAATGGATTCTTCATTTACGACCGTGCTCCAAATATCGAACCCGCAACCTTGTAGATAGCATTCCATTCTTTCTTTCCAAAATGTAAAATTTTTGGAATCGAATAGTGGTGGTTTGGTGGTGGGCGCGGTGAGGTAGACTTCATTCGTAGCCGGTGATCGTTCCTCTTTACTTGCGATGTGGAACGAGCTTGCCAAAGAGTTTGGCTCGATACCACTTGTAAGTCAAGCGGCTACGATAATCTAAAGGGGGGTGAATAGATTATCTCCATCTTTTCGATTTCGCCCTCTTTTTCGAATCAATTACGCCAAGACAATAATAAAGGTGCGGAATATAAACAACACGCGTCGATTTATAGAGGTTCAACCCACCTAGGGCCTAATCCTCTACCACCCCAGTATCTCCGGGATGGATTTCAAAAAGAAAAAAGATTTTATTAATTACCAAAATTAATACATCACCTTGAAGAGCACCACACTCTTCTACAACACCACCTTTGAGATTACCACAATCTCTCTTGAAGATTACCACAATCTCCAACGGCACCTTGTGAAGATTACCACAATCTTCAACCTTGAAGAATACCAAATTCTTCAATACCTCAAGAGCACCACACTCTTGAAACACCTATCACCTAGATCACCCAAGTGTATTCTTTCCACAAGAATACTCACAAGGATGTCTTGTGTTGAATGATGACAAAAATCAAGATTACAACTCAATAATGAATATTACAATTTGAGTGCAAGTGTAATCAAAAAATAAAGCCTAGACCTCAAGATGTGAAAGTGAAATACTTAGGCTATAAATACAACAAGAGTGTTGAATATGAAAGCTTGGAAATTTGCAGATTTCTTGTTGTGAATTTGCTTGTGTTGTTATCTCTTGTGTCTTCAATTCATCCTCTATTTATAGGAGAGTCTTCACCAACATAGGCTCCTTCTTCTTCACTTTTGTCTACAAAAAGAGGATCACAAGATGTAGAAATATTGTACAAAATTGAAAAGCAAATCTTGCTGTCAAGGAGTTCAACGGTACAAATTTTGTTGTCAAAAGATTACACAGCGACGGTCGCTCCGTATAAGATTTCGAACGTTTGAATGAAAATAGTGCGATCCGGTAGGGGTTGCGGGAGGTGCGGCGATGGTCGCCCTCAGGGTGCGACCTGGTCGGACTCACCCTTGACCGGTCACCTCTCCTTTTTTTTCACTGCACTGGTTTTTGTTTCATTTTGTCGTTCTTGGTACGTTCGACCTTCGTTCGACGGTCGACCTCCAAATTGAAATGTTGTCCGATTTTTATCAAAAATAAACTTCAAGAAATACTCCAAAAAATTAGTAAAAACATTCTAAATCAATTGGGAGTATTTGGACAACATTTATAAACATTGTAAACTTATTTAAACTAAACCATCAAAAGTGTTGTCCATTTTTTCGAATAATTAACTCTAAGAAATACTCCAAAAATTAGTAAAAACATTTTAAATCATTTAGGAGTATTTGGACAACATTTAAAACCATTGTTTTGGTGTAAAAACAAAATCATCAAAATCATGATAAAAACATTTATCTAACAAACTCCCCCTTTTTATGATTACAAACCAAAACAATTTAAGGAAGTTGATTTTAAAAACAAAACAAATTTTCCGGTCTAAATTATCAATCCATTATAAGCAAGATTCATAATAAGTACAAACACATAAGAATAGGAGCAAAGATTTTTCAAAATCATTTTTGCACAAGCTCCCCTATCAATATGCATATCAAGAACAAGTACAAAAGCAACCAACTAAAAGCTAAAAGCTTAGCTTTTACAACTTAAGCTTGAATTATCATGAGCTTATAAGCTTCCCCTGTCACAAAACATCATTAGTCAAGCATAAAAGTCCATAATACATCACATGGACTAAGTATTATTCACAACTTTTGGCTTTTAAGAGCCCTAGCTTATAGTTTTTCTTGTGAGCTTATTTTCGCTTCTTTAAGCATATGAGCATTTTTTATGTTTCTCCCCTTTGGAATCATCAAAAAGAATGTTAGCACGATAAAAACATCATACAATTATATCAAAGTGCGCAATTTAATCGATTTATCGAGCGTTTTGAAAAAAAGCTTAAATTCCAAATAAAAGGGAAAAATTGATCATTTGACTTGCAAAAGCTCATTTGATTGATAAAACATGATTTCTATAAACTTAGAAGACTTTTCAAATCGAGAGAATCATGTAAGTGATGAATTTTTCATTGAAACGTTTTGTCGAACACTTGATCAATTTCCATTTTAACAAACAAAACTCGAAAATTGCTAGTAACAAAAGGACGGTAATTATTAGTACTTACAATCCTCGTGGGAATGACACTCGGTACTCAATAATCTATACTACAAAACGATAGGTGCACTTGCCTAAGGTTTTCTAGAGTAGCTTTTGAGCCATCATTCAACCCACCTAGGCCTAATCTACTACCACCCCGGTATATCCAAAGTGGATTTCAAAAAAAAAAAAAGATTTTATTAATTACCACAATTAATACAACACCTTGAGGATTACCACAATCCTCTTACAACACCTTCAAGAAGATTACCACTATCTTCCTTCACCACCTTTGAAAACTACCACACTTTTCAAACACCTATCACCTAGATCACCCAGTGTATTCTTACCACAAGAATACTCACAAGGATGTCTTGTGTTGAATGATGGACAAAATTCAAGATTACAACTCTATAAAACCAATACAAAGATTGAGTGCAAGTGTGTAATCAAGAATCAAAAGCCTAGACCTCAAAGATGTGCAAGTGAAAGTGCTTAAAGCTATTACAACAAGAATGTAAAAATGAAAGCTTGAAGAATTTGCAGATTTCTTGTTGTGTATTTTGCTTGTATATGTTGTGTCTTGTGTCGTCTTCAATTCATCCTCTATTTATAGGAGAGTCTTCACCAACATAGGCTCCCAACATAGGCTCTTTCTTCTTCACTTTTGTCTACAAAAAGAGGATCACAAGATGTAGAAATATTGTACAAAAATGAAAAGTGAATCTTCTTGATAAGGATTGCAACGGTTGGAATTTTTTGTTGTCAAAAATAACATAGGCGACCGGTTACCTGTAATAAGATTTGAACGTTTTGAAAAAATAGTGCGATCCAGCACAGTCGAAGGGGGTGCGGCCGTCGGCCCCTTCGACCGCCGTCCGGTCCCCTCTCTATTTTTTTGATTGAAGACGTTGTTTCAATATTTGAGTTCTTCGTCACGGCCGACGTTATGGATGCAGTCGACCTCCAATATTAAATGTTGTCCGATTTTTATCAAAAATAAACTTCAAGAAATACTCCAATAAATTAGTAAAAATATTTTAAATCACTTGGGAGTATTTGGACAACATTTATAAACATTGTTTTGGTGTAAAACCCAATTTAAACAAGGGATAAATACTTTTAACCCCCAAACTATTCGAATTTTTACACTTTGCCATATGAACTTTAAAACGATACACTTAACCCCTCAACTTCGCGAAATTTTACACTTTGCCTAAAATTCGAAATTACCCCTAGTTTCATGGTAATTGGTTTTCAATTTACCCTCTAAACTTTGAAGTTGTTGTACTTTACCACCTAGACTATAAATTTTATTGCAATTTCTAATTTTACTCCTTAAGGTCTTGCGATCCTCGAAAATGGTATCTTGGCAAAGAATAGCATGTGCGAAAGCCTTCTTTTTCCTCAATCTTGGATTTCCACCCCGGTATTCGGTGAACAACTTGATATATTCACAATATGACAAATATCCAAAGTAACTCCAGGCTATAGAGGGCTTGTTTATATCTCTTTCGTTTTTCATCCTCTAATCCTTCGAAATAACCTCGTGCGATGAACTGGATTTTGAATAGTTTTGCCATACCATCGACAATTCCTTTAAGTGATTCCCCTGATGTGACCGAACTTTTCGTACTAGCATCGGTCATATCCCTGCAATCTTCACCGATCCTTCAAGACTCATTTCAAGGAGTAAAATGCTTATCGGGAATACAAGTGGTGGAGTCAAGTAGAAAGCGGGCGAGAAAAATGTCTTTCCTAAAGGCCAAGTTATCTCGAATGGTGCTATCAAGCACTCGCACAGAATTACAAGAGATTAAGAGGAATTAACAAAGCGAGTTCCTCTATGTTGCGTGGATAATGATATCCCAACAGTTGTGGGAGGTCAACCAAGGCGCACAAGAAGAAAGAGGAGAGAAGCCATCCATACCGCCGAGGAAGCAAAGAATAAAAGAAGTAGGTCTTCATGGAGACCTAGAAGGTTCGTCAAAACAAAAAGCCCGGGTTATAAATCGGGCAAAGACCAAGCACCAAGCAGGAGTAAAGCCTCATCATCAGGATCAAATCAAGCAAGTACCAGCAGAAATCCAGGAGAAGAACTTTCGGCATGCTCATACTAGAGCTAATGAAAGTTTCAAAGATGTAATTGCTGGACATGCGGAGCAAGAGGGCATATCTCAACGGATTGCCCGACAATCAAAAACGTGGAGTCGACGGTTAAGCCACACCGAGAAATCGAAGAAGGCATCTATTATCGATTTAATACATGTGTATCAATTTGAGGATATTCCCTCAGATGAAAGCATCTATGAAGAAGAGATCTATTCTGATGATGGAAGTGAATCCAGTTCAGAATCAGAGTGAAGAAGAAATTCTTCAACAGACGGTCAGGGAGGATATGTCAGGATTCCTCTCTCACACTACGGTGTCTCATAAGATTCTTATGAGAATTATGAAGGAAGATCCAAAGCTTCAAATCTATGATGGATTTACAATTGGAGCGATGGAAAAGGCTTTGGATAAGATTGGTTTTCGTAATAGAAAACACCAAATTATCCACCGGGTAACAACCGGAGAATTTGCCATTCCGATGGAGTTTACCGGAAACCTGATCGAGATGCAGTTGGTCCCTATTAGAGAAATACAGGAGATCAAAAGCAGAGTTAAAAGAGAAGTTGCAAATACACTCTCATGGATTCATATCGGAGCCATAAGAGTTATTATTAAAGCAACATTCAAAGAAGGAATAGATTCGCCACTCAACTCCGGCTATCTTTGATAAGCGAATCTCAAACCTTAAGGATTCATGCCTTGGAGCGATTCAGAAATTTGTATCTTTGGGAAATTGGCATTTAATGTCTATCCTAGAATTGCATACAATTTGGAAGATCGAGATTTCAACGAGTCCTAACTCTTCATCAAGATTTCAAAAGAGTCGAATTGATGAAAGAATGAAGCAGACCTACTCGATCACATACAAGATATCTTATGCTCTCTCGAATACACATCATTGAAGTATTCTTGAGAAAGGAATTCATTGAAGTCCCAAGAATCTTCGAGGACTTTGCAGGGTGGTTCTACCAGAAATCATTGAATCTCCAACTATAAAGGAGATTGATATGATAATTCAAGATCAACCGATCTTCAACAAAAGTCGAAGTCTCGAGTTGAGCCGAGAAGGATGTCTTTCAGCAGATGAGAATGGTGAGTAGCGGCCGTTGGGAAGAAAGGAGACCAAGTATAGTTCAGCGATCCTCGATGTTTTCAAAACAGCGGGGAGAGCTGAAATGTCGAAGGATGGCGAGAGGTTGAAGTAATATTCGACATCACTCAAAAGGATAATATTTTTCCTTGTGATGTTCTCAGATTATCTCCAACAACCTATAGTGGGAAGGTATCAAGGAAGCCTGAAGATAGGGAAATTGAGTGACTATCTCGGGAGTAGCGGGAAAAATCCTGAACAATTAATACCGGGAATTGAATTTCTTGAGGATCATAAACCTTGGGAAAGATTACAAGAAGGAATGGAGTTCACAAATGGCCGATAAAAGATACAAAATCAGATGACCACTAGTCCATTCTCCATATACATTTCAATCGGAATGTTATATGTGAATACAAGGCCGAGTATTTCGCCGCCTATATTGATTCAGAGCGAGGAATATGTCTCGCAAAGCCGGATGTTTTTCCTAAAAGAAATTGGAGAAGATTTTACCTATTGCGGGAAGAGATTTCTCTAAAAGAATTCTTATTCTTAATAGAGGAATTAAACAAGCGAGAAATCATGATCGGAGGCGCGGCGGTACCCATGGTACAAAGTGAAGACGCCACCAATCTATTTCCATGATACAGTGCATATATCTTGCTAGGAAACAATTTCCTACAAACATTCAAGCGATTCACACAGAGAATGAGACAAGAAGACTTATTTTCACAACATTATGTGATCATAAGATCATTGCCTTGAGATCTGGGAAGCATTTTACTGAAAAATGCCTATTAATTTTCGCAAAAAGCGTGGTGATGAATCCAAACTTCGCAATCCAAAAATGGCGGATCGAAGGAAATTTGGTGAAGCTTTATTATCCTATACAATTTGGTTCGGTCGGAAGGATCGAGAAGATATGGGATAATAACTTGTATTCATTCGAGTACAAGGAGAAGCACAAGTAACTCCGGAAGCCATTGCTTGAATTATGGATGAGTCTAATGGAGAGTCCGCAGAGTGACGTGACCCTGGAGGAACAAATATCACTCGAGGACATCAAGAAGAAGATCCAAAGGAATTACAATGAAGATCCTTTGGCATGGTGGGATAAGAATGAGCTCAAAGCATCCTTAAAGGTTAAACCTGGAAAGGAGTACGAGTTCGTAAGATTCAAACTAATCCTTATGAACCGGGAGGATCGTGAGGATACGCGAGAAGATACTTAAGGAACATCTTGACCTTAAGTTAATTTCACCAGGAGTTTCTCCATACAAGCGATCCCGTGATTCTTAGTCGAAATCATGGAGAAATCAAAAGAGGAAAGCAAGACTTGTTATTAACTACAAGGGGATTAATAACATTTTGGAGTTCGACAGGATACTATATCCCAAGTAGAGAACATTTGGTTAATCGCATCAAAGGTGCCAAGATATTCTCAAAGTTTGATTGCAAGTCCGGATTCTACCAGATTAAGATGGAGGAAGAAAGTAAGAAGTTTACGACTTTTCTACACCACGGGACACTATATTTGGAACGTTATGCCTATGGGATTGGCTAACGCACCCCAAATATATCAAAGAAAGATGGATAATCTCTTTAAAGATTATTTGATTTCATGTTTGTATATATTGATGACATTCTTATTGCATCAAAAACATGAAGGAGCATCTCAAACATTTGGAGATATTTTCGGATGTTTGTCACAAAGAAGGATTAGTGCTTTAGGAGAAGAAGGCGGTAATTGCAACAAGACAGATTGAATTCCTCGAATTGAAATCGATGAATCTGGAATTATTCTAGAATCATATTGTGGAAAAGATACTGAGGATTTCGGATACACAAAAAGACAAGAAGCGACTTGAGTTTTCGGGAGTTGTTAATTTTTTGGAATGTTTATTAACAATCTAAAGATACTACAAGGAAGGTGTTTAGCCCATTACTTAAAAAGGATGCAATATTCAAATGGGAAGATGAACATCAAGAAGGAATTAAGCAACTTAAAGAAGTTTGTAAAAAGCTTCCAAAGCTTGCAATTCCCCAAGACGAGGACGAACGGTTCTTTATACGGATGTCGTTGATGATTGGTGGGCGTAGATTCTTACTAAGGTCATACCAAATGAAGAAGTGCCATGCAGATATTGCGGTTTATTCACACCCGGTGAAGCAAACAGATGGCATATCAACGAGAAAGAATTCTTTGCAAATGTAAAGGCTTTTAAAAAATAGTCGTTATTTTTACGGCTAAAAAGTTTACTTTAAAAATTGATAATTCAAGTGTCAAGGCTTTTCTCGAAAAATAAAATTGAATCAAAACCAGAAAAGGCTCGATTACTTAGATGGCAAGTCTGAATGTCAATATTATGATTATGATATTGTCATTATAAAATCTCATGAAAATATTCTTGCGATTTCTTGACACGAGATGGAAGGACGCGTTTCTTCGATTTGAGGTCCTTAAACGAGTAAGACATCTCGGAAAACCTGGAGAGTCTAGAACGAGATTTTGGGACGTTATGTCTCAATGCGTGAGAAGTTGTTGGACGACTTCAACAGTCGACGAGTAAATTCGTTTCTAGTAAAATACGAGCATGCCGTTCGCTCAAGGACAATTGTTCTTAGCGGCCGCAAAGGCCTCTCTTCCAGCCGCATCTCCTACGGTGCAAAAGGGGCCGATAGAGTATGGGGCTCTAACCCGGAGGTTATGGATTCAAGTACCATAATCACAAGTGTTGCATGTGATGCATCCCCGAGGGTGTACAAACGTAACGAATGTTGAAGCTCCGGTGTTACAACCCGAGTCTTCAAGTCAACCAAAGACCTTTGGGGTAAAAGAGGAGAGTTGAATCTTAGGCCACGCTGACAGGCAAATCTAAGGTTCAAATCGACGAGATTAAGATTTCTCCTATGCGGTATATCGAAGAATGGGAGAAACTAGTTACAAGACAAGGTATTAACCCGGAGAAAACAATGGTTGATATCTCGCAAGTATCCCGCGTTTGGATGAAACAAGGAATAGGGGTGTCAATTTAGGACCCGACACGCAAAACCCGACCACGAACCTAACACGAAATTAATGGGTATGGGTCCAGGCCGTGGGTCCGGGTCGAAATTGGGTCGGACCGACTAACTCCGCCAATTAAACAGTCGGGTTGGTCAACCTACTATGACCCGTTTAACCCGTCTAACCCGTTTGTGAATTTAAAAAAATTAAGTAAATAATTAATTGTAAGAAAAAAACAACAAACAAGAAATATCTTTAAAACTCAAATGATAAAACCTCATTAATTATGTATTTGTTATTATTATGCATATCTTTTTGAATATTGTCCTCAAAATATAATTAGTATGTTATGTTATTTATGCAATTATGTCATTTCTTTTTGTATGTTGTAAATTGTAATATTTTTATTGATCGAATAGTGTATGATTGAAAAAATAAATTTATTTAGTTAAAAATATTAAATATATATTAAAATAATTTTATTAGACGGGTTAAGTGGGTCGGGTCCGGTTACCGTGAAATAAGCGGTCGGGTCGGGTTCAAGATTCTCGACATGAATAATTAAACAGGTCGGGTCCGAGTCGGCATTTTGTTTCGACACGCGAACCTCGTGAACCCGGACCACGAACCCGGACCCAACCCAAATTGACACCCCTAACAAGGAAGTCATCCAAATGAAGTACATGAATGGTATACTTTTGGAGCTTTAGCTTCAATCTATACCGTGTCACCAGGATTCCCGTAAATCTCAAAATTACCGAAATGGATTGGGGAAGCATTTACGAGACTGGGCCAATAATCCACACTTGGCCAAATGAGATATTTTGGAATTGTATTTTATCGTGCGGCTCGAACCAAATGAAGAAAGGCTTTAATGAAGCTTTTCATTTCATCAAGCTAAGACCGGATGGAAATGCTTTAAAATATATTAAGGCAGACTTCAGGAAGAAGGACTGATGTTAGTAGGAGCATTTCAAGACGAAGCTTCTACCGGACGAGCATGGGGTCTTTGGGTTTGTCTAATCGAAATGGACAAAGTCAAATATCCATTCAAGTTCTTCCGCAGTGGCGAATGGATCTTTCCTTTTGAATTCGATGACCTGGATCAACCCACGGGGTTTGCGGAAGAGCTCTTCGAGACCAAAAGAAGAATTCTCTCGGGAAAACAAGATTTCGCAAGCAAAGAAACTTACCGGAAATTGTCAGAACATGTCGCATGTTGGCCGTTGGGTCGATCGGATTTGTCAAGCATGCCCCGAACAAAGGAACCCGAGTTTGGGAAAGGATTCCAACCCAAACCCGACCGACAAGATCATGCAACTGGAAAGGATAAGGGCCCAGCTCACAAGACGCGTTATCCCGGGGACCACGTAAACCAAATTTTTCAAAGATTCCCGACAAACATCACATGGATCGAGTCACGCGGAGAAAAAGAAAACCGGTTGGCGAGGCAATAATGTAGGATATGACGTAAGCGATGACGTCATATATATCGCAAGATTTGAAGTCCCTTTGAAGTCCGGACTTACCTCTATAAAATGCAGGATTTGAAGGAAGCTGAGGACATCGAACATTTTTCTTAGTTTTCTTATAATAAATTCTGAGAGAAAATTTGTAATATTTTGAGTGTTTTAGTTTTCAAGTTTTTATGTATTTTCGAGTGCAAGCCTCATCTATGAGAGGCTAAACTAAAGATTCTCCTCCCAAAAGGAGATTACTAATGTAATAAATATTTCTATAAGTTCTTAATAAAAAGAGGTTTTTTCTCGCTTCAACATGTGTTCATAATGTTCTATTAATTCATCCCGTTTAAGAATTACTTGTACGCTGTAAAGAGGAAACGACTTAGGTTGTGGCCGAACGATTCTTGAAGGAGTCGGATAACTTGCAGATCATCTTCCCTAAGGGTGAGGTTGAACAGTGAGGAGTCGTTTGTCAAACGATCCGGGGCAATAATTTTCCGATTTGGTGGTGTTGCGAACCATTTCACCCGGTCTTTGTTTCGGTCAAAAAAGGTATGAATTTTACGGGATTTATTAATTTTACGGAAGCATGTTGGGCCTGATATGGTTGTAAGGACTATGTTCATTTTTCGTCTATAGGCCTAATTTGTATACAGATTTATACTTGAAATAAGAATTTTGATCGAAGTATGTCCTGTTGAGTTTATAGGCTGGAAACCTGACATGATCCTTTTAAAACCTCTGAATAGAGACTGGATCTAAGTAGGTGTAACAACGCCACGAACAAAACAAGTGACAGAAAATAGAAATTCTCATTTCTAAAAATCCGAAAAACAAATTGATTATGGAGTAAAATTTTCATGTTTAAGGATTAATGCAATAAATTTATTATTATGTAGTAGATTGCCACAAAATAGAGTTTAAAGGGATAACTTGAACTATTGTTATAAAAGGATAAAACCTAGGGGCAAAATTGTCCATATAGGGTAAAGTGTAACGATTTTCATAGTTCAGGGGGCAAAGTGTCACGGATTAAAGTTTGGAGGGTAAAGTGTAAAAATCAAGTATAGTTCGGATGGGTAAGTGTATTTATCTCTTTAAACAAAACCATCAAAAGTGTTGTCCATTTTTATCGAAAAATAAATTCTAAGAAATACTCCAAAAATTAGCAAAAACATTTTAAATCATTTAGGAGTATTTGAACAACATTTATTAACATTGTTTTGGTATAAAACTCATTTAAGCATAATCATCAAAATCTTGATAAAAACATTTATCTAACAAACTCCCACTTTTTGATGATTACAAACCAAAACAATTTTAGGAAGTCGATTTTAAAACAAAACTAATTTTCCGGTCTAAAACAACAAACCATTACAAGCAAGATTTATCATAAGTACAAACACACAAGGATAAGAGCAAAGATTTTTCAAAATCATTTTTGCACAAGCTTCCCTATCAACAAGCATAGCAAGAGTAAGTATAGAAGAATAACTAAAAGCTTAAAGCTTTAGCTTTTACAACTTAAGCTTGAATATCATGAGCTTATTATAAGCTCCCCATGTCACAAAACATCATTAGTCAAGCATAAAAGTTCATAATACATCACATGGACTAAGTATTGTTCACAAACTTTTGGCTTTTAAGAGCCCTAGCTTATAGCTTTTCTTGCGAACTTATTTTCACTTCTTTAAGCATATGAGCATTTTTTCTGTTTCTCCCCTTTGGAATCATCAAAAAAGAATGTTAGCACGATAAAAACATCATACAATTATATCAAAGTGCGCAATTTAATCGATTTGTCGAGCATATTGAGCATTTAAGCTTAAATTCGAATAAAAGGGAAAAAATTCATTTGATTTGTAAAAGCTCATTTGATTGATAAAACATGATCTCTATAAACTTATAAGACTTTTCAAATCAAGAGAATCATGTAGGTGATGAGTTTTTCATTGAAACATTTTGTCGAACACTTGGCGTGCATTGAATAAAACAAGAGAAATATAACGCCTTTGTGATTCGTTTAAGCCAAAACAAATTCATCACCAATTTCAATACAACAATATTCATTCATCATCAATCATCATAAACACCATATTGATACAAGAATTTCAACAAGATATCAAGATACAAGCACATTCTCAAAGGTTCAACCCAATTGAGATTAAAAGGAGAAATTCTTACCATTTAATCGGTAAAGATGAACAATGATGATGATAATCGAGCCCCATGAAGTCCAAAATATAAAATGTATGCAATAAAACAAATTTGAAGTGAAATTTGTGTGAAAAGTGCGTAGGAGACGAAAAATGAACACAAAAGACCAAAAATGATGAAACCGAGAACATAAACGTTTTTATCTAAACTTTTGTTGTGGTCGATCGGTTTGGGGGTGGGCGACATGGCCGACATCATGGGCGACCGGTCGGCCTTCCCCCAAACAACCCAAATGGTTCTTCGCTTTTTCAAAATCAATTTTCAACCACAAATCCGATTTTTCGCCCCTAAGTTTTAAAAACGTGCAAAATGCAAACGTAAAACCTCATTCAATATGCATTATGCTTAACCGAGCTCGATCGACGCAAAAGTCTCGGAAGATAGCGGTTTTGTAAAAATATCCGCTAATTGATCTTGAGATGGTACAAAAGATATCTCAATTTTTCGTTTTGAAACACAATCCCTTAGAAAATGATGTCGAATCTCAATATGTTTAGTACGGTTATGATGAACCGGGTTTTGAGCAATATTTATAGCGGATATATTATCACAAAAGATAGGAACACATTCAAAAGAACATTTATAATCCGTTAAAGTTTGTTTCATCCAAAGAAGTTGAGTATAACAAAATGCCGCAGAAATATATTCGGCCGGCCGTTGAAAGTGAAACACAATTTTGCTTCTTTGAAAACCAAGAAACTAGGCAATCGCCTAAAAATTGACATGATCCGGAAGTACTTTTCCGATCATCAATATTTCCCGCATAATCCGAATCACTATAACCTTTAAGAGAAAAATTTTCATTCTTTGGATAGAATAAACCATATTGAATAGTGTCTTTCAAATATCGAAAAATCCTTTTAACGGCACTCATATGAGATTCTTTGGGATTGCTTTGAAAACGAGCACATAGGCATGAAGAATATCCGGTCTACTTGCGGTTAAATAAAGTAAACTACCAATCATACTCGATACTTGGATTCATCAACCGACTTGCCTTTTTCATCTTTTTGTTTTTTTTTTGAACGATAGTATTTTATTATAATAACTCAAAAACTAAAATTACAACTACAATCGTAGCCAACGGGCCAAGAGCCGACAAGACTAACTAAGAGCGAGGGGGAATTGGTAAGACCAATTGATTCACAACATGGACTAAAAAAAAACTATCCACCCCAAACTAAAACCACTCCACGCCGGGAGACTTCAAAGACTCCTTAATGGAGATCGCAGACACTAAATACTAAACACTAAACACCGGGCACGAGCAACCACCACGCACTATAGGACAACAACGCCCCACCTACGAGTTTCGCCCTTCAACCGAACAACAACAACAAGAAAAGAAATAAAAACCAAAAACACAACTAACAAAACTATCTAGAAATAAAAAGAAAAAGCAATATGAAAGACGGAATAACCTCTCTCCCCTCCATCCCACAAGTAGCACTCATCGCCTATCCCACTTTCCCAAAGACCAGCCACAACCTCCAAAAAATCGCCCATCGCCCATTCCTTCCGAAGCAACCTCCAAAAGTTGTTGCCCCTCGAGCATGAGCAACCAACGTCTCCACCAACAATCAAATCGGGTTAAAAAGCCCACACATGAACAGAACAATGGTGGAAATGAAGGAAGAGGAAAAGGGAGAAGAGAGGGGCTCACCATCTTGCATCGGGGGGTGGTCACCGTGGCCAAAGACCACCGGAGAAGTGGGGCAGAGTCATTTGTAGAGGAGAGGGAGAGAAGATATTCAAAAGCTAGATCTAGGTTTTAGAGAGAGAAATAGTTAGAGAGAGGGGAGAGGAAAAAGACGGATTGGTTTGAAGAATGTTGATTTTTCCCTTTTTCATCTTTGTCAATCTTGACGTTTGTTGCCATTGGGGTAGAGACGGTTCTTCCTTCTTCAATTCCGAACTTCTTCAAAAGTTCTTTTGTATACTTGGATTGTGAAATGTATATTCCTTCTTGACATTGTTTAATTTGAAGTCCAAGGAAGAAGTTGAGCTCCCCCATCATACTCATTTCAAATTCACCTTGCATTAACTTAGAAAATTTCTTGCACAAGGATTCATTAGTGGCACCAAAAATAATATCATCAACATAAATTTGCACTAATAAGCAATCTTGCCCTTTTTCAAAAACAAAGAGAGTAGTATCAACTTTACCTCTTGTAAAACTATTTTGCAAAAGAAAAGAGCTAAGTCTATCATACCATGCACGGGGTGCTTGTTTCAAACCATACAAGGCTTTTTAAGTTTATAAACATCATTAGGCCTAGAAAAATTTCAAACCCCGGATGTTGTTTTACATAGACTTCTTCTTGAATAATACCATTTAAAAATGCGGATTTTACATCCATTTGGTAAAGCTTTAAATTTTTAAAACAAGAATAGGCAAGTAAAATACGAATAGCTTCTAAACGTGCTACGGTGCAAATGTTTCATCATAATCAATACCTTCTTCTTGACAATAACCTTGAGCTACTAACCTTGCTTTGTTTGAACAATATTTCCTTGGTCATCGAGCTTGTTAAAACACCCATTTTGTACCAATAATGGTTTGAGATGGAGGACAAGGTACTAATTCCCATACATCATTCCTTTCAAATTGATTCAACTCTTCTTGCATTTCTAAAAAGCAATCCTCATCTTCAATGGCTTCCTTAGCATTTTTAGGCTCTTTTTGAGATATAAGAGCTTTCTCAGCAAATTTTTCTCGAGTCATTACTTTATCAAGGGGATCACCAATAATAAGATCTTTTGGGTGATCTCCTTAAATTTCAATGCTACGGGAAGATTCAAGTATCACCTTTATCTTCTTGAGGAACATTTGAGCTTGAAGGTTGATCATTTTGAGTATCATCTTGAACAATGGGTTCAACAATATCCTCTTCATCACTTTCATCATTGGGTATCCTTTCAACACCCAAGCTTCATTGAATTTGACATGGATGGATTCTTCAACAACCCCACTAGTCTTATTGTAAACCCGATATGCTTTGCTCTTGGTTGAATACCCCATAAATATTCCTTCATCGGCCTTAGGATCAAGTTTGTCTAATTGATCCTTAGTATTCAAAATAAAACATTTACATCCAAATATTTTGAAATAACTAATATTTGGAGTTCTTCCTTTCCAAAGCTCATATGGAGTTTTATTAATTTTAGGACGAATATAAAGCGATTAATGACATAGCAAGCGGTACTTACGGCTTCGGCCCAAAAATATTTTGGAAGTGAAAATTCATTTAGCATGGACCGACTCATTTCTTGAAGTGTCCGATTCTTCCTTTCGGCTACTCCATTTTGTTGAGGTGTCCTTGGAGCCGAAAAATTATGACTATATCCCTTGGTTTCACAAAAGACTCTAAATTCGCTATCAAATTCTCCACCTCGATCACTTGAATAGACTTAATAGTATCTTCCTTTTTCATTTTCAATAAGTCTACACAACTTAACAAACTCATTAACGGCATCGCTTTTATTTGTAAGAATTAGAGCCCAAGTATATCTAGAAAAATCATCAACTATAACAAAAATATAATATTTTCCACTTAGACTTGTCGTACCAATATCCCCATACAAATCAAGATGAAGCATTTTTAGGGGTTTGGTAGTGGAAATTTCATTTTTGGGCTTAAAACTACTCTTAACTAATTTGTTCTTTTGACAAGTGTCACATAAGCCAAGATTTTCAAAATTCAATTTGGGTAGTCCTTTTACATGTTGGTTTTTGTAAATAGTTTGCAAATTTTTGTATCCAACATGTCCAAGTCGCCTATGCCATAACCTAGTTAAATCATTATTGGCGACAAGACAAGAAATATTTTGACTAACCAAATCACTTGTACAAATTTTGTAAAGATTGCCTTTTCTAATTGCTTCACAAATCATGTAGAGGCACTACTTTGTGCTCGTGTAGCCAAGGACGTCTCAAAAGAACATTGGTTGAGGTGATAGCATCGATGACGTGAAATTAATTTTATCATTTTTGGAAATAAGGCATTTTTCTTTATTAAAAACAACATTATAATTTGAATCACAAAGTTGGCTAACACTTATCAAATTGAACTTAAGCCCTTCTACTAAAAGAACATTACTAAGAGAGAAAGAAGAGTTACCAATTTCTCCATTTCCAAGAATTCTTCCTTTGCCATTGCCGAGCATGACCATACCCTCTTCTTGGAGCTTGATGTTGGTAAACAGTTCTCTCTTTCCGGTCATATGGCGTGAACATCCGCTGTCCACGAGCCATTTTGAATCTTCCATTGTTGTTATAGCCCCTATAACCTACAAAGAAATTATTTTTAGGTACCCTATAATTTTAGGGTCCATGGGGGTTAGCCTTGAGACCTTTAGGTCTCCAATAATAGCTAAAATTATTCTTCAATTTACAATTACTAGCTAGTCCATTCTTACCACAATAAAAATAAGTAATAATACGAGGATTACTAGCACGTACAAAAAGTTGGACCTTGGTCTTTTTCTTAAAAGCATTTTGAAAAGGTTTGTAACAAGTCCTAATTTAGAATGCTCACCTCTTTGTGCATCTAAAATTTTGTGACTTTATCCGTACTTAAATTGAATCGATGCACATCCTTTTTCAAATTTTCAATATCATTTGTGAGCGTTTGTTTTTCGGTTTCAAGAGTACGGGCCATAGTAAGAGTAATAGCATGAGCCTTGTCAAGAGAATCATAGAAAGTAAATAATTTATCTTTTTCTAGTTTGAGCTCTTTATGCTCCTTTTTCAAATTCTTGTATTTAACAATCAAATTTTGAAACTCATTTTGCAATTCATCAAAATCACATTGTAATTCATCAACTAGGGAAGAAGATGAAGCATTAGAGCGCACTCGTATTTTCATCGTCTATGGCCATAAGACCATGTTCGGATTCTCCTTCCTCGTCGGTTGTTTCAAGTAATTCATCCCAAGTTTTGACGTCCGCATTTAATGCCTTCTTTTTCGGAAAAGGCTTTTTTGTTTTGTTCCTCTTCCGCTAATTTGGGCAATCGGCTATGTAGTGCCCGAATTTTCCGTGATTTGAAACAAGAATTGTCTCTAGGCTTTCTTACTTTATTTTTGTTTACAAATTTTGTAAATTTTCTATCAAGAGTCCGTTTCTTCATCATCATCATCACTAGCATAATAAACATTATTAGAAGAAGATGCTAAGCCTTTAATAATATTTTGCGTACCCGGTTTAGAGGTGGATGGTTGAGAATTTTTCCTCTCCTTGAGATATACTTCATAAATGAGGAGGTTCCCAATGAGCTCATCAAACTTGAGTGTCTCAAGATTTTGAGCTTACGTGATTGCCGTCACCTTTTTACCGGACCATGAGCCGGGAAGGGCGTTCAATACCTTGGTCACCTTGTCTTCTTCTTCGGAGATGACCTTTCCAAGAGCCACAAGAGGATTGACAATGTTGTCAAGCCTTTCCACCATTTTAGATATGCTTTCACCATCATGCATATTGAAGTTTTCAAAGTCTTTCACAAGCATTGTTTTTCTTGCTTGCTTCACTTTCTTTGTGCCCTCATAGATGGTTTCTAATTTTTCCCAAACTTCATGTGCCGACCTTATGCCTCTTATGCGATTATATTCGGTGGCGGTAAGAGAGCAATGTAAAATGTTTAAGGCCTTACCGTTTAGAGAGAAAGCCTTCTTGTCATTTTCATCGTACTCCTTGAACGGCTTGGGAGTCGTGGTACCATCCTCCAATTTTGTTGTTGGTTGAGCAACTCTTTCAATGACCACATTCCAAATATCAAATCCGCACCTTGAGAAAGCACTCCATGCGGCCTTTCCAAAATGCGTAGTTGTTGGCGTCGAATAGTGGTGGCTTGTTGGTGGAGGCGCCGGTGGTGAGATAAGCTTCATTCGTAGCCATGGATCTTTTCTCTTTACTCGGAACAAGCTAGCCAAAGAGTTTGGCTCGATACCACTTGTTAGTCCAGTGGCTACGATAATCTAGAGGGGAGGTGAATAGATTATGCCGATTTTTCACAAATCTTCCTTTTTCGAATGAACACATAATTGACAAGAATGTAAATGCGGAAATTAAACAACACTCGATGATTTTGGGTAGTTCAATGATAAGGGTCTTTTTATGCATGTTTTATGTGTATATTTAAGTATGATTTGAGTTATTTTATTGTTAGTTTCATAAATATTTGATTGTATATATT
The DNA here is from genome assembly GCA_016081115.2 of Rehmannia glutinosa. Taxonomy (NCBI): domain Eukaryota; kingdom Viridiplantae; phylum Streptophyta; class Magnoliopsida; order Lamiales; family Orobanchaceae; genus Rehmannia; species Rehmannia glutinosa. The sequence continues at coordinate 275,307 of JABTTQ020002036.1, forward strand.
TCACATTACTCCGAGGTGCTTTTATTGGTGTAGATTGATGATTTGGAGCTGTTTTTGGTGAATTTTGGGCCATGGTTTCATGTCAAAACATACCGGGGTTTCGGATGCAAAAACACTCAAAATCCCAAGCTAAACGCAGCGTCATTTCGGGGCCTTTTCGATCAAACACGGGCGGGGTGTGTTTTTAAGCACGGCCGTGCTTTTTAGAAGTAAAAACGAGCAATTTTTGACCCCGACGTACCAAACATGGCCAGGCCGTGCTTTTCAAGCACGGCCGTGTTGGAAAATCCAAAAACACGGGCGTGTTTTTCATCCGATCTGGATGTTCTTTTGGCGAAATTATGGAAGCTTTCCTTTTTGCTTTTTGACAACCTTTGAGCAACTTTTACATCTCATTTTGCTGCACGGACTCTATTATTCCCTCAATTGTCATGTGGACACAATTATTCAACCAACTCAACCAATGGAAGTGGAGTATTGTCATGTGAATACAATGATTCAACCAACTCAACCATGAATGTACACACAATGATTCAACCAACAACCATGGAAGTGGAGCATTTGTTAGCATTATTGATGTGTTCTTTCATAAAGATGGTGCCTATAAAAGCCAAGAGTTTGAGTTGGGAAAGGAATTCATAATTCATGTAATATGCATTCATATAGAGATTCATTGTGTATTCATCATAGAGACTTAGAAAATATTCATTGTGTCCAACAATTTGAGTGGAATTGGGATCAAGAGGTCTTGGAGGAGTAAGCTTGTAGCAACATTGGAGAAGAAGGCTTGGATCAACATCATCTATCAAGGAAGAAGTCATTGAGATTTTGAGAAAGATAAGTACACCATGTCTACAACACTTAAATCTTCTTGTGTAATTTATTCTTTTGTCAAAATCATGAGTAGCAAAAACTACTAGTGTTTGAATGTAATAAACTCTAGAATGGATTTGTGATTAAGGTTTGTATGTTTTTAATAAAATTCTCATGTCTTGTGTGATTCACTTATATCATGTTTACTTCATTCAAGTTGATATTTCCGGTATATTAATTTGATATATATTCCTCATCGGGTAATCGAGAGATTTATGGTGGGAAAGAACCTATATAAGTGAAAAGAGTTGCATGCAATCCTAGATATAGGACGACATAAATCTTCTGAATTAGGGTCAAACCTAATATGGGAATTCATAAATCGTTATAATGCAATTTTGGGGGTTTTAACTAGAAAGAGATTTGAGTTAATCAACTTGAGATTAGGAGTTTTTCGCCTTGAGAAAGGGTTTAACTTAAATCGGGAATTTCTACGGTCCACATAATATGAGATTTTATTAAAAGAGGTTGGCTTTTGCTTAAGGGCTTATGGTTGTATTTTTATCTTGTTGAATCACAAAAATATTCTAGAGGGATTTACATTCAACACATTTCTATCTCTTGATTTCTCATTCTATAATCTACTTTTAAGTTGCAATTATTTTAATTCTCTTTTTTCAATTTCCATTTTAACAAACAAAACTCGAAAATTGCTAGTAACAAAAGGACGGTAATTATTAGTACTTACAATCCTCGTGGGAATGACACTCGGTGACTAATAATCTATACTACAAAACGATAGGTGCACTTGCCTAAGGTTTTTAGAGTAGCTTTTGAGCCATCATTCAACCCACCTAGGGCCTAATCTACTACCACCCCGGTATATCCGAAGTGGATTTCAAAAAGAAAAAAAGATTTTATTAATTACCACAATTAATACAACACCTTGAGGATTACCACAATCCTCTTACAACACCTTCAAGAAGATTACCACAATCTTCCTTCACCGCCTTTGAAGACTACCACACTTTTCAAACACCTATCACCTAGATCACCAAGTGTATTCTTACCACAAGAATACTCACAAGGATGTCTTGTGTTGAATGATGGACAAAATTCAAGATTACAACTCTATAAAACCAATACAAAGATTGAGTGCAAGTGTAATCAAGAATCAAAAGCCTAGACCTCAAAGATGTGCAAGTGAAAGTGCTTAGGCTATTACAACAAGAATGTAAAAATGAAAGCTTGAAGAATTTGATTTCTTGTTGTGTATTTTGCTTGTATGTGTTGTGTCTTGTGTCTTCAATTCATCCTCTATTTATAGGAGAGTCTTCACCAACATAGGCTCCCAACATAGGATCCTTCTTCTTCACTTTTGTCTACAAAAAGAGGATCACAAGATGTAGAAATATTGTACAAAAATGAAAAGTGAATCTTCTTGATAAAGATTGCAATGGTTGGAATTTTTTTTGTCAAAAATAACATAGGCGACGGGTTGCCTGTAATAAGATTTCGAACGTTTTGAAAAAATAGTGCGATCCAGTCAGTCGAATGGGGGGTCGATCGGTCGACGAAAGTGCGCGCCGCCGCAGGAATGCGACCGGCCGCTCGGGTGCGGCCCGTCGGCCCCTGCTGGACCGTCCCCTCTCTATTTTTTTGATTGAAGACGTTCATTTGATATTTGAGTTTTTAGTCCGGTCGACGTTATGGGCACGGCCGACCTCCAATATTAAATGTTGTCCGATTTTTATCAAAAATAAACTTCAAGAAATACTCAATAAATTAGTAAAAATATTTTAAATCACTTGGGAGTATTTGGACAACATTTATAAACATTGTTTTGGTGTAAAAACCAATTTAAACAAAACCATCAAAAGTGTTGTCCATTTTTATCGAAAAATAAATTCTAAGAAATACTCCAAAAATTAGCAAAAATATTTTAAATCATTTAGGAGTATTTGGACAACATTTATTAACATTGTTTTGGTATAAAAACTCATTTAAACATAATCATCAAAATCTTGATAAAAACATTTATCTAAAATGCGACAACATTCCACGCATAATAATCACAAGGATAGGAGTAGAGATATTCAAACACATATTACAAATGCTCCTCTATCAACATGCACAACTGCTTGGGAGTAATAGAGAAGCAATCAACCAAAAGCTAAAAGCTCGGCTTTTACATATTGAGCTTAAGTTTCAAGAGTTTATAAGCTCCCCCTGTCAACAAAACATCATTAGTCATGTAAATAAGTCCATAATACAACAAATGGACTAAGCATTATCCACAACTTTTGGCTTTTAATAGCCACAACGTATAGCTTCTTCGCGACTTATTTTAGCTTCTTTGAGCTAATAAACTTATTTCTGTTTTTCCCCTTTGGAATCATCAAAAAGAATGTTAGCACGATAAAAACATCATATATCCATATCAAAGTGCGCAATTTAACCGATTTATCGAGCTATTGATCATTAAGCTTAAAATCCCAAAAGCGAGGGAGAGTTGATCATATGACTTATGAAAGCTCGTAAAAGCTCATTTGTTTTGCAAAACATGATCTCTATAAATATATAAGACATTTGAAATTGAGAGAATCATGTAGGTGATGAATTTTTCTTTGCAACATTTTATCGAACACTTGGCGGACGTCAAATAATAAAAAAGATGTATATAGCCCTTGTATCATCCAACAACAATCATCATGCCCAACACAAATATATAAGAATTCCAACAAAATATTAAAGATGAAGCACATTCTCAAGGGTTCAACCCAATTGAGATAAGGAAGAAGAATTCTTACCAATTAATCGGAGATGTCAGGTATCATGGATGATATAACAATAGTATAAACTCAAAATATATAATTTACAAGAAATAAATCATTTTGAGTGAATCTTGTGTGATATTTGCAAAGGGTGCGAAAGTAGTGAAAAACATATGAAAAAGACTAAGTGCGGGGGAGAACTAATTTTATCCAAGTTTTACTCAGGTCGACCTGGTCCAAGGGTAGGCCCGAGGTCCGGTGGTGGTGGTCGTCCGTCCTCCCCTCTTCGATCCTTGGAGCCCCTTTTCGATTCTCGTCCGAATTTTGTACCAAAAATCCGATTTTTCACCCCTAAGTTTTAAAATGCACGAAATACAAACATAGACCTCATTCAATATACATTATGTCTAAATAAGCTCGAAATGAGGTAAAATATTCGTGTTAACGATTAAAAACAAATGTCCGCGAGTTATCCTTGAGACGGAATTAAACACATCTCAATTTTTCGTTTTAGGAAACATAATCCCTTAAAGAAATATAGAATCTCAATATGTTTAGTTCGATTATGACAAACCGAATTTTGAGAAATGATCATCACAGACTTGTTATCCCAAAAAATATGAACGTTTTAAAACTTTGGATAAACAAGCCATAAGAAGAAGTGTCTTTCAAATATTTGAAAATTTCTTTTAACAAACATTTTAATGAGATTCGTTGGGATTGTTTTGAAGTCGAGCATATAGACATAAGGCAATGAAAAATGTCGAGTCTATGGGAGTAATAAAAGTTAATGAACATGCCTCGAATTTGTTTGTCAACCGATATGCCTTTCTCAAACTTTGTCCATCTTGATATTGGTTGCCATAGGAATAGAGTCGATTGTTCCTTCTTCAATGTCGAACTTCTTCAAAAGTTCTTTTGTATATATTGATTGTGAAATATAACCACCTTCTTGGCATTGTTTAACTTGAAGTTCAAGGAAGAAATTGAGCTCCCCATTATGCTCATCTCAAATTCACCTTGCATCAACTTAGAAAATATCTTGCACAAAGATTCATTAGTAGCACCAAAAATAATATCATCATATAAATTTGCACAAGTAAGCAATCTTGCCCTTTTTAAAAAACAAGGAGAGTAGTATCAACTTTACCTCTTATAAAACCATTTTGCAAAAAAATAGCTAAGTCCGAATTTTGTACCAAAAATCCGATTTTCACCCCTAAGTTTTAAAATGCACGAAATACAAACATAGACCTCATTCAATATACATTATGTCTAAATAAGCTCGAAATGAGGTAAAATATTCGGCGGTTAACGATTAAAAACAAATGTCCGCGAGTTATCCTTGAGACGGAATTAAACACATCTCAATTTTTCGTTTTAGGAAACATAATCCCTTAAAGAAATATAGAATCTCAATATGTTTAGTTCGATTATGACAAACCGAATTTTGAGAAATGATCATCACCAGACTTGTTATCCCAAAAAATATGAACGTTTTAAAACTTTGGATAAACAAGCCATAAGAAGAAGTGCCTTTCAAATATTTGAAAATTTCTTTTAACAAAGACATTTTAATGAGATTCGTTGGGATTGTTTTAGAAGTCGAGCATATAGACATAAGGCAATGAAAAATGTCGAGTCTATGGGAGTAATAAAAGTTAATGAACATGCCTCGAATTTGTTTGTCAACCGATATGCCTTTCTCAAACTTTGTCCATCTTGATATTGGTTGCCATAGGAATAGAGTCTATTGTTCCTTCTTCAATGTCGAACTTCTTCAAAAGTTCTTTTGTATATATTGATTGTGAAATATAACCACCTTCTTGGCATTGTTTAACTTGAAGTTCAAGGAAGAAATTGAGCTCCCCATTATGCTCATCTCAAATTCACCTTGCATCAACTTAGAAAATATCTTGCACAAAGATTCATTAGTAGCACCAAAAATAATATGTTAGGAATTTTATTGTTTAGATTTTGATGAATGCCATGTAAAACTTAGAATAGAAAGTTGGTACCCCAATTTTTGTTGTAAAATGCATTGTAATGAATAGAGTGGCCAAAGTTTGAGTCAAGACAGCACTACGCCCTAAACATGCAAGAAGACAATCAAGATCGGAAGGAAGACTCTGTGTGAGACAGTGAGTATGGCAAAGAAGAGTAGACGGGAACACTCTTGAAGAAGCGGTGAGATGCGGTGAGTGGAGCATCATCAAGTCAACTCAAGAAAAGCAAGTCTCAAGTTGAAGTGATGAAGAGTCATCCAACGACCGGAAGTTCGACTACAAGTCACCTGGGAAAGCAAGGAAATGCGGTCAAGTCGAGATAATCGTAAAAGAACCGTTGCCGAGTAAATCAAGAGATTTACTTAAACAAGTAATATCTCCATACAACCTTTCTTGAAGTGCTCGATCCCGAAGCGTGCAAAAGGAATGAACCAATGGGAAGCACGACACCGTGTCGAACTACGAAAAGGTGAAAAGAATAATTCATACGAGGAAACGGCAATTCCAAGAAGCGCAAGCCAACGATCGCAAAGTGACTTTCAAAAATAAGCCTATCTCTTCAACGGGCAAATTTTTGAAAGTTCACTATAAAAGGCGAGGAGTTAGTTTGAGAAAAAGAAGCATGAATGACACATACGTGAGATATACAAGCACATTAGAAAATCGAAACAATCTCAATCCTCAAGCCTATATTCAAGTACATCAATCCAACACTTACCCGTGAAGGAAGAGAGCTTCAACCGATTGAAGAGGAAACCTTTGAAAACAAGGGGTCTACTTTCCGGGAAGGATTGTAGAAAAGTTCAAAGTTGAACTAAGTCTTAAGCATTTGGAGGGCTTCGTGATCAAATCCAAAGAGCTTGAGCAAGTGAGTGTAGTAGCAAAAGGCACATGGCCTGTGAAGAAGTTTCCGAGTCGAACGAGAAGCCGGTGAGTGATCAAGGCTTCTCATCGAGTCCCAAAGGATCAAAATTTGTTGTGATCAAGACTTGTATCTGGGACTGTTACCACTTTGTAAACCGATCATTACTTAGTGGATTCCTCCGGGAGTTGGAGAAGAGAGGAGTAGAAGAATTACCCCATCTTCGAACCTCTATAAAAGCTTTCTTGTGTCATTTACATTTCAAACATTTAAATTCCTCGCACTTTTAATTGCTTATATCTCATTGATAAATTTGCTATCCATTTGATAATTTATAAGTACTAAATTAAACTCTAATATCTTGCTTAATCAAACTTAAGGGTGTTAAGTCTTCCACGAGAATAAAACCATAGTGAGTTAAATTGTAGCCAACAAATTAGTTACTCCATCACAGCAATTTGAGTCTGTTGAGAGATTAACTCTACTTGAGTGACTAATTCGTATCCATCGAGGACAAATTGTGTAGAATTAACTCTGAGATTTAAAAGGACTAAATCGAAAATTTGGTAAGGTTTATTCAACCCCCCTTCTAAACCTTACACTTACACCCCTTGGGACCTACAAGTGGTATCGGAGCGGTTGGTTCATTGAACCCTCCCATGCACAGTTCTTGAACTAGATCTCCAAATTTTTCAAAGTCCGCTTTAGTACTTAAACTTTCAAAACTCTTTTTATTAAAAGTCATTATCATGGAAGCAAATCTAACACGCATCCCTATGTTCACCATTGAAGAATTTGATGATTGGAAAATTCGTATGCAGGCTCATCTATCAAAGATTACATGATGAGATGTGGATAGTAATAGAAGATGGGCCTCTACAAATATTAAAGGTGAACACATCATGCAGACGCAGAGTTGCGGTGAAGGAGAAGAAGATGTTGCTCTAGACCGATCATGGTTGAAAAACCAATAATCGAGTGGACAAATGATGACGAAAAAGATACAACCTGGATAATGTAGCCAAGGACATCCTCTACAAAACCTTGGACAAAGCCATGTTCAACAAAGTCAAATCATGCAAAACGGCTAAAAAATGCGGGACAAGCCGACATTAACTGTGAAGGCTCGAGCAAATCAAAGAAAACAAATTGTCATAGCGAGTACAAAAATTTGAAAATTTCAAAATGATCTCGGGAGAAAACCTGGATCAACTAGACGCTCGGTTCACGAAATCACAAACGATTTGTCTACACTTGGAAATGAATATACACGAGATGAAATGTGTATGAAGATCCTAAAAAGTCTTCGGTGAATGGGAAATGAAGGTCATGGCACCGAGACATTCCATGGACCTATCAAAGACATCCAACCATGAACTATTCTCGGACCTCAAAGCCTATGAGTTTGAGTGAAAAAGAAAAGACCAGGAAGAGACATTTGTACCCAAAACAATTTGCTCTAATTGTCAAAGATGGGAAGAGAGCGAGGTCGAAAAAGAATTGACCCGGAAGAAATAATACGATGGTCAAAAGATTTAACAAGTTCTTTAACAAGAACTACAAGAGAGGAAAGGGTGAATCTTCCGGAAGACACTCGGCTCCTCCAAATCAAGGGATGATAGGCCAACCAAGAGAATGGATCATCAACAAGTTGAGTATCAAAAAGTGACAACTCAAGAGTAGAAAGAGTCGATCAAAAGGTGAATATCTATGTTGGAATTGTAGACAACCAGGTCACTATGCCATTATTGCTCATATCCTGTAGTCAACAAGTACATGAATGAAGAAGAAAGAAAAGTCTTGAGAGAAAGAAGACAAGAAAAGAAAAAAGGCAATGATGGTGCAGAGATCAAAAAACAAAGTCAAGTCAAAGAGACAGTGATTCAGAGAAGCGGTGAAGGCGACTACTCGAGTGACTCTGAAGAAGAAGCCTTGACCGCTTAATGGCCAAAGAACAAGATCAAGAAGATGAGGTACAATCTAATTCAACAAGCTCGACACTGATAGTGATAGTCGTGACACACACACTTCATCACCTCTGATCTTTATGATTCATTAGGCAAAATGATGAAAGATTTTGAGCACATTAAATCCTCACACACACTATTGAATGAGGAAAACAGCCTACTTAAAAGTCAAAACTCAAAGTGACTAAGGAGCCGAGTGAGTACTAAGTCAAATAGTTGAAAATGAAAGTTTAAAAGGTGAAAATGCTAAATTAGTAGTTGAAATTTCTGCTATAGAAAAGAGGAGAATGACCTCAAAAATGTTATTGCCTCGTTCACTAAGGCATCTAAATCATTGGATGATCTTATTATGAGTCAAAGAGAATGTGGAGACAAGACAGCTTAGGATTTAATTCCTTTGAGCCATGTCAAACCTCAAGAGTAATTTTGGAAAAAGGATCTTCAAGTCATGAAGAGTCCGAAAAACCCAAAACTCTAAATGTTGCACACACATTCACTCCAAAGCACAATACTAAGCAAAGCGGCCTTGGTTACAAAGGAAAAGGAAAACGGCCGAGTTGAGTGTCTTTGAAAGGACAAGTGAGAATAGATTCACCGAGTCCTTCAAAAACTCCTAACGAGAAAATACTACGTAAAAGAAGAAAAGAGCTACCAAAAATTCCGGAAAATCCATAAAAGAAATACATATGATGGGAATGGTAGAAAATATCCAAACCAATCTGATTGGAACAATGTGAACTATCGGCATAGACTTATGGAATATAAGCCCAAGTGGCAAAGGCCTAGAACTCAACAAAGGCCATTCCAAAAGTATAAGAGCTTTCATCAAAGACACACATGCACACTAGGCACTACACTCAAAAGCACCACAATTACCCAAGGAAGGCAATTGCTAAAACACGTATATGCAGGCATACGGACAAAAGAGACAATTTGTATGAACCTAGAATCCCCAAGCAATTTGCGAGAATTAATTATGATTATGGCAGCGATAGATGGCAACCCCTTAGAGTCAAATCATTTGGCTATAGGTTGGTTGGATCATCTTACAATTCTAACCCCTCGGGACCCGGACAAGTATGGGTACCTAAAACTTAATTTCCTTGATTGCGGGTTCAAGGAGCAGTGAGTGCCAAGGAACCTGGTACATGGATAGTGGTCGCATTCCGGACATATGACAGGAAATAAGAGAAATCTGTCAAAATTCAAGGAAGTCAAAGGAGCCAAAGTCATATTTGGGGAAATGAAGCTCCTGGTGAAATAAGAGGCATTGGATCCATCAAGAGGAATGGATTAGAAATCACGGATGTTGCATATGTTGAAGGACTCAACTTCAACCTCATCGAGTATCGATCACTCTGTGACAAGGGCTACAATGTTGGATTCAACCTGGGTGTATGCCAAATCAAGGATATTGAATCAAATGAAGTTGTCTTTGCAAGAAGCAGACGAGGAAGAATATGTATGTAGTGGATTGGTCAATTGCAACACCCAAAGACTGTCTACTAGCAAAGAGCACAAATTGAATCAAGTTGGTTGTGGCACAAAAAGCCGAGTCACCTGAATTTCAAAACAATTAACAAGCTAGCAAGAAGTCATCGGTAGAAGGACTTCCGGACTCGATATCTGAAGGAGAGTATATGTGATGCATGTCGAAGGAAAACAAATCAAGTCGTCATTCAAAGAAAAGACATGCCCATCCTCAACAAGAATCGCATCTACTTCATATGGATCTATTTGGCCCAGTGGAACCCCAAAGATAAGTGGAAAGAAATACACCTTGGTGGTAGTAGATGACTACTCAAGATATACATGGACAATATTCATGTGCAAGAAGAAAGAAACCCTACAAAAACTACCACGGTGATGAAGAGAATTCAAAATGAGAAGAGTCAAACCATTATCAAAATAAGATCGGATAGAGGAATCGAGTTTGTCAATGGAATAATAACTCGATTGTATTGAGAATGGTATTGGTCATGAACTATCGGAGCAAGGACTCCACGTGAGAATGGAGTTGCGAAAGAAGGAAGCAGAACCCTCAAAGAAGCAAGGACCATGTTAGTGAGGCGGGGGTTACCAAAAAGATTTTGGTGAAGCAATTAACACGACTTGCTACACCCAAAACAGATGTATGATAAATAGGCGGTGACAAAAGACTCCTATGAGATGCGGGTGGAAGAAAACCAAATGTTGCATATTTGAGAATATTTGGATGTAAATGCTTCATCCATAACAATGGCAAAGACAACCTAAAGGCTTTTGATGCTAAAGGGTGATGAAGGTATCTTCTTAGGATACTCGGTGAAAGCAAAGCCTAGAATACTCTATAAAAGAACTATGGTTACGAGAGGAATCCATTCAAGTAGTATTCGATGAGTCAAATGTAAATGGAGAAGACATTGAAGAGTCGGTGATAAGTTGAAACATTCAATCATACTGAGGAAGAGTCCCTACTGAAGTCAAGTGGGATTATCAACTCGAGAAGAAGATGAGATAGTGAACCTCAAAAGCGGTGGAAAATTTGCGGCTAAGTGACCACGAAAGAGTCGACCACAAAGAACACAATCGCAAGTCGATGAATCAGCTAACTTACTCCAACTGATGTAAGATGGCTAAGAGACCATCCACGAGAACTTGTCATTGGAGATATGAGAGAAGGTGTCAAAACAAGATCGAACTCAACAAGAAGCTATGTTCACATGCGTCATTTCGCAAATAGAGCCAAAAGATATGTCACAAGCATTGGATGACACACATTGGATTCAAGCTATGCAAGAAGAGTCAATCGGTTTGAGAGAAATAAAGTATGGGAACTAGTGCAAAGACCCATACATCAAAATGTTATTGGAACCAAATGGGTATTCGAAATAAGATGAACGAGGAAGGCTCGTGGTAAGGAATAAAGCAAGACTAGTAGCCAAAGGATATTGCCAAGAAGAAGGGATAGATTTTGATGAAACATTTGCCCCGTAGCTTGAAGATTGGAAGCTATAAGGATGTTTCTTGCCTACGCAGCTCACAAGAATTTCATTGTATATCAGATGGATGTAAAAAGTGCATTCCTAAACGGTTTATTGGAAGAAGAAGTATATGTTGAACAACCTCCAGGATTTGAGCAGAAGACTCTTGGAGACAAGGTATACAAACTCAAGAAAGCCTGTATGGATTGAAACAGGCACCCAGAGCATGGTATGATACCCTGTCACAATTCCTAATCGAGAATGGATTCACAAAAGGAAAAGTAGATAGAACACTTTTGAGAATTCAAGACAAGAAAGAGTATCTTGCTTGTTCAAATATATGTGGATGACATCATTTTTGGATCCACTAACAAAGAGCTATGTGAAAAATTCTCAAACCTCATGCAAAGCAAATTTGAAATGAGCATGATGGGAGAACCGACATTTTCCTTGGACTTCAAGTGAAAAAGCAGTGAAGGATGGAACCTTCATAAGTCAAACAAAATATACCAGGGATTTAATGAAGAAGTTTGGTATGGAAGAGAAGTCTTCGTAAAAATACCAATGAACACATCATCAAAATGGACATGGATGCGGATGGCAAGCACTGTAGATCAAACAAGATACGAGCACTTATTGGATCATTGCTCTATCTCACGGCAAGCGGGCCGGACATCACCTTTCTTTGTAGGTGTATGTGCAAGATTTCAATCTGCTCCAAAAGAGAGCCATATGACAAAGCTGACTAAGAGAATTTTGAGATACTTGAAAGGAAGCCAAGAAGTAGGCCTATGGTATCCAAAGGAAGGTGGATTCAAGCTAATTGGCTATTGATTCGACTATCTTTGGATGCGAGTGGACAGAAAAGCACTTGAGGCTTTTTGTCAAATGCTAGGAAACAGACTAATTTCTGGTTTAGCAAGAAGCAAAACTCAATAGCCACCCTCTGGTGAGGCGAGAATACATATGCGGCATTGTTAGCCCAAGTCCTATGGATGAGACAACGGTGAGAGACTATGAAGTTGAAGAAAAAGAAATTCCAATCATGTGTGATAACACAAGTGCCATTGCAATCACTCAAAATCTGTGATGCACTCAAGAACAAAACATATTGATGTCGGATATCATTTCATAAGAGATCATGTTGAAAAGAAGGACATTATCTTGGAATATATCTCAACCGATAAACAACTAGCCGACATCTTCACAAAACCATTATGTGAGTCAAGATTTGAAGAACTCAAGCATGAGTTGGGGTTAATTGGTGGTGACACTGCATTTAATCAAAGAAGAGTATTAGAACGAAAAAAAGTGAAAAAAAGCCGAAAGCAAACAGAATCACCAAGAATCATATCGGAAAAACTGACTACACCGAAGTCGGTGATAATGAGTCGCTAAGAGAAATGTGAAAAGTAGAGTTAAATCGGCTAAGAGATAAGTTTGAATAACTTATGAGCGAAGTGACAAAAACGCAATCGTTTTAACTTAAGCGGGAATGTTTTAAGGAACACGTCAAAGATAATGATGATGTGTATAGACATAAAGCCGCACACTAAAGCTTATGATTGGATATAAATCTTTGCCGCATTAAATACGAGGCGTGAAATGCTCAATAAGCGTCGCGAAATCCAAGCCGTTGATTTCGATCACAATTCAAAACCGTCTGCGTCGCCCTTTCATAAACCATATTTAAACCATTTTTGTCCGTTTCTCTCTCACACTTCCAAAACTGTTCATCTTTTTTTCTCTCAAAAGGCAAAGGCAAATACTCTCGAAACCCTATCAACCTTCAAATCAAATTTCGAACTTTTCCTTGAAATTATTCGAGAAATGGCACCAACGTATGACTTTACCAAGTTGGGAAAACAAATCCACACCGGTTCGACCGTGGATTTCGACGGAATGGTGAAGCAGGGTCCGACGACACCCTGGTGAAGAAAATCGCGGAGAAGTTGGAAACGCGGGATCAAAACCGTTTCTTATTTGGAATATCCTATGACCTATGTGGAGGAGGTCGCACGATTCTACGTGAATCGAGATTCACGACGAAGGAATCAAGTCATCTCATTCACGGGAAGCGGTGACTATGCGCCAAGGATTTGGTGAATATTGCTCACTACTGCGTGAAGGAGCAATCGAAATTAAGGAAGGCGATGTAAACTTGGCCGACGCATGGAAAGAGATAGTCAAGTCCGACCTTGGCGATAAAATTATATACAGACAAACAAGAGATCTGAAGGAGGATTATCATAAATTGTTGGACATAGTTGCCAAATGTATCGACATCAAATTTGGCAAAACTTTGACCAACTATCAAAGGCAAAGCTGGTTGTGATGGCCGCAATCATGGAAGAAAAGAAGATAAAGGGCCGAGTTTATCTACACAGAAACTCTGCCCGTAACGGGGGAACAAGTCCTTCAAAGAAGATGGCACATTTGGAGGATCCCAGGATATGGCCTAGTGATTGGCGGCTATTGGAGATGAAAGGAGTCCTCTTAGATATGGGAAGGCCTTCCATGTTAACAAAAGGATGTTAAGAGCTAACCTCTCGGTGCTCGAAGCGAGCTTATGCCAAGAGAGCGACACGATGAGGGGAATCGGTGACCGAAGATACTGCTGCCTCTCTCCACCTAAAAAGAAAGCCGCCCCCTGCAAGAAAGATCACTTTGCCCCTGCAAAGAAAGAAAACAAACATGCACCGCCTCGCAGTGAGTCACCCGCCCAAAGCCCGGCCATGTCACCTGCCCCTGCAGCAGAGGTCGAGAAGGACTCACAAATACCTTCTCCGATCGTCAAAAGGAGGAGAATCGACAAGCTTGGGACGACGGCTCCTCGAAACAAACACCAAGGCCCCGCCGCCCAAGACTCGAGAGGATACCGCCGAACGAGAAATTCCCTGGTACAAACCAGAGCGAAGAAGACTAGTCAAGCGGTCGAACAGGAGAAAAACCGGCCGTCGATTACTCGGCTAGCACAAATACGGAGACTCTCGGAGAAGTAGAGTCTCGGATGTAAATGATGAAATAGCCAAGTCTCTTTGAAAGCGATCGCAGAGCAACCCGAAGACACGATTGTAGCTCACAAATTGAAACACAAGAAGAACCAGCCCAAGAGATAGTGATGTAATGATCCTATCTCCACCTTACCCTAGGACATTCAAAATCGTCTGCGTGAGTGGAGAAAATGGAAGTTGAGCAAGTCGAGGAGCAGTTCCAACGGCCCGAGTTCATAGAAGAAGAAGAATCGCTAAATTTCCTTGGACTAACTACCGTGCTCCCAAAGACTTGATGAGGACAAGCGCTTAGACATCCTGCAAATCTACAAGGACGGGGAGAGAGCAAAGCAAGTGAAAAGCGAAGCACGTGAAAAGGCAAGCATCCGCCTATCTCGGCACCACGAACACTTCCATCCTCTCTTGATGTCTTCTCCGAAAGTGACGAGGAACCGCAGAATGATCTTTGCCCGAGAAGAGTTACAAACGCGGCAAGCATTACATGAATCAAGAATCCTTCATGAGCAAAGATCGATGGAGGACTGGAGAGAGTCCTCGAACACGGTGAAATCGATCCAATGGGAGTGGTTGAAAGAACAAACGACCACCGATGTTCTTGCTACCACTTCACTCACTCGAAGAAAGCGATAAGGCTGGCGATGGCGGGCTAGTGGGGACCCCGGTCGAGCCAACCCCTATTGAAGGTGTCTTTACCACACCGCCCAACGGTGAACCATCAATTGCAAGCAAATGAGTCCGGAGACGAGTGACCCCACTCCAAGTCACTTAGGCGGTGGTGCGCGGGGGAAACTCCTCCACCTGCGGCAAAGTCGGAGGATCTTTGCAGATGACTCCACAAAGAAGCAAGGAGGCGAAGAAGAGAAATTACAATCACAAGAAGAAAGACAAGTTGCCATCACGGCGAAGCTCGAGGCGATTGAGACGTCTCGGTGAGGTGCCAAGCGCTCACGCTAATAATGACGCTCGCGATGCGGTCGAGGCGCGGAAGAACGCCACGGGAGTTAACACTCTAGGCGATGAAAGTGCAATCCATGGGGTTGAGACTCCAATGGATGCCATTTGTAGAAGACCCTAAGACAGTGACATCTTTGTTGAAAGGGAGGACCAAGGCCTCGCAGCGAGAGAGACTATTTGGAGAAATGAAGCCACGGGAGGTTGAGACTTCCTGGGTAAAGAGGTCAAGATACTGAGAACATCCCTCCGCAATCATCGACCCATCCGAGAAGGAGATCGGGCGCACTTCATGATTCCCAGGACAACCCGATGTCACTTTTCCGGGATCGGAAGGCGAAGAAGAAGTTCGAGTCAACCCCATGACAAATCAAAAGCTCTGCGGGTGTTCCAAGCACGAGTAAGTCGATCCCAAGACTACTCGTCAAACTTTTAATTTTGATGATGAGCCACCTCTAGAAATCTCATCATCGTCCGATGACGGCTTGATAAGGCCGAGGACAAGTCTCATGAAAAGGAAAAATCATTTGAGACCAACGAAGGCATTAAGACAATTTGAGGCTCAAGAAGAAGTCTATTTCACAACCAAACCCAGTGAACAAAGAACCACCTCGCTCGGCTCCTCAAGCTACTTTGGATCGATTCCCAAAAAAAGAACTCCACGCGCACCGCTCATCATTGAAGCAGATCCCGGTCGGCGGTGATGAATCTTTTGTAGAATCTTTCCTTTCTCCTTTGGAGATACGAGAACTCCAAAGAGTCGAAAATGAGCAAGTGCGATATCACAGACCACCTCCTGTTTTTCACTCGGGCACCATTGTTCGGTGATTTTGATTTCGGCGTTGTTTGGCCATCGCCTACAGAAGAATCGGTGAAGTTCGAGAAGTGTTCAAGGCACTCTTTCTTTGAAGTTGAAAAGATGGAGAGGCATCGAGGCCTCTTTGGATATGCGCGACTGGACAGAGATGCCAACTGACGGTGACTTGAGAGGCATCCGGTCGAGGATAAGGGAATGGTGGCAACAAAGAAGAATCCATGCGTGTAGAAACGGTGAGATACTTGTAACCTTGTTCAACAAGCTGCTTGGTGTGGAGTTTGAGAATGTTGATGCGAAAAGCGAAGTGAGGGAACACATTGAGCATATGCATGAAGCTCACACCGCCGAGATCAAGCTGCTGCGTGAAGCGAAATGCAAATGATATACGGCGTTTGGAAGAACACATGACGAGAAAATTCGGCCTTCTCATGGCCGAGATGAAGCCGATTTTGTGAGAATCCAACGCTACTCGATCTCAATTCCGTCTTTGCATACAACGCCAGCGGACTTGAAGCGAGAATTCAACCAACGAGAAGACTCGACTTCATGCTTGCGGCAAAGATGTTCGCAGGGTTCTCTATCCTTTGATGATGCCAAAAAGGGGAAAAGGAATACCTTAAAGCAAAGACAAAATCCAGTGAAAAGAAAGGAGCGGTGAGAAAGAAGCGGTGAGAAGGAAAATCGGTGAAGAAATTTTGAAACTAAAGAAAGGAAAATCTTTGAGGGGAAGGAACAAAAAAATGACCTTGATGATAGCACAAACCCCAACAGGGTCTGTCACGGTGACATTATAAGCAAAGAACTCCCGTGACTCTGCCACTCCAAGACTCTCTTTGTATCTATATGAGAAGAGAAAAGAAATTGAAGCGAGGGATGAAGGAAGTGGAAGGAAGAATGGATGCCAGGGTGATGAACATCTTGAAAGAACATGGAGGCATTCGGTTGGCAGAGACACGTATGCCATTTCGGATGTCGGGACCGAGCCAAGATCGGTTGAGCCGAATTCAAAACGCTCGAATCGAAGGATATTTTGCAAATATGTCCATGGCTCAAGCTTGGGACTTATCTTGGGAAAAGGGTCTCACATTGTGTGAAGAAGGTCGACAGACAAACGAGACTTCGCGATCCTCTTTGGTCACTCGCTAGTCAATCAGTTTGGGAAGAAGAAGACCCCAAGTCAAGATACGCCCGGAGGTAGAGGAAGAAGCGGTGATGGAGGAAGAAGCTTGGACCTAGGCCTCGCCCCAAGAATATCGAATACGTAGATCCTGGAAAGAAAGGAGGGATCTACTTGGGTGGGCTTGACCAAGTGGCAAATTTGCGAGTGGCTAAAACTACGCGAGTATGCAAAGAGAATAGAAGAAGAAAACAAAAGACAAACTCGGCTATGGCGGGGGGAGAGAGAGGAAAGACTAAGGAAAGATGAAGGCGCCGGGAAGGCATATGAGAAGAAAAAAGAATAAAAATTTGACGACGAGAAAAAGAGAAGAAGAGAAGAAGATGCTAATCAAGATGAAAGAAGGAGCAATGAAGGAGATGAAGTGTTCTTTGTCCAACCCTTCATGTATTTTATTATGTAAATACATACAATGTAAGTCTTCTATAATAGAATTATAAATTTTTTTTGAAGACAGTTATATACTCGATACACCTTGTAAACTTGATTGTGTTAAGTACAAGAATGATATGATCAATAAAAAGATTGATTCTGCGCATACATTCTATGTCAATACACTCTGTCATACGTATGTATCTTTGTTATTTACATATTTGTATGGTCTAAGTTTTGGCATCATCAAAAAGGGGGAAATTGTTAGGAATTTTATTGTTTAGATTTTGATGAATGCCATGTAAAACTTAGAATAGAAAGTTGGTACCCCAATTTTTGTTGTAAAATGCATTGTAATGAATAAGTGGCCAAGTGAGTCAAGACAACTACGCCCTAAACATGCAAGAAGACAATCAAGATGGAAGGAAGACTCTTTGTGAGACAATTTGAGTATGGCAAAGAAAAGAGTAGACGGGAACACTATGAAGAAGCGGTGAGATGCGGTGAGTGGAGCATCGTCAAGTCAACTCAAGAAAAGCCAAGTCTCAAGTTGAAGTGTGAAGAGTCATCCGACGACCGGAAGGTCGACTCTAAGTCACCTGGGAAAGCAAGGAAATGCGATCAAGTCGAGATAAGCGTAAAAGAACCGTTGCCGTAAATCAAGAGATTTACTTAAACAAGTAATATCTCCATACAACCTTTCTTGAAGTGCAGATACCCCGAAGCGTGCAAAAGGAATGAACCAATGGGAAGCACGACACCGTGTCGAACTCACGAAAAAGGTGAAAAGAATAATTCATACGAGAAACGGCAATTCCAAGAATCGCAAGCCAACGACGCAAAGTGACTTTCAAAAATAAGCTATCTCTTCAACGGGCAAATTTTTGAAAGTTCACTATAAAAGGCGAGGAGTTAGTTTGAGAAAAAGAAGCATGAATGACACATACGTGAGATATACAAGCACATTAGAAAAAGCGAAACAATCTCAATCCTCAAGCCTATATTCAAGTACATCAATCCAACACTTACCCGTGAAGGAAAGAGAGCTTCAACTTGATTGAAGAGGAAACCTTTGAAAACAAGGGGTCTACTTTCCGGGAAGGATTGTAGAAAAGTTCAAAGTTGAACTAAGTCTTAAGCATTTGGAGGGCTTCGTGATCAAATCCAAAGAGCTTGAGCAAGTGAGTTGTAGTAGCAAAGCACGCCCTGTGAAGAAAGGCGAGTCGAACGAGAAGCACCGGTGAGTGATCAAGGCTTCTCGATCGAGTCCCAAAGGATCAAGTCCTATTTGTTGTGATCAAGACTTGTATCTGGTATTACCACTTTGTAAACCGATCATTACTTAGTGGATTCCTCCGGGGAGTTGGAGAAGAGAGGAGTAGAAGAATTACCCCATCTTGAACCTCTATAAAAGCTTTTCTTGTGTCATTTACATTTCAAACATTTAAATTCTCGCACTTTTAATTGCTTATATCTGTGATAAATTTGCTATCCATTTGATAATTTATAAGTCTTAAATTAAACTCTAATATCTTGCTTAATCAAACTTAAGGGTGTTAAGTCTTCATTTGAGAATAAAACCATAGGTGAGTTAAATTGTAGCCATGGTGAGTTACTCCATCAATGCTCAAATTTTTGTGTTGAGAGATTAACTCTTGAGTGACTAATTCGATCGTCCATCGGGACACATCGGTGTGTAGAATTAACTCGTAGATTTAAAAGGACTAAATCGAAAATTTGGTAAGGTTTATTCAACCCCCTTCTAAACCTTACACTTACACCCCTTGGGACCTACATAATATCATCATATAAATTTGCACAAGTAAGCAATCTTGCCCTTTTTAAAAACAAGGAGAGTAGTATCAACTTTACCTCTTATAAAACCATTTTGCAAAAAATAGCTAAGTCTATCATACCATACACGGGGTACTTGTATTAAACCATACAAGGCCTTTTATAAAAATCACTTGGCCTAGAAAATTTTTCAAACCCCGGTTGTTTTACATAGACTTTTTCTTGAATAAAACCATTTAGAAAGGCGGATTTAACATCCATTTGGTAAAGCTTGAAATTTTCTTAAAACAAGAATAGTCAAGTAAAATGCGAATAGCTTCTAAACGTGTTACGCGAAGGAGCAAATGTAACATCATAATCATGAATACCTTCTTCTTTGACAATACCTTTGAGCTAGGGGTGTTCAATTAACCGATTTTTTTCGGTTAACCGTTAACCAAGAATCAATTCGGTTAATTGATCGAGAATCAATTATTTCGGTTCGGTGAATGGTTAAAGGTTTTGAAGAATTTCGGTTATCGGTTAATTCGGTTTGAAAATTGAAATTAACCGAATTAACCGATTTAACCAAAATATTATGTAAAACATATATTTTATATATAATTATAATTATATATAATATATAGCATATATTTTTATTTATTTATATCATATACTATATATAAAAATTATATATTTTTATTTTAAATAACTTTCTATGAATTATATTTATTTATTTATATCATATATTATATATACAACATATATTTTTGTATTTTAAAGAAATTTCGGTTAATTCGGTTAACGATCAATTAACCGAAATATAATTCGGTTGGTTAATTCGGTAAATGTAATTTCGGTTCGGTTAATGGTTTTGCCAATTAGCAAATTCGGTTAATTCGGTTCAACATTTCGGTTAATGGTTAACCGAATTAACCGAATGAACACCCCTACTTTGAGCTACTAACCTTGCCTTGGTCATCAAGCTTGTTCCAAAATACCAAAAACATTCTCGCAAAATCTTAACAAGATATGTTGCACAAGAACATAGTAATATCGAATAATATAGACACTATAACAAGTAACACATACTATGCCGAAAAAAATATCAAGATTTAATGAAACATGTAAGTTCAAATATGCTTATAGGAAGCTATATAAGGTCTCTTTTGAAAATTGAAAATCCGAGAGCATATAGTTGAGACCTTATTTAAAAGAAGTATTTGAACAAGAGTTTTGACAAAGCAAACAAGAATAAGGACATGGATATGTGCAATCAAATGCATAATTTTGAGAGGAGGATTAAAAAACGAATGTTTTATCAAAACAAATATAATCTTTTACAAGTCTCGGATAAAACAAGCTTTATCGAATAATGCCTTTCAAAAAAATCTTTTAATGGCACTTGTATGAGATTCTTTGAAATATCTTGGAAAACAAGTGCATACGGCACAAGTGAGCGTACCTCGATAGTTTATGAAACTCTTGACATATTATGACGTAGATGGTCATTTATGAAGGTATATATACTACACAATTTTTAAACAACTCTTGCACAAAATATAATGGTAAAAGTGTAGGCTAAAGCAATAATGAGATGTCACAAGTATGCTTATGCTATCCATAAAACATATTAGTCTTAATAAATGTACAAGAGTTTTTAAAAACATTATGCAAGGTCTCCTTTTCAAAAGATTTTAAAACCAATATATTGAAGACCTTATTTTAAAAATATTTTGAAAAATCATTTTTGATAATAAATACAAAAATACAAGCATACATAATAACAACCAAAATATGCATATTTAAATGAGAAGATACGATTTACCAATTCGCCATTTACATGGGTTGTGTCTTTCCCTTTGTTGGTAGTATCTTCCTCTCGAGAAGTTACTTTGTTGATGATGACTTTTCCAATTACTCCATTTCCAAGGATTGTGTCCTTCCCATTATTGATAATGTCTTTCTCTTGAAATTCATGGTGATGTTGTCTTCTCCTTTGATCAAATAAAACGGGCATTTGATGTCTTCTTGGCGGTATGAATTTTCTTTGATTATTATTTCGCCATGTACCTAATATGACATTGTTTTTGTGGTACCCTCAAGTTTTGGGTCCTTCGGGATTAGCATTGAGACTTTTAGGTCTCCAATAATAATTAGAGCTATTTCTAGCCCGACAAGTATTTACCGTATGACCCTTTTTACCACAATAAAAGCAAGTAATAATTTTAGGAGCATAATGACCAACATGCATAAGGACTTGGTTCTTTTTCATATCATTAATAACATTAGCTTTACCAAGTCCAAGTTTCAAATTATCACAACTATGAACATCAACAATTTTGGTCATTTTATCGGTATTCAAGTTGAATTTTAATAAATTCTTTTTCATGCAATTAATATCCTCAACAAGAGTATTATTTTATTTTTCAAGGATTTTAACCTTATCAAGTGTGGTGGTGTGAGCACATGAAAGTGATTCATAGGAGGTAGATAAACTATCCTTATCATTTTTCAAAACATTGAATTCTTTTTCAAATTTTTGTATTTAACAAGTAAGCTTTGAAAATTCATTTTGAAGTTCATCAAAGTCTTTTTGCAAATCATCATAATCATCATGCATATCATTACTAAAAGAAATAGAAGAGTTTGAGCGTACCTCATTGTCTTCGTCGATGCCCATTAAACATTGCTCGGCTTCTTCATTATCGGAAGTTGTAAGAAGCTCATCCATGTTGTTGGATTTGATGTTGTATCCATTTGAGTGGTAGATGCTTTGAGTTGCTCCTTTCATTTGCATATACTTCATGGATAGCTTCTAATTTTTCCCATGCTTCATGTGTCGATCGTATTCCTCGAATATGACCGTATTCAAAAATGTTAGTGAACAATGAAGAATATTTAGAGCTTTACCATTTAAGGAGAGAATTTCTTTTTCTTCATCATTGAGCTCCTTGAGGACTTTGGAGGTGAGTGGTCCGTCTTTCATTGGGATGGATTCTCCATTAATGTGATGTTCCAAATATCGAACCCGCAACTTTGTAAATAACATTCCATTCTTTCTTTCCAAAAAGCATAACTTTTGGAATCAAATAGTGGTGGCTTGTTGGTGGAGGCGCTTGAGAAGGTAGATTTCATTTGTAGCCAATGATCGTTCCTCTTTACTCGCGATGTGGAACGAGCTTGCCAAAAAGTTTGGCTCGATACCACTTGTAAGTCCAAGTGGCTACGATAATCTAGAGGGGGTGATTATATTATGCCCATTTTCTCAATTATGCCCTCTTTCTCGAATCAAACAAGCCAAGACAAGAATGGAAGTTCGGGATGTAAACAACACGCGTCGATTTATAGAGGTTCAACCCACCTAGGGCCTAATCCTCTACTACCCCAGTATCTCGGGATGGATTTCAAAAAGAAAAATAGATTTTATTAATTACCACAACATCACCTTACAACACCTCTTTGGAGATTACCACAATTTCCTTGAAGATTACCACAATCTCTTCTGCGGCACCTGTGAAGATTACCACAATCTTCCACCTTGAAGAATACCAAATTCTTCAACACCCCAAAGAGCACCACACTCATCAATAAGAAGATTACCACAATCTTCTTGCACCTAACACCTAGATCACCCAAGTGTGTTCTTACCACAAGAACACTCACAAGGATATCTTGTGTTGAATGATGACCACAAATTCAAGATTACAAATCGATAATGAATAATACAATATTTGAGTGCAAGATTAATCAAGAAATAAAGCCTAGACCTCAAGATGTGAAAGTGTAAGACCTTAAAGCTATTACAACAAGAATATAGAAAATGAAATAACAAGTATTTGCTTGAGTGTATCTTGTTGTGTTGTATCTCAATGGTTCACTTGTTGCTTCAAAACTTCCTCTCTATTTATAGGAGATGATTGATCATGGATAAGCTCTCCTCTTGGGGATTGAAAATCTCTAAAAATACAATTAAAATCAAGAATATAGTGTTAGAAATCAATCCCACAAATTAAGGAAGAATTGTGCGATGTCAACGACTAGAATTTTGCTATCAAAGCGGTAGGCGACCGGTCGCGTAGAAATAGAGGCGTTGAAAGATAAAAACACAAATTAACACAGCGGCCCGGTCGAACTAGGGGTCCGAACGGTCGACTCTGTGTTGGACTGTTGGATCGATGCAAAAATAATATAGGGAGTTGGCAAACATCCCAGGCACCGGTCGACCACTCGGCCTCTTGAAAAAAACTTCCGTCCGATTTTTGTTTTCAAAACTCATCTTCAGTACGGGTTGCCCTATAGGGCGACCTGGTCCAACCCGAGACATGAAGTGTTGTCCAATTTTTATCGAAAATAAATTTCAAGAAATACTCCGAAAAATTAGTAAAAACATATTAAATCGATCGGGAGTATTTGGACAATATTTAGACACGTTGTTTTGGTGTAAAAACACATTAACACAAAATCATCAAAAGTGTTGTCCAATTTTTGTCGAAAATAAACTTGAAGAAATACTCCAAAAAATTAGTAAAAACATTTTAAATCATTTAGGAGTATTTGGACAACATTTAAAAACATTGTTTTGGTGTAAAAACAAAATCATCAAAATCATGATAAAACCATTTATCTAACAAAGAATATACTTGGGTGATTTTATATGTAGAAGAAGAGTGTGGTACTCTTCATTGTTGTGAGAAGATTGTGGTAATCTTCATAGGCGGTGTTGTAAGAAGAGTGAGGTGTTCTTCAAGGTAAAAGTTTGTAATTGTTTGATATCAATAAAACTTTTTTTTTTTCGAAATCCACCGGATATAAAGGTGGTAGAAGATTAGGCCCAGGTGGGTTGAACTTCTATAAATCAATGTGTGTTGTTTATATTCCCGCACTTTCATTTTTGTTATTATTCTTACATTCGAAAAAAAAGGGCAAGAATCGAAAAATCGGTATAATCTATTCATCCCCTCTAGATTATCGTAGCCACTGGACTAACAAAAACATCCTCAACCAATCTTTGAACTTATGACATGGACCAATTCCCATAGAGCTTGATCTCCCACATTTAAAGATGTTAAGCTGGTCGGGGCGTCAGTCTTGGGCTGTCGGGCTAAATAAGAGTCGAACCTCTATTTTTAAAGCCCATCCAACCAACCCACATAAATACACTGGAAAACCGAGCTAATCGGGTCAGCCTATTTTTTGAATAGTTCTAAAAATCTCCGCATAACCTCGATTAGTCTTTCGCCAGTCCCGTCTAACCCTGGCTCAAGATCTGCTTTGAAGTGAGCTGTGCCCTAATCGCTAGCTTTTTAAATTATTGATTTTTGGACCGAATGGGCGGGTCAAATAGACATGGTTCATTTCGGGCCTAAGAAAATCTGCACCCAACCTATTTACCAGGATGTCGTACCGCATCGATATGAATCGATACGATACTTTGTCCGATCTTCGTGGATACATCTACACATGGAAATAGATATAATTTATTTTAATATTTATTTTTTCAGCATTTTTGTGCCTATGTGAACGTATTTAAGATTTGAGTACTTATGAAATTTTAGTTTTTATGCTTGAAACATTATTTTTTAAGCGTAATTAGTACGTAAGTATTTTTAATAATGTAACATATATATATATATATATATAATTTTATATATAAATATATATACCATACATATATCTTTAAAATTTCAAAATATGCAATATTTTTATACTTGTGTATTATCGCATCAAGTGTTCCATATCCGTATGAGTGCGGAAAGGCGAAATTGATAGTTTTACCCGCAATCCCGCATCAATTTCAGAAGTTGGTAAGCTTACCAACTTAGCGCGTCGACTCACGCTCCTCAAAACGCGCGTCACCCCCACAACCCCCGTAAAAATTCACCGAACTCACCATAAATAATAAAAAACAACTCAGATTTCACATTTCGAGATCTACCCACCAATCCCCCTCAGAGTATCATTTCCTTTCTATAAATAAGACCATCCATCCATCTCCCTGAACTCGCGTCTTGCCCTTCTCCATCTCTCTCCATCTCTACCAGAAACCAGTTTCTGTGCCCCGCCTCATTTTCCTGAAGGTAGGCTCTCCGAGTCCGTCGCAGTGTTTTTCGCTCTGTCTGTTTTTATGTTCATTTTTTGCTAAATTTTCAATCTCTTGTGGCACTTCTTTCCCGTCCATTTGGTCTGTTGTTTCACCTTTTTCTACTTCCTGGGAGACAGTTTCTGAACTGAACTTGTTAAGTTTCTGCGTTAATTCGCTTAGATCTATTGGTAATTGTCTGTTCCTTGCGTCGTTTGCGTGATCTGGTGATTTTTTTTTTTTTTATTTTTCAGTTGCTTAATTGTCCCTGTTTTCGTAGTCGATTAACAAATTATGATGTGTTTTGTTTTATGTTCAAATATATCGTGAATGTGCTTACGTGGCGTCTGAAACGGCTTTATTATTGGGTGGCGGGGAGGTGGTTTGGTTTAATATTGTGAAGATAAGCTTTAAACGGTAGCTATTCAAAAAACAAAAAATGATACCTATGAGGGCATGGAACTTTTCTAGATCTGGATTCGGAACTTTTGCTCTTATTAGATCTGAGATGAAGGGGATATTGGGTGTCATTAATTCAGTTAAATCAGTTTGCATTGTGTCACACTTCCGTGTTATGAACATGTAACTTTATTTCTGTTCTTTGATCTGCATTTATTTATTTTTTAGTTGTGGATCTGAGAGCTTTTTTAATCTAGTTAGGCAATGTATTTCAATCTGTGGTTACACTTGATTTTTTTTTTTTTGAAGATTTCCTTCTTAGTTGATGCTCATGTTAATAAGCTTATCTATGAGGTTCATCTACGTGGATTTGATATGTTTTAATTGATGATGACCGACAAACCAGTTGCGTGTGAGTAACATGACAAATGAAGGTTGAGAACTTTTTTGTTTACTGGGATCTGATTTATTTAATACTGATTGAGCTTTATGTAGACAACTATCCGGAACTGAATATATGCAGGATCTAGTTTGTTTATCCTTCTCTGCCTGTTTTCCTGGATATATTTGCATGCTATTTAAAATATGATATTTTTTTATCTTATGAATTTATGTGATTTAATTGACTGTATGTGGTATTCAGAAAAATGGCATCCCACATTGTTGGATATCCCTGTATGGGCCCAAAGAGAGAGCTGAAGTTTGCTCTGGAATCTTTCTGGGATGGCAAGAGCAGTGCTGAGGATTTGGAAAAGGTGGCTGCTGATCTCAGGGCATCCATTTGGAAGCAGATGTCTGGTGCTGGGATCAAGTACATTCCAAGCAACACATTCTCATACTACGATCAAATGCTTGATACAACCGCGATGCTTGGTGCTGTTCCCCCCAGATACAACTGGACTGGTGGTGAGATTGGTTTCTCCACTTACTTTTCCATGGCCAGAGGAAATGCTTCCGTTCCTGCTATGGAAATGACCAAGTGGTTCGACACCAACTAGTAAGTGATGGATCATTTCTCAAAAGTTCAATTCCCTTACACTCTTCTTGTGTATTTAACTAATTATGTTGGTTTATCAATGCAGCCACTTCATTGTCCCTGAATTGGGACCTGATGTCAACTTTTCTTATGCTTCCCACAAAGCAGTTAATGAATACAATGAGGCTAAATCGGTATGAGCTCTGCAAATCTCCTGCTTTGTTCCCAATTTACCCAGTAAATAGAAATAGTTATGAATTATTGTAATGGAAATGAATCCCCTGCATCCTACTTATTACTACTTGTTTTAGTGTTAGATCCATAGTGAATATCTCTTTTCTATTCAGATGTTTGCAATGGTTTATTAGTCACCTGATGAATTTCTTTTCTCTCATTCAGCTCGGTGTTGATACTGTTCCAGTACTTATTGGCCCTGTCACATACTTGTTGCTCTCTAAACCTGCCAAGGGTGTTGAGAAAACTTTCCCTCTTCTCTCTCTTCTTGACAAAATTCTTCCAATCTACAAGTAAGAAAAAATCTTAATCCATGTTTTTAGTAACTTGATGTTCTCACCATCTACATTATGGTTGCATTTGGTATTTAAATGCATTACATCTTGGCAGGGAGGTTATTGCTGAGCTGAAGGCAGCAGGTGCTTCATGGATCCAGTTCGATGAGCCCACCCTAGTTTTGGATCTTGAGTCTCACGGTTGGAAGCATTCACCAAGGCTTATGCTGAACTGGAATCATCTTTGTCTGGCCTTAATGTTCTTATTGAGACTTATTTCGCTGATGTCCCTGCGGCTGCATTCAAAACCCTTACCTCACTGAGTGGAATTTCTGGTTTTGGTTTTGATTTGGTTCGTGGAGGCCAGACCCTTGATTTGATCAAGGGTGGATTCCCTTCTGGGAAATACCTCTTTGCTGGAGTTGTTGATGGAAGGAACATCTGGGCTAATGATCTGGAGGCATCTCTGACCATCCTGCAGTCTCTTGAAGGCATAGTGGGAAAGGGTATATTCGCTAACACTTATTACTAGGTTTAAGTTCGCTTTTATGTTGGCTCATTTGTTCTTCCATTTTTATTCTGCAGACAAGCTTGTTGTGTCCACCTCCTGCTCACTTCTCCACACCGCTGTTGATCTGATAAATGAGCCTAAGCTTGACCAAGAAATCAAGTCATGGCTCGCATTTGCTGCACAAAAGGTTGTTGAAGTAAATGCTCTTGCAAAGGCATTGGCTGGTGAGAAAGATGAGGTAAATGTCACAACTAATGTGATCCCAGAAGACGTTTTACAGTACCATAAAGTTACCTGCAAATCATTTTCCATTAATTCTTGGTTCATAATTTTGGCTACATTATTAGTAACGTAGACATTCGGCTGCTGTTCTTCACTTTTCAGGCGTTCTTCTCTGCCAACGCTGCAGCTCAGGCTTCCAGGAAATCCTCTCCTAGGGTGACTAATGAAGCTGTCCAAAAGGCTGTAAGTGATTTAATCTTCATATTGGGAGTTTGAACTTCAGGGTCTTTGCTGCTAATCTATTGTGTGCTTACCATCCATTTTTTGTTTGTTGAACCAGGCTGCTGCTTTGAAGGGTTCCGATCATCGTCGTGCTACAAACGTTAGTGCCAGACTCGATGCTCAACAGAAGAAGCTGAACCTTCCAATCCTCCCGACCACCACTATTGGTTCCTTCCCTCAGACCATTGAACTCAGGAGAGTTCGCCGTGAATACAAGGCTAAGAAGTGAGTGGTTTTTGCTTGCTGTTGACATTTGTAATCAATACATGCGGTGAGATATGTGTTCTCAAGATACGATTTTCTTTTTTGTAGGATCTCTGAGGAGGAGTACATCAAGGCTATCAAGGAGGAGATCAACAAAGTTGTCAAACTTCAGGAAGAACTTGATATTGATGTTCTTGTTCATGGAGAGCCAGAGGTAAAACCAATTAAAATGCTAATTTGTGAAACAGCTAACATGTTACTGGTCTTTGATGTTAATGAATATAAGCGAAAATTGGTATTCTGATTTCTGAAATATTTGATGTAATAATTTCTTTGGATGTATGAATTCCAGAGAAACGATATGGTTGAGTACTTTGGAGAGCAATTGTCTGGTTTTGCCTTCACCGCAAATGGATGGGTGCAATCTTATGGATCTCGATGCGTTAAGCCACCAATCATTTACGGTGATGTGAGTCGCCCCAAGCCAATGACTGTCTTCTGGTCCACTGCTGCCCAGAGCATGACCAAGCGTCCAATGAAAGGAATGCTTACTGGTCCTGTTACCATTCTCAACTGGTCTTTTGTAAGAAATGACCAACCGAGGTATAATTATCTCTCTCTCGACTCTATGATTATGTATTCTGTCAGAAGAGATAAACTGTTTATTTCTTCCTATTCAGAACAACACTCAACTTTTAATTGTTGTATCACAGGTTTGAAACATGTTACCAGATTGCTTTGGCCATTAAGGATGAAGTCGAGGATCTTGAGAAGGCCGGTATTACCGTCATCCAAATTGATGAAGCTGCATTGAGAGAAGGATTGCCTCTCAGGAAGGCTGAGCATGCTTTCTACTTGGACTGGGCCGTACACTCTTTCAGAATCACCAACGTTGGCGTCGAGGACACCACCCAGGTGCTTTCTTCTTGTCCTTTAACTCAATATTTTAAAGTCATTATCCTTAGTTTTAAAGTAAATTACAAAAACTCATTGAAAATTGAAATTACAAATACCCTCTTACGTATTTACATAAACCTATTTGAGGTTTGTATTTACTGACAAATACACCCCATCTTGAGGGTGTAATTTGTAAAATGAAAACGAATATTAAGGAGATATTTGTAATTTTTAAAATTAATTGAGTTTTTTTTGGTTTTTTTTTGTAATTAGACGAACCTAAGAGTATTTTTTACAGGGGATGATTTAAAAACAAAACATGAGGTTCGGGCTAGTTACGAAAAAAATCCAGAGGTTTTTGAAAATTGCAACACACCCCTTGAGATTTGATTATGTCTTAAATTTCCTCTCCATAAGCCAAAAGCATTTCAAACCCCTGATGCTTATAGAAAATATTAATGTTGCTCCTTAAATTTAAGAAATAATCAAATTTGATGGGGCGTTTGGTAATTTTGAAACATTTATGGACTTTTTGTAATTAGACCGAACCTAATTGTCCCATTTCATAACGACCTAATATTAACTATGCCAATGGCACATTTTCTGTTTACTAACATTTTTCGTCGGCAACCGACAGATCCACACCCACATGTGCTACTCCGAGTTCAACGACATCATCCACTCCATCATCAACATGGATGCTGATGTGATCACCATTGAGAACTCACGATCAGACGAAAAGCTACTTTCTGTCTTCCGTGAGGGAGTTAAGTACGGTGCTGGAATCGGGCCGGGCGTGTACGACATCCACTCCCCAAGAATCCCATCAACAGAAGAAATTGCCGACAGAATCAACAAAATGCTTGCTGTCCTTGAAACCAACATCCTGTGGGTGAACCCTGACTGTGGTCTCAAGACCCGTAAGTACACCGAGGTTAAGCCAGCCCTTGAGAACATGGTGTCTGCTGCTAAGCTCCTCAGGACCCAGCTTGCCAGTGCAAAATGAACCATTTAATGTGCCAACCAACCTACATTTCTCTATTTTCTTATTTCTTGAAATTTCAAATTTAAAGAATATGTTTTTCTGATCCATTGATGAAATAACTGTGGTTCCTGATTATTTGGTAGGTATAGGCTGCTGCCCTGTGGGCATTTTGTTTTCTGGCGTTTTTGATTTGTTTTGGTATTTGAAGTATTATTATTCTGTATTTTTAGAGGGATACGGTGGCTGTGTGTGAAAGGCCAATTAAAATGTTTACTTGTATCCTATGGTTGGAAATTGAAGAAATACTTATCTTCAGATTTTGACTCGTTTTTTCCCAATGTAATTGGTAGTTTTATCTGGGTCAAGGCCTGTACAAACAACACTTCCTTTTTGAGCAAGGATAAGCAACATAAACCCACAAACAAGTTCTGTTGCGCATATTCAGTTGGAGAGCAAGTTGTGTAAATGATTTGATAACTGCAGACTATAAGAAACAGGTTTATTTCATGCCACCCAAGTGGGTAGCCATCCATGGGGTCATTGATCCTTGGATCATCATACACACATACATACCCACATGGGTGTGTGTTTGATCCAAGAGCCATGCACCCAAGTGGATAGCTACCCACCTGGGTGACATGAAATTCACCAAGAAACTGACAGACTAGGTAAGAGGCTTGCAGGCTGAGGCAGTAAAGTCCACATAGATAACAGGATAAATTACAAAATTTACCCGAACTTTAGTCTAATTACAAAATTCTCAATTATCTTTCAAAACTAATTCGCTACAAACACCCTAGATGTCTGTATTTATTTAATACTTAACAAAGATTCCCTGCTTGAGAGTGCAATTTTTGAAATAAAAACAAATATCAATTGGATATTTGTAATTTGAAAAGATAAATGAGTTTTTGTAAGTAATTAGATACAATATCAAGGATTTTCTTTGTAATTAACTTGAAATAACAGTATCAAGAGCAATTGTGGAGCTTTCCGTGGAAAATACTTAAAACTTGATATTGTTATGGATTTCATGGAGTCAAATAGAATTTCAACCCAAACTTAAACCCATAAAAAAGCCATATCTTTTTGTCTTTTATAGGAACCTTTTGATTAACTTACATCCATGAAATGGTCTCATATAAGACTAAACTGTTGATAAAATACAAATTAGAAACATAAAAAAGAAAGTTGAGTGTGTTCGAGAGTATTTAAAAACATTCCTCACAATAAAAAAAATAAATAAAAGATAAAGAAAAACTCTTCTAGCAAATCATAATCAAGATCATATAGTCATGTATCATAATGGACAGCATCACACAGAAGAAATTTATGTACAAATTTCTTTAGTGAATACATGAGAACAATCAGAGTTTCCAGATGATGAGCAAAAGATAAGGCTACAGATATCATTGGAAGCAACTGATTCACTCACATCAACGATATATATTATTGTCCCTATAATAAGGAGCTTGTTCCCTTGTCTGCAAAAGAAAAAGAAAAAGGGAAATGAAGATCAGGGTTGTCTTTTAGAGCATCACAAACTTTCATTTTACTGCACTAAATGAGTTTCAGCAGATGTTATGGTTGTGTATACAATCTGAAGATGTAAAAGAAGAAAAAAATACAATCTTCCTTCTCCAAAAAACCAAGAATTTTTTTGTTATTTCTACGAACAAAATATTTCTAAATCTGAAAAGGCCACGATCACGATGCAAGCTTTCCGTTACTCATTTTCTCACGGTCAAATAACTTAATCAGCTTACAATAAAGAAGATAGGATATCAAAACAGTCAAACCCTCAGAGGAACAAACTACAGGCCAGAGTATTTCTATTTGACTTGTTCATCGTTTTCATTATGATGCAATCAAGTTCTGTAAGTTTAAGTATCGGTGAAGCAAAAGTAATTCACTCGAGTAGGTGAGTCAACCAACTTTCACGAGACTCAAAATGGGGGAAGAGAAAGAAGCTCCATAAAATACCCAAAATACACTCCATGCCCTATTATTGATGGCAACGGAATACAAAAGAAAAGAAAAACATGACTTCTATACCTGAAAATGAGACGGATAACTTCGCCTCCCAATGACCGACTCTGAGAGACAGATAAAACAGAATATGTTAATTTAGGGAACTTATCAAATGCAAAAGGCAAAAACGTATATAGAAAGAGTCACTTACCAGATGTGAACCCAGGCTCTTGTTGAGGATGATAAGGAACGATAATACACGGCACCACGGGATGAGGAGCTGAAATTAGACAACGAGGATTAGTAATCTAAAAATCAATACACGACGTAACATTCAACGATTTATACATGGCATTACGTAGAAACTTTTTATGTAGCTTAAAACATCTAAAACCTTGGGCCTGAAATCGGATAAGAACTTTCTACACGCACTCTAGACAACCCTTGGGGCTCCTGATTGTGTGGATCATATTCCTGAATACAACGATTAGAATGGTAAGTTTAGGTGTCCACATGAAGACTATCAAGTAGGGGCAGAGAAGGAAAAATGCAGAAACAGAAACCTTTGCTAACATACCATTAGCGAAAATGGTCGCTTGCTCCCAGGGATGGGGAAATGAAGGTCATTGGTGCCTATATAGAAACATAGTTGCGCGAATATTTAGTCATAATCGTGAAT
Organism: Rehmannia glutinosa; assembly: GCA_016081115.2. Lineage (NCBI taxonomy): Eukaryota > Viridiplantae > Streptophyta > Magnoliopsida > Lamiales > Orobanchaceae > Rehmannia > Rehmannia glutinosa. The sequence goes on from JABTTQ020002036.1 coordinate 308,513, forward strand.
TTGGTATCATATCAGAACATATCTCACATCCAAACGACGTACATGCAAAATCTCAACAATGCCACCCAATACCAAATTGGTTCATTTTCTCTTGATTCATAAGTGCATTTACTTTACTAGATTTTATTTTTCAGGTGGGATTATGCAAGATTAAAGTATATTTCTGTATATATTATTTAAAAGGACATAAATTTATATATTTATTTCACTCATTCGCGCTATCACCTCTACCATGCAGTACCACAGTTCTCCAGCATTGATAGCCTGGATGATTTATATACACTTATTCACTCATTCAAGTTCCAATTAAGATACGTTAACAAAGGTTTGAGGAACTGTAGAGAGTTTACTCCGATAAGTATATATTACATCAATAAAACAATTGGGCACAGATCTATTAATACAGAACGCTAAACACTCTCACTCTCTAAAACTATGGCATGTGAAACTGCCACACAGATGGTTTAAATAATGAAAGAAGAAAAAGGACTGTACAGGTCAAGAAGACAGGATAAGTGTCACCGAAAACTCCAAAATACATGTAAATAACATATTATTACTGGTGAACAGAAAGGAACTACTAGATACCTGTCCTGGGATGTGGATGTTGAGGAATATGCTTATTTGATGCTTGTTGCCTTAATATTTGTACAAGTTCATCTGTAGTAGAAGGCCTGTTGTCAACCTTTACACGATCATAACTACTGCTGGCAGGCTTCTCCTTGTGTCTAGGTTCATGCAGCTTTATGGAGGCTGGAAACCCAAAAATACAAAAATAAAAAGCAAAAATTTAAATTTATACACAGCGTAATCCTCTATTGAAGCATCTAATATACAAAAGCAGCATAACATGCAGGAAGAGGTCTTACGATCACCCAAGTGAAATTCATAAAACCATTACATTTCACTTTTATTTCTCTAAAAGAGGCATGTACTAGCCTTGGCTGCACTTCGCTCGAGCTATATTAAAGATTGATTGAATACAAGTTTTTGCATGAGATACAAACAAACCAAACTACACAAAAAGGATTGCACATGAATAGACTATCGGAGTTGCTACAACAAGTGTTAATTAAAAACAACTTTCCGAACTGCTGAATAGTATTTGTAAAGTCATTTCTTTGTTTCTTTATTTTTTGGTGGGTGGGGAGGAATGTTGAACAGCGAATACGGGCCTTCAAAGGCTAAATGATCAAGCTTGGGTAAGGCTAAAAGTCATATAAGAAATTTGGATTGCAAATATAATAGAACCTTGATAATTTTAATATTCGATTAATTAATAACCTTGCTTAAATAATAATTTTGTCCGGTCCCGACTGGGACAACATGCTAAATTAATAATTCACTAAATTTGTAAGATAATACATATACGAAAATTCATATAGGCCCCATGCAATATATAAATTAATAATTTCTCAATATATAATACATTATTATTAACCTATGAAGAGTTCATATAAAATGACTAAATTATTATTTGTCTCTTGTTAAAATCGATATCGAATTTGAATCCCATCTCTCGACTTTTGTTAAGGCATTAAAACTTTTGGTGTGGTTTTTCGTAGCTTAACAAAAAGTTATTCAATGTCATTGTTATTGAGCTTCCTGTTGAGAAGGTAATCTACACTATAATTATTATCTTCAACTTCATAATTCACATGTAATCCTCGATTATCTGTTCGATAGTCAACAACTCTGCAGTTTCAACATCTCTACAGTTATATAATACTCACATTACAATAATTAATTTTTTAATATTGTGCAATCCTTAAATAGTTATAACTTATAAGATGAGTTGACAATTATCCTCAAGTAATTTTTTTCCACAAGCAATATTTCTATAAACTAATAGATTATTAATTTATCGATTATTTAGTATCTCGCTAAATTAATAGAATTTGCCAATCCCAATGTTATTAATTTATAGAGGTTTAACTGTAAAACCTGTCAGCATCAATATATGCAGAACCTTACAAAGACCACACGTTCCCACAACTCAAAACAGGTACATATAGTACCTACAATCACTTTCATCAATTAGTTCGTTCACTTCTTATATGACTCAAGTGTTGCTAGAATTTTGGTTGCAGAAGATAAAATATGTTTCCAATACAATTCTCAAGTACTCGCATAGACTTCAAAAAATAACATTGACTTCGTTCATTGTTTCATTAAAGCAGCTGCATATTGAGCATTATGGTACCTGCGCCAATGGTCAGTTTAAGGCTTGCCACAAACTCTCCTAAGATCATATTAGGGATGCGGATACATTTACATTTCAAACATTTGTTTGGTGATTGGGGATGATTGGGGGAAGTTTCTGGGGGAAGGAGAGATTGATGTGATGTATTAAGAAATGTGGTGTATTAGTATAGAAATGCATTGGAAATCGTAATGTATGTTTGGATGGTGATTGAGGGAAGAAGTTGGAAAGGAAATGTGATTGGGGGGAGTTAAACAAACATAGCCAAATTATAACGAGACAATTTGTGAATTAAGAATTAAACAACTGGTCTCATATTCACTTACTGCATAACTTTACAACTTCATGAAATAAACCTGCGTAAATCCAGGCTAAGTTTTATGCATCTGCTCCCTTCATAATCATAACATCTTTGTCTGCTAAGCTTTTTAGAGCATTGGTGAACCAGATATGCAAATAAACTATGTTCCATTGTAATAAAATCTTAGAAACAATCCTCCAACTACTTACCAGGTGATACTCAACCTTCTACAAAGAAATCCAAGTTAACTTTTCTTGGTTTTATCATTTGTTATGTATTAGAACCCGATAAAAATTGCTCCATTAGAGACATTTTACAAAATCATACATATGTAAGAACCACAAATAAATGAGCAGAAAACTCAAAAGAGGATAGAAAAATGGAGGGCCAATAACCCCTACAAGCTAATTTGAAGGAAGAAGAATTATTGCAGCACCAATGTCAACAAGGCAACATGGACCTAATACATCTTTGATCTCACATAATTTTGAATGATCAATACAAATTAAGAAACGATGAAAAGAGTGCTCGTACTCACTTTTTATAGCCTTTGGCTTTGCTTTGGGAGTTGCTTACTAGTCCGATCAGGTGTATGTTTCATCGGCTTGCTATTTGAATTTGATTTTGCAAGAGAGACAGCTATCTTAACCTAAATAAAATTAACATTGACATTAATTCATAAAGAAGTAATCTAAAATCTAGAGTGTAAATTTAACACCAAAGTAACCAGGAAATGCAGAACGAACCATTGAGCAGTCATTCTCTGATCTCTCTTTACTGACAGTCTCAATGCAAGTGAGAGCAGCATCATGGTTTGTATAGTTAATAAAAGCAACATCTTTCCTCCTCAATGAAGGAAGATCTTTTGCCAGCGCAACAGTTTCAATATCACCAAATCTTTTGAAGTATTCTTTCACTTTTTCTTCGTCCCACGAGGAGGGTAGATATTCAGCATAGACGGATTTCACCTGAATGGAGTAAAGTAACTCGATGATACATTAGGTGTAGCCAATAATGCTTTATTTAGATGAAAGCCGCTGTTCTTTACCCAGGTAAGAGAATGATAAGGAAACCAAACAGAATATACTCCAGTATACATACAACGAGGATTTATAACCTTAGAAAATTAGAGAATTCAGGCCCCTACTATGGAGAATTAGAGAAGACTTGAAATTTGAAAACCAGAGCAAAAAATTATGACCACGAAATTTTTAATGATTCTCAACAGAAACATGATTCCAGAAAACTAACCTTTAAAACTTCTTCTTCATCTGGCCCAATTAAGGGCTGTGCCCATGCAACTTTTATCATCAGGTTTTTTCCTAAAGCATCCTTCTTTTGGAGTTTATCGAAAGCAATTTGAGCATCTTTACTTGTTTCGAGCTCAACAAAGGCAAAACCACGATTCTTTTCAACGTCCTTTTTGTCAGGTTTAAGAGTAACCTTATCTATTTTCTTAATGCCAGCTTTCCCTAACAATGTCACCACCTGCAGAAAGACAGCCCATTAGTTACACCACACTCTTGAAGGACGTGCTGGAAAGATAGAGCAAAATAGAAATGCTTACATCTTCACTCTTCCAGTTTCTGTCTATGTTGCCAAGGAATAATGTATCGTTGCCCCCAACTGGTGCTACACTACACTGCTTCCCATATATCTAAAGTTGAGTCACAGAAATAAAATATAAGAAACAGCTGTAGGCCGTGACACGTAAAAGGGAATACTTCATAGAAGGGACAAAGTAAAGATATGTGGGCCAGTAAATGTCATATTCCCCCACGATCAAAAAAATGCTATCATATATTGATAAATGCAAAGGAACTTCAGTGGTATAGAATAAATATATAAATGGGCAAGTCACCCAATTATGTAAATGGACAAGCCTTGATGTATTTTGCTTTTTCTTCAAGACATGCAAAGTCAAGGCTTTTGGTTTAATTTTTTTCCACGAGAAAATTTGGTTGCCAAGGACAAACATAATCCGTCTATGCATGTATCTCGTCAACTGAATTAACCCTGACTATTTAAATGCTATATCCACTGCATTATTCGTATTAAAGTTCTACAGTTTCACAATTAGTGTCACTTAGACAGCTCTATGTGACTATACATTAACCGACACACTTTCAACATTTCGCTCCACTCCCACACCTACACAGCAACTTGAAGCCATGAGTTTTTCAATTCAGGCTCTCGAGAAAACTTCTCGATATACAAGACAAACTTGAACAAGCAACTAGCTCATCTCATTGTAAAACACACAATTGATAAGACAAATAAACTTTTACTTAACCAGAACCACACCACAGAGTTACCTCAACTTTGGAGTGTTTTGCCAATACATTTTTAGCATCATCAGCTGTTTCGAACCGCACAAAGGCAAAGCCTCTGTTCTTCCCCGTCTTACCATTCATCACCAACCTTACTTCCACGATTACCCCAAATTCTTCAAACACTTTCCTGATGTCATCCCCCTTAGTATTGTTGTTCAACCCACCAACAAAAATCTCGGTCTTACGCCTCATCTTCCTCTCCGATACCTCCAATTCCTCAGAACTGCCACTTTCGGGTTTTTCAAATGTAATACAGTTAACCTGTTCAACTTCCATTGAATCAGGGACACAGGTTATAACATCATTAATCTTTATATTGTTTGTGTCCAAAGTATTTATGTCGCTTTGATCATTAGCTGGCACGAGTTGTTCTGAAGCACTTTCACCAAAATTGAATTGTGATGTTTCTGTCTCCATAGAATCAATGCCACTTACATCTTTACCTTTTTCGCCAATAACGGATTCAGATACACCTGCACTACTAACAAGTTCAAATTCTGGCGTCACGTCGTCAGTGATTTTTGCTTTTTCCATGACCTCATTTATAATGCTGGTTTTCTCCCTTACCCCATCCACAATATTAGATTTTTCAATCGCATCATTCACAAGATTCGAATTATCAGTTAGATCATCGGCTAAGTTCAATGTTTCCTTTGCCTCATTAACAATGCTAGTTTTCTCTATCACCTGATCAACAAAATTAGATTTTCCAATCCCATCGTTAGCAAGACTCGAATTATTTATTACCTCACTCAAATTCACACTGTTTTCTGCTTTCACCACCAATCCTTGATTTTCTGAATCATGCATCAAAACCCTCTTGGGCACTCTCTTCTTTATCACCTTCTTCACAACTCTAATTACCTTCTTCACTATTTTCCTCTTCCCATTTCCAGGCCCTGCCACTCCATCTGCCCCACTCTTGGGCCCGATTACGGGCTTAACAGTTTCTACGTGAATGATTTTTTCAGGCCCGAATTGTTCAATACCGGACCTCAGGGGCTCAGAAAATTTCCCCGATTCCTCAATTTTATCAATGTTAGTCATATCAGACTTAACGAACCCCCAATTAGAAGCTAGGGTTTATTAACTTTGGGGTTGAGTTTGAGAAGCAGGAACTATTGCGTGGTGCGGTATTTGTAGTGTGTTTTTGGTATTAGATATATGTATGAATATGCTTACCTGAGATGGCGGTGGAATGACGGCGGCGGCGGCGGAGGAGGGAGGAGGAGAATTGATCGAGGTGGTTGAATTAGAATTGGGGATGGATGTCTGAGCTGAGTTTCAAAATGTTTGGAACTGAACTGTTGTCAAATGGTGTTCGCTTATCTCCGTTATGTATTTGCCACGGCGATGTAACGACGGACAACATTTCCGGTGAAAATAAATACATAATTTTATTGGGTGGCGCTATTTGCCCCCATGATTTGATTAATATACCTCACTCCCAATATTTACAAAATGTCATAAATTAAAAAGACATTGTAATCTTAATAAAATAAAACAATATAAATACACCCCTTTAAACATTTGGAAAAGTTGTTTCTCTTTTTTCAAAAAAAAAAAAAAAAAACGATTTTTCCAGTTTTTTTTTTTCGAAAAAAAAAACTGATTTTTCCAAAAAAACTGTTTTTTTTTCAAAAATCATTGAAACAACTTTTTTCTTTTTCTTTTTTAAAAAAGTGATTTTTTCATTTTTTGAAAAAAACCTCAAAAAAATTGTTTCTCTTTTTCTCAAAAACTCGATTTTTTCCAGGGTTTTTAGAAAAAGCTATTTTGTTTTTCCAAAAACACTGAAAACAATTTTTTTCCCAAAAAAGTTGTTTCTTTTTTCCCAAAAAACAAATTTTTTCCAGCAGCAAAATAAAGAATATATAAATTATCAATAAAAAAATCTAATATCGTTCGAAATTTACATAAACATGTAGCAAAATACTACTAAATTTAAAATAATGAAAAATAACTAAAATTCCTACTAAAGTCATTTTCAATTTTCCAACTGTTTCTAGGATAATATGAGTTTATATTTATTTAGAGGGAAATGAAGTCATTTCACTCATGCATATGTTCTTTTGGAAACACAAATACATTTCAAAAATTATAACCGAACAAATTTTTACTACAATCACGCAATTTATGTCTAATATATACTTCAAATACTATAACTAAACATAGTTTTATTTTCCTAACGAAAACAAATAACTTCTTTTTTTTTTTTTTTTTTTTTTACAGCAAAATAAAATATTTTTATTAATAAGTAACATCATCAATGAGTAACTTTACAATGCACGGGGTGGATCACTCCACACAAATGGACTACCAAAAGAACATGATTCCTTCGCTAGTCTATGAGCAATCATATCTCCTCCTCGTCGAACAAAATCTACGGAGAGGTTCGGTTCACCTTGCAACAGATTTCGACACTCAACTAAGATTGTGTCAAACTCCGAATTACCCAAATCCAACGACAACATACCGTCAACTACGTACTTACTTAGCATCCGTTTCAACCATCACTTTATTTAACCCCAACGAACGAATCCATGAAAGAGCTTCCCGAACACCTAGCGCTTACGCCTCTCTGACTTCATATATACCTTTGCGGCCATAATGTCCTTGCAACTACAAAATTCCCAGCATCATCACGCAGTACTAAACCGATACCTGTTGCATTTTTTTGACAGCAAATAGCTGCATCAACATTGCACTTCATCCACAAAAGATGAGACTTTTCCACTGCATAGAAAATTTATCACCTGGATCTGTAGGAGTCGACCCCTGTTTCCCTCTGTATTTCCTCCATTCCTTATGCACACATTCAGCAGTTTTAATTGTACCCAACACAGACTTTTGAGCATTATTCCAAATCATTTCATTCCTTTGCCTCCAAACAGACCATAATAACATAATGTAATTCATAGTCTGCTTCTTATCTTTTATGTAGTAAACAATTGATCATCAACTCCTTGAAAGATTCAGCAATAGCAGCCCACTTATGCACAATTGATTGAATTCCCATTTTTATCAAGCATTCTTGGACAAATGGACAATCAACAAATAGATGCCAACAATTCTCAATGTGATTTAAACAAATAGCACAACAGCTGTCAACCATTACATGTCTCTTAGCCAAATTATCTCTTGTAGGAAGACATTCCTTACAAATCCTCCAAGTAAAGTGCTGAACCTTTGGAGGAATATCCAAACTCCATAAAATTCGCCATTGTTGGGATGCATTTGCTCGTGGAGTGTCAGCTAACTCCATAGCCAATCTATAGCCACTTTTAACAAGATACCTTCCCTTCTTGTCAAAATGCCATACTTTCACATCATCACAACCACTATTGCTCAAAGGGATCCTTAATATTTGTTGCACATCCCTCTCACAGAAAATCTCTTCAATCAGTTCCACATCCCAACAATTACAACCAGGTATTAACAAATCATTCACTTTTAAGTTCTGAAAATACTCATTCACAGGGGTATCTACAAAGAAGTTCTTATCATCTTTTATCCACGATTAGTTCCACACTCTAATGTTCTGACCGTTCCCAACTTTCCAGTGGATACCTCGACATAACACCACTCGAGAATGCCACACACTTCTCCACGTGAAACTAGGATTGGATCCTAATTTCGCATTTAAAAAAATCCTCTTTAGGAAAATATTTGGCTTTGAAAATTTTACTAACCAAATCGTCTGGCTCCTTCAAGAATTTCCATCTTTGTTTCCCAAGCAATGCAACATTGAAGCAAAATAAGTTTTGGAATCCCAATCCACCCATTTCCTTACGCTCACAAATAACTTCTCAAAATTCATTTTTGTTTTCTTTTGGATATTTTTTTTCAAACATTAGAAAGTGAAAACTGAATTCGAAAGTATATCCGTACAATGCTTTCCATCGATTTTGGGCTTGTTATGATCTGTCCAATCTTTTTTTGGTCGATTATAACTAATTCAATCGACTTTTGGCTATCTATGACTAGAGGTGTCAATTTCGGCCCGGAAAACTGGGCGGGCCCAATTAGCCCAATATTTACAGTATATTTTCATAGATTAGAGCTCCAAAAATAGTGATCGATTCTTATTTGGCTTAAATCGGCTCATCTTTTCTCCAAATCCGGTGGACCAGGTTGGGCTGGTCGACCTGATACTTTTGACAACTATAGCTATAACTGGTTTGATGGACTTTTGATATAAAAAAATTAAAATATGGACTTCTGATAAGTTATGATCATATGTGATATAGGATGTATGACTAATAAAGCCTCTATTATTTTTGGGCCCATCAAATTGGGCCATTTGTTTCATTAATTCACTGGACTCTCCATCATGAGTTTTCTCAATAGACTATTAAAAGTGAGAAAACTAGGAAGGACTGAGTGATGCTATTTATTAGAGTTGTCGAATGGGTGGAGTCGGTCTTAGCCCTAGAACAAAAGAGAAAATTAGGCTAGGCCGCCAAAATTCCATTGGGTGCGTCGTTTTTGCTCAAGCCCGACCCAATTCATGAAAAGTTGGCCGACCGGATCGACAAGGGATTTCGAGCTTTTGGGCTTACAATATTCTGATTCGGCCCGTGGTGGAGCCAGGACACTTTAGTAGGGTGGCCGATCTGCGAAAATGGGGTGATGGGATAAAAATTCTAAGAAAAATAATACAAATTATAACTTTTTTAAAAAAATCTCACTAAATTTTCTTTTTTTAAAAAAAAATGGTTGGCCAGGGGCAGGGTTGGCCCAATCCTGTCTTCGCCCTTGAGTTCGGCCCAACCATATAACCGGGCCATTTAGTTTTGACAGTCTACTATTATTACATATTGAATAACAAATGGTTTTTCCTTTTTCCTTTTTCTTTTTTTTTTTTGTTTTTGAAACTACGGTTATTCCTTTTCCTTTGGAACCATTATTTCCATGTGTTACAAAATAATTAGTAATTACAAACTTCTCTCAAAAAAAAATAGTAATTACAAACTCTATTGCATAAGAATAACATTAGAGCAAAGCCAATGAAATTAGAATATAAAATAGAGTTTCAAATGTACATCACTGTGATCTTAATTAATCACCATCCCTTCAAATCACTTAAAAACCGCCAATTTTTCAATCATCAAACTCATCAACAGTAGATCTGTACATATAAACTACATAAGCAACGAGCACCGCCACAGCCGCCGCTGTCGCCGCCAGGCTCACCGCCACCTTCGCCAATCTCGAGCCCGATTTCGGACCTCTCCGGCCCCGAAACTCCAATTCCGTAGTCGCATTTCCTCCAAGAGTAGTCGCCGTTTGCTCCTTAGCGCCACCAGTGACATTATTGTCTTGTGAACTAGGTGGTGGTGGTGGCCCAGTGGATTGGTCTTTGGGGAAATCGGGTTTTGGGGTTTGATCATCAATTTTGGACGGTTCAGATGAAACTTTGGCATTGGTATTTTCTGGATGTTTTGGCATTGTGATGTAGAGGGAGCCATTCACAAATTTTGCGTGGATTGATTGGGTATCGTATTTATTGCTTGGGACTGGGATTTCTTTGTGGAATTTGGTTTTTGTTAGTGCGTCTAATGGACGTTCTCCGGAAATCTTTAGGACCCCATGATTGCTGATTTGCACTTTGAGCTGTTCCTTTTTGAATTCTGGAAAAAGGCAAGGCAAGGAAGAAGCTGGTATATTAAAAAAAATAAAAATAACTAGAGCTGACAATGAGTTGGGCCGAGGTGAAGTGGGCCAAGCCATAAAAATGAGTTGGACCAAAATTTCATCGGTACACATTTCTTTCAGACAACCCAACCCAACAATTGTATTTTTGATCGACCGTTCGGGCCTATTGGACTTTGGGAGCTTGGGTTGGTCCAAAGTAGGTATGGTGATTTTCGGGCCTCTAAACATGAAGCCTAACAACTTGCCCTATACGCAGGTGGTCGGGCCTACCTATTTTTAATAGTTTTATTAATAACGTCATCAATAGGCTTGACATGTAGAAGCGATATTTTAAATATGAGATAATAAACAATTTGGAATAGGAAATCGTGTGTGCTTGCCACGATATTGGCGACTTTGATCTTTTATACCAAAATTGTATTTTATCTCCTATTTCACCGCACATCGTTGTCACGTGATGGTTATCACTTGCCTTATAAAACCCCACAATTCATGCTTAAAAATTAATATGATAATTTATATACACTTAATGATCATCCAGTGAAGCGAAATAGGAGATGGAATGCTATTTTTACTATGATCCCCATCCACACAATATTGGAGTTTCTGAAATTTATTTTTCCCCTTTAACCCCGAATAAAATGGAAACAATTATTTCTTTTTCTATTTAGATACAACAGCACGAGTCCTAACTAGAAGTGCAAATGGTTTGTACATAAGACCAAATTTGAATATTTATTTTCAAAAGCGTGATACCAAATTTGATAACCCATTTCATTTTTGAGACAATAAAATAATTATTTTTTTAAAATTCTAGTGGCGATAATTATGCAACAAGAATTGGCAAGAAATTTTTTAATTACTAAGAAAATATATATTCACCTTGGAGATGGATTTCAAGAATGTCTCTATCTTCCTTTCGTTGCCATTTGCACAATGGTTCAAATTCCTCATACACAGTTGCCGCCTCATGAGCTTTTCCAGCCATATATATATAATAGAATGTATTTAAATTATTTATAAGGTTGTTTTTGTGTGGGTAGAGGATATTGAAGAATGTCTCTTCTCAATTCCACTTATATATTTGTAACAAAACATATATGGAGCTTTTGAAACATTGTAGAATGTCCCAATTAACTGGTTTTCTTATAATTTGGATTTCCTCATGAACAGGAAGAGAATCACATTCTTTCTGGTTTCATAGGGTTAGTGTTGCTTTATGCTAGAGAAATTCCTCTTTGCATAGGCAATTGAAAATACTTTTTTTTTATCTCTCTAATTAATTAAGCTAACTTGATTAATTGCTTGCTTTTGTCATACTATGATCTCCAAAGAAATCTTGCCCAAGGAGAGAAGCCATGTTTATTATAAGCAATTTATGAGTATATCGTTAGGCTTTATTTTTCATATATTTTCTCACTATATATTTTTTTTAATTTTTTAAATGGAAATTGATTGTTTACAACATTAGGAATATCTAATTAACTATCAATGTTTTGCGCATTAGGATTGTTTACAAACATTAGGATTGTCTACAACATTAGGAATATCTAATTAACTATCTAATTAACTATCAACATTAGGATTGTTTACAACATTAGGAATATCTAATTAACTATCAATGTTTGGCGCATTTTTCCGGCGAGACAGTCAAACATGGAAGCACGGTGAATATTTCCGGCGAGGCAGCGAAAATAAATACATTTTTGAGGGTTTCGGCCAAATATTGCAATAACAATATGTGTGGGACTGTTTCTATAACCAATTATCAAGATTTGTGGTGCTTCCTAAATCCAGGAGGTAGGGAATCGAGACGTTGATCTGTTTGTAGAATCGAATCAATAATACCTATATAGATCTCAATAATTCGGTGGACACTTCCATGTATGATAAATATGCGGATTATCTTAGAAATGGATGTGTGGTGATGACCGCCTAGAATCACATAAGGTTTATCAACTCTAAGTACACAAGAGTTTTGCACAAACATTGTTGGCTCTAGTCATGGTAATGCACATCGGGGTGTTTTAGTTGAGAATACAAATATTGGAGATAATTTAAGGTCGGACGAACCTCTTTTTTTTCGAACCGGATGAAATTGAACATGACAATAATTTTGATACCGATGATGATAATATTGATTTGCGGGGTGGTCATGATAATCGTAATAACGCACAAAACACTTCGGCCATCGATGGTCAATCACAACATGACGGGTGATTATGGCATGAGTTCGGAATCTCATTCTTTGACTCAAGCATTTTTATCTCCTCCAAAGATATCCAAGCGGGGTCGTCCACATCGGCGTATCATACATCTCGAGGGTATGGACCACACTACGAGGCGTATATGTGCGGAGAGCTTGTGTAGGTTATGACGTTTTATCACTCCTTAGTTCACTTCTTTTACATCATTGCTCGTCACGGGTGTAGGCACCTCGCACCCACCAAACAACAATATCCATTCGACTTCATGCGTCCACATTTTATCATCAAGCTTAATAGATATAAGTTGATTTTGGGGGAAATAAGATTAAGATTGTTGATACTCATGGATGCATCAGTTGCCGAGAATCCTCCATAGATTAAAAAAATAGAAATGAAAAAGGTAATCGAGCGACTCGATACCATGATAAAACTTAGAAATGAAACTTGCAAGCGGATGATATTAATTGCTATCCGGGATATGGGTTGGAACATTTAATCCTTAAAAATGTTGTTGCACCAAATCGAGTTCACATTGAATGCAACAACTCAAGAAAAGGAACTCAACATTGAATATATGGTTTGGCGAGAGACAAGACTAGCTTTTGGCTTCATGGATCTTGTCCTCCTTAAGTGAAAGTATTCTAATACTCGGGGTTGGTTTATCCTCATCCAGTGAAATATACTTCACCATCTGCGGCAGATTAGTATGATGATAATTATCGGGATCATGGACCAGGATGAGGAGCACAAGAGTAAGATATTCACCCATATGTGGCACATGAGGACATCGAATTTAGGATTATGTTGTTAATGTAGTTTATTTTGTATTTTAAACTAATATATTTAAATTAATCATAATTAAATTTAAATTGCTATTATATATCGTTTTTCTTTTCGGGATGCGAAGAAGTTTAATCGGTAAAATGCAAAAAAATAATTTGAAAAACACATCATTTTGCGAAATAAAAGAAATAAAAAAACATAGAAATGAAGCGCATGAGTAATTTGAGCCTTTTCTAAAACTCAATCTACACATGCGCTTCATTTTTACGGATTAACAAAAAAAAAAGCCCAGAAAATACATGAGACGCATGTTGATTTTGTGTCTTTTCTAAAGGCACAACAACCACATGCGCCTTTATGCCTAAAATGACGATACCTCTAAAAACTACAACAATTTGTAAATTATTTTTGAAAACTATTATAGTTTGTCAAAAGCCCAATATATGAATTGAGGTCGTTAAGGCCGTACAACCAAAAAAAAACCCATAAAAATCCATCTATTTGCCAATAAATACTTCCAATTCTCATGGATGAAAAGTAGCAATTCCTCCAACAAGGCAACGATACAATTACGAGTGCTCAATTTCTCCAGTTTATTCATTTTGGTTGTAGGGCCTTGACGACCTTAATTGACATATTTGATTAAGTACGCAATTTAAACGCTTATAATCGTCCTAAGGCTTTCTCTCTTGGGAAAAGCCTTGAGTGCTTGTCTTTGGTTTACCCAAGAATTGTTCCCCTCTAGCCCATGCTTGTCTCCCACGCTCATCTCCTTTCTCCCACCCCAATTCGGCTCTGTTTTCCTTTCTTTTGATTTTTGATTTTTCTTTCGTTTGAATCTCATCTTTGCTTGTGTTGTGTCCTTTCCGATTCCAACTTCGCCGCTATCCTCTCCTCTGCTTTCGAGCCCGCGTCGGACGCACAGGGTGACATTTTGGTCCGCTATTATTCTTTGTTATTTTGGGGCCTTATCACGGCTAAATATCGGTCGTTTTTGTGTTATGGCGGAAGAACTAGCCGCCTTTATTCACGTCTCTCCCTAGGCTTTCTTGAAGAAAATTTGGTGATAACTACGTAAACTATCCGGACGGAAAATATGCACGCCGATCTTTGCGCTTGTGGGAAAAATCTTATGCCCGCACACCATTCATGCCGATCAAATAATCGCTCTTTTCAAGCGTTTGTGGAATCCCCGTGGAAACTTCTCATGCAAATCCCTTCACGACAACATATTTCTTTTCAAGTTCAAGCTCTTGTTGACAAAAAGAAAGTCACCTACGGATTGTCGTGGTTATTCGACAAATATCTCTTGGTTATAAACGAACCCGTCAGGATCTCCACCCCTCGAAATGGAATTCACGAGCCGACATGTGGATTCGATTACATAATCTTCCTCTCGGCCTTATGTCCAGAAATTTTGCGCAAATTGCAGGCAACAAAATTGGATCCTTCATTGAGGTCGACTTTGATGTCTTGGTCAGTCATAGGATGATACATGAGAATCAAGGTGAATATAGATATCACGAAACCTCTCCTCCGCCTCATTCACACGGAATTTCGGGGACAAAAGCGACCAATTTTCTTGAAGTATGACGACTTAGGACTTCGCTTCTCTTGCGGAGTGATTGGTCATATCTTGAAAGATTGTGAAAAAAAGCTTCTCGACCCAAACTCTCACACGGACACTCTCGAATATGGCAATTGGATCGGAGCTACCAATGGCACCAACCCATTCTTATCTCCCCGTCGAAACTCAAATCTCCCGCCTCCCCCACGGTCGAGCTCCCGACCCGGATCCCAAACCCATCCCTCCTAAACCCACCACCAATCCTATATTTGTTGACTCTACACATATATGTCCCACAACCTATACCTCTCCTCCCTCTCCCTCTCAAGTTGTCCACCCCCTCTCCAATATTTCAAATCCAAATACCCCACATGACCCCATCTTAATCATCACTCACCCCCTGAATCCCCAGCCTCTTCCACTGTCCAAAACTCCAAAGAACACAATCCATCTTGAAATATCTTCCCTTCCATCCTCCTCTCTTTATTATTCCTTATGAAACTCCTCCAAAATCATCCACTTTTCCAAACCAACCTATTTCCACACAATCATCTCTTCCGACTCAAAGAACTCTTGACCCTTCCCACTCCTCTATTAACAATACAAACACCTCCGGTCCCCCACCTAGCTCATTCCTTGTCACAAGTACCCATGAACCTCGACACATCGGCCAGTAAAATAGTCGAGAAAATTCACTTCACTTCGTAATAAATCTCTTGATTGTGGTGCTTCAACCTCTCATACTCACAAATGAAAACTCATGATTGACTACTTTCTTGACCAAGAACTTCATGAAATCCCTGTCGAAATCCTCCGAAAAAACCCAAAACCCATAACTCTCCTCATTCCGTCCCTTCGTGTGACGAGGGCTCGAGTCTACCCATGTATTAATGGCGAGCTTGGCGAGGACCAACTCCGCCAATCACCATGAGTATCATGAGTACAGGCTCGCCAGGGGGCTCGGGAATCTCGGACATTCATGAAGCTGCGGAATTTTATCCGCACAAGGTCACCCGACGTTATTTTTCTTTGCGAAACAAAATGCGGTGTTTTGAGATTGATAAAATTAACAACTCTCTCGACTTTTTGGAATCGCCTCACCTTCTTTGGGCGAGTCCGGCGGTTTGGCGCTTCTTTGGAAAAAATCACTATCTGTCACTCTCAGTTCTTTTTGCGATCGTTTTATTGATGTTGATATTGCTTATAAAGATATTTCTTTTCGCGCTACATGCATATATGGCCTACCCAAGTATCTCTCGACGCCGATTCGGCAATTTTTCCGATCACTTATGAGGTCCCCGGAGGAACCATGGCTTTGCTTTGGCGATTTTAACGAAGTTCTTGCGCAAAGTGAATTTATTGGCAAAGGTCCTCGTGCGCTGGCAAATATCCGCCTTTTGTGAAGCTTTGGATTTTGTAATCTTCAAGCGTGGGTTGCCAAGGTTCTTAGTTCACTTGGAGTCGTCTTGCTATCCATCCATTAACACAACGTGTGAAGCTTGACAGGGGATTTGCAACCACCTCGGCGGGCTCTTTTTCGGCATTGGAAAGTGGAAAGTCAGAACTCTTTCTCCTCGGATCATTCTATCCTCCATATCAATTTCTCTCGCCACCCTGTTCATAATTTTCTGGTCCAGGTCCGGTAGACAAATCTTTTCGATTTGAGGCCATGTGGATTCGCTCCAAAGATTGTGAAAATATCATTCGTAAAAATTGGGATGCGGATTGCACGAATATTGATGATAAAATTGAACATTGCAAAATTGGGCTTTTTACGATTGGAGTAAATCGAATTTTGGGATATTGACAAGAAGATTCTTGACATTAAATCTAAAATTTCGGCCCAGAACACAATCGTGATTACTCCAATAGTCAAGAACGTTCTCTCTCAACTCCACTCCGACTTGACACTCTCCAATCCCTTTTCGATATTAAATGGAAACAACGAGCGAAACAACATTTGGTTTCGGGAGGGTGATCGGAACTCTCGATATTTCCATGTTGTTGTCTCTATGAGGAGAGATATTAACCATGTCGATTCTTTGAGGGATAATAGGTGTTTTCTTCGACCAAGGAGATTGAGAAAATCATTAGCGATTATTTTTCCGATATCTTCTCCTCTTCCTCTCCGCTTTAATGCGGACATTGATCGGGCTTTGAGTAGTGTCGGGCCTAAAATAACGATACACTATGGCGTAGGAATTATTACGACCCTTTACCGACGACGAGGTCACCCGGAGCTCTCAAACACATACATCCTTTAAACCTTTGGTCCCGATGGTATGAGCCCCTTTTTTTTTCAGAAATTTTGGCATATTGTGAAAAAGATCTTATCGACTTTGTTCATAATTTTCTTAATTATAAATCTTTTGTGCCTTATTTTAATTTTACCCATATTATTCTCATTCCTAAAAGTAAAAATCCAGAAAAGGTTTCGATTTCCTAGCCCATTATCGTGTAATGTCATTTACAAGATTGCATCTAAAGTCTTGCGCTCGGACTTAAAAACACCCTCCCCAACATTATTTCGACTCGGTCAGCTTTTGTTCCGATCGTTTAATAACCGATAATATCCTCATCGCTTACGAGATCCACCATTCGATGAAAAACGCACTCAAGGTAAAACGGGCTCATGTCGTTAAACTCGATATGAGCAAAGCTTTTGACAGGGGGTGGAATGGAGTTTTCTTATCCGTGTCCTCCGAGCTTTAGGCTTTCTGAACATTTTGTGTCTCTCATTAATATTTGCATCACTACATCTAGTTTTGCATTTCTTCTCAATGGTAGGCAATTGGGCCGATCATCCCCATCGTGGTATTAGACAAGGCGACCCGCTTTCACCGTACCTCTTTATTATTTGCTCGGAAGTTTTTCTCTTATCTTGCGGGATCTGCGCAGGCCTCGGCAAGATCAAAGGTATTGCAATCAACAAATTCGCCCCAACCATTTCTCACCTCTTCTTTGCGGACGACACACTTTTATTTGGGACGGGCCACTATCCAGGAAGCAAATTACCTCAAATTTGCTATTGAACTTTATGAATTAGTTTTAGGCCGGGCGGATCAATTACGAGAAATCGGGCATTTTCTTCCCAAACACGACATGATGGCGTCAGAACATCTATCGGCCAATATTCTTCGCATTAGGAAGTGTCAAATCATGGCAAATATCTTGGTTTACCATCAATCATTGGTGCGAACAAGAAGCAAATTTTCAATTCCATTCTCGATCGTTCTTTGGACTAAGTTAAATGGGTGGAAAGAAAAACATTTATCACAAGCAGGACGCATTATCCTCATCCAATCAGTTATTCAATCCATTCCTACCTTTGCTATGATGTGTTTTAAGCTTCCAGAGGACTTTATCGAGAAATTTCACTCATTGGCAGCTTCATTCTTTTGGAATGGAAACCCGGATAAACGCACTATACATTGGAAAAGTTGGAGCAAATTGTGTCGTGGAAAATCTACTGGAGGTTTGGGTTTTCGAGATCTTCGGGCTTTCAATCTTGCTTTACTGTGCAAGCAATCTTGGCGGATTTTAACGAATCCATCTTCGATGCTAGCGCGGATTTTCAAAGCTAAGTATTTTCCATCCTCGTCAATATTGAACGCAAATTTGGGATACCGTCCGTCATGGTCTTGGTGTAGTATTTTCGAGAGTTTAAGTTGTTTAAAATTGGGTTGCAGAAAAATTATTAATTCTGGTTCTTCTACAAGAATATGGGGTGACCCGTGGCTTCCTTGCATTTCTAATTTCCGTATCCATAGCCCTCCTCCGGCCGACTCACCCTTACAATTTGTTGCGGAGCTTATCGATCATGATCGTGGATGTTGGAATATTAATCTACTCCGGCGTCTATTTGCAGAATCAGAAATTAATGCCATTTGTTCCATCCCTCTTAGCTACCACCATTCTCCGGTTATGGGGTTGGCATTTTTCAAAGAATGGTAAGTTCAAGGTGCGCTCGGTGTATCACACAATTTTGGATTCCAATATAACTCACTTTTATCACCACGACCCGGTAGTCCTCGGTGGTGCAGTCCCTTGGTTTGGAAAAAATGTGGAAACTCCGCATTCCGCACCGCAACCTGGTTTTTCTATGGCGTCGATCACGGGCTTGATACCATGCGGCATTTGAATTCCTGTGACTCAGTCGAATCAAGAGCGTAGGTGTTTGTGTCTTTTGTGGTGCTCCAAATACCTCGACTTCCCATATCTTCTTTAATTGCGGCTTTACTAGATGCATTTGGAATACAACGGGGTTATGGGATTTAATCTCCAAATTTGAACAGCCATCATTCTTACTTTGGATTAGAGACATTTTTCTTGAACTTAAACTGACATGTGTGAGCTCATTGCGGTGATCTGTGATTTCATTTGGTTCATTAGAAATAAAAGAAGTTCGATGACGTGGTGCTCAACCATTTCTCGATTGTTCTCTCGGCAAATAATAAACTTTTGGATTTTCATCGCGCGCCCTTAAGGCGGCACGAACGACCATCCCCGACCTCATACCATTGCCTCATCCAAAAGAAACCCGATGGTCCAGAGCATTTTCTTTGATGGTTCCTTGTCGAATTCTTGTGCGGGCATAGGCATTGTTGCTTTCGACAACTCGGGAACTTTATCATCGAAGCTTCTATAAAAAGTTTCAAGGCAATTTCTCCGCGGAAATTGCCGAATGTTTTGCACTCATGACTCTACTCCTTGGACAACAACGCAAACTCAATTTGATCGAAATCTTTGGAGATGCGGTTGCTATTGTTCTTGCCATCAATGGTGAAGCTCAATTCCAAACCTCTTGCCAATCTATTGCGGAGGATATCAAAAGGCTGAAATCTCTCGTCTCTCTCCAGGAGTATCTCATGGATTAGTCGTCATAAAAACTTCATAGCGCATCATTTCGCTTTATTTGCTAAATCTATGTCGTCCATTTCATTCACTTGGGATAATCTCCCGGACTCTATTTGTCAATCGTTCTTTGGACAATTTCAAAGCATCTTTAATGAATTACAACTTTCCGTTTCAAAAAAACTAAGGGTCATGGCATTGTTCCACTTTTCGGAAAAAGAACGATTTTTACGCTTTTCGGTATTTTTTGAACAATTATACTCCTTCCCCTTTTTTGGATAAATTTATGTTCTGCAAAATTTTCAGACTTTTTTACGTTGTTGTTTTTTGTTGTTTCAAACATGTTTCTTTCAATCAAATTTAGGTGAAAAATAAATTTTGGCCCTGTTAAATAACCATTTTATACAGGAATCTTATAAAAAAAAAACAAGAAGTATACAAAAAAACAACACATATTAGAACCAAACAAATTGAAAATAATATAGAAACAACATGAATAAAAAACACAATTCAATTTTTGATCCAATGCATAAAAAACATAACAAACATGGAAACAACCAAGAAATAATATAGAAACAAATCGAAACAATATAGAGAACATCATATGAGCAAAAAGAGCCTAAAAATAGGTAAAGTTGTATTTAAACATCAAAAAAATGTGGAAACAACAAAGAAACATAAGAACAACATATATAACATATTTTTAGGCTCTTTTTATAGAACAACACATAAACAATAGAAACAATGTACAAAACAATACATGAACAAAAAGCAAAATGAAAAATAGGTAAAAGTTGATTTGAATCATCGAAACAACAAAAAAAAAACAAAGAAACAAATTTAAACAACATCGAAACAATATATATATAACATATAAAACAATACAAGAAAAAAAACACGTAAAAATAATCAAAAATATATAGGAGCGTAAAAAAAAGAGAAAAATGGGCACAAAAGTAATAGGAACGTGGTTTATGGTATGTTTATCGGAAAATAGTATTTTTGTTAATTTCCCCTTAAATTAATTTGGGTAGCAATATATGAATTAAGTTCGTTAAGGCACTAAGGCCCAAAAAACCCATGAAAATCCATCTATTTACTATAATACTTCCGGTTTTCATCAGTTCATCCAACAATTACAATTAATTAAGTTCTCTGCTTTTTTTTTGGAAAAAAAAATTAAGTTCTCTGGTTGATTCTTTTTGGCCCATAGACTGTATGGGCACACTGGGGACGAGACCAGTTAATTTATTCTCGTTCTATATATATATATATATATAGGATTTGGTTGAAATGAGACCACCCTCCTTAGGTGAGACAATGTGGACTCATCTTACCCATTGATCATAAAAAATGAAGGGATGTGATTAATTCAGTTTTTCTAATTATTTCCTAATTTTTGCTGATTTTAAGGGTAAGATTGTAATTTTGTAATTCAAATTAGTGGTCCCGGCCAGATTTTATTTGAAATTGACATAGGATTTTGTGGCGGATTTTAAGGAACTTTTTTTTTCTAAATATTTTTATTTTCTGACATAGTTAGGGTTCTTTTTTGCATAATTAGACATCAAATAGTGCATATTTAGTTATTTTGTTGGTACTATTTTACGAAAACAAGACATAATTGAATATAACGTCTTTGCATATGTAGTTATACTACACTTGCGCATAAATAGGTTCAATATAATGTATATTTAGTTATGCAAATGGGATCTTTGCTTTTGGAAATTATAAAAATGGGATGTTACATAATGTCTGCATATTTAGTTATTCCACATAGATAGTTTCTAGATAATACATAGTTAGTTGATTTTGTTGCATAGTTTATGATATCTTGCATAGTTGGATATATTGTACTACATATTAGTTTTTTTCTGTTGCATAGATAGTTTTAGGATAATGCATATTTAGTTGAGTTTTGTTGCATATTTAGTTTTCGAACTCATTGTTCGTTATTTTCTGTAATATTGCACCGATTTTTTTTTGTTTTTCTCTATAATTTCCATGAACTATAATTTCGAGTTCTTCACGGTTTTTCTTTATTTGCGCTAATGGAGGAATGAGAGAGAGATACGTGAGATTGAGAAATTGAGAGATGTATGAGAGAAAGAGATTTGATTCCATTTTGTAACTAACTTGTTATGTTATTTTACCCTACTACCCTTATATTGATTAAATTAATATTTTAATATATTTTTATCCATTAAATCATACCCATTGATTAATAGTGGGGGATGGTTGAGATTAGTCCATTATTCTCACCTCACCACAGATACGTGGTCTCACTTGATCCTCCCCTATATATATATATATATATATATATATATATTTTTTTTTTTTTTTTTTTGGGTCTTGTCATTCATTTATGTATGGCCGATAGAATTATAGAATTAGAGTGTAAAACCAAAGACGGGATGAGATTTCCTATTCCACTTTCCCTATTCCACTCTCTATTCCATATGTTGGATGAATGACACATGTACTGATTGTGACATCACGTGACATCATCTTGTACACGTGTATTTGGTCAATACAAAGGAATAGGAGTGAAATAGGGAAGTGGAATAGGAGATCTCAACCCACCAAAGACACCTTGACATCATCTTTACACAATCTAAACTCAAATCCAAAATTTGAACTCCATGAGTGGATTGCAAGAAATTAAATAGTATCAATTATAGTCAAGTCTTACAATATTTAAGCTAAAGCCAATCCACCACAAAAAGTTAATAGATGTTTGATCAGGTCGAGTTCACTGGTCGTCATTGATTGACATATTTCTCATTCACTATGTCATATATTTTCTCATTATTCAATCAATAATGATAAGAGCAAATTTACCTCACCAGATCTCCGCAACTTGCTCCACCTGGATGCCCACAAAACAACCATGAGAAGATGGCGAAAAGTTTTCCGGCGTATCTTCTTTAACGTTCAAGTCAGAACAAACTCTTAAAGAGAAAAAAATATGCAAGTAGTATAAGAGCAATCAATGTTAAAATCACCCTAAACATACAATACCAAGTATTTATAAGTATTTTAGAAATAGGGTTTCGAGAAATCCGAGTTTAGTTGGAAAAGCGGAAACGACTTCATTTTTTTGAAAACTTTTGAAACAAATATAAATTCATTTTTCGGAATAGTTGGAAATTAGAAAAATGGTGTTGAAAACACAACCATAGAAGGCCCTAGAATTTCATAATATCTATAAAAATTCGGTAGTGTTTTCCATTTTAATCACGAACTTAAGTGGGATAAGCCTTCCAAAACATCTTAACGCCAGTTACTCTGACATTAACAATAGACCAGCTCAACTTAATTTATAAGTCCTTATTAAATAGTGAATTATAAAAAAATAATAAATGTAATCTACATCAAGTCAATGAAGCAACCCTAGCATTCCTGAAAATTTAACATCTACAAAACAACATAGGAAAAGGCAAAACGGGTGCTTAGTCACAGTATATACAATTCTAAAATACATAATTTCTTTAAAAAAGTGCATCATGCAATTTAAATAATGAGACTCGTATTATACCAGAAAGACCATGTAATAATATTTAAATATTATATTTTTCGGCAAATTCAAATTAATTTTGCTCCCCCAAAAAAAAAAAATCATCAAAAGAAAAACGCATAATGTCATACACTATTTAACTTGATCAAAACAAGCACCATAAAATATTGATTATAATCTATTTTATGACATTTTAATTGATAAATAACATGTATTTTATGATCAGTTATTACATTAGTCTAATACCAATATATAATAAAATACAATAATAATCGAAAAATTAAAGATATTTTACATTCAAACATATAATTAGGGGTTCACACTTGTACTCCAATGGTAAAGACTTGTTTTATTAGAGAGATTAATACGAGTTCGATTCCATGCACTATGTGTCCGGGCGTAGCTAGCACATTCAAGTTACCCCTAGACAATTTTTTTTTCCTTAGCTCAACTATTTTCCCTTAAAAAACACATATAATTTTTTTCATTTTTTTCACTGAGAAAAACGGGACAAAAAAAATTTGCGGTCTGTGAGGTGACTCCCTAGCTACGCCCATGTATGTGTCCCCTACCCCTACTACATTCTATTGTACATATCTCTCAATTTACAACCTGTTTAATTGACCAATGAGCCTCTTTGAGGATTCATCTTCGAGTAAACCCTTTTAGAAAAAAATTTCATAAAAACATATTAATTAGAAAGACAAAAAAAACAGTAGATTTTTTAAAGCTCTCGCTTAATTTTTCTTTAGTACAATGGGGAAATTGGGGAGGGACATACGCACCGTATAGGATCAAAACAGGATCATTCACCCTTACAACACATGTCTCTCACCCAGCGTAAAGTTGATCCCATCTGTCGCTTAATTAGTTACACCAAATGCCAGAAGGGCAATATAAAAATATTTCCACCCTCAACTCAAGCAACATCAGAGAGAATCTTCCTCTTTATCTAAAATCTCAGTCATAATAATTAACTAGTTTAATAAAACCGAAAATTAAGGTATAAAGTAAAAGTCTTTGAATTCAAACCTAAACATTCTTTCTGCAGTTTTCTTCCTCACCTGAGAGTTTTCTCCGAATAAACAACACACATAGTAGTACACACAGTTTATTGAGCAATTAGCGGAGAGACAAAGATTATTGACGATGCCTGTAAGTTAGATTATAACATTGAATTTTACTCAGAATTCGTTTGGTATTTATATTGTTCTTTTTTATTTTTCAGCAGACAAGGACGGTAGAAGTAAAGAGAGTATCAGATCTAGCCACTGTGAGAGAAATCCATGAGTTCTTTTCTTTCTCCGGTGAGATTGAACACATAGAGATCCACAGGTGAGATTATTGTGTATTTACTCCTTTTTTTGTGGATATGAGTTAATTTAAAGTATTCCAATAGTTTTGATAAATTTATTTTTCTATTTATTTGGGTGGTTGCAGAGAACCAGGGCAGTCGAAGACTGCGTTTGTTACGTTTAAAGATCCGAAGGCGCTTGAAATCGCCTTGTTGCTATCGGTAAACTCCTCATTTTTGCTTTTTTTTTTTTTTGTTTTTTTGTTTTCCATTTGATAGTTCTTGAATTGTTTAACTGTTTATTACTGTTCAAATTATTGATTTCTTTTTCTTTCCCTCTTCGCACTACACTGCAACACCCTATTTTTTAAATGCATTTTTAGCGTTAAAATATTTAAAGAAAATGCTATATATGTTTTTAATTTTAAAAAAATAAATCAGTAAACAGTTTAGTGGAAGCGATAATGAGAAAACCTTAAGTCTTAAAGAAACAATTCTAGAGTATTTGCTAAAATTAGAAATCCATTAAAATTACTTTGAAATAATTAAAAAGAGTACATCACAAATATTTGAAATTGGAAATGAGTTCATAGTTCTTGAAATTGAAGTAATTAAAAGTGAAGTACCACACATCGGAATCATATTTTCACATAATTGAACATATCGGATAACATATTGGAATCATATAGTTCGCATAATTGCACGGTTTAGGCATTTAACAACGAGAATATATTATATACATAAAATATGATAAGAATGTCTACCTACAACAACAACAACAAACTAAGCCTTAATCTCACTATGTGGGGGAATTGGCTATACGGATCATATCGCGCCATCGTTTACGGTCATCATCAACAACAACAACAAACTAAGCCTTAATCCAACTATGTGGGGTCGGCTATATGGATCATATCGCGCCATCGTTTACGGTCATAAGCCATATTTTCATTTATTTTAGATATAACATGTCTTGTTTAACAATTTCTTTTCAAGTCTTTTTAGGCCTTTCTCTGCCTCTTTTGATTTGTGTGAGTGATTCCCTACCTTCTAAACGTCGCAAATGTGCATCTAAAGGTCTCCTATAAACATGTCCAAACCATCTTAATCGTGTTTCTCTAATTTTCTCATCTATTGGTGCTCTCCCACTTTGTTTCTAATGTGTTTATTTCTTATTCTATCTAATCTAGTGTATTCGCACATCCATCTTAACATTCTCATCTCTGCTACCCTCATTTTTTGTTCGTGTTCATATTTAGTCGCTCAACATTCGCTCCATAAAGCGTTGCGGGCCTTAATTTGTTTTATAAAATTTCCTTTAAATTTTAATGGTATTTTACGGTCACAAAGGATAAAAGATGCACTCCTCCATTTATTCCAACTACTTTAGATCCTATGTGTGACATCTTTCTTGATTTCTTCGTTCTCTTCAATTATAGATCCTAAATATTTAAAACTCTTTGTTATACTCACTTCATGTTCATCAATTTTAACCTTTGTCTCATTGTTCTGTTGTTTTTACTAAAGTGGCATTTCATGTATTCGATTTTAGCCTACTTATAGTAAAACCTTTTGATTCGATTGCTTCTCTCCAAACTTCCATTCGCATTTACTCCTTCCCTTGTTTCATCAATTAAAACTATATCGTCCGCAAATAGCATACATTCGAGTGATGGATTTTTGTAAGTGTTTAGTGATTTCATCAATTATTAGGATAAAAGGTAAGAGCTTAAAGCGGATCCACGATGTAAACCTATAGTGTTTGGGAATTCACTAGATACTCTGTTGGTGTCTGATACATGTTATATCATCATACATATCTTTTATGACATCTATGTAAGCTATTTTCATTTCTCTTTTTTCAATACGTGCCACATTATATCCCGGTTGACTCTATCGTATGCCTTTTCAAAGTCAATAAAAACCATATGTAAATCTCGTTTTCTCGTTATATTGTTCACATAATCGTCTAATTAAGTGTATAGCTTCAATTGTGGACCTTCCAGTATGAAGCAAATTGATTATCTAATATACTAGTTTAATTTCTTATTCGTACCTCTATAACTCTTTCCCATAGTTTCATTGTATGACTTATTAATTTAATTCATCTATAATTTGCACAATTTTGTATATCCCCTTTGTTTTTATATATAGGTATCAATATGTTTTTTCTCCATTCATTAGGTATTTTCTTAGTTTTAGATAACATTAAATAATTTAGTAAGCCATGCAATTCCAACTCCACCTGGCATCTCCATGCTTCAATTGGTATATCATCACAGGCCAATTTGCTTTGCCGAGTTTTCATTTTGTTTAGTGCTTTTTGTTTCATGAAGTTGAATCCTACGATAAAAGGTACGAGTTTCTATTGATTCAAATTGACCTAGTTCCCAATGTGACTTAATTCCTCTTCGATTCATTAAAAAGATTATTGAAATACCTCTTCCACGATCTTTTTTATCCTCGTCTTTCACTAAAATATTATCATTATCATCTTTTATGCATTTAATTTGGGTTAAATCTCTTGTTTGTTTTTCTCTAAATTTTGCTATTTTATATATATCGTTCTCTCCTTCCTTAGTATTAGTTTTTATAAAAATCTTCATATGCTTGGTTTTTGCTTCACATATTGCA
This sequence comes from Rehmannia glutinosa, assembly GCA_016081115.2. NCBI lineage: Eukaryota > Viridiplantae > Streptophyta > Magnoliopsida > Lamiales > Orobanchaceae > Rehmannia > Rehmannia glutinosa. Next base: position 335,864 of record JABTTQ020002036.1, read on the forward strand.
CTTTTTTTTTTTTTTGGCGTGTTTATATCTTTTAAGATTTTCTTCATTTTTACGGAATATAATACTTTGTAACTAGTTCGTTTATCCTTTACCTTCTTTTAGATTTCTTGATTCCACCACCATAACTCTTTATTCCATTTATTACCATTTGACACCCCTAATGTTTCTTTTGCGATCTTTTTCATTTGAGTAGTTTATCATTGACTTTGTCTTCCACTTTCCAATCAATGGTTTCTCTAGAGATTTGACAAAACTCTCTCTTTTTTCTTTATTCTTTAAGTTCCACCACTTAATTCTCGGTATGTTAATTTTCTTTCTCTTTAATCGTGTGTTAATAAGTTTGATATCCAAAACTAGTAGTCTATGTTGGGTGGTGAGGCTTTCTCCGGGTATTACTTTGCAATCTTTGCATATTTTTCTATCACTTTTTCTCGGTTAGGAAATAGTCAATTTGTGATTTGTTAGGACCATTGTTAAATGTAATTAAATGTTCGTCTATTTTTTTAAAGAAGGTATTACCTATAATAAAATCATAAGCAATCGAAATGCAGGATGGTTCTACCCTCATTGTTATTCGAGCTAAAACCATATCCTCCATGAACCATTTCATAATCTTCATTATCCTTCCCTACATGTCCATTTAAGTCCCCACCTATGATGACTTTTCCATTTTAAGGACTGATTGCATTAGAGTTTCTAAATCTTCCCAAAATTTAGCCTTAGTAGAATCATCTAATCCTACTTGAGGTGCATATACACTAGCAATATTTATAAGTTAGATTTACCTACTACAATTTTAAGAGCTATGATTCTATCTGCTTTTCTAGTTACTCCTACTACTTGATCTATGAAGAGAGGATCTACAATGATACCCACCCCATTCCTAGTTCTATCCTTTCCACTATACCAAAGTTTATAAGTATCTAGTATCTAGTGTCTTAGCTTTCTAGCCTACCCATTTAGACTTGGATACACATAATATCTATGTTTTTTCTTTTCATAATATCTACTAGCTCTATAGTTTTACTGTCAAAGTACCATGTTCCAACTACCGAGTTCTATACTTTCTAATTTTCTTGTTATCATTTGTGTTTCTCTTATTAGTGTGTGAGGGCTCTTGTGTATTTTTCACTACACCCAAGCCCTTATGGAGGTGTAGCGGCCCTTGCCATTGTTTACGGTCGTAAGCCATATTTTCATTTATTTTTAGATATAACATGTCTTGTTTAATAGTATCTTTCCAAGTATTTTTAGGTCTTCTTCGCCTTTTTTGATTTGTGTAAGTGCTTCCCTACCTTCCACACGCCGCACGGTACATCTAATCTACCTTAATTAGCAAAATAATATAGGTGCACAAATTGCTTGAACGTAGTGGCCCTAATTATATTATTCTTCGTTACTTACAATAGAAATTTGATGTGATTTAAAGCCATGGATTAAGTATTAACTTTTGATTGAAATAATTATACTTATAAATGATGAATTTTTGAGAGTGTAATTGGATATGAGATGAAAATGTAATGATTAAAGTTGATGTGATATAGAAATAGTAAAATAATGATTGAATATGAGTTGTAGCTAGAAGTATGTGAGTGGGTGAGTAGTGAAATTTGTGGGCATGTGTAGTAATAATTTTTTTAAAGTGTGTAGACGTGATTGGTAAGAGAAAAGTGAGAGTGAGTGAATAATGTATTTTCTAAAAATTTTCATAGGCAATCACATGTTTGGGGTAAAAAAACTCTCTAACAGAACAAAAATTGATAATTTTGGTATCCAAGTGCAGCCTAGTTTTCCTTCTCTGTATTAGTGACAACTGCTATTTTTGAAACTTTTAAGGGCCTTATGGCATGATAAATTTGTTGCCCAATACAACAATGAATGGAAAAGCCAGTTGTTTTAACGTCAATCGATTTGGAATATTGAATTTCGGATTCAGGCATTTTATGCTATAGCATGCATGAGAACTGATGTGATTCTAAAGTTCAGAAAGTTACTGCTTGTTGTTCTTGCAGGGTGCAACAATAGTGGACCAGGTTGTTATCATTACACCTTCAGAAAACTATGTACCTCAACCTGAGATTCGGGTAATACTGAGATATCCAATTCTGACAATCTTTTCCAGGATATCATTTAAACTAATTATGTGTCTGATGTGTGTAGGAAGTAAGAATTGTTGACAATGCTGTAAGCATGTCTCAGGAGACTTCTCCAGTTACCGAGGTAATAAACTGTGCCAAGCGTTGGCCGTTGCATACAATATTTAATAGCCATCCATCATCTCTCTGTGTGACATAGTGGATCCAAGACTATTTTGACAGTCACTTATTGGTGTTGTATAAGTATTGCAACAAGACACCCACCACTATAAGAACGTTATTCATTGTGTTTTGTATTGAGTGAATGTTGAAAGTTTTATCTCTAAGTTTCAAATTTTAACTACGGATAATTACAAAAACACCTGAAGTGTGGGCTAATTACAAAAAAACCTGGAGATGTTTCAAAATAAAAAAACCCCACAGGTTTGCTTATGTCTGAAATTTAAGGGGGTAACTGTAATATTTCTATAACTATCAGGGGATTTTTTGAATTTTTTGTTTATGAAGGGGCAAATGTAAGACAGTCAAGCCTCAATGTTTTTCTTGTAATTTTCAAAAACCTTTTGAGTTTTTTTGTGTCTATCCCGAACATCAGATTTTTGTTTTGTTTTGTAATTATCCCTTTTAACTATTGTCATATTTCCATTTGTTTCAGAATCTGACCTTTTAATATTGGTATCCCCTTTTGTGCTAGCAGGGAAAGATGAGTCCAAATAATGGGAGAGTATATGTTAGTAAAGCCCAAGACGTCGTGTCAAGTATGCTTGCAAAAGGTTCAGCTATTGAACAAGGTGCTGTAAACAAGGCCAAGGAATTTGATGAGAAGCATAGGTTGACTGCCAGTGCATCTGCGAAAGTAATTTCCTTAGACCGGAGAGTTGGGCTGACAGAAAAACTTAACGTTGGAATTTCGGCTGTAAATGAGAAAGTGAAATCTGTCGATCAAAGATTTCAAGTGTCTGATAAAACCATGTCAGCTCTTATGGCTGCAGAAAGGAAAATAAATGTTACTGGATCAGCTGTCAAATCTAGTAGGTCTGGAATTTTTAACCAGTGTTATTTGATGTTTTTCTATTTGTGTTTTTACTGGATAAGTAAAGAATTTGATGGCACTTAGTATATCAGGTATGTGACATCTGGAACGGCTTGGCTGAACGGTGCTCTGAACAAAGTGGCAAAAGCCGGGCAGGTAGCTGGTACAAAAACTAGAGAGAAATGGAATTTGACGTTGTTGAATTTATCAGCTAAGGTGCGTGTCTAGCCCACTTTGACATTTATTGTCGTGAAGTTTGCTGCGATATTGGAAATTAATCACTCAAAATATATACTTTTCTTGATCACTTAAATAATTTTACAAAATAGAAGAATGAAAACACTTCAGTCTTGAAACAACTCCACTCTTTACAAACTCTCCAAACTCCTCTGAAAACTAATCAGAAGCTTTGCTTTTAGTCTCTCTTTTTTTCTTTGCTTACGAACTCTTTTTTTCCTTGATAATACAAATGATTAATGAACTACAACATGGCCTATTTATAGGCCAATTCTACAACTAAAACATTAATTAAAGGTTGTATAATAAATGACATTAGTTGGCTAGTTTTACAATTTCCACTTACTGGTTGGTTGATTATATTATGGTGTGGCATTACAAATTAATATTAGTATTTGCAAGGAATGAAAGAAGCTACGTAGATAGCTTGGGGATTCAGTAAAAGCTTCAATTTGATTTCATTTCGTACAATGTGGGCTTGTTTCTTCCTTCTCCACATTAATCTGTAATTATGTCAACCAATTTAAGTTAGCCATAACTTTTTACTTGTGGTATAACCATGTGTCATTCAAAATTCTATGGTTGGTTTGTGGCATAGTTGTCAAAGGCTCAAGGCGCACAAAGGCGCAAAACGAGGCACGCGCCTTTTTTGAAGTGAGGCGCAAAAATAAATAAATAAAATAAAATAAAATTTGTAACATAAACATGCATAAATCCATTAAAAAAACCAGTTGGGCAATTGGGCTTATGTTTAATTAGGGCCTAACTTAAGAAACCCTAGGAAAACTTAGTAAATACAAACCCCATTTAAAAACCCAGTTTAAAAATCCCACTTTAGGCCAACTTCAAGTAGTCCAGTCTCAAAAAAACCCTACGTTTTTACTGAGGCGCGCCTGCGCGCCTTTGAGCCTGGGCGCGCGCTTGATTAAAACGCCTCGCCTGGGGGGCTATGAGGAGGCGCGCCTTTGACAACTATGGTTTGTGGTTTAGTTGTTCCTTGTTTATGGTTGTCATTTACACATCCGGAGACCAAGAAACGGAATTAAAAAATGAAAAAGAAAAAGGGAAGATAAATATATATGGGGGAGGCATTTATCTTCCTTCTTGGAACTCTCTCAGGCCTAAAGAGTATCGTGGATTATTTCTAAATAAAGAGCTCATATGATAAAATTGTTAGTTAAACAAAGGTAAATCTTTTCTCATATGAGACTTGGCTTAGTCCTCCTTGGTTTATAAATTATTATAGCAAGTACTTCCGTACATTTTTATTACCCATTCTGCACATTCATGTTCAGGGGCGGAGCCACATGGTAGCTCAGGGGCCCTGGGGCCCCCAACTTTTTCCATTTTTTCTTTTTAATACCTATATTTTTATTATTTAGTATTTTGGCCCCCTCATAATTTTGTTGGATAAAAATTATTCCATGAATTTTAGTAAGTTAAATTGGAGATTTTGTGGGTCTTATTTTATCTTATTATCATCTTAAAATTATATTTTCTATTCATCAAAAGATGGGTTTCTCATTATTATTTGCTAGTATATATTGAAAAAAATTTATTAAAAAAGGATAAATTAAATTGTAGATAGTTTTCGTGATATTCAAAAGAGACTCTAAACAAGTTAAGGATTTAATGATGTATTTTGTAAAATTTACTAATGAATATTAATATATTCTTTTGATACAAATGTAATATATATAAACTTTATTATTTTGTATATATATACAAATGTCATCTTTTGTTTTTTACTCTTGGCTAGAGGCGTCAATTTCGACACGACACGATACCCGGCACGAACTTAACACGAATTTAATATTTTTTAATATTTAATTTATTTTTTATTTTTCTCCATTTTTTTTTTTTTTTTTCGTGTCAACTTTAAATTATATAGGTTTTTCGTGCCGTGTCGGGTTATCCGTGTCATAAATGGGTCGTATTCGTCTCGTGTATCTTGACACAAATAATTAAACATGTCGTGTCCGGGTTCGTGTCGGACCTATAATATATGTGTCGAACACAATCCGCGAACACGAAACACGACAAGATTGACACCCCTACTCTTGCCCCCACCCCTTACCAGTTGTCCTAGCTCCGCCCCTGTTCATGTTATTGTTACAATTCACTTTTTGGGTTATATATCTGGAGAGATTTTCTCATTTGGTTTGTTGTATGAAGAATGTTCTACTTCTTTTCATCTTTAATTCATCCTCACGAAACATCACTTGCATTCTTGTTATACTGTAACTTCACTTTAGCAAGAAATTTTGTCTGTACCATTTTAACTGTAATGGGTTTTCATTAAGTTCAAGGGATAATTACAAAAAAACCTTGAGATTCGGATTGATTACAGAAAAACCCAGAGATTTTTTGAAATTGCAAAAACTGCCTTGAGGTTTGACCGTTCTTACTTTTCCCCTTCCTAAGAAAAAAATATTTCAAAAACCCACTGGCATTTATACAAATATATTACAATTACCCCCTTATATTTAAGACATAATCAAACATGAGTTTTTTTATTGTAATTTTGAAACATCTCTTGATTTTTTTTTGTAATTAGCCCAAACCTCAAGGGTGTTTTTGTAATTATCCTTCAAGTTCAATACATTCTTCTTGCTTTAACTCTCTTATGTAAATTCACACTTTGCTGTCATTTTTGTTGCTTATTTACAGGATCGTCCTATTACAGCCTAAATCAGGTAATTGGAGTTGTGGCAGAATGTTATGGCTTGGTTTGGAGCGATTTGATATCTTCAATTCGGAGCTTTATCCTTGTGGTTATCGAAAAAAGTAGCTCCGTTCTTCGTCTGCTGATTCATGCGACTCTTTGAACTCAAATTGTGCAATGTGCAGTTCATTTCATTGTTTATAATATTTTTGTTCAACTGTGTGTGCATACCCATTGATTGTGTAACTTCTCAGTACGTGTGAATTGGTGCTGCATTAATGATGTTACATTGGTTGCATAAATCCAAACCATGAATAAATTTCATGGTATAATTCATTTTAATACTACGAGTTATTCAAGTTTGACTCGTGTTTCACTCAGTTAACTTGATTTTATTCAATTTTTGTTTGTGGAAATTTGAATTTGATGAGAATTTTAAAATCAAATTTGAATACCTTGCTGACTCAATTTGTTTTATGTTTCTACTATTGTTACAATATAAATATAATGTCGAATGGAGAACCCTTTTTCTTTTCATTTTTCTGGAAGAGCTATTTTGGCAATTTGGTATTTATTATCTATTGGTTTTCAAAGTTGGTCATAAAATTTTGCAAAGCATGAATACACATGCAGATATACTTTAAGAGTCCAGAGAGCAGGTTACAAGGCATGGCCCAAATTATAAGAGGAAGCAGACTACAATATTTAGACATGTTGCATACGGGGTCGTTTTCTGTCGTATTTCATTAGATATATTTATACATCACTTGAATGGCCTTCATGACTTGAGAATAAAATGATGTCATTATTATACGCGTGATATTTATTTGATGTATTAAAACATCTTGGAAACACTTTCAATGCGATTTGAAGTGAGCATCAATCAAATTAAGAAATAGAAAATTCTAAGAGCATCTCCAAGAGTGTTATATCTTTAGTTTGGTACAAAAATTTGCTTAGCATTGAGTCATTTTGATGATTCGACGATTTTGTGCCAAAAATAGTGCAAGAGTGTAGCTGCCCTAAATTTTTCTTTCTATTTTTGTTTAAATTAATGGTTTAGTTTATGAAAATATACACTAAAAATGTATATTATGAAATATTTCTTTTTAGTACATAATTTATGATAAATTGTTGGAGATTAAATGCATATTTTGTATTAAAATAGTGCAGAATATACGCTAAAATAGTGTAAAATAAATGTTGAAGATGGACTAAAAGTATAATTTTTAGTTTGATTTGATGTGAATTTTGTGACATACAAGTAAGTAGACATACAAATTCTTGCAGACCTATGCCAAAAATAGGGGACATGATCGGTCAAAATCATGTCCAAAGAAATCCCATTACTTTTTCTTTCAATCTTTCCAATTAATCAATTGTGGGACAGTTATATATATATATATATGTATGTATGTATGTATGCATATGTATATATGTGTGTGTGTGTGAGTGTGTTGCAAAGCAAGAAGAAAGAAGGAAAGACAGAAAAGTGGGATTAGAAATGTTGTAGGACCATGTGATAAGGAAGCTCAAAATAAAGTTAAAGCTGGGGTTTCAAAGTTGTTTGATGCGTGGGATTGTGTGAACTCTATTTTTTTTTTTTTTGTCGAAGTGTGAACTCTATTTGTGATGGGTTGAAAGTTCATTATTTTTGAAATTGAGCTTGTATCATCATCATCATCATTGGTGAATGGTGATTCTGTCGCCAACCCAAATTTAATTTTGGAGCAATTTTTATATTAAAATAGTGCAATTTGTACACCAAATTTAAAATTAATCTTCAACCCTTCTACTTCATAGTTCATACTCTGCACTATAGATAATATTGTTCATTATTTCAACACAAAAGTTATTTTATTAAAAACTAATTATTTATTTACAAACTATTATAAATATATATTTAGGTAATTAAAGAAAATATTTTATTATATCTAATCTGTAGTGTATCAAAAGATTTAAGTTGCTAAATAAAGACGTGGCATTATATTCGTGTAGATAAAAGTAAAAATAGCAATTAATCATACAATTGAAATAGACAACTAAATTACAAATTGATAGTTTTAATTCTCTGAATTGGTATATTAAAAATCTAAATTAATAATTAAAATAATTATTCTTATTAAAATTATTTATAAAAATCAAATATACAATTAGGATAATAAATAACATTTCATTACATATTTTAATTTACCAAAACCTATTTCATTAATAAAGGTGTATATCGAATGAACAATATGTTTGAAAAAATGAAGGTGTATATCGAATGATTGGGAAAAATCGAGTAACGATATTAACAAATTAAAAGTTGAGGCAAGAGTTGATCTCTTTCTCTTTAAGACGAGATTGCTTCACTCAAGGTGTTTATGGAAAATGACAATCATCCCACAAAATACAATGACTTCATTCTAGCGATAGTTCATAGTTGCACTACAAATCGCAAGACCTTCAAATAGTTGATATTTTTTGAACTCTAAAATTACTTTATGTAGAAAATGAGAATAGAATTCGAGAATGGGATGCAAAGCGAGTTCCTAGGGGGCCTATTTATAGAATTTCGAATGCTCTTTTAGACTTGGTGCAATCTTTGGTCTAGATCGATCGTACGACGATTGTGTCATTTGATCAACAATTGTGATCCGGTTTGTGAAAGTCTACACCCCTTGCCATGCACATCTTCGACTAAATAGTGGTGTCTATTCACTCGTGCTTGATTAGCACTAAAGCATCCCGTCATAACCATTCGATCACGCCCGCCAAAGAACCATGTGAACAGACACATCTCCGAACACCACCCGCCCACTACGTAACGCCACCTAGACATTTTTGCCAAGTCAATGTGCACCGAGCCGCCATGCCACGTCACCGAGCAATCTCGAGCCACCGATCGAATCGTTGTTTGGTTTCTTAAAAATATAAGGGTCATCAGCTCCTTGTGATGGTACAAAGTACACCTAATGCGACATGCTTGGATGGTGCCCCACACCATCCTCATAGTTCCTTGAGCTAGGCAAAAAGCTAGTCAAAACTCACATGGTCTACTTGGGTACACATAACATAAGGAATTTTACATGATTACTCCTTACTTTTGGTGATATCTATAAAAGAAACCAAATTTGTTCCTTGTTTCAGTGAGATGTGATTTTTATATTCTCACCATTTCATATTTCTAAATAAAATGCATTTAAGTGATTTGTTTTATGCATTAATTTCTCATTCACCCAAAATTAGTTTTGAGAAATCCAAAATGCTAAACTCATCTACCCACCGTGCGATTACATTTAACTCATTTATTTTCAATTGCAAATAAATGAACCCACTTAAATAATTGGTTAAAGACGGGTCAAAACCCAATTTCTAGACCAATTTCAACATAGTATTGTTGCAAATGGCGCATGTGTTACTCCAATGTGACAACATTTTTGCATTGGCGCAACTTTTAGCACCAGCATTTCGGATGCCATGTTTGTATAGTGATTGAGGATGATTGGAAGAAGTTTCGGGGAAAGAAGAGTTTGATGTGATGTATTAGAAAATGTGCGTATTAGTATAGAAATGCGTTGGAAAGCGTTTACATGCATGTTTGGATGGTGATTAGGGGAGAAGTTGAGAAGGAAATGTGATTAGGGGAGTTAAACAAACATATTGATATGTTTGTTTAGTGATTGGGGGTGATGGAGAGAAGTTTTGGAGGTGATTGAGGGAAGAGTGGTTTGATGTGGCGTATTGAGAAATGTGTGTATTAGTAGAGAAACGTTGAGAAACGACGTGTATGTTTGGTTGGTGAGTGGGGAAGTGAGTAAATTAGGATATGGTAAACAAACATAAAAATAATAGTTGAATAAAAATCACACAAACATGTAACACATGTGATGTATTGGGAAATGTGTGTATTAATATAAAAATGCATTGAGTGCATGTTTGGATGGTGATTGAAGAAAGTTGAGAATGAAATGTGATCGGGGAGTTAAAACAAATATAACCATAAATGATACAACATAACATGAATAAAAATCACACAAACATGTAACTAACCTTAAGGATGGAGTGGTTTAATTACATAATTACCTTTAAAGTAGCGTTCCAACCTCGGCCCCGACCCCACCCTCTTTTTTAAAAAAATAACAATTCTAATAAGAATTTTTTAGAAAATATATTTTAGTTAGAATTTATCTGTTTTTTTTTTTTTTCTTTTTAGTATTCTTATCCTGCAACTACAATACTTCTTCTTGGCTCCGCTATTATACATCCACCACTAGCTAGTATTCTATGTCAGACCTGGTTGGTTAAAGCTCAAAATGGCTATTGAAAGAAAAGGGAGTTTTCTTCAAAATGTTTCACCTGACATGCCAAATGAGCAAAATTTCTAATTGGCAAATCAAAGGAATTCCCAAGCTTTATCGTGATCTACTTGGCACATGATTCTTTCAAAACAAATTTTGGTATTTTCAATAAAAATAGACTAAAATTATCAAAAAGTATGCAGATCATCAAACTCAAATTTAAAAAATAAAAAACTAATATACACTAAAAGAAAGTTTACCTACAGAAAAATATATAAATAAGTATTAAAAAATTTTGTCGGTACCAAAGATGCCCCATGCCATAATTCCGACAAACTAAAACTATGGGTAATAAAATTGTTGTAGAAAATATTTTGATCAACTAAGTGTAATTGCATTTAATTTAAAATTTAACCTTCTTTGATAAATGTTTTAACCAATTTACAACAAAATTATTTATGCTCTGATTGACTTGAGATATGATCCAGTACCAAAGGAGCAAAATTTATTTTCTTGTGAGTGATTAGTTGTCCTTTTGATGGTAAAATAAAGTTGGGACAACTGCAGATTCCTTTCTTGGTCTCGTTATTTTCAGTGCACAATATTGCTTTCCTTCTGTCCATAGATTTATATTAACATTCTGTGAAAAGTCTCAGAGAAAGAAAAAGTTCATAAAGTTTGAGAATAAGACAAATCTCAACACTCCAAAACACAAACAGCTTTTAATTATTTTACGCATAAAATGACCTGTCCATCATGTGATTCAAGATGGACCCCTTTTTCTCTTTTTCCTCTTGTTTTTTTCAAAAATGTCCTTTTTTCCTCAACCTCACCCACTATTACATGTCCTTTTTTTGTGCAATTTTAAACAGGAATGGCGACTTGGGTCATTAACTCGATTTTGTATTTGGTTTCAAATTGATTTTGGGGTTATGTTTAAAATACATTAAAAACTAATTAAAATATAAAATAACTATGTTTTGGACAAATCAGTAAAATCATGTCAGATTCGTATTAGTCGTTTTTCGCTCTGTTGTAAAAATCCCCCTTAGTCCCGATTAGTCCCCGCCTAGGCGCTAGACTCCCATGTCCGCCTATGTTTTTCTTCCGATTAGACTTCACCTAACAACGCACATATCTCGCCTAACTCGCCAAGGCTTCGGCTAGGCGCTAAGCTCCAATCTGCCATCCGACTAGCGCCTAGCGCTTTTACAACATTGGTTTTTCATGTTCGTATTTCTCTCAATAACTTTAGGTCGGGTTTATGTCGGGTTATCGTGTCGTGTGAGAGATTGACACCCATAATTTTAAATGCAAGTGCTCTACTATTAGTAGTTGAATCATCAAGAGTTGTGAAATTGAGTGCTTTGCAGCTTTCTCTTACATTCTAGCTACCTACCCTTTGATTGCTCAATCATGTCGAGAGAGAGAGAGAGAGAGAGAGAGAGAGAGAGAGAGAGAGAGAGAGAGAGAGAGAGAGAGATTTTGAAGAAAAGAGAAAGGGGGCGTTTGGAATGGAGGCTGTTCCAAGATCCATTTTTTCATGCATGTAATAAGTGATCTCGGACCAGGCTTCATTCCTCACGCCTTATAATTCTAACAGCCAAACAAGACTTTGCTATTGTTTCCAATTTAATCTTGCTTCCATGAAATTACAGGTAAATTCCCATTCTAATTCCATTAAATTTGATATTACCAAGTTTTTTTTTTTTTTTTGATTTTATGCAGGTGATTATTTGAGAAAATTAACAAACCCTAGAAATTAATCAAACCATAGTTAGATGTGTAGTCTGTGAATCTGATTTATGATTTTTTTTTCTGGGTTGTTTTTGTTAATGATTTATATTAATTCACTGTCTAGCTAGTACAAATTTTGTATTTTATATTTGTGATTTCCTATTTACATGATTCTCTTCTTGTCTTTTGCTATATGTTTTCACTACTGTTGGATATTTAATTGATCTTATTTTTGTTTTGCCTTTGTAGAATTATCACATTGGATAAGATTTGTATATAGGAAAAATTGTAGTTTACTTTTGTCTTAAAAAGTTTGTAATTAGCTTGGTAAAAAAGAAGATTTTAGTCGATCTTATTACTTGTAGGATTTTAAGATATGATTTTCTAGATATTAATCTAGACACCTAACTTATAAGATGATATACTTATTTTTTTGTTTGTAAATATCATATAGTAATCTTCCTTGAAATGCTGCTACGCTTGAGATACATCTTAATTCCGATTTTTTTTTTAAAGAATCTTAATCCCGATATTGAGTCTTCTTTAAGGATCTATTTGGATTGATGGATTCGGAGAAGGATTTCAAATCCATTAAGGTTATTTGGATCGAGTAATTCTATAACAGATTTCATATCATTCGTAGATGGAGAAATTTGAAATCCTTCCCAAATTCCCCCCTCCCCCAAATCTAGATCCTCTTATCTAAATGTAACCTTAGAGTTTTCATCCATAGTTGTTTTTATTCTTGAGCTAGAAAGTACTCTTATATATATTTTAGTACAAGTCGAGCTACAAATAATTTCATTTACTAATTTTCACAGTTTTTATGCTAGTTGAGATTCATACACTTTTCACTTTTAAATGATTCAACTAGTGAAGTTTTCACCCCAACATTTAAATTAGGATTAATTATAAAAAGTACCCTTGAAGTTTAACCTAATTACAAAAAAGCTCAGCTAACTTTTAAAATTACAAAAAATACCTTGAGGTTTTATTTTGTCTAACATTTACCCACTTCATAAGAAATAAACATTTCAAAATTCCTCTCTCATGTTTATAAAAATGTTATAGTTTACCCCCTAATATTAACATTGAATCAAACCTCAAAGGTATTTTTTGTAATTTTGAAAATTGGCTGGGGTTTTTTTGTAATTAGGTCAAATCTTGGGGGTACTTTTTGTAATTATCCCTTTAAATTATGTGCCCAAGATCTTGAATATTCGTGGCCTGCAATTCGTTCAAATACTACAATCTTATCTCCGCATGGATACACATGATTACAATTAGCTTGTGCTGTTTTGATGTAGTGATAATATAGTGTTAGTGTTAAATTTGGGGGGACGCAGACGATCTCACACATAAAGTGTACCTAATATGGGAGAGAGCTCAACCCACTAAGTGAAGTTTCATCCTAAAACCAATTGGTAGCATAATTGCCTTATAAAGTGGACTATCTTCCATTAATTAATCAATGTGGGACAACTCACAAATCACACATCTAACAGTTAGTTTGAATATGATTGTGAATAAGCGATCATTGAATATACAAAGCACTGTAATTGTGTTCTTGTTGAACATTATTCTTGCCCAAATATAATCTAACTAATCACACGAGTGCAATAACATGAAGTCATGAGATATCATAACTTTCTTTTATTCAAAGAACGAACTTTTCATGTTGTTAATCAAAGCTAGAACATATATTTACAGAAGTGTGTATATATACTTGTGCTAATTACAATATTCATAATTTCCAATTGCTTTTCTTTTAATTATTCCCATCCTTATGCACTCTAGTAAAATTTCCTGTCACTGATCAAAGCTAACTTTCTTTGATCAAGAATGGATTTCTGTCTGTCTCGGCCTTATATAAGTTCTATATATATGTTTATATATCTTGTGATAAGAGAATGATATATACCAAGAGCCAATAGGGCATTTGGTTTAAGCTTGTTTGAACATAATAAAATCATAGAAGTAAACGATATATAATTTGATGTATGATATTGGTGTGGCATATTATATAACTTTAGAACCCTTTCTCCAATCAAAGTGAATTGACAAAAAAAAAAAGAAGAAGAAAATGATCACACATATCTTTTTGACAAAAATGATTACATATATCATTAGATCACACTAATATTAATCATTAATAAATCTAATAACAACCAATTAACCTTTCGTAAATATAATAAATTAACAACTACCGTCAAAAGTAGATAAAAACTCACATTTTAGTAGAACTAGGATATTACCCTTGCAATGCACGGGGCATGTGTTGGCGTACCATTTGAGTTGTGTTGTGTTGGATCATTTATGATGTGTTGTGTCGAACAATATAAATTAGACGGATGTAACAAATGCAATATTAATGGAATGTAAGACTATATAAAAAAAAGATTTCAAAAAATTAAGCAAATTAAAGCATTACATTTAAAATTACAAATTTTGGAATACTTCTTTTAACCACATTATTCGTTTGTTTATTTTCTGATTCATCTTCACCACAAACTAGTATTTTTAAACCCTTACGGGTGACTCGTGAAACTGCAACATATAATTGGTCATGACTAAAAACTGGATTCTTTGGGGGTTGATATATAAAAAAATAATTCCATTTACTCTTTTGTATATTAAAATCTAGAGATATACTGCATATTATATATTATCATTTTAATTTGAATCTTAACAAATTATTATTTTTTCAGAGCTATTGTATGAAATTGCATTATAAAAATTCAAATATAACAAACTTGGATTTAACAATTTTCAATATTTCATTACAAATAGCAAAAATAATTAAAAATATGTGTATATGAATATAATTTAAACTCATTTTGAAAAAGACTATTATTTTTATATGAATATAATTTAAACTCATTTTGAAAAAGACTTATTTTTCAAATATCATATATTAAAATAACTGAAATTTAATATGCAAAATACAATTAAATAAACACAATTCATAAAAAACTATTTTTAATGCCCAATCAGTGTGTAAAAATTAATTTTGGATTAATTTTCGTTAAATTAATCTACATATTAAATGCTGCTTGATGAAGTTTGACTAGTCAAAAATTTGAAAAAAAGGGCCCATTGTATGAAAATGACATCAAATGAGAATCCATGGACGAAAGATCCGTAGAATAAAGGATGATCGGTGACGAGGGCTTGAGCAAGAAGATTCAAAGAACCACTCAATGGGTTGATTCAAGTCATTCAAGCGGAGACTGTGAGAGTGTTACCAAGGGAAGAAGATGTTCGGGTGGTCTAGTTGATTGGATCGTCAACGTTCATGAGACCGCCTTAGACGAGCAAGTGAAGGATGCCACAACAAGGATATAAGTCATTTTGCGTCTTGAGGACTTTGTATTCAAGTTCTCAATAGTGTCTTGCATTCTTTTATCGTAGTTAGTCATTATTTGAGTTGTTTTGAGTCATTTTGATATTTTAGAGGCCAAATAATCTTTAGGGTTGCGTGTTAAGTTGTTATTTCAATTTCGAGACGAGAAGAGGTCAAAACGGAATGTCGGATCACATCACAAGGCAGAGGAACATGTCACACGACCGTGTGAATGGTCAAAAGGTCGAAAACAGAGAGCATTTCACATGGGGAGCCCGTGCGCAAATTACACCACATCGTGTGGGCAAACCACACGACCGTGTGGTTTCCGTGTGGGCACCGTGCGACTTGCTACGTGTCCGCGTTTTTGGGTTTTGTCTATTTTTGTTTCTTTTCGATTTTTAAGTTGTTTAGAGTTGGCTTAGGGTTTGGGACCCTATATAAGAGTTAACACTTGTTCTTTTTCATTAGTTAATCAAATTAAATTCATATATATTTTTACTCTCAAACTTGAGTCTTTTCCAAGTGATTCAAGATTCAAGCTTCTTGTTGCAATTATCGACTTATCGACAATAATCCATAATTGTTTGTGGCGTCTTCGCATACCAAGGTTCTTGTTTTGCTAAGCAATGGATCGAAGTTTCACCATCTTTAACCAAACTATTGAAAATCTTGGATTAACAACATATTGTTGTTTGGGTCGTATGTACATTTGTTGCTACGGTTCACGTCAACATCCAACAATAAAATCATTAATTTTCTGATCCATTTTATTGCCAAGAAAAAGCCCACCAAAATTAAATGAACTTGGTCTAAAACATTGAAGCCCACATTCTCGCAGGGCCCAAGCCCATTATATTAAGTTAAGGTACACGTGCCCTTAGACTGGATAATGGATGATCCACACATTTTCAGATCATGCCACATGTCTTCATCAACGTCTTAAAATGACATACTTTCTTACAAAAAATCTGATTTTATTAATAAAGAGCACATTTGGTTTCAAAAATTTGTGCTTATTTTAGCATTTTCATGAACATCATATAAAAACAACTCGTTTATTTGATGTAACCACAATCTTAGTATATAAATGCTATATACAAGAGGATTAAAATTATGGATAATAAACTAAAATTAAGTTGTAATGAAATTAATTAAAGTATGAGATTTTTAATTAAAACATCACTAATGCGGCCCAAAATATTATCAATTGTGACCGTCTTATCTGGACCGCTAATATATAAACATTTTAGTGTGGACATTTATATGATTTGATCATATAGGACTTGGACCGAGTTAATTTGATATTTTCATACAAATTCCATTGTTGAGATGAAAAATCAAATAAATCATAAGATAATCAAATAATTAAATTATTCTAATAAACTAAGAAAAAGTATATTAAAACTTTGTTAGATCAAATTCCAATATTGTTCTCTGATATCAAAGAACGCGGCGGTATTAATTAATTAATGTTGTTGTGTATTAGGAAACTTTATTTATGAGATCAATTAGGAGAAGGAAATGTGTATCCGTACATAAGTAAATTCATTAATTGGTGGTCACTTAATCTTTACTTCTTCATGTGAAAATTAAACTCTTCGTAAGCACTGCAGACGACATTCTTCATGTGAAAATTAAAATTTTTTGAAATTGAAATTAGATGAAAGTATATCAAAATTAATTAAATAACAGGATAATTACAAAAACACCCCTGAGGTTTGGGCTAATTACAAAAAAACCAGAATTTTTTGAAAATTACAAAAAAACCCTTGAAGTTTGATTCTGTCTTACATTTTTCCCGGTGATTTTCAAAACCATTTCAAAAAACCCTTCACATTTACAAAAATATTACAGTTACCCCCCTTAAATTTAACATAAAATGAAACCTGAAATGTTTTTTTGTAATTTTGGAACATCTCTGGTTTTTGTAATTAACCCAAAGCGTGAAGCCCTCGATTTTTATTCGAACATGTACTTGTATCACGTATCGTCTTTGTACTAATTGACAATTCTACCGCGTCACTTTGACGGGTAAATATTAATGATAAATATATTTTGCATTTAATTCTTTTAATATCTATTTGTGATCATAATCATTTATTAATTTTAATTCGCATTTATGATCACTTGGTTGATCATCATTATTATTATTGGTGTATTATTAGTCACCTTAGAATTTTAAGAGACTATTTATTTTAGGGATTTATAATTTATAGAATTAAGAATTCGATTAGATTAAGTGATCGTGAGACTTATAAGTGATCAAGGAAATCACTAATTATTTTTGAGAATTGATATTTATTCATCTATTATCATCAATTTTGGGACAAAAAAAAAAATATATGGAATTACCAAAATACCCTTAGGGGACGGCATTGGTGTATTTTTTTTTGGTGTAGAAATATCTTCCAACTCTTGTACATGTACACCTTGTGTATTCATCTTGTGTATTTTTACACCATTAATTCAAACCTACATCTTAAATTAATCCCACCATTTCAATCATCCAATTGGTCAAACAAGACCAAATTAAAAATTTCCCCTAAGCTTAGCATTTTGGCCCATTGTCCCTAATAAAGTTGCCTAAAAATTACTTTCTTCCCTAATTACCTCAATTATTCCCTAACTCATCATCTAACCAACCAAAGAATTTTTTTTTGTCTCTTTTTTCCCCCAATATGGACGGCCATAATGGCCTTGTTGAAAAAAAAAATTTGTTCAAGTTTTAATCTTCCCATTCCATTCAACAACACCAAAATCATTCTAAGTCTTGAATTTCCTCATCTCTCTCTCTAAAAATCCTCCTACATCTCTCTACCTATTCTTCATCTTCTTCACTAACACTTAACCAAAACTTCAAGAATTCATCTCCCATTTTCTTCAAAAATTCGAACCATATACACTACACAAGGTAAGAAATTTTCTTCTTCAATCTATTCTTATACCTTCTAGCTCACCTCTTTCACCTTCTAATTTAAGTTTGATTTTTGAATTTGAGGTATACCTAGAAGACCTTTGAAGAAGTTAAGAGACTAGTCATCTTGAAGAAAAATTGTGAAGAAGTTGGACTATAAGGTAAGAAATGGAATTTTTAGTACACTTTCTTCTTCTCTTTCTATTTTCCAAATTTTTACACTCCATTTTCATTTTTGGAGTTTTAGGGGCTGACCTTGGTGGTTGACATTAAGGGTGACCAAAACCTTATACTTGGAAGCCATTACTAGTCACATTTTACTCACTACACAAGGTAAGTGTAGTATTTCCAATTTTCTCACTATCTTCTTCTTTTCCTAAATTTTTAACCACATTCTTATAACTCCTATATTTTTTTTGATATTCCTTGACTTAGGGGCTGACCTAAGTCATTCCTTCACCGAGAGAGATTTATCCCATTTTCACCAACAAACCGATCTTTAAGGTGGGTGGAAAAATCCTTTCAACTTCTAGGTGTTTTAATTCATAAAAATGCATGTAGTATTTTGTTATTGAGCATTTGAGATATATATTATGTATTGCATGCTATTTTCTTGTATCAATTGAAAAATTTCTCAAGTGTTGCTCAAAATGCGATTTACCGAAAATTAGGACATACATGTACACTTTATTGTCATATTTGATAAATTCTTGTATGGGATGGATATGTATGTTTATGACTCTTGAAATCTATGTTTTGTATGGCCTATAACCTGGACAAGTCGAGCATAATTGATTAAATTTCGATTTTTGGACTTAAAATGCAAAAATGGAAAGTTGGTGGACTTAAGTGCAAGAAAATAAAACTTAAAGGACCTCTCTGTAAATTTCGATTTTTGGGACTGTACTCAGGTTCAAAAATGTTGTTTTGACATTTTAATAAATTTTTAAGAGTTTTTAGATAAATAAAATCAACCCTCAAAAGCCCAAGGACTAGATTGTAAAATTTGAGAAGTTTAAGGGCTATTTTGCAAATTTCGAAACTGTACCAGACCCTAAATTTAAAATTTGAAATTTTAACTCTTAAGGGACTGGAAATAACATATTTTATGTGTATTCCAAAATCCAAGTGTTTAGAGCTTGGAAAGTAATTTTATAAAACTTGAGGGACCAAATTGTAAAAGATTAAACTTGAGGACCCAAATGAAATTTCCAGGACTTATACAGCCCATGTACCTGGAAATAATAATTTACCTATAACATAATTATATTTTGGACCCAAGGTTCAAATTTCATAACAATTGGACCCTAAAAGCCTTAAAGGCAATTATTTCAAAATGGGACAAAAATGAGATTTTCAAAAGTTAAGGGACCTATACTTATGACGTTTTAAAACTGTTTTTGTTCCAATATCCCACTAACCTTAGTGACATTTTCCAACTGGAATCACATTAAAAGCCCTCCCGGTTTGTGAGTTCCGATTATTTTAAACTTAAGGCCCGAAATGACAATTTTAACAAATTTGGGGCCAATGTGAGAATTTTATAAACTCGACCTCAAAACTTTAAAAACCTGAATCTCTGAACAATTTAGAGATTTTAGGAACTGACCTCATAATTTTTCAAGGTCGGGATATTTATTTATTCAATTTTTAACCCCAAAAGTATTGGTTTTTACAAAACGGGGCTAATTGTAAATTTTTCTTTTTATCAAGGACCTAACTTAAATTATTTTTCATTTACTAAAACAGCCCTGGACCCTCTGACTTTAATATTTAATTAAAATATTTTATTTTCTTAAAAATCCTTGACTTATCGAATCGTCTTGACCGATTAATACCCGATCGCGGCGATTTCCTTGTCTCGCGATTTGAATTTATAACGGGACTTATGTTCCTCCTAATCATTAAGATATCGAAGACTACTTATCCTCCCGATAATTATCTTCATCCCAATAACTCCACCAACGCCATAACAATCTTGCGCAAATTTTTGAGAACATTTAATGAATCGCTCCCAAATCAATAATACTCGATTGCCTGGTTGACTACCTGAACGCAGCGTCTTAATTACCCGCCGAGTCAACTTGGTGTGTCGAGCTCCAATCGGAATGGATACGTCGGGGATGGGCAAGGCAGACTCGGGCCGCTATTCCACTCTCCGGCCCCATCGCCCTAATCCCGCAACCGAGGGACGGAGTTTGTCGAGGAAGCGGGTCGTAGTCTTGAGGTATAATCATGATTATGACAAATCCGAGCCTTGCTAGCTCCACTTTGTGGATTTTGTCTTTGCCTACGGAGCGATAAGGTGACAGTGTCTTGGACCATCTTGCTCGGGAGTTACAAGGAAGAACGAAGGAATCATTGTCGATCCACACGATTCGGAGTTAATCGGTTTGTTTGGTTGGCGCTACAAATGCACGCAACCGCTTACTTGTATTGCATAGGTTGGCGCTACAAACCGCACGCAACCGCTTACTTGTCTTGCATAGGATTGGCGTTACAAAAACCGCACGCAATCCTCCTGTTTGCTTGGACCATAGTGTACCGCTTGACCATGAATCGCTGTTTTCTTAATCGTATAAGTATATTAATTAAATATATTTATCACGACGCTTGTGGATCGTGTGTGAAATCATGCATCATCTCTCATGCGTTTTCATACAACTAAATTTCTCGCATTAACTATTTATATCGCCACACTTACACACGATCACCCCATCCACCGAGATTTTGTCTCATTCCCTCGTTTCCTAACCTTTAGATGAAGAGTTCATCAAGACATCGAACCTACCCATGATTGAATCTCTATCGCCGATGTGGAGCGATATTTCCTTTTATTTTTTTGTTGTTGTTGGACTCCTTCATTTTATTTTGTTTGACCGTAAGTTAATTAAGATAATCTTTTGGGTTGTATTCGGATACTACGGACCTTAAGATATAATTTGTACTTGTGGTTGTTATAATTCCACGCATTAGACTCTATTTCACTTGGTGTTTTGTATCTTTGGTTTATTTGTTGATTTACCTCTGTTTAAGTGATTGATCGTTGTCGCGTCACGTTTGGGGCGTGATGATTATGGTATCGAGCTCGGCTAGTAAGATGGAAACTACACCGAGCTAACTTGTGATAGGACCCTCGGATTGTGTTGGGTAGTAATTAGTGACTTGACTAATTAAGTTGTGAAATCGATTTCAATAATGGCATAGAACCGTATTATTGATATTTATGTTAAGTCGAATTTATACTTGGAGAATCTATAGTCATACTTGATTTGACTTAGTTGACTCTTGTTGACTTTCCTTAGTTATTCTTTCCTTGTTCTTCCCTATATTTTCTTACTCCGACTAATCCTTCTTAGTTTGGCTTGTTCGGGATGGAGCCGACGCCACCTATCCGGTGGGAATTATTGGAGGCCCGCGCCGAACGTGATTACTTCAGGGCATACACGAACCACCGGCACGTGAATACCTTCGAGCTATCTCGTGCAATGGCGGAAAAACGCCGCCGCAACCAAGAAGACCGACACACCTCCGGCAAAGAGCGAGAGGAGAAGAACGATCTTACCCTCCTTGCTAAGGATCGCGAGGATACCATCCGTGCTCGTGAGGATCAAATCCGTCAATCCAGGAACACTTGGAAGTTACTCGCACGAAGATGGAACGCGCCCGAGGAAAGCCGCGGAAAGTGGGAAAGGAGACATACATGTCGAGAGGCACCATCGATCGTCTCGAAGATACTATCATCAAACAAATGCGGTGATAGAGGACCTCACACATGCCTTAACTCACGGGATCTTTGCTTTGGAGGTCGCTTAGCAGCCTAATGCGCCACCGTTGCCACCACCCGAGGCGGAACCCATGCCCGACTTTGGGTCGATAATGAAGAGGATCCCGAGGAGGATCTGAAGAAGATCTCAAGAAGAGGATCCGATGAGGATCAATGGAAGATGAAGAGCCCGAGGCGCTTGAAGCCGCCCACTCGATGATGCTCTGGGATCGGAGCGGTGGCGATTTAGCCGGGGCCTGTCTTGCCGAGGTGGTACCTCACCGATCGGATTCGATTATAGGCGAGGAGGCCGCTAGTGATGATGACGGCGACCTCACCGAGTAGATAACTTATATGATAGATTTTAGCCGATGCTTAATTCCATCTGTTGTATTTTGTTTTCGATTGTACCTTAATCAAGTTGTATCCGACTCTAGTTTATCTTCGATTTTATATTCTTGTTGTATGAACTCATTCGGATGTATTCAAATTTTCACATTAATGGATATATCTTTTCTACTTATTCTATGTCTTGTGTACTTATGTTGCTCTCCTTGCGGTATAACTTGTTTTACGCGAATATTTATCGGAATCATTCATTTTTGTATTGTAGCTAAACTCAGATTCACGGCCGAAACCGCGGACGCGGAGACCCCGCCGTATACCCCAAAGGTACAATGATGCGCAAAGGGATCGGGCACCCTCCCCCGAATTGCCACCACCTCCTCCGCCAATCGCAGGAGATAACCTAACTGCAATAGCCTTGCAGCAGATATTAGTTTTCATGAGGCAACAAAGCGGAGCCTCGTCGGCCCTAACCATGAACCTACTCGAGAGACGAATGACCGCACCTTGGAGAGGTTTTTACGATTCGACCCCCAACTTTCTTAGGGGAACCGGATGACGTGAAAGCGAGAAGAATGGATCGGGAAAGCGGAGAATATCTTCAATACACTCCAATACTCGGGGGAACAAAAGGTTACGCTCGCCGTGTTCGACTAGAATCACCGCCGAGATTGGTGGGAGAACAGTTGAGAGAAAGTGGGAACATGATCAAATAGATAGGACATGGGAAAATTTCTGGTGAATTCAATGAACAATACATACCCCAAGTCGTGAAGGAGGCACGGGATGAATTCCATAAGTTGAGACAGGGGAACATGTCGTGGCCCAAGATGAAAGTCAATTCCATCGGTTATCCAAATATGCCCCAGAACAATCGGCCGAGAAGAGGACAAATTGTATAAGTTCACACGGATCAAGTGGAACTCGAAACAACTTTTGATTGTTGAAATAACAACATACTCACATGATAAAAGCGACTCTCCGCGTTGAGTCGGGACTTAACCGCATTGGTCGATTAATTTGAATAGGCCATCGAAACGATCTCAAAAGGACAAGAGCTGGGACAACCATCAAGGCGCCGCCTGTTAAAATTCGAGGAAGGGGCGATTGTTAAGACGAGAAAAAGGGGAAAGGACCGTCTGAGCAAAACGGGCCAAGTATGTACACATTGCCAAAAACCGGGACATATCGCCATCGATCGCTGGGCGTAAACATGGAAGGTGTTCTGCTGTGGAAGTAATCAACACCGGTGAAGGATTGTCAGAAATACGAAGACCGGACCAAACAGTGCAACCACGTAGTTTCGCTAACGGCCAGGGTAGCGGCGAGGATGCTCGCTCGAGCATTTGCACTAGTTTGGACATGAGGCTCCGGGAGGCAACAGGACGTGGTGGAAGGTACGCTTCTAGTATCTAGCCATTACGCTAAAGTACTATTTGACCCTGGATCAACGCATTCATTTGTCGCACCACATTTTGTACACAAGTTGCATGCATGCATGGAACATATGCCTATAGGTTTAGAAGTATCAACTCCCATGGGTGCAAGCCGGATATAATGACATTATCTATAATGCATGCGAAGTTAAAATTGATGAGATAAATTTCCTCGATTTGATTTGATCTTCTATATATCGAATACGACATTATATTGGGAATGAACGGTTGTCTACACACCATGCACAAATGGATCGCCATCGCAAGTCCATTAAACTATGTGAACCCGATAAGCCCGAAGTGGAAATTTCGGGAAGAGCACGAGTTAAGATTGCCCCAATCATTTCAAAGAATGAAAGCGAGGGGCGATCACAGAGGGGCACAAGGGTACTTGGCGTTTGTAATAAAACAAACCTAAGGTTGAAACACAAATTAATCAAGTACCTATAGTATCGGAATATACGGATGTATTTCCACAAGAACTCACCACTTGTCCCTCTCCGGATAGGGAAGTTGAGTTCACTATCGGTATTACCAGGAACCGCCCGATTGCTAGAATGCCGTATAGAATGGCTCCTGTTGAGTTACAAGAGTTGAAGACACAATTACAAAAGCCGATGGATGTGGGATTTATTCGACCAAGCACGTCTCCCGGGGAGAGCACCAGTCTTATTTGTCAAAAAGAAAGACGGCACATTAAGATCGTGTATACTATCGCGGACTTAACAGCGTGACCATCAAGAACAAATATCCCCTCCCGAGGGATAGACGAACCTGTTTGATCAACTTCAAGGAGCGATGGTGTACTCGAAGTTTGATTTACAACAAGGATATTATCGATTAAAGATCCGTGAAGAGGGCGTTTCCAAAAAAAGCATTTCGGATCGGATATGGACACTACGAGTTTGTAGTGATGCCTTTGATCGACAAATGCACCGGCAGCGTTTATGGATCTAATGATCGAGTCTTTCAACCTTATTTGGATCAATTCGTAGTGATATTCATTGATGACATACTCGTATACTCTAAGTCTAAAAAGGAGCATGAGCGTCATCTCAAAATTGTTTTAGAGACACTACGAGCACAAGCCGTATGCCAAATTCAAAGCCAAGTGCGAATTTTGGCTTAGTGAAGTCGCATTCTTGGGACACATAGATCCGGCAGGGATCGCCGTAGATCCTTGAAGGTACAGGACGGTGGTTGAATGGAAACAACCCGAGTCCGTAATGCAGAGAGATAAGAAGTTTCTTAGGACTAGCTGGATATTATCGAAGATTTATCCAGGATTTCTCCAAGATATTTAGGACCACTCACTCGACTAACCGAGAAGCAAGTCAAGTTTGAG
The DNA here is from genome assembly GCA_016081115.2 of Rehmannia glutinosa. Lineage (NCBI taxonomy): Eukaryota > Viridiplantae > Streptophyta > Magnoliopsida > Lamiales > Orobanchaceae > Rehmannia > Rehmannia glutinosa. The sequence goes on from JABTTQ020002036.1 coordinate 361,067, forward strand.
TGGAATGACAAGTGTGAGGCTAGTTTCAAGAGTCAAGAACGACTTACTACGGCTCGTCTTAGCCCTTCCAAAGGGAACGAGAAAACTTTGTCGTCTGGTGACGCATCAAAGGAAGGACTAGGAGCGTGACTCATGCGAAGGAAAGGTCATTGCTTACGCATCACTTTAAACTCAAACCGTATGAAGCCAATTACCCAACGCATGACTTGGAATTGGCGCAATAGTGTTCGCGTTAAAGAAATGGAGACACTATCTCTACGGAGCAACATTCACGGTTTATACGGATCATAAGAGCTAAAGTATCTATTCTCTCGAAGGAACTCAATTTGAGGCAACGGAGATGGATGGAGTTTTTTTTTTTTTTTTTTTTTTTTTTTTTTTTTTAAAAGCAAAATGACACCCGGGGTGGGGATTGAGGCGTGATCCCCTACCCGTATATCAAATAAACAAAATGTCATACAATGTCATGCCGTCAAGGCGGGAGAAAATCAAAGAACAAATAACCTATCACTAAGAAATCTAGAAGGACTATCATAATGAGAATCTAAAAATACAATGAGAACCAATGATCTATGAAAATCAAGCTCGGGTATCCCAATTGGTCCATCCGAATGAGCGCCAGGAGGTGGTGAGAGGCCGTGCCCTCATCAACAAAGTGATTGCCAAGGCGGAGCCTCCCAACTCCGCTAGGTGATCTGTTGGTCGATTCCCTCTCTGTGTATGTGGGAAATCGAGTCGAAGGTCCTCGGCATGTTAGAATGCGAATCGGGGTATCTTGAACTCTGCAAGAGCGAGGCCACCGAAGTGATCGTGGTGACCACCGCGCATTGCGTCCAACTCGATCCAAATCAAGTGAGAACCGTCGGGCATGCCGCAATCCCATCTCAAGCGCTAGTAGCTCGGCATGAAAGCTGACACCGCCCGGGAAGGAATCGTGAAACGCCAACATAAGTCCGCCCAAATGATCCCGTATCAAACCCTCCGCCAAAGAATCAATGTGCCGGATCAAACGAACCATCCGTGTTCACGATGACCGGGGGCCGAGGAGCTCGCCAAATCACCATCCTCGGCCTGCGTGGAACTGTGGTGGAGCACTCCCGCAAAAAGCCAACAAAGAGGGAAACATCCGGACCAACTGATGGGCTCGAGGCCGACCAAACAAGGATCCATAAATACCGCTCCACCGCCAAATAATGTGAGATGCCAAGAAAGGAATTTGTCGATGCTTCGACACTATTCCTTTCCGTCCGACAAACCATAAAATCAAGCGAGGAACCAAGAAACTCAAGTGCCTCGTGTGTGATCCGTGTGTGCGGTTCCTCCGAATGAAAGGAACAATATCATATCGTGGTGTGTGGAAGTGTAGTGTCAAACCAAGGAAGAAAGTGATTCCACATTTGATCGAACAAGTATCATTCATCAAAAGAGGTGAGGGATAGATTCGACTGAGGAGAAGAGTGTGGATTATTCAAGCAACACCAAAGAACGTGAGGCGAGGAAGTGCCACGTGCACGAAGCTTGATATCCACGGGAAGACGATTACGAAGGAGGCGCAAAGGAATATGGAGATAGTAGGGATAAGAGCATCGTTCCAAATGGCACCGTGCGAAGGTTACGAGCATTTCTACCCCGGAGAGAATCCCAGCGTAAGGACAGAGAACCCACCGAGAGAGGTAAGCATCCACCTCATGATATCCTCGGACCCCGTGAGAATCGGAACCGGATATATCCTCAATGAGACTCTCGGGAAGCCCACATCCGGAGACCAAGACAAGTGCGGTCTATCGCGATCCCACTCACCATCGCGAATAAACCAATCAATCTGTCATGTGCCCCAAAGGTCGATCCAAACAATGATCGCAAGCGGCTTTGTGTCAAGCAAATATCATCGGTGACCCGCTACCATCGCTAATAGACAAAAAATCCGCTCCCCGGGCCCGAATACCGATCCGCCTCAAGCGCCTCCACCGATGACTATGATTATGTGTTACTGAGAGGCTCTGCAGGAGACCAAAGCCCCATTGTAATAAGATTTGGCGATCAAGAATTGAGCCCACAACGAATGGCCCTCGCGTAATCTCCACCACAACTTGAATCAAGGCGTCAAAGCAATATCGAGAAAGTCGGCGCAACCCCAAACCGCCCTCGTAAAGAAATAGGGTGGCGAGATAATATCCCAACCGATCCAATGAGTCTTCTTACATCCCGCATAGGATCCCCAAAAGAATCTAGCCATGATCTGCTTCCAACGCTGTGAAGCTGTCTTTCGCATGACATTTGAAGAAGAATATGCACGGGGTGGCCATTAGCGTGCTCGAATAAGAAAGCGAGCCTACCACCAAAGGAGAGATGTCGATCGACCACCCCACAACTCTATCCAACATCCCTCGAATCACCTGGGAGGAAGAGCTCTTTCGTCATTCGCCCCCTTGAACAAAGGGACACCCAAATAAGTCGGCAAGTCATCGCGAACAAAGCCAATCATTTCGTGCACCATGTGCTCCCACCCGTCAATGTAACGTGGGGCAAGAAGAAACTACTCTTACGTACATCGACACCATTTTGCCGAAGTAGCGAGAATAGTGCTCAAAAAGTGTCTCAACGTGACCAAACCATCCTCGAGGCACGCCCCGTGAAGATAACCACATCATCAAGATAGGCGGATGCGTCCACCGGAAAGCTCGTCGCGTCCGATAAATCATATCACGATGTCGTCTAATCGTGGAATCCAATCCCAGGATAAATACTCATTGCGAACAAACAAAGCGAGGAGATGAGGATCCCCCCGCCGCGATCCCGAGTCGAAGGAAAATATCCGGAAGGATACCATTAACCAGGACGAAGAAGCACGATTGGTTTCGATACAATCGCCAACCATATCAATCCACCGAACGGGGAAGCCCGTATGAATCATAGTTGTATACAGGAAATCCCGCGCACCCTATCATAAGCTTTAGCCATATCCGACTTCATCACCACATTAGGAATCTCCGTGGCTAAGGCCGATATCATGGATAAGCTCCTGCGAAAGCAATATGTTATCCGAGATAACACGACCGGGTGTGAAACCACTCGATTTGGCGACACAATCAAAGCGCGTAATCGAGACCAACGCGCGTTCATAATCTTCGAGATAATCTTATTCGTCACGTTAGGCTAATCGGCCGAAACTTCACCACTTAGGGTGAGGAACCTTTAATGAGAACTAAAGATGTAGCCGTGAACGTGGACGGCATGAGATTACCCGAGAAAAAGTCAACCACCGCATCCTCGACATCCGATCGTGAAATCCCAACAAAGATCTTGAAAGAACAACGATGAGAAACCATCGAGCCCCAGAAACACTAGACGGATCAATCCCAAACACCGCATCGCGAACCTCCGAGCCGTCGGATAAAGACAAAGTCCATCAAGATCTACTAATCGGGAAGCGGGAAAGAACTCATCAATGGGGAGTCGGATACTCCAAGTCAAGTCAATAAAATTTGAAAGAATCGAGCCGCCGACTTAGAATCTCGAGAATCTGTGTGATCGTCACCCATCATCGTCAATCGAATGGATCTAGCGCGACACCGCTTCGCTTAACAAATCCATGGAAAAACTTAGTGTTGCGCTCCTCGATCGCCACTTAATCGCACTTTCTCGGGCGCCAAAAATCCTCCTCCATTTTCAAACGAAGCTCGTACTCGGCCACACAACGATGTAGCTCGGCCGTCGTCGGAGACGGATCACTATCATAAATAGCACGAGCCACCGAAAGCGCCTCATCGGCCCAATCTAATCCGATCAAAAACATTACCAAACGCCCGGTGATTCCAAATCTTGAGTCTGCGTTTGACCTATTCAACTTGTCTTTGCAAGCTCCTCATTCCAAAACAACCGATTAGGATGCCCCATACTTCCCGACAACCGCAAAAAAGTGTGGTGGACGTATCCACATATCTTTGAAATCGGAAGAGGAGCGAGGCACATGCGGTACAAACCGACAAGATATGAGTAAAGGAGCATGATCGGAGCGAACACGAGATAAATGCGTTACAACGAGAAAAGTAAACATATCGGCCAGGTGTGTTCATTATACAAAGCCCTATCAAGCTCTCTCCTCGAAGCCCACCTCAGCCCACGTAAAGATAGACCCCTCACACCCCGCATCAAAAGCTCACAATCCGCAATCATATAGCAAAATCTAAAGCATCTCATCCGACCTATCGGAAGTACCACCAATCCTCTCGTGATCATGCAAAAAATGTTAAAGTCACCACTAACAAGCCAGGGTAACCCTTCCATACTAATCGCAATCTCACATGCAAGGTCCCCAAAAACATATCTAGCTACTCTATCACATTTAGCATACACAAAAGTCAAATAAATAGGTGAGGCAACAAAGCGGATGTCAACCTACAATGTAAAAGTTGTGCATGATCAACAAGAATGTCAAAATGTAATTGAGCGTGACATAATCCGGATATGATTAGAACAATTCGATAAGCCATCACGAAAGCCAAATCTACGACAATAGAAACTAAACTCGGGCAAAGTCATAGGTCTAAAAGCGCAACAAAAGGCAATTTATGACGATTAATAAGAGCATGCAAATGACGCGACTACAGGGGGTTAGCAATACCCCTCACATTCCACGTTAAGAATTTAATCGACATAATTAACAAGTAGAATGAGAAGAGGATCTAGAAACACGATCGATTGTGAGGTCGTGGAGCACCACCTTTTGAAAGAAGTGTACGCACGAGCTTGCCGACTTCAAATTTTTCTTTAGTGACTTTGGACACTTATCAATTCCATATTTTTCCAATGCGTCTGTTTTGCCCCACGGTAGCACTTTGTTTTTTTACTTTTGTATTTCCATCCACCCGATCCACGTCGACATGTTGAGGAATGGGTATTTGAAGAGTTAATAGATTGGGCTTCATCAACAAAATCTTGAGAATGGGTGGGACATTAGAATTGGAGCAATTGGTCAAGGCTAATCTCTTGGCCTTGCAACGAGAATGAATGGCGAGGAAAGGACTTGGGCCTGGTTCAATTGACAAAGAGGCCCGCTAGAGTCTTGGGCTAATTGGGCGCGAGTTGAGGTTGGATTTGGTTCAATGAGATGTTTTGGGCGGGTTTAATCAAAGGAGACAAGAAAACCGGTGGGCCCAATTTGCAAATGGCCGATGCACAAATCGAGGAGGAGGTGTATGGCCCATTAGTGTTGTTGGCGTCCAAATCATAAGGCAGCAAGGAATCTTCCACTTTTTTTGCATTGCAATGCATGGGCCCACGCCCATGTGACCTCCCATTAAAAGAATATTGATGGTCAAAGTTATCATGCTGTGGTTTACTCTCAATATGGACGGACGAAGTGGATGGGGGGTGGTTTGGTGGGTCCCGTCGAGAGGTATGGGTAACCAAAGGAGACAAAGAGACACATGGGCCCGCATCCTTGATGGCCGCACCACGTGAAGAGGAAAGATGGATTGATTCATTTATGTTGCTTTGGTCAAAGTATAAAGTGTGGTGGGCATCTGCCATCATTTTTCCATGGAGAGGTTTAGTGGTGGGACCATGTAATATCCCAATATTATCAAGTAGGCCAATGGAATCCTTCAAAGGAGTGGTGGGTGGCGAGAATGCAGGGGTTGTATTATCAAAAGGTGCGCCACACGTGTCCTCAAAAGGCACGCCTGCTGCCACTTCTCGTATACCGTCCGACCCGTTAATAATGTTATCACTCACTATTTCGATCATGTTCAGATTCATAGAAGAGGGGCGATTATTCTCAATAAAATCCAAATTATCTGATAAAGTTTGTGTCCCAATAGGAATATAATTCACATCTTGGCCCACCAAGTTGCTGATGGCGACACATGGAGATGAGGGAATGGATGGACCAATATGATTGTTTATATCACAAAGCAAAGTTTGCTGGCCATCATCACCAAATGGACGCATGGCCTTGTGAAAAGGTGTGGTGGGACCCTTTGAATTTCCATTAATATAACAATGTTGGTCCAAATTGTCATGCTCAAGCTGCAAGTGGGCGTGTGATGCTAGCAAAGGGTGATGTGGTGGGGCCAATGTAATGTTATGGGATGAATAAATCAAAGAAGGTGGAAAAGCACCGGGCCCACTCCACAAGTGGACGTCCCCAAATTCCCATTAGAGCAAAGTTGAGCAGTGTAACTCTTCAAAGGTGTTCTTGGTTTGAAATATCGGGGGAATGTTTACAGATAATGCCCCACAATTATTCCCCTTTATCACGCGTGCATCGATGGATGGAATCTTTGCAAAGCATTCTCAAGACATGTAATTAAGCACGAGTTGTCGCCCATGATATTGGGATTTTTGACGGATGTCATACACTCATTTCAAAGCAAATGCCACGTCGCCTCTTGGGTTATTTTCCACAATAATGGAATCCGTCCGATCATCCACGTGAGAAACATAACCCGATCGAGCCATTAATTAATTGTGGTAATGCATCGGTGTCCGAACATCACTATTAGCCAAACTCAAAAAGCGATTATTATTAGGATCCTTCGCGAGATGAGAGAATATCCTCAAAATAGGTATGTTTCGAGTGTGCTTGGCTAATTTTTGAAGCTCCTTAGAAACCAATCCGTTTCTCTTGGTCCTTTCTTTTTCGTTATCCATTCGACTTTGAGGAACAACTCTATTAGAACCCCGAGAGGAATTAGGGTTTTTTCGTCCGGAAGTCTTCAAAATACCCTTAGCACCCCAGACTTATCCATGCCATTGCTTAAGCCCTCGAGTCGCACCGCAGAACCTACTATTGTGGAAGGGCGCTGGTGGTGGTGGGACGAGTTACATTCCCATTCATGTAGCATCCTCAACAGAGTGTCCAATATGCTTGCAATGAGTACAATAATCCAGGAATCCTTTCGTATATAATCTTTTGAACTGTGAAGTATCATCAAACTCAAGAACTAGCTCGTCAATTCTCTCCTTCAGTAAGTTCAGTTCGACACAAACCCGTGCCATAGATAATCGAGATCGAGATGCTGTCTGGGAGTCCACTTGAAGAGGCGTACCTATAATATTGCTGATAGCGAAAAGAGCATTATGATCGAAAAAATGTATAGGCAAACCGGAAGACGAATCGGTAGCGCAAGAGGGGCTTAGTTTTGGATTAAATGAAGGTGTCCACTTGAACACACGCACGGCGATCCCCAACGACAAAGAGTACCCATCCATAACTTATTAAAGTCCTCCTCAAGCTGTAATTTGATGATAATATGAGAAGGATTCGCAAAGCTCCAGGAGAATGGCCCCTTCAAGTTCAACGCAGAGAATCCGGAATCAATTCCTTTGGGGTGCGGGATCGCGAATGAGAATTTTCCAATCAAGGTTAGCTTCCATGACGCAAGGCGATCATTCTCAGAAGAAGAAAAGCAAGAACCTTCTTTCCATCTTTTTCATTGTAAGTGCAATTGGAACGATTCTCTGGGGATCAAATGGGAGATTGGGTTGATGAGAAGATGAAGCGATCACATTTGCATATGACGCCTGGCCGGAGTTGGGTATTCCGGCGGAGTAACCGGAATTCGCCATAGAAGGCGGAAAAACCTGGACAAAATAGAAAACGTCAAGAACAAATTAAAAAGAAAAACGAAGAAGAAATCAAAAGATCAAAAGAACAACAAAAAGAATTTAAAACTCCTCCAGTTGATAAATTTCTTGAACAATCCGTGTGAATTCGGCCCCAAAACGTGAGGCAGTGTATGTGTGTGTGAAAAAAAAAGTGTGTCTTTGGTGTGTGAGAGAGAGGCGAGCATTTTTGCCCCCATTTTAGCGATGGTGTGGAGAGATTCGGGTTAAGGTGAGGGAACGGTCCTAAGACGGAGATGGATGGAGTTAATAGAAGATTATCACTTTGATATTCAATACCATCCGGGAAAGCTAACGTAGTAGCCGACGCCTTGAGCGTAAAGGCGAGTATAGCTAGGTAATGATTCGAGAGTGGAGATCATTAGAAGAATTGAGCACTTGGAATCAGGCAAGAATCGCATCGAATTTCATGTGCTAATATTTGATTAAACCCGATCTACTAAACGAGATCAAAGTAACACAGGGGATTGACGTGCAACTTCAAAAACTAAAAAGAAGATACTCAAAGGAGAGAGATCGGAATTCTCGGTACGGGAAGATGGGATCATCGATTTGAGAATAGAATTTGTGTACTTAGAATGATGAGCAACTTAGGAACGAGAATCCTCTCGAGAAGCACACCGTTCGAAATACACTATACATCCGGAGGAAACAAGATGTATAAGGACTTGAAACAACATTACTTGGTGGGCAAACATGAAGAACCAAGTAGCGAGTTCGTTGCGAGATGCGACTTGTCAACAAGTAAAAGTCGAACACCAACGACCATCCGGTTTGTTACAACCGATTGAGAATTCAGTGGAAATGGGAACACATAACGATGGACTTCGTGACGGATCTACCAAGGACCAGGCAGGCGATGATCTTTATATGGGTAGTCGTAGACCGACTCACAAAATCGCACACTTCCTACCCATGAAGAAAACCGAAGCGGCTTGCGAAACTTGCGCAAATTTACATCCGAGAGATCATCCAGGTGCATGGAGTGCCAATCGACATTGTGTCGACAGAGACCCGAGGTTTGTCTCCGATTCGGGAAATGCTTACATGAGGAATGGGTACCTCGCTAAGTTTTTCAAAGACAAAGAAGACATCCGCAAACCGATGGCGGTCGGAGCGAACAATTCGAGACCCTGGAAGACATGTTGCGAGCTCGCACATTGGATTTCAAGGAAGTTGGGATTCGCACTTACCATTGGCCGAGTTACTTTATAATAACAGCTTATCGGCCACGATTGGGATGGCACCTACGAAGCCTTGTATGGACGAAAGTGTAGATCCCCACTACACTGGGAGATTGATGACCAATGGACTCCAAAAGAGAAACGAAAGTCACCATCGATTCCAAAGGTCGACTTAGTTCGGGAGGCCATGGAGAAGGTCAAGTTGATCAAGGAACGAATCAAGCACGGCTCGGAGCCGCCAAAAGAGTTACGCGGACAAGAGGAGAAAGGACTTGGAATTTGAAGCCGGAGATGAAGTATTTCTCAGACTCTTGCCACGGAAAGGATTGATCAATCCAAAGAAGGGAGGCAAACTAAGTCCGAGATATATTGGACCTTACAAAGATTTTGCAGAGGATCGGGAAGTTGGCATACCGACTCGAGTTACGGCAAGACAAGACGCGGGAATGCACGATGTATTCCATGTATCGAGATTGAAAAAGTACCAACCAGGATCCGAGCATATTATCACTCGTGATGCTCCTCCTCTAATGGAGAATTTATCTTACCAGGAACCAATCGAGAATCATTGACCAGCAGATACGTCAGTTGCGTAACAGAGAGATTCCAATGGTTAAAGTTGTATGGCGGAACCACAACCGAGACGAAGACGCAACATGGGAGAAGGAAGAAGACATGAGGAATCAATACCCAGAACTATTCTGAAGAGAATTTGGGGACCAAATTCTTTTAAGGAGGGGAGAATGTGAAGCCCTCGATTTTTATTCGAACATGTACTTGTATCACGTATCGTCTTTGTACTAATTGACAATTCTCTAGCGTCACTTTGACGGGTAAATATTAATGATAAATATATTTTGCATTTAATTCTTTTAATATCTATTTGTGATCATAATCATTTATTAATTTTAATTCGCATTTATGATCACTTGGTTGATCCTCATTATTATTATTGGTGTATTATTAGTCACCTTAGAATTTTAAGAGACTATTTATTTTAGGGATTTATAATTTATAGAATTAAGAATTCGATTAGATTAAGTGATCGTGAGACTTATAAGTGATCAAGGAAATCACTAATTATTTTTGAGAATTGATATTTATTCATCTATTATCATCAATTTTGGGACAAAAAAAAATATATGGAATTACCAAAATACCCTTGGGGACGGCATTGGTGTATTTTTTTTTGGTGTAGAAATATCTTCCAACTCTTGTACATGTACACCTTGTGTATTCATCTTGTGTATTTTTACACCATTAATTCAAACCTACATCTTAAATTAATCCCACCATTTCAATCATCCAATTGGTCAAACAAGACCAAATTAAAAATTTCCCTAAGCTTAGCATTTTGGCCCATTGTCCCTAATAAAGTTGCCTAAAAATTACTTTCTTCCCTAATTACCTCAATTATTCCCTAACTCATCATCTAACCAACCAAAGAATTTTTTTTTGTCTCTTTTCCCCCCCAATATGGACGGCCATAATGGCCTTGTTGAACAAAAAAAAAAAAAAAATTGTTCAAGTTTTAATCTTCCCATTCCATTCAACAACACCAAAATCATTCTAAGTCTTGAATTTCCTCATCTCTCTCTAAAAATCCTCCTACATCTCTCTACCTATTCTTCATCTTCTTCACTAACACTTAACCAAAACTTCAAGAATTCATCTCCCATTTTCTTCAAAAATTCGAACCATATACACTACACAAGGTAAGAAATTTTCTTCTTCAATCTATTCTTATACCTTCTAGCTCACCTCTTTCACCTTCTAATTTAAGTTTGATTTTTGAATTTGAGGTATACCTAGAAGACCTTTGAAGAAGTTAAGAGACTAGTCATCTTGAAGAAAAATTGTGAAGAAGTTGGACTATAAGGTAAGAAATGGAATTTTTAGTACACTTTCTTCTTCTCTTTCTATTTTCCAAATTTTTACACTCCATTTTCATTTTTGGAGTTTTAGGGGCTGACCTTGGTGGTTGACATTAAGGGTGACCAAAACCTTATACTTGGAAGCCATTACTAGTCACATTTTACTCACTACACAAGGTAAGTGTAGTATTTCCAATTTTCTCACTATCTTCTTCTTTTCCTAAATTTTTAACCACATTCTTATAACTCCTATTTTTTTTTGATATTCCTTGACTTAGGGGCTGACCTAAGTCATTCCTTCACCGAGAGATTTATCCCATTTTCACCAACAAACCGATCTTTAAGGTGGGTGGAAAAATCCTTTCAACTTCTAGGTGCTTTAATTCATAAAAATGCATGTAGTATTTTGTTATTGAGCATTTGAGATATATATTATGTATTGCATGCTATTTTCTTGTATCAAGTTGAAAAATTTCTCAAGTGTTGCTCAAAATGCGATTTACCGAAAATTAGGACATACATGTACACTTTATTGTCATATTTGATCAATTCTTGTATGGGATGGATATGTATGTTTATGACTCTTGAAATCTATGTTTTGTATGGCCTATAACCTGGACAAGTCGAGCATAATTGATTAAATTTCGATTTTGGACTTAAAATGCAAAAATGGAAAGTTGGTGGACTTAAGTGCAAGAAAATAAAACTTAAAGGACCTCTCTGTAAATTTCGATTTTGGGATCTGTACTCAGGTTCAAAAATGTTGTTTTGACATTTTAATAAATTTTTAAGAGTTTTTAGATAAATAAAATCAACCTCAAAAGCCCAAGGACTAGATTGTAAAATTTGAGAAGTTTAAGGGCTATTTTGCAAATTTAAACTGTATTGCAGACCCTAAATTTAAAATTTGAAATTTTAACTCTTAAGGGACTGGAAATAACATATTTTATGTGTATTCCAAAAATCCAAGTGTTTAGAGCTTGGAAAGTAATTTTATAAAACTTGAGGGACCAAATTGTAAAAGATTAAACTTGAGGACCCAAATGAAATTTCCAGGACTTATACAGCCCATGTACCTGGAAATAATAATTTACCTATAACATAATTATATTTTGGACCCAAGGTTCAAATTTCATAACAATTGGACCCTAAAAGCCTTAAAGGCAATTATTTCAAAATGGGACAAAAATGAGATTTTCAAAAGTTAAGGGACCTATACTTATGACGTTTTAAAACTGTTTTTGTTCCAATATCCCACTAACCTTAGTGACATTTTCCAACTGGAATCACATTAAAAGCCCTCCCGGTTTGTGAGTTCCGATTATTTTAAACTTAAGGCCGAAATGACAATTTTAACAAATTTGGGGCCAATGTGAGAATTTTATAAAAACTCGACCTCAAAACTTTAAAAACCTGAATCTCTGAACAATTTAGAGATTTTAGGAACTGACCTCATAATTTTTCAAGGTCGGGATATTTATTTATTCAATTTTTAACCCCAAAAGTATTGGTTTTTACAAAACGGGGCTAATTGTAAATTTTTCTTTTTATCAAGGACCTAACTTAAATTATTTTTCATTTACTAAAACAGCCCTGGACCCTCTCGACTTTAATATTTAATTAAAATATTTTATTTTCTTAAAAATCCCTTGACTTATCGAATCGTCTTGACCGATTAATACCCGATCGCGGGCGATTTCCTTGTCTCGCGATTTCGAATTTATAACGGGACTTATGTTCCTCCTAATCATTAAGATATCGAAGACTACTTATCCTCCCGATAATTATCTTCATCCCAATAACTCCACCAACGCCATAACAATCTTGCGCAAATTTTTGAGAACATTTAATGAATCGCTTCCCAAATCAATAATACTGATCGCTGGTTGACTACCGAACGCGCTTAATTACCGCTGAGTCAACTTGGTGTGTCGAGCTCCGATCGGAATGGATACGTCGGGGATGGGAACCGGCACTGGCCGCTATTCCACTCTCTCCCCCATCGCCCTAATCCCGCAATCGAGGGACGGAGTTTGTCCGAGGGAAGCGGGTCGTAGTACTTGAGGTATAATCATGATTATGACAAACCGAGCCTTGCTAGCTCCTTTTGTGGATTTTGTCTTTGCCACGGAGCGATAAGGTGACAGTCTTGGACCATCTTGCTCGGGAGTTACAAGGAAGAACGAAGGAATCGATTGCCTCGATCCACACGATTAGGAGTTAATCGGACCCGTTTGGTTGGCGCTACAAACCGTGACGCAACCGCTTACTTGTATTGCATAGGTTGGCGCTACAAACCGCACGCAACCGCTACTTGTCTTGCATAGGATTGGCGTTACAAAAACCGCACGCAATCCTCCTGTTTGCTTGGACCATAGTGCCGCTTGACCATGAATCGTTTTCTTAATCGTATAAGTATATTAATTAAATATATTTATCACGACGCTTGGGATATGTGTGAAATCATGCATCATCTCTCATGCGTTTTCATACAACTAAATTTTCGCATTAACTATTTATATCGCCACACTTACACACGATCACCCCATCCACCGAGATTTTGTCTCATTCCCTCCTGTTTCCTAACCTTTAGATGAAGAGTTCTTTGAAGACATCGAACCTACCTTGATTGAATCTCTATCGCGATGTGGAGCGATATTTCCTTTTATTTTTTTGTTGTTGTTGGACTCCTTCATTTTATTTTACATTTAATTTGTAAGTTAATTAAGATAATCTTTTGGGTTGTATTCGGATACTACGGACCTTAAGATATAATTTGTACTTGTGGTTGTTATAATTCATTTGCATTAGACTCTATTTCACTTGGTGTTTTGTATCTTTGGTTTATTTGTTGATTTACCTCTGTTTAAGTGATTGATCGTTGTCGCGTCACGTTTGGGGCGTGACACAAACCAAAGGGATGTTTTTATAATTATCCCTTAATTAAATCTTGTTTTACATATCAAACAACATAATTATATAACGTTATCTTTTAAGAAAATTAAATACACCAAATGATTTTTTTAAATCACATTCAAATACACCAAATTAAAGGAGAACGCGGATTTATATATTAGGAAAGTTTTATCATATTATAACCACCATATGGAATGGACTTACTTTAAACTCTTAATTTCCTAGTAGAGTCAGATAAATTAAAGAGTTCTTATTCACGTAGTATTAGTATAGCTCAACCAGCACCTCATTATAAAAAAAGAAGGATACCATACATACACATACCGTAATTATTTTCTCATCTGATCGATCGAGAAATATATTTTTAGTTTCTGTGATCATGGACGCACTAGATCAGGGACTTCAGTGTTCTTATTTCAATAATGATGATGATCAATATCCCTTGTACGTTGATAAAGTACTCAACAATGATTCTCAACGTAGGTCATCGTTATTTGGGAGAAAGAAGATGGGTCGATCGGGCATCCGACCGTGATAAATCAAGGTTCTTATGGGATTGTGTGTGGCGCTTTGGATAAGAAAAATGGCCGATTCGTGGCGGTCAAACAGAGTTTCATGGATTATTGTCTCAATCTACACGCAGAGAAATCGGTATTCTCAGCTCCCTTCCTCCTCATCCTTCCATCGTCGAATTCAAGGAAGCCGTTGTGGAGGATAGTGGCCTTGTTTTTGTGGTGATGGAGTATTTGCCGAACGATCTCAAAAAATTGATGGACTTAAAGAAGAGTAGTAATAACCCTTTCACCCTGAGAGAAGTTAAAAATATGATGAAACAACTGTTAGAGGGCATCGCGTTTCTTCATGACAACGGGGTGATGCATAGAGATCTAAAGCCTTCAAACATTCTCATCGATGATAGTAAGGGTCAACTAAAAATCTGTGATTTTGGTTTGTCGCGCTGTTGTTATGGGAAGGCGTCTGGATCGTATACTCCTGGCTTAGTAACTCTGTGGTATAGAGCCCCCGAGTTGCTTCTTGGAGCGAAAGAGTATTCATGTGCTATCGACATGTGGTCAGTAGGTTGTATAATGACAGAATTGTTGTTGAAACAAGTGCTTTTCAAAGGGACGTCTGAACTTCATCAAGTCGGCAGTATATTTACTATTCTTGGCACACCTGATGATGTTTCTTGGCCTGGATTTTCGAGTTTACTTGGAAGCAGCATATTTCAGTTTGCTAAACAACCGTATAATGATCAATTGCGATTGAAGTTTGTTGTTGCTACTGATTCTTCTAGAGCCCCATTGCTTACGGAACGTGGATTTGATCTACTCGAAAAACTTTTGGCGTATGATCCACACAAGAGAATATCAGCAAAAGCCGCTCTTGATCACGATTGGTTTAGAGAATATTAGGGATTTTTCAAATATGACAGATTAAGAATAATTTAGATCATTGTAGTAGTTGTATTAGTATCCCCATGTATGATATATAATAAGCCGCGGTGACAACAAGCTTCAACCAATGTTGGTATAGAATTGAAATTGTTTAGCATTGAGACTTAGAACGTGGATCATATATATCGCTAAATGTTAATCTTGTGTTATACTTGAGCGCGCAATTGTTGATAAGTGCGCCGCCTGAATTTCGTCCTTTATCCTCTATATCAATTTATGAAACAACGATTATTTTCCTTATGGTATTAGTATCTTTGTATTAGTTTTCGAGATTACGAGACATGTGAAAATGGCATATTTACGTGTCAACATGATTTTAATTTTGAATCGTGAAATGGTGGAGATATAATTTTTATTACCTCATAAGTTTTTTTTTTTTTTTTGAGAACATTACCTCATAAGTTAATCTCCTTAGTTTTGATATAGATTAAGTAGATTAGGATCTTATGTGATAAGAGAATTTATGTGTTGATGTGATAAATTGGTTTCTTTGTCTCATGTGATAAGAATTTGTGTATTGATATGATAAATTGGTTTACCACCAAATACTGGATTGTGTGAGTGAATGATTTTCCCTCACTAATTGAATGTAGGGTTTACCCTAAATAGTTTTGACACTAATTAATTGAACGTAAGGTTTCCGATTAGTTGAGTATATGGTTTATCTCGATTGATTAAATGAGGATTTCCAATTATTAGTTGAACATATGGTTATCCCTAATTAATGAATGTACTTTTTCCTAACTAATTGGATACATGTTTTTTTCCTAACCAACCGAATGTAAGGTTTTTCCCTAAATTGTTTTGAATCATGTAATATAAGGTGTTTCACTAATTAATCGAATATAATGTTCTCCCCTAAGTTTTGCCACTCTTATTTATACTTAGGCATCTCTCTAATTAATGATTGTGATTTATTTAATCTAATTGCTACAATTCTTCTAATAGAATCATCTCAACAAAAGATATAATTCAATATAATTTTCTATTAGTTGGATTAAAATGATATTTTATATATTTTGCGAAAACATTCTTGAAGTTACTTTCTAGAATATAGATTATTTGAGCTTTTGTATAGTTTAGGTCAAACATGAATTTACTTTATATGTGATTGTTTGATCTAATCGATTTAATTACTATGTTTATGTCCTTTATGTTTATTTTCGTATTTAACGAAATGTTGCATCACTTAGATTCATGCATCATGTTTATGTATGTTCATAGTATTTCACGAGCATGCAAATATTAAGTAAAGTCAAATTTTAAGATATGAGTGAGTGGAAAATGGGCGCAGGGGACCGGCGTTCGACAATGTGCCGCTTGCGGCTAATGTTAATGTTCAAGGAAAAAGGCCTTCGGGCAAAACGAATGGAAATGGCCTTCGGGCAAAATGTTAATGGGTTCCAAATAACAAGGTCCATGCGACCCTGATTAAAACAATGTGTTACCAAGTGAGCTCGCGTTCTAAGAATATTTCAAGATAATGAAAGACAAAAGTTTTATGCGAAAGAAAGTTTTAAGCAATGAAAAAAATTAAGCAAGGTAAACGTAAAGTCTTTTTAAGTTAAATGTTAAGATATTGCATTAGACATGCATCCATGCATGAGATTACTTGTTGAGCTTCTTTAAGCTCATTCATAAATGTTAATTTTTCGGATGAGAATGCGAAGGGGAAGGAGATGGCGGGCATAGTGATTCGGGGAACCCATGTCGGTGGAATTCTTTATTTTCAAAGTTTGACTTTTTAGTTTATTAAATGTTGAGTGTCATTTTATTTTCAGTATGAATATTTTTGGACAAATAATTATTTAAGTTATTAACATTTAATTCCTTTGCAATGTTTAGAATGAAGTAAAAAAATTTACTATTCCATATTTTTAGACATTCTTTAAATTGTTTCTATTTATTTATTATTTTTCGCATAAAAATTCAATTAAGCTAGAAAGGACGCTACATTTAGTGGTATCGAAGTGAGGCTTTTTAAAATCGATTCTGTGGACTTTAAAATGATTTAATTTACGATAAGTTTTAAAGTAAACGAGTCATGGGTTCGAGTCGCGCTTTGAGCATCTCACTCCACTATATGGTAAGTTTTAAGTTCGGTTTAATTATGCATGTGCAATATCATATTTATGTTTTTACGGCTTTAGATTGCGAGTTGAGAATGCACTTTGGGTGACATAGATTATTTGATGAAATCATATTGTTTCGTGAATTGTATTGTTTTCATTTATTGTATGTGATTAATTACTTTAACGTTTTGACTCACATGAGTAAATATTTTAAATCTAGTATATGCATTTGAATTTGTATGTGTTTTAATGACACCCTGAAACTTGAATTTTGCATGTATGTTTTCTAATATAGGACTTTATATTTTTCTCTCTGGGAAAAAAATGGACATTTAATAATTGGCAATGTTTCAACCTGAGGCAAACCCCAATGAAGAAGTATACGATTAGATTTTTGTAATATTCTAGTTTTGTAATATTCCTTAGCTCTTCGAAGGAAGAAAGTAAAAATACCAGCTCTTTTGGTGAATGTATGAAGCACGATTAGATTCTCAAACTTCTTCACCCATCTCATCCTAGAATCAATTCCTGAAAATTCAAGGTATGCTTCATCCAGCACAACCAATATTATTGACAGATTAAGTATTTCCAAGAGAGTTTCATCATCAATAATGCTGCCACACAAAACATAGTGTTACAAAAGTTGAAACTCAATACTCATAACAAATAATATAGCATTTTAAACAATTTCAAGATATTAGTGAAGCACAATCCACTAAAATTGGCAGCCTCTATCTCCCATGCAGACATCAAGAAAGCTGATAAATTAACTCTAGGGATAATTACAAAAATTTGCAATTCCTATGAATTTACAATACCACCTTGGCATTTTGAAACATTGCTTTTGCTGACCATGAAATATTGGTTGACATGCCATCCATCCAAACACTTCAAGTAAAGAATCACTTTGAAATATGACCTTATTATTCGCCTTACTCTGTTATATTGGTTCACATGCCATCCATCCCAATACATAAAAGGCCAATTTATAACAAATGTTTCAACCAAATTGTTGTGTTATGGTGTACTGACCAAACCTTTCAAGAAACTGAACCTTCATTCTATAACTGAAAAGGCAAGTCCCAAACTACTAGCAAGTTATCAGTGAAATGAGACTACATGAACCCAAAAGACCATCAGTAAAATACATTTTGCACTTGAATCAAAGAATGTGCATCTCAAAAATAAATAATTCCCAGATTCACAAGATAATCATAAGGATGTCTTTCTTAACCTTATGCATATGCTTATCTATTATGCTCATTTCAAAATATTTAGAAGTCCAAAGTCAGGTATCAATCAGCATATAACCCTAATAACATAGTCATCTAAACCTTCTCAAAAACCTCCTAAGCAGAAATATAATATCAAAGATGATAGAACGTGAAATATCTACATCACAACTCTTCCCTAAAAGAGACAAAACTAGAACCAGAAAAACAAAGATTAAATTAATAACAAAAGTATGGGAGAGCAAAGAAAGCAATGTCACACATTTCTTCCTTAATAAAGAAAGCAAAGAAAAATTAAAAACAAAGGTATAATTTCCCAAAGCCTGAGTGCAGCAAAGAAAAATAGACAATAATCAGTAAACTAACAAACTCAAATTCCCAAACTCTATAGCTTATACTTTCAAATCTCTCCAGACAAACTGTAACTAATTAAAGAGCACACGTATTCAATGTTAACTTCAAAAGGAAACTCCAGATTTACAATATTAACAAGGTCATTGGCATAGGATCGCAAGATCGAACAGATTGAAATAATCTAGAATAGTAGGAAAACGAACCTTGGTGACGAAAACAACGTCGGATTCCATCTGGCAAATACAATAGCGATTATCATCGCAGATGAATCGGAGGCGAGCAACGCAAGTAGAGCAAACATCTTTGTGGCCGCAGGCACCGTACGCGACCCAATCCAAGCTTTCCGCACAAACCGCGCAGCTATCGTCCATCGCCTCTGGGCTCTGAATCACGAATCGAATGCGTAAAGGGCGTTAATAGACGAGAATAAATCTAAGGTCCCTAAACTCGAAAACAATGAAAAAATATTTCTACAGCTTCATGCTTTCATACAGATAATAGAGATGCCAACGTATATTTCCCATTTCCTCCTGCCGAACCAACGTAAAAACATCAAAGCACAAATGAAAGTTGCCCTTACAGATTCAAAAATGCTCTGCCATAAACAAATTACCCCCAATTCTACAGTCAAAGATAAGCATGCTTGGCACGAGAAGAATACAGAAATAGCTACCGAATAAAGATCAAGAAAACTAAAAAGACCACCAGGATTGAAAACTCTAAACCTTAATCCCTACAACAAAGGAGAACAAGAAAAAGTTGAACCATAATTCCCTACAATATTGAAAACTACAGACTGCCAAGGATTAAACCCTTCAACCTCCCTACAAAATCACACCAGTAAAACTAAAACTACCAACATCAAGAACGCTAGAGCTCTAACCCTAAGACAAGAAGGCCGGAACCAAGATTTTGAATAGCAGAGTATCAAGAAGAACTAACAAGACCACCAAGATTTGTAATCCCTGGAGATGATAGAGATTAAACAAATACCACCAATATTGAATGAATACGCACGATGTTTTCCTGCAATTTTTTCATATCTTCAGACGCACCTATTTACTCCATTTTTTCCCGTTATATTATTTGGAACTCAATGTAATAACGGCGGTGAAAACGCAAACCCTAGTTCAAAAAGTAAAAGCCTAAATCGAATTTGAATCACAACAAAATTGGATTTAAACCCTAAATCGAAAACTAGACTGAATAAAATAAAGCTATAATACCTAAACGTTGATTTTCCGGCTATATAACGACGGTGAACGGCGGCACTATTGGAACGGGTGTGAACGAGGCGCGAGAGGTTGAAGATGGTGGCGGAAGAGAATGAGACACTTCGTACGGGGTACTTAGAGCGGCAATCTTTTGCGGAGGGGAGCGGCGCGAACGGCGGAAGGGAAAGACGTATGAGAGGTTTGGTTCCTTTCAAAAATAAAATTAGACTAACACCTATAATTAATTAAGAGCTTACATAAAATATGTAAATGACACTGGTTGTGTAGACCGGTGTAATAACCGGGTCTACACAACCGGTGTTGATTTTGGGATTTTTTTTATAATAGACACCGGTTCTAGGAAACCGCTGTTTATTATCAAAAGACATCACCAATTAGATTCCGATTTCTTCGAAAACCGCGGTTATAGTGGAAAAGACACCAGAAAAGTCTTAAAATCGGTGTCTTTTTTGGTGATGTCTATCACAGTTTTCTTGTAGTGTTTTAAGTATCCCTATTGAGTTTATTGACTAGAAATTTGACATGATCCCCATTATCTTTGAATGGAGATTGGATCTAAGTAGGCAACAAATGTCGCGAACAAAATAGGTGACATAAAATAATGGTTCTCATATTTTATGAAATATGGGTTTATTTTGATAAATTAATTGTAGCGCCTTTCTAGCTCTACTTGAATTTTAATGCGAAAAATAATAAATAAATAGAAACAATTTAAAGAATGTCTAAAAATATGGAATAGTAAAAACGTTTACTTCATTCGAAACATTGCAGCGGAATTAAATGCTAATAACTGAAATAATTATTTGTCCAAAAATATTCATACTGAAAATAAAACGACATTCAATATTTAATAAACTAAAAAGTCAAACTTTGAAAATAAAAGAGTTCCACTGACATGGGTTCCATGAGTCACTGTGCCCGACCATCTCCTTCCCATTCTGCATTTTCATCTGAAAAATTTAACATTCGTGGAATGAGCTTAAAGAAGCTCAACAAGTAATCTCATGCATGGATACATGCCTAATACAATATCTTAACATTTAACTTAAAAAGACTTTACGTTTACCTTGCTTAAAACTTTTCTTTCATTGCTTAAAACTTTCTTTCGCATAAAACTTTGTCTTTCGTAATCTTGAAACATTCTTAGGACGCGAGCTCACTTGGTACAACATTATTCTAATTTTAAAGACCTCACAACTCTAAGTTATCTGATGTCAAACTAATTCTTTGATAAAACAAATATTGCCCATTACGACCATATCAGGCCCAACATGCTTCCGTAAAAGTAATAAATCACTTAAAATTCATATTTTTCTTTGACTGAAACAACACCGGGTGAGATGGTTCATAACGCCACCGATCGAAATGTAATACTTACGGTGAATTATGAAATGGCGGAGATATAATTTAAACGAAAAACAGAGGAACACTTTGTCTTAGTTCAAAATTTTACATGTAAATCACTTGTATGTCTGTTCTGTTTATTGTATATTTATATTTTATTATTTATCATAGTGATAGGACAAAAAATAAATGAATTATCACATTTAAATTAAAGTTTCAAAAAAAGTTCTTTGTAAACAGTGTTGCTGCTACCTCTTTGTAAACACTAGACTTTAAGAAGCAATTTTTTTTTATTTGGAATAAACAAAGTATATTATAATCTCGTGACTTGATAGCGCCTTTCGGATCGGGGCCGACTCAAACTAGCACTCTCCTTTTGAAAAACTTACGTAACCATTTTTTATTTTGTAAAGATCGGTTACTTTCAACTATATTGCAATTGTATGTTATGAATTTGTAGACTTCTGTTGTATTTATGGTTTTAGTTGTTTGTGTTTTTGGATAATAGCCTTGATGAGCCTAAGCTTATAAAAGTTAGTACGCCCTTGGATTATATTAATGCATATTATTTATTAAAAATATTATTTTCAATGTATATATGTTAATAATAATATTACATACATAAAAATTACATGTACGGACGACTCATTCATTATTACTAGATTTGTGCGGGACTCGGAGATTCGAAATCGAACCGATATCCGGACCGAAAGATCTCAACCGAAAATATCCGTTGACTTTTTGACTTTCCCGAACCGTACCATACCGAAAATATTTATGGTCAAGGTCGGAGATTTTTCAAATACCGATCGAATACCATACCGAACCACTCCTAGCCGAGGGGAAGCTAGAACCGATTTTAAAAATTTTATATAAATACATATACATTATTTCTATCTTTGTTTTTGTTTTGATATTGAATTAACTACAAACTATTTGAAATTAAATTGAATATAAAACATATTTACGAAAAAAACAATAATCGCAACTATTATGAATTTTAAGAAAACTTTGATATTAATAATAGAGTAAATTATTTGAAATTGAAATTAGTTAAATGATTAGTAAATTGCACTTAAAATAAACAAATAATAGTTCCATATTATAAAAATATAAAAAAGATCATATTTAATTTTTTTACCACATCACATAAATTATAAATATAATTTTATTGATTATGTTAAATTGTTAAGTATGAGACATTGAGATTATAAATTTATACAAGTTTTTATTTCATGTTAATTTATAAAAATTATTAGTTAATTATATTTGTTCTATGTCAATAGAAGGACAATTAAATAATAGACTATTATTGTATTATAGAGGTTATTAAGTTTAGAATTTTGGATTGTATTACCTATTATAGTTTTAGTTTTTATTTTGAGACTACGCTAAAAGAGACTAGAACTCTAGAATTATATCCGTTTGGTGATTTTTATATTGATTTTTTTCCAAATTTGTATGTTTTATTTATGGCTAATCTCGAATCTCGTCTCGAAGCGCCCGAACTTTGCACGGTTCGGGACGGAGATTTTTTCTATGGTTTGGTTACGGAGATTTATCTTGAGAATCTCTCGAACTTCGGGACGTTCTCGAGATTTCCAAATCTAGAACCATCATCTTGTGCACACCCCTAATTATTACACTTTTATCTAAATTTAGTACTTTTTATGTCAATTTAATTTTACGATTCGAAAACTTCAAGGCGGTGATTCTATTTCGATGTTATATAGTGTTCTTTCCAATCTTGTTTTATCCCCCAACAAAATAGTCATTACTAAATACATGTGTTCTAAAAATCACTAGGTGCTAGTCGGCAGCGGCGACGGCCCAGGGCCTAGCGCCTAAGCGAGCTTGAGCGGAGTTAGGCGGGACCCGAGCGCGGGGTTAAACAGGGCCTAATTGGAAGAATAATGTAGGCGGACAAGGAGACCTAACGCCTGGCGCGGACTAATCGGAGTTAGACGGGGATTTTTAGAACGAGTGCTAAATACTAAAGCCTTTAATTTCTTATTCTTTTCAACCATTTCGTATCTCTTGATAATATTTTTTGTATGTTTATTATATAACTATTAATATTTTTTTAATATCAAATTTTTACTTGATATTAAATCCGTGAATACTTTAATATTGCTGGTACTAATTTTATAAAAGAGAAAAATCATAATGTCAAATGCTTAATGTGACTGAGTTCATGAGTAAAACCAATTAATTAACATAATATTACCCAAAACTTAAATGCATGTAATACCTAGAAAAAAAACCCAAATGGCTGAAGATACAATGATAATCTTTTAGTTTCTTTCATTAAAATATAACATCTATAAATTGTGACTTGACAAATATCAAATGGCAACATTTCCTCCCCACGATCCCGTTATCTCGCAGATGTAACGTTTTTCAATTAATTATTCGTAACCAGGATGGATTTCACATTTATTATTAATTATAAGTGTAATGCCATATATAATGTGTAATTAGTTAGTACTATGTCATAATAAAGGTTTTTTTTTTAAAACTTAAAATTGCAACTCTTAATAATTAGTGACATTTGTACATTGACAAAAACAAGTTTTCGTTATCATACATATACTAGCACCCGTGAGTTACATGGAATTTGTCCAGTGATAAAATTTTAGTCTCACAAACTTGTCGGTTTTTATTTTCTTTCTTACTTGTTTCGCATTTTATTTGATACATATAATATAGTAATAATTTAAAAGATAACAGGATTTAAAAGATAGTGTAGATAAAATCATTGATTTTTTTTTTATTGTTATCTCTTAAATTTGTCCAAATTTTTCCAAATTAATTGTGAGCATCCTTTATTTTTGCATAACAAAATTTAAAAGCTTTTGTAGATAGAATCCCATCCTTTATTTTTGGGATAACAACATTTAAAAGCTTTTGTAGATAGAATCCTTGTTTTTGGATTATTTGTTATCATTTCAATTTGTAGATAAGATTGACACATAGATAAATGTGAAGTCGTCATGTGGAAATGAGAGGATGAAAAATTGACAAATGTCCAAAATTAATGAGATAATTGTGTCAATTTTTTTTTTTTTTTTTAGTATATGGGGTAGATTACTAGTTGTCAGTAAGCCAACAACTGATATATAATTCATAATTCACGTGTCTCTAATTTGTTATGGTAACTACTTATATTACACATAACTAGCAGTTCACCCGTGCGATGCACGGATTTTATATTAAGTCAAGGTAAATTTTAATATTTTAGTTATTTTAATTAATTGAATTAAATAACTATTTAATTATAAATTTAATTAGTTATGATTAAATAATAAATGAGTGGATAATAGTAGAAGACTCCCAATTAAGTGATAATTTTGACCATGCATCTTGAAAACATGAGGAGAGGCACTTTGATTTATCTGTCAATATATTTTTCTTCCCACTGAAGTAAAACAAAACATGTTGTTGTAGAATCATATACTTTTTATCAGAATCTTCACACAGTAATTCTTGCAATTATGGCCTTTTGTAACCTTTCTACCATCTGAGCCTTAGTTTTTGATCAATGGGGTTTCGGTAAATATTGTTCAAGTAGTTAGATGGTCGTACCAGATATATTTTATTATCCGATCGAGATTCTTGCATTTTTGGTTATTTTTGTTCGACATTTGTTCAATATTTTTGTTGAATATCTGTTTCACGTTGAAAAAGTCAAGATCTAAGTTTTTTTAGAAACTTTTGAATATTTTTTATTTTTAAGGCTATTTTCGTCAAAAAATATAAAATGATATCTATTTTTTTTGCACGAGTATGACTCTGTTTTGATTTCTACTAATTTTGTGGGAAAAAAAAGATATCGATATATACTATTTCATAATTGATCCGAGTATGTTTTCATTATTATGATAATTCTAAGGTTCAAAAACTTAATATAATTTAGTATCACATTGTTATGGGTCTATTTTTGAAATTACAAACTTAAATTATATGTTATAATCTAACAAATTGTACATAACGTCGATAGCTAGGGTGTTTTCAATATACATAATTTAATTATGTTATTATGCGTTTTGTTTGAATAAAATTTTGAATGTTAGTTTAGACTTTAAGGGATATGAAACTGCTCAAATGCATACTTATCTAATAAGTAATAACACATGTATGAGTTATGACCCAATTCTGTAACCAGGCGGACGAGGGGGCAAGGAGGCCATTGCCCCCAAAAATTTTCCAACTTTATTCCCCCAAAAGTTTTACAAATTATTTTTTAAAAGGTAAAATAAATGAATTAATTTACAATTGCCCCCTCCAAAAAACAATTCCAATTTTTTTTAAAAGGTAAAATAAATGAATTAATTTACAATTTCCCCCAAAAATTTGATAAAAACTTCAAATAATTGTCTTTTACAATATAAAAAACCATTAATTATGCTTAGCATATGGAAGAAAAATCGCATAGCTTAAATTTATAAATTCGGTCCATTTTTCGCCCCCCAAAGCCGGAATCCTGCATCCGCCACTGTTATAACCACATAACAGTGTTTTCAGGATGTCCTATAGATAATAATGAGATAAAAAAAAAGTGCACCAAAAAACTAATGATGAATTAATGTTTTTTGCTTAGTGCACCATTATTTTTAAAGTATATTTTTTTCATATTCTTCCAAAGAACAAGGCATTTTTTGAATAAACCAATTCATTTGGGACCCTGCAGATCCGCTCTTTTTCCTATTCAAAGATCAGGCCCCTGACTTGTTTTTCTAACAAAATTCATTTTCAGGAAAGAAGTCCAACTAAAGGCATGAAGAACAACAATATAATTAGCTAATATTAAAACATGATTCAGGTAACAAAACATGAAAGTTGGTATTTAATTATAACATATTTGAATTCTATATAATCAATTTGAATGGTTTGCTTTATGTCAATTCTTGGTGCTCCTTCGATTTTCAACTTGACATCTTTGAATATTGGATCCCTACACGAGAAAAAAATTCAGTGGTTAGTTTATTTTATTATTTCGGTCATATTTGAAAATAAACATTAAGTATGTTAACGGAATGAAATTCACGTACCCTCCAAATCATGAAATATGCTCTTAATTGTAGGCACTTAATTATCTGCAGATGACATTTTCCAGGATTTATATCCTTAACTAAACTAAGGGCGCAATTTGATGATTGATGTTTACGTTGAATTGACGACAAATGGAGAATGTACCCAGAGAAAGTGATTTAACTTGCATGGATGACAATTGGTAAGTTATTAAATTGTCATTGAGGTATTTATACCACATATAAACTCATATATTAATGGCAAATTTATATTACCCGTGCAATTAAATTTAATGTATTAGTTGGATTATGGGAATGATGTTGTACTTAATTCCAATGACATTGATAACGACAAACTAATTCCAAGGCACTTATATTGTAACATGTTTTTATTTATTTGAAGTAAATATTTTTATTGTTTTTATTTTATGTACAATGCAGTATAAATGTATGGCATTTCCAATTAAATAAATTATATTTATATTTTCTCAATGTATGGTATTCCAATTGAACACAAATTTATTGTACTACATTTTATTAACTGTGATATTTTATTTGAAATAATAAACTAAATCAATTAATGATTGGCATTAATTAATTTTTTATCAGTGATTATAAAGATAACTTCCTATTCAAATTGATTTAATTCAAAATAAGGAAAAAAATGAGTGGCCATCACCGGGGCCCAATGCAATATGTTTTGAAACTTGACCCACAACATAAAAAATTGCAACTGACATATAATAATTTTTATAGTTATTAAACAGATACAATTCTCAATAAACCAATATATATATATATTGAACACGTAAATGACAAAAAATTTTAAAAAAAATAAAGCCTGAAAAATACTCCAAAATTAGAAAGTGCATTTTGGCGGAAACTAACACTATCTTGTTTTAATATATTATATAGATTCTTACCAATGTTAAATTTGTGAAAATCACTATTGCGACAAAATAAGAAATCTTGTCACTAGATATATACATGTATCAACAACTTTGATATAATTAGTGTAATACACACACACACATAATTGTAATGATGTTATTTTATGTATGTTGTATGTATGTTGTATACATAAGTGCATAAATAAACTAGTTGCTTTTGCTTTTATTCTCAATAAATTTGTCCCTAGTAGGTGGCTTTTTTCTTGTCCCATATATGATACGTGATAGAAGCGCTATTAATTTCTTTAGTACGTGTTTTGTCCAATGCTTTTATTGCGTTGTTTTGTGTTTTGTTTATTTTTGTGTAATTATTTGTGCATATTTTGTGTGTGTTTTATTTGTATATTGCATGTTTTAGTGTGATGTTGTGTTATTTTGATGATTTTCTAGGTGTTGTGGATTAAACAAGTTTTGGGGCTAGAAACATCAAAAAGTCATTTCGTGCAGTTGCGACGGTCGTATATTAGACATACCTTTTTCATACGAAGTACAATTAACATGATTCTTGCGCCACTGGAAAGGTAATTAAGATAAAGTTCTATAATGTTTATTTCTAATACTACTTGCAAATAAAGACGTTTTGAGGGTTTTCAAATCATATGCAAGTAGAAACGATGTCATTAAATTTTGAAAATGACGCTTCTTAGTAGTTTGGCCATAACTCTCTCTAGGAAATTAATATTAAGGTAATTCAAGCGACTATATATGAAAATTGGCCATAACTCTCTCTAGGAAATTAATAGATCTATTTTAGGTTTAAATTTTTGTTTTAAATTTGTATAAGTTTATGATTATGTAGGGCTTGCAGTTGTTTTTCAAAGTTGGTTGTATGTCTCTTCTGATAAATGAATGAAATTATGTGAGGCCCCAGATTTTTATACCATAGACGGCACGATCCACATATATTATTTTAGTATTCCAGTTAATTATTCTTATATCCACTATTTATTTTACATAACACGAGATGTTATCAATATTAATGTTACTTAATTTATTACCTAATCTATATATATATATATATATATATATATAAAGAGAGAGTCACTTATAAATAGTAGTATGGAAATTTTCCCGCCCATTTCACCTTTCTAAATCTAGAAAATATCAAATTATTATTAAAAATGAATTGAGTAATAAAAAAAATTTAATATATCAACAATTCGCAATAAAAAATACTAATATTTTTGGTAATATTATTTTGACAACAAAATTTTACATTCCAAATTTAAAAAAATATAATTTCTTATTTTCATTTAAGTCAGATTTTCATTTTCAGCATAATTTGGGTAAGTTGTAATTATTAAGGTAAAATTATTTTGATTAAAAACTTATGTTTATCTATTTTCACATAATTCATAATTTAAAAATTATTTAATGATCAAAATATATAAAATACATGTAAATATTATTTGATAAGACTGACCAAATAAGAATTAAAAACTTAAAATGCAAAATAAATTAATAATTAAAAAAGCATATAAAATTTATAAAATATTCCATAAATATAAATTTTCCAGGAATTCCCAAAATTATATAAATAAATGAGAAATTATGAAATAAAGACTTACAATTATCATATAAATCTAAAATTCATTTGTCAGTCTTAAAATCATCTGATAAAATCTAAATAATATTAAAATAATTAAAAATTTATTATAGTAAAAATATAAATTATTAGATAAATTCAAATATAATCAATTTATATCTAAAATTATTCAATAAATTTAAAAATTATAAATAAAATATTACAAATAAAATGAAAACTATGATATAAAATAAAATGTTAACATATTTAATACATCATACATTCCAATTTTTAAAAGTTATAATTCCCTATTTCCAGTAAATCTAATTTGTACCTTAGCATAATTTGGATAAATTCTAAATTAAGGTAAATGAATATGCAGTTTTTATACTTTCTGAGTTTAAACAATTAAAATGTATTATTTAGAGTAAATTGATTTTTCATAGATTTTTATGGGTTTAAAATTGGCAATATTTTAGACATAATGTCAATATGAATTTAATAGTTACTGTTTTTATTTTATTTTTCACAAAAAGAAGTATTATTTTGTTTAATTTATTACGAATCATAAGTATTGAAATATATGGTAATTGTGACATATGAAAAAATCAAACTGTATATACTATATGGTGAAAAAATCTACAGTTCCAAAACCGACTTAAAAGAACGTAATAAATATAATATATAAATGAAAAAAGATATTCAAATTTATGTATTTATAAATGAGATTTATATATATATATATACACAAATTTGTATTGTATAGCGATATTAATACATATATATGGATTTGGTAGAAATAAATATTGTACTTTTTGGATATAAAATAATTAAATATTGATTATATAAAAAAATCTATTTATTTATTCTATTATTTAGGCTATATTTATTTGTTATCTAAAACAATAAAAAATATTGTTCATTCGTTTCTGTTAGATATTTTTGTTCTTCATATAATCATGATTTAAGTTGAATAATATTTTTATGGATAAATCAAATGGCACTATGATTTTATTTATTAAAGTAACAAGTGTCGTAATTTGTTAGTATAAATATTAAAAAAAATTATTAATTTGTTTTGTCTTCATTAATCTAACTTAATTTAGTTTTGAAAAATTATTAAGTGAACATATAATTTTAAAGTTTTAGACAGCTCAACAAGCTGCTAACTATTTATTATAGGAGGATGCCGCCACTTGCTTCAAATATATAATTAATTTTCTTTTCTCATTTTTATATATTATATAATCAATTTTTTTTCTATTTTTCTAAATTATTTAATTTATAGTTGGATATTTAACATGAGATTTTGTAAGAATATATCAAGTTATTGTAATGAATATTATTTAATAGATCCTACATTATTTTGTTCGGTCAAGACACGTCAATCTGTTCCCCCTTCAAAGAAAGGGGTGGGTCTGAATATTGAGATACCCGTCATGTCCAATTCCTACAATATATCAATTTCTTAATATCAAAACTATATGATACTTCATTATATTACGCTCCGTGCATCGCACGGGTGATATACTAGTTACATGATAATGCAAATGATTTATGTTATTACTTAAATTTGGTAACTATTATCATTTTTCTTACAATTTTATTCGGTAAAAAGTGCTAATTAAAATCCATTCTTTAGTATTTGAAAAATAAAATTCTTGTCACCATATTTTTTTAATGACGACGATACTTATATTTAGTCATTTTCCATAAAGCTACTATTGCTCAATAGATCAAAATAATTTTTATTTAAAAGAAACTACGTCTTAATTTTGAGATTTTGAAATATCCATTTCGATAAACTCAATATTTTACTCCAAATATATTATCTTGAGTTAACAAAAATTTATTATGATTTTTGAAATTCTTCGCATAAATTAAAGTAGTATTTGAACCTATTTTATTGGAAAATAATTTTATGCTTTATATGCAAACTATTTTATTTTGTGATCTATTAAAACCATCTACTACTAATTTGATACTTTAACAAAGACAATGACTCATGTTTTGAAAGTTCATCTAGTAAAATTTTAATTTCTGAAGGAATAGTATTCGAGATTTATTTTGTTAAAAATCCGACCTTTATATTAAAATAGCTAAGTGCCTCATTCTTGATTTGTTGAATTAATTACTACTCGATTTAGCTAATAGGTATATCATTTATACTTAGAATTATTTTTATTTTATGGTGTATATTAATAACACTCATTTTCACTTCTTTAATAATTGTCGATTTCTTCCAACTTTCAAAGTGATACATTACCCGGTTGGATTTCCTTTCTTAACAACTAACTACTTTCTTGTAGCATAATATTTATTTAAATAATTTATTAATTTCAAAAATTATATTTATATATTCAAAATAATTTTTATAATTTAATTAATTGTTTGATTGATATATATTGACTCGCATTATTGGTTCTAATTTTATTTAATACCTTAAATTATAATTGATGATACTACTTGGGAATTACTAGACACCTTATAAATAGATGACTAATTACATAAGTGTGATATGATTTACTATATGGGAATTGACTTATATATATATATATATATATATATATATATATATATGAGAACTAGTTGTAAGATGGAAAGAGATTTGTACAAGAGTAGAAAAAAACAAGCTTGTCTTTTTCCTTTTGTCTTTTCCTAGCATGTTAGTCTTCTCAACCCCAAAGCAACTTTTCACCTTATCAAGACAAGAATGAGCCATCCTACAACAAATCAATGAGTGCCTAAAGATAGGAAAAGGGGAGGAAATGGCCATACCAGTTCTTGGCCAAAGAAAGACTCCATCCTACACCACTTTCATCCAACAGTTAGATATTTTCACTAAAGAAACCAAACTTCCTCTTCTTCTACCAAGGCCGAAAATTCTTGAAGAAAAATAGGTAAAATTCTTCCTCCTCACACCTCATTTTCTTGTCTAAATTCAAGCCTTGTCCTTTTATCCCACTTGAAAAATTCTACTCCTTATAGCTTGAAAGAGAAGGGCCAAAAATTTGGAGAACACTAGGCTTGAAGATTGAGACTTAGAAAGCTTTCAAGAAGACTAAGGATCAGAGGTAAGTCTTGCCCAATATTCTTCTTATTACTTCTTCTTCTTCTCCTCCATTTTCTTCTCTTTTTGACACCCAAAAACTCCCTTGTAGGGGCTACCCTAAGAAAGTAGGGAACCTTGAGGAAGTCTTGTGAAGATTAGAAGCCATCTAGACAACCTCTACCAAAAAACACAAAAAGGTGGGTGAACTTTTTCAAAAACTCATGATATTTTCTTGCATAAAATAGCATGAAATTATGTGTTTATATTATATTTCGGAAAAAAAAATTCAATTTTTATTCTGGATATTTCGCCCAAAAAAAAAATGTGCATGTGAACCTATGTCAAAAGTGATTTTTCTTAGAAAAACAAACTTTTCTATGCTTATATGTTTTTTTTGGCATGAATGTATGTAATTTGTTTTAAGATATATTTCTGAAAATTTTAAGTTATATTTTTGGAATAATTTCGAAAAAATTATATATATGTGTATTGGAATTAAGCCAAAATGACTTTGTATAAAGAAAATAGCTTTTGTATGCTTTTAGGCCTTCTTGTTATATATGTGTTCAAAATAACTGAAAATATAAGGAATATATTTTTAATATATCAT
Organism: Rehmannia glutinosa; assembly: GCA_016081115.2. Lineage (NCBI taxonomy): Eukaryota > Viridiplantae > Streptophyta > Magnoliopsida > Lamiales > Orobanchaceae > Rehmannia > Rehmannia glutinosa. The sequence continues at coordinate 393,531 of JABTTQ020002036.1, forward strand.
ATTAATATTCTGGATTTGAGGACTTGTGAATAAAATCCTTAAGAGGCTAAACTGAAAATTTTCAAAATTTGGACAGCTATTGTCCCGAAAATCATACGAAATTATTTTAAATAATATTTTGTACCTTTATTCTAAGTTTCATGAAAAACGGGCTTGAAACGAGCCTTTAACGGTAAAATCATCTTTGGGGCCAAAATAAAATTTTTCAAGAATTTGGTACTTAAATGGGACTGTAGGCAAGCTACCCATCCCATATGTGACTTATCCATTCCATAAATCTGGCGGGCAATTGGGTCGTAGGATTCTTGGTATAATCATGATTATGACGTTCTCCGAGCTTAGCTGGCTCCACTGTGGAGACGTCGTGTCAACTGGGATAGCGGCTACAACCCTATCGACAAGAGGGATAAGGTATATTGTTGGGGGAGATGATGTTTGATCAACACTTCTCTGCCGTATAAGGTGGTCTGGGTTGGTGTCACACTTTCGTGCGCAACTAATTGATATGAGTTGACGGATCGTCAGGTTAGCGTCACACTTTCATGCGCAACCAAGCGATATGAATTGACGGATTTCGACCAGGTTGGCGACACTTTCATCGCAACCAATCAAATGAATTAATGATCGATTGTTAACTAATACTAATAAAACTATTAAATATAAGAGAATGTCATTGCAGACGCTTGCATCAAAACTCATGAATCGATTTTTGCATAAAAATATAAGCCCCACTTGCACACGCTCACCACATCCAGTGAGAATTTTTGTCTTACTCCGCCTATTTTTCCAACAGAGAATGAGACCTTGTCGAAAGAAGAAGAAGAAGACGAAGACTTTGATGCCGACTGACTAGCCCATATTATCTTTGGACTATTGAGACGAATGACTTTTGTTTTTGGTTTCATTTTGAACGAACAAGTTTTGAGAATTCCTTGTAGATTTGGCGTAGGACGTAGGAAGTATGATTGTGTCATGGATTGATAATTTTGATTTTTCGACTCATTGTGTACCAAACTTAGTTTATTTTAATATCTATGCATATTGGGAATTGTTATTTATGTTTGGATTATATTAATGAATAAATTGACCGGCCTAGTAAATCGGCGTAAGTTAGACCGTGCGTGTGTCGCGGCTACCAATCTTGGGCGTGACAAATTCATTTTGATTTTTAAAAAAAAGTTTATAAATCAATATATCTTCAAAGGAAAACATGTGGCCCTAAAATTTACATGTTCAGTTGTAAAGTTACAAAGATCTTTTGTGTCACGTGGTAGGTTGTTATATTGAGTACGAGAAATAACATATCCGGTCCTGCAATTTGCAAATATATGACTTTTTGTGGGTGTCTCGGCAGGACCGAAATCTTCGGCTATACGACGGTGTTTGTTAAGTATACGTATGTAATGAATTGCATTCGATGATAGCGTGTGTTGTTAGGGTGAATGGCGAATTGAAGATTTCATACTGGTGCGTGTGTCCTCCCAAATTCCCCATCATTGTACTCAAGAAAAAAAATGCGATTCGATCCGCTCTAGTAATGAAAATTTCCGTTTTGATTTCAAAAAAAAAAAAAAAAAAAAAAGTATACATATGTTTTTAGTAAAAAAAAACAATTAAAATATTACATCCGATTAATAATATATTAACTATGATTATTATAAGTATTTTGTTTTTATAAGAAATGAGTTGATTAGATTTCCTGTTTTGCTTCTTTTTCTTATAATATTTTCTCTCATATTTTTGATTTTATGTTGTTATGTCTATTTTGTAGAGATATCTATAAAAGTACTTTTTTCGTTTTGTAATATCCATTTGCGACGGAGGCGAAAATACAATGCTCCAGAGAAGAAAGAGGGGAAGATACATTGACAATATTGTAGCTTATGGACTATATATTTCAGATTCGAATCTCTACAATGATAGATTTGTTTTTTTTTTTTAAATAAAACGATCTACATGAGAATACAAACGAAATAAATTAAAAAGAATTTCACATCTACCCTATATACTGAAAGAAAAAATAAGTTGAACATATCATCACCTCATTAATCTTATACATGTGTTAACTTCTCGTCACCCCAATTCCATATAACAACTTCAAATTTATCTATGACAATTATATGTACAAAATTAAAATACAACAAATTGAAAAGCTAACAAATTTAATCAATTAGATTCTAAAAGATAAATATAATTCTAAAAATAAAGGATTTGCTCACAATTAGTCTGGAAAAGATCAAATCTATCCAAATATATTTTTATTGTGAAATATTATGTTAGTTCAGAATATATATTTTTTAATTTAAAAGACAACAATTTTAAGAGATAAAAAATAATCCAAAAATCAAGATTATATCTAATCTATCTTTTAAATTTGTAACACTAAAATTTTATCTTTGGACAAATCTCATGTAACACACGGGTGTTATCCTAGTACTATATAATGATCTTATTTATTTTTAATCACAGTCCAATAAACACTTAATAACCCCAATTTATTGTTCACTCTGTTGAAATTAAAGAATTTGCTTCAAAAGAGAAAAAAATCACAACATAACAAACTAATCATGATCTTTTCTTTTGTGAAGATAAAAACGTTGCTATTATTTGAAAATTTTCTATTTTTACTATTTCAGTTTAAGAAAATATATTTTTAGTGTAAATTCAAATCATTATAAAGGATTGTAGGGGGAAGATAAATTTGAACTCTTGACTTCACGTCTAATAGGTGAGACCAAATACCATGTAGTATGTAGTAGGTCCGCTCATACGTGCACAAATGGTAGCCAGGTATTACTGTATACATACTTATCCGTAATATATTTTTGTTTTTGAGTTCAAAGTTCGGCTCTGTCATCGTAAATACTCAAACTCATGTCTCGACATCATGAAGTAATACATGCCATGGTCACTTGGCTAACATCATTGTTTACTTAATCGTAATATTTATTACTCAGCCAAAACAATTTAATTACCTATTCTGCTATACATCCTTATCCATAATTTTATTACTCAAATCAAAAGAATTTACCAATTTTATCAGTCAATGAAAACAATTTACTAATCTTCTTTAAAAACCCTTATTGACCTATAATTCTTCAATTTCCAAAACGCAAAACAAAATTGCAATCAACTTTCTATAAATTCCACCCCTATCCCACCCCATTTCTTCCTCCCAGAAAATCTCTCTCTCTCTCTCTCTCTCCAGTGGTCTGAGGTGCTGATCAGTGCAATAACTGTAAGTTGCTTCAATTTTTCAATCGCCATTTCTACTTTGTGTGTTCACATTAAGCTTGTAGTGGTGAATTGCAGCATCGCGTTTGTTATCATGAGCTGAATGCCATAACTGGATTATTTCATTTGATTGCGTTCAAATTTTACAGTATTTTGATCTTTTTCCTTTTTTACCATTATAGAAATGACTAATGAGCAGTTATTTTATTTTTCTCTTTCATCTCGTGATACTCTGCATTTATGTCAGAGTTATCCACACACACACACAGATTTTAGCGTGGGTTTACCGTTAATGTGAAAATTAATTTTATGACTGGAATTCAGATTATATGTTGTTTAAAAAAATTATGTTCCCTTCATATGAAAATCCAAATTGCGGATTAAAGGATTTGGGAGCTTTATGTTGTTGGAGTTATGGTGTGGATTGCTGTAAATTTTTAGAATTAGTGGTTAATAATTTCTTCATTTTTTTCAGTGGAATAATTCCATTTCGCCGAAAAATGGAGAAACCTCCGATCTTTTTGATTGGGGTTTTAGTTTTGTGTTGCTGGATAGCCATAGCGAATGCAGAAGAGAATATAATATACAAAGACCCAAAACAGCCAATAAATCATAGAATTAAGGACTTAATGAACAGGATGACCTTAGAGGAGAAGATAGGCCAAATGACACAGATCGATCGATCCGTCGCATCGGCTGAAGTCATGAAGAATTATTTCATAGGTACTTATACATATTTATCTGAAATGCTCTCAATTTAATTTTAGAGTCTAATATTTGTAAGTTTCACACAGGCAGTGTGTTGAGTGGTGGAGGCAGTGTTCCGGCCCCACAGGCGTCTCCTGAGACATGGATCGACATGGTGAACGATTTCCAAAAGGGCTCATTATCGACCCGTCTTGGTATACCGATGATTTATGGGATTGATGCAGTTCATGGAAATAACAATGTTTATAAGGCCACGATTTTCCCCCACAACATTGGTTTAGGTGCTACTAGGCAAGTAGTTTTATAGCTACCGTTTGTATTTTTACTCAGTTTTAGCAGGAGTCTGGTGGAATATTGTTCTTTAATTTGATTTCTTTTTTCGTTATTTCTTCCCTTGCCTTAAGATTTCCAGTTTATGATATTGTGGATGGTTTAAAGAAATTTTAAGGGTTGAGGCAGTGATTGTTCATTCATTGTGAAAATGTTTGATTTTGAACAGAGACCCTCAATTAGTCAAGAAAATTGGAGCTGCAACTGCTCGTGAAGTTAGAGCTACTGGAATTCAATATGCTTTTGCACCTTGCATCGCGGTAATTACCATCTTGAAATGATTTTCTTACGATAGGATATATATAATAATGTATTATTATAGCCTAGATGAAAATTATTATCATGTCTCTGAAAAAAAAATTGTTCCATTAATAATAATAGGTATGCAGGGATCCAAGATGGGGCCGTTGTTACGAGAGCTATAGCGAAGATCCAAATGTAGTTCGATCAATGACCGAGCTTATCCCTGGATTACAAGGAGATATACCTCCTAATTCTCGAAAAGGTGTTCCTTACGTTGCTGGGCAGTAAGTTTCATGTTCTTGAATTCTTTCTTTTTAAACATTTATCTGTGTGAAATCAGTTGCCTATGCAGAATAATTTGAACTAAGTTCTTCAAAAAAGGTCGTCAATATCGGTCCGTTTGTGGTTTTCAATTATTCCATCAAGTTCACAATTAGTGTCGTTTTTGCTGATCAATAATTATTCAAAAAGAGTGACGTTTTGACATTTTCAAGACTAAATATTTAAAAAAAATCTTCTTAAAATTTACCCTTATACCTATTATCTAGTAAATGTACTTATTATGTATCATTTTCCAACCAACATTAATTAAGGGTATATCAGGTATTTTACCATGTTCCTTTATATGTGTGGTTTTTTTCTAGAACGGCACTTATTGTGAACTAGGTGGAGCACATAAAATGGTAACAATCAAAATCCAGGATCATGCAATTTTAGCTGCAAATTCACCATTCGCTTTCAATATCTGCCTACTCCTAAAATGTTAGTCAAACTTTGCTCCTGTTGATGGACCACAAGTTTGGTTTTATCTTCAACAATGAAAAATCCAAACACAAACTTCCTTGTGGAAGATGGTTTACTCTTGTGGCATTATGCAAATGGTCAAGCACTAGTGACATGGACCACAATTTCACTCCAAGTATAAACAAAACAAAAAAGCAAATAAAAACCAAAAATTGAAAACAAAACAGGACATAGGTTTAACGTTGTTGTCAAAGAATCAGAATTTGATTTTGCAAGCATTTAACTATGTTTCCTATGATTGTCCTTCCAACTTTTGGGCATGATTTGACAGTGACAAATATTTATATTGCAATTTTGTCTATATGTATTTGGTCTATTTGTTCAGAGAAAAGGTTGTAGCTTGCGCCAAACACTACGTTGGTGACGGTGGAACAACCGAAGGAATAAACGAGAATAACACAGTGGCAAGCAGGCATGAATTGCTTAGCATCCATATGCCAGCTTATTATGATTCGATCATCAAGGGTGTGTCAACGGTCATGATCTCCTACTCGAGCTGGAATGGGATAAAGATGCACGCTGATCATGATCTCATCACTGGCTTTCTTAAAAAAACACAGCGTTTCCGAGTAATTTCCCCTAAAGACTTTCACTTTAATAATATTGAAGACCACAAATAAACAAATCTGACTAATTCGAGTTTTTAAAAATATTTCGTAGGGATTTGTCATCTCAGATTGGCAGGGCATTGATAGAATCACTTCTCCACCTCACGCGAACTATACTTATTCGATCCTAGCTGGAGTTAATGCTGGAATCGACATGGTTCGTATATTAGTTTATTGTTTGGATAATGTTATACAAGTCAAATTGGGAAAAAGTACTCAAATAAGTTATAAATATACAATGCAGATTATGGTTCCATACAATTATACAGAATTCATCGATGGTCTGACATTCTTGGTGAAAAATAACTTCGTTCCCATGAGCCGAATCGACGATGCTGTGAAGAGGATCTTAAGAGTTAAATTCACAATGGGTCTATTTGAACACCCATTGGCTGATTATAGCATGGCCAAGTACTTAGGAACTCAGGTCAGTATAAGATTTTTTTTGGGTAATAATTACAAAAACAATCCCCGAGGTTCGGTCTAATTACAAAAAAAAAAAAAAAAAACAGAGGTTTTTGAAAATTCCAAAACAAACCCTTCAGGTTTGATTCTGCCTTACCTTTTCCTACCTCATAAGCAAAAAACATCTCAAAATTCACCCTAACATTTATAGAAATACTGCTATTACCCCTTTAAATTTAAGACAATCAAACTTGGAGGTGTATGTTGTAATTTTGAAACATCTCTGGATTTTTTTGTAATTAACCCAAACTGTTGGGGCGTGGGGGTTGTAATTATCCCTTTTCTGCAAATGTTCTAACTTCAAAATTTTTATCCTTACAGGAACACAGAGAACTAGCAAGGGAAGCAGTGAGAAAATCACTTGTCCTGCTCAAGAACGGCGAATCTGCTGACGAACCAGTATTACCACTTCCTAAGAAAACATCAAAGATTCTCGTTGCCGGGACCCACGCCGATGATATCGGCAACCAATGCGGTGGTTGGACGATCGAATGGCACGGAAAGAGTGGCAATATCACAGCTGGTACCACAATCTTGACAGCCGTAAAAAATACAGTCGACCCGAAAACAGAAGTCGTATTTAACGAGAATCCAGATCCCGGATACGTAAAGTCGAACAATTTCTCATACGCAATAGTCGTTGTAGGCGAATTACCATATTCGGAAACATTTGGAGACAACCTTAATTTGACAATTCCCGATCCGGGACTTAGTATCATGACAAATGTATGTGCCTCGGTTAAATGTGTTGTTGTTCTTATTACGGGCCGTCCGGTTGTTATTCAACCGTATCTTGTACAGATTGATGCCCTTGTGGCTGCTTGGCTTCCGGGATCCGAAGGCCAAGGTGTTGCTGATGTTTTATTTGGCGACTATGGTTTCACGGGAAAGCTTCCGCGTACGTGGTTCAGGACCGTTGATCAACTTCCGATGAACGTTGGGGATCGACATTATGATCCTCTGTTTGAATTTGGATATGGACTTACTACACAACCTGCGAAGGCTAACTAGATATTCAGTGTAATGAGATGAGGATATGTTTTGGTCTTGGAACTTTTTGAGCTTCATTAAAAATATTGCTTTCTTGATTGCTCACATTCAGTAAGGCTCTTATATTTATTCAATCAGTTTTCTGAGAATGGGTTTGTGTAGAACACAGTTGGCTAAATTGCAAGTTTAGTCCTGTATTTTTAAATTGGTCATTTTTAAGTTTTTCTCGCTAATTACCTTGTCTGTTTTAAAGATTCTCGGATTTAGTTTTTAAATTTTAATCGCGAAAATTTTAAAATTATATGGAATTTTTCACGTGAGTTGCATGTGAACCAAAATATTGAGGAATTTCGAATCTACAAAAAACAAAAAAAACATAAAAACTTATGTGAGACAGTGAAAATTCGTGAGACCATGATACTTTTATTGTAAAAAGTGACACTTTTAGTGTAAAAAATGGTACTTGTCCAAATACACTTAAATTAGTACATTTTGACAAAGTAGCATTTTTAGACAAAAAAAATATCACCGTCTCACAAGAGACTCTTTGAAAGAAATAAAAGAAAATATTAGAGTTTTTGTTGATGTGGTTGTTGAATAATGGGTTGAGGAGAAAACCAATAATTGGCCTCAAAATAGGCATACTTGAAAAGAAAAAGGGTTTTAGCTATTATGCACATTTGTATTAACATATATGTGCATCCTTGTAACAATCCACTAAATAACAAAACAAGAACAGATAAAGTTGTTATATATGGTATAGTACATTTATAGATGATATCTATTATTTTAATGCGGAACCATTTGTTGATAAACTGATATGTACATATATGATATATACATATATAGCACTTGGAAACATACAAATTCAGTTGTAAAATGATGATGATTTATGCTTAAAGTAGTTATATTGCGTAGGGAAACATAATTCTGTTCTCATGTGCTGTTACCTTTTTGGAAATATGTGAAAGGTGAGGTTAAACCGTGAATCCGGTTTTATGGGGGTTTCGGACGGACCACCGGCCGGTTCGGTTGAACCGCCATCCGTCCGGTTTTAAAACACTGGTTGAAATTATTAATACTATTGGCATCAACTTGTGTTTCGGTTTTATTTGTAAAAGTTTGTGTTGTGGGGCCAATTTAGGGCCAAGCAAACGAGGCGAACCGAGCCGAACAGAAATGGGCTCGAGTTCGGCTCGTTTAGTTTTGGATCGGCTCGAGTTCGATTCGAGCTTTCTTAATGGAGTTCGAGCTCGGCTCGTTTAAAAATTATGTAGTTCGCGAGCAGTTCGAGCGGCCGTAAAAAGCTCGATTAACATATTCGATGAGCTTAGCTCGAACTCGGTTCGTTAAAGGCTCGTTTAAGCTTTAATGAGCTCGGCTCATTGAAGGCTCGTTTAAAGTTTAATGAGCTTAGTTCGAGTTCGGTTCGTAAAGGCTCGTTATATGGTTAAGCTCGAATTCGAGTTCGTCAAAGCAAACTCGAGCTCGTTAAAGATCGAGTTCGTTAAAGCTTAAAATATATGTTAAATTATCCTTATTTTTTAATCAAATTTCATATTAAGACTAAATCACTTGTTGTAGCATTAAAAAGTAAAAATCAAATGCATAAAAGTTAGTAAAAATCTTACATATTATTAAAAACCAAAAACCATAAATGAAATTACCATAAGTTTTTAGAATCATAATTAACTAATAAATTTTAGTTTTAGATAATTATTAATAACATTAATACTTTAAAATTTATATGTGATGTTTTAAACATTTGTAATATGTTTATGACTTTATGATAAAATAATTATATTAATTAATAAGTCAAAATCTATAATTAATACTAGGTAACTCTCATATGATACAAGTGTTTTGTTGGTTTTTTTAGACTAAATACTTTTTAGTTCTCACCAAACTATTCAATTTTTTCAAATAATTTAATTTTAAATAAAATCAAATAATTAAAAAATACTCCAAACTAACACTTTTTAAATATGTCTCAATTAGAGTAACACCGTGTGCTACATGCGATTTGTTCACAAATAAATTTCAAAAATAGCGTAGATAGAATCCCTTGATTTTGAATTATTTGTTATCTTTTAAAATTATATTATTAATTCAAATGAGAGAATATATTCAATAAACAATATAAATTTTGAACTAATAAAATCTTTTTTTTCGTTTTCGTTTTCTATATATTTATACATATAATATAATTTTAAAATAGTATAGATAGAACCATTGATTTTTGGTTTATTCGTCTTTTAAATTTGTTGTCTTCTAAATTCTAAATATATTATAAATTCAAATGAGAGAATATATTCTATAAAAAATATATATGTTGAACTAATACAATCTTTGTCGATAAAATATGCAAAGGAGATAAATGGCTCAACATTAACTTTTCCAAACTATTTGTGAGTTGTGTACAAATTTGAGTTGAATTATTTTTCTTTATATTCTCGATTATTAAAAAATTATCAATGTCAATTATTTTTCTTTCTTTTTTTGCAGTTTATTTAATATGGTAAATATTAAAAGAAATTAAATTTCAAAGATGAATCTGATTTAATTTTTGGGTTATTTATTATCTTTTAAATTTGTTCATATATTGCTACATGGATAAATGTGAAGCGACAACGTGAGAGTAAGAGAATGAGAAGTTGACACATGTCCAAGATTAATGGTTATACCAGAAAATATACGATGACAAAGCGATCGAACTCGAGGTATCTCGGCCGAACTCGCTGCAAACACCGAGCACTGCAAGAAAGGAGGGCGGAGGGTTTTTCCGGCGCACCCTCTCCGACGCTCAAGTCGGATATCAATTCAAGGAAGATAAAAAATAGCTCGGATACGAGTGTGTGGATGAATAAAAATGCATTAACCTTACTCATACTTGGTGAATGGCTATTTATAAGGCTCACAGTTAGGGTTTCGCCTTTTCCTAGGAACGATTAGGGAGAATCTGTCGGGGACGTTTGTTACAAAATCTTATCTAGATCGGGGAATTTAAGTTACGCTCCAAAATACCGAGCTTCTTGATGGCTCAAAAGCTACTCTAGAAAACCGTAGGCAAGTGCACCTATCGTTTTGTAGTATAGATTATTGAGTACCGAGTGTCATTCCCACGAGGATTGTAAGTACTAATAATTACCATCTTTTTGTTATTTAATCTAGCAATTTTCAGAGTTTTGTTTGTTTAATGAAAATGAAAAATAGAGAATTTTAAAATAATTGCAACTTACAAAAGATCAAATAAAAATAGATTGTAGAATTAAGAAATCAAGAGCTAGAAATGTGTTTGAATGTAAATCCCTCTAGAATGTTTTTGTGATTTAACAAGATAAAAATACAACCATAATCCCTTAGCAAAACCAACCTCTTTTAGTAAAATCTCATGTTTCATGGACCGTAGAAATTCGATTTAAGTTAAACCCTCTATCGAGCGCGAATAACTTCTAATCTCAAGTTGATTAATCGAAATCTCTTTCTAGTTAAAACCCCAAGACAACATTATAACGATTTGTGAATTCCCATATTAGGTTTGACCCTAATCCGGAAGATTTATGTCGCCCTATATCTAGGATTGCATGCAACTCTTTTCACTTATATAGGTTCTATTTCACCATGAATCTCTCGATTTCCGGATGAAAAAAATAAACTTCAAATCAATATTGCGCATATACCAATTTGAATGAATAAAGCATAATATAAGTGAATCACACAAAACATGAAGATTTTATTAAAACCATACAAACCTTAATCACAAATTCATTCTAGAGTTCATTACATTCAAACACTAGAAATTTACCTACACATGGCTTTGACAAAAGAGTATACTACACAAGAAGATATGAATAAAATGAACATGGTGTACTTAGCTCTTATTCAAGACCAATACAAGACTTCCTCCTTGGTTGATTGCAATGATGTTGAGCTCAAGCCTTCTCCTCTATTGCTCTTCAACTTCCAACTCTACCTCTCTTTATCCTCTCAATGTATTTTGCTTTGAAACTTAGAATATACAATGAATATACAATGAATCTCTCTATCAATGAATACTACATGAATTATGAATTTCCAACTCAAACTCTTGGCTTTTATAGGCACCATCTTTGTGAAAGAACACATCAATAATGCTAACAAATGCTCCACTTCCAAGGTTGTTGGTTGAATCATTGTGTGCACATTCATGGTTGAGTTGGTTGAATCATTGTGTCTACATGACAATTGAGGGAATAATAGAGCTTGGTGCATCAAAATGAGGTGTAAAAGTTGCTCAAAGGTTGTCAAAAAGCGAAAGGGAAAGTCTCCATAATTTTCGCCAAAAGAAAAAAACCGAGTCGGGCCGAAAAGCACGCCCAGTGCTTTAAAAGCACGGGCAGGCCGTGTTTTTGAATTTCCCAACTGGCCGTGCTTGAAAAGCACGGCCTGGCCGTGTTTGGTACGTCGGGTCGAAAAATTGCTCGTTTTTAACTCTCGAAAAGCACGGCCGTGCTTAAAAACACACCCGCCCGTGTTTGACTGAAAATGCCCCGAAATGACGCGTTTAGCTTGGGATTTTGAGTGTTTTTGCATCCGAAACCCCGGGTATGTTTTGACATGAAACCATGGCCCAAAATTCACCAAAAACAGCTCCAAATCATCAATCTACACCAATAAAAGCACCTCGGAGTAATGTGAACCATGTACAATCAAAAATTTATGAAACTAACAATAAAATAACTCAAATCATACTTAAATATACACATAAAACATGCATAAAAAGACCCTTATCAAACCACCTCCAACTTTGAACTTTGCTTGTCCTCAAGCAAAACATTAAATAAAAAAAAAAATAAAATAATTCAATAAATTAAAACACACAAGGAATTTTTTTTTTTTTTTTTCAACACATTGAACACAAGCAATCAAGTTCTTAGCCTTCTCAATCCGAATTAACCATTCAAGTAAAAACACAATTTTGCAAAGCGATCGATTGTCAAGAAAGATCGTAACATCGCAGGCATTATTCAAACTTGAAATCATCACTCCACAAATATTGATAGTTATGAATAACTTCAATTCAATAATGTCATGAAAATACAAGAATTCAATGGATCATTGTAGTTAGCCTACTAGTCATATAACCAAGCTTCTTGAACTTTTATTGGAATGAGAATTCAAAGAATATACATTCTCCCTTTCGATTTTTATTTTTGTAGGTCCTTTGAGGCATTCTTCCACTAGGTTTATATTTTGAATTTTCGTTCAAACACTCCTAGGGGTGGTTTCCCATACTCATATTTGTGTCGCCGTTTTACGTAAAAAAGACAAAAATGGGGCTCATGAATGCTCCTAGTTACTAAGCAACAACAAATAGATGAGTATAACCTCGATTGGATTCCTTTTTTTTTCTTCTTCTTTTTTTTTCCACAAGCTTGGTATAACAACTAGTTAACCACCACTAAATAATGAATTCTCAAACGTTCATAACACTAAGCTTTTGTCGTAAATGCCTTAACAAATCAAGTATTATGGAGTTGGAAATCTTGTCAAAATTTAGCAAACATCTACATCAATCTATTCTAGACAATCAATTGCTTCACATTGAAAACATAAATCAAAAAGTTAATTTTGGTGTAATTGGGCTAAGTTATTGACTAGCAAACACTCAATTTGTTAAAAAAAAATTACCTCTTGTCGACAACCTAAAAATAAAAGCAAGCACACACAGGACTAAGAATGTAATTGCACCCACCTCCAACTTTAAAGGTTCACATTGTCCTTAATGTGAAAAGAAAGAGATGAACGAACACAAACAAAACACTCAAAAATCAACCACACTAGAAGAAAATAAAAGAGGTGGAAAAGAAAAATACGACCTTACTAGAAGAGTGAAATCGGTATTGAGCGACCATTGGGTTGTTTAGAGACCTTCATCGGCATCTTCATACTTAATCAAGGATACACAACTCGAATACAGTGAAATCATCAAATATATATATATATATATATATTTTTTTGAGTTTTTTTAATAAAAACACGACATTGCTTAAAAAGCATGGCCGGGCGTGTTCGCATGCGAATTTTTTCGATAATTTTTTTAATTTTTTTTTTTTGAAAACACGGACGTCTTAAAAAGACGGCCCGGGCGTGTTCGATGCAATTTTTCCTACAAAACTTTGGATTTTTTGAACACGGCCGGGGTGTGTTCGCGGGTGGGTGACGAACACGGCCAGACCGTGTTTTTTTTTTTTAATTTTTTTCAATCCCCAAGCAATAAAAAAATTAAGTAAGAGAAAATGCACACAAAATGCCAGGTTGCCTCCGGTTAGCGCTTCTTTAAAGTCGTATATTTGGACCGTTTACCCAAATGTGGAGATTAGTCGGGTGGAGCTTTTGACTTATGAAAACCCTTGGGTATTTAGTAGTATTACCTCCAACTTTATGCTTCAAAATGTGCTCTTTGAACTTTCCGGTCCCCTTTTCGGGCATAAGCTTCCAACATGGACTTTGAACAACACTTTTCTCCAAGAGATTTTTAGATTTCTCATCGTGCAACGAAATTGAATCGACAAAAGAACAAGTAGTATCCTTTTCAATATCAACATGAATTTTAAAAATTACTTGTTCATCCCCCCCTCAAAGTTAATTTTCCCTCATGCACATCAATGATTGATTTTGCCGTAGCAAGAAAGAACGCCCAAGAATTAGAGGAACCTCAATATCATCATGCATGTCGAGAATAACAAAAATCAATCGGGAATATGAATTTATCGATCTTGACTAACACATCATTAATAATACCTCTAGGATGTTTAATCAATTTATCGGCTAAGTGTATGTCCATACTAGTAGGTTTCAATCCACTTAATCCCATATGCTTGAATGTTTCATAAGACATCACATTGATATTAGCTCCTAAGTCAGCTAGTGCTCTATCAACAAGTAAACCATCAATTGTACAAGGGATAATAAAACTTCCGGATCATTACATTTTTGTGGTAGATTATTGGAAGAACATTTATCATTCAATTGCACATTTGATAGTTCGTTAAGCGTATTTTCATTAGAAATGATGTCATTTAGATCCTTAGCATGCTTTGAAAGAGGTTGAATAAATGGAATATTAGTATGTAGTTGCTTGAATGACTTAAGGTACTTACCAAATTTGTCCTCCCTTCTATCTTCTTCGGTTAGACTCGGTAAGGGATCTTGGGTTTGTATTCGCGACCTTCTTTTTCATGAACTTTTCTTTGGGTATGTCATCCTCCACGTATTTTTGCATGGCGGTATTGGCATAATCATGCTCATGTGGAAAAGCGATGGTAATTGCCTTTACGTGCTCCCTGGGTTTGGCTCACAAGATTACCCTGGTAAACTACCTTGTGGCCTTTCGAGAAATCATCTTTAATCGCCTATTTGGTTTTCCAGTTATGGATAGACGCTCTTGATTTTCAAGGATGTTTCCACCGCCGAAGGGTATCTGTTGATTGCACAAACTTTGTTATAAGATCTTTCAAGTTAGGCTTACCTTGATTTGGTGAAATCCGGAGACGTGTGTAGATCGGGATTGGGATTAGGTCGTGGTTGGCCTTGGTTTCCCCAACCGAAATTAGGATGTTGTCGCCACCCGAGGATTGTATGTGTTGTTGTAAGGATTACTTGGGTAATTTTCGCCTTGATTCCCAACGTAATTAGCCTGTTCGGTGTGAGGTATTGTGTGTGAGCAATCCGATGATTATGCAATCCTCCGCAAGTTTCACAAGATAAAACATGCGGTGGTGGTGGTTTAGGAGTCGCTAGATCGTCGATCTTTTGGGTCAAAGCTTCGACTTGTGCGGTAGTGTAACCACTTGCATCCGCATTATAAACACCCACTGCTTTAGGTTTACCTCGACGGATTGCCATTGATAGCCATTCATGGCCATCCCTTCTATGAGATCTTGGCGGCTTCGGGTGTTTTATTATTCAATGTTCCCCCGCCGCATCAATCATTTGCCTCGTCGATGAGAGTAGCCCGTTGTAAAACGTTTGGACTTGCATCCAAATAGGGAGGCCATGATGTGGGCATTTTCGCAAAGCAATTCTTTGAATCTCTCCCAAGTGTCGCAAGGTCTCATCGTCCTCTTGAGTGAATGAAGAGATTTCATTCCTCAATCGTGCGGTTTTGGCGGGTGGAAAATACTTCAAAAGAAACTTTTCCGCCATAATGCTCCATGTTGTGATTGTTCCTTTGGTAAAGTGTTTAGCCATTGTTTAGCCCGCCCCGAAGAAGAGTAAATGGGAACAGCGTAAGCGGATGGCATCGTCGGAGACTCCATTTATTTTAAAGGTATCGCAAATTTCAAGGAAATTCGCGATATGATTATTGGATCTTCGTCAGAGGCCGTCGAATTGAACAAATTGTTGCACCATTTGAATGACATTCGGTTTGATTTCAAATTATTGGTCGCAATAAATGGGCCTTACGATACTAGATGACGTGCCGTCCATGGATGGTTTAGCATAGTCATACATAGTTCTTTGTTCATCCGCCATGACGAAATCTTTACTTTCGCTAGTATCTCTTCGTGGTCTGTGTTAGTACTTTCCTCCGTGTTCTTGCTTGGCGGGTGTCGCGCTTCCAAATTCGGCGGCGAAGTAGGCATACACTGCGGTAAACAAAAAGGATAAGTATAAACCAAGACTTACTAAGATAGATAAAAAAAAGATAATGGTAAAATAAAAAATAAAAAAATGATTAAATTAACAAAAATAAAGCGTTCTTAATATTACAATCCCGAACGGCGCCCAAAAAACTTGATGGCTCAAAAGCTACTCTAGAAAACCGTAGGCAAGTGCACCTATCGTTTTGTAGTATAGATTATTGAGTACCGAGTGTCATTCCCACGAGGATTGTAAGTACTAATAATTACCGTCTTTTTGTTATTTAATCTAGCAATTTTCAGAGTTTTGTTTGTTTAATGAAAATGAAAAATAGAGAATTTTAAAATAATTGCAACTTACAAAAGATCAAATAAAAATAGATTGTAGAATTAAGAAATCAAGAGCTAGAAATGTGTTTGAATGTAAATCCCTCTAGAATGTTTTTGTGATTTAACAAGATAAAAATACAACCATAATCCCTTAGCAAAAACCAACCTCTTTTAGTAAAATCTCATGTTTCATGTGTTAGATAAATGTTTTTATCAAGATTTTGATGATTTTGTTTTAATAAGTTTTTATACCAAAACAATGTTTTTATATGTTGTCCAAATACTCCTAAATGATTTAAAATGTTTTTACTAATTTTTGGAGTATTTCTTAGAGTTTTTAATTTGATAAAAATTGGACAACACTTTTGATGGTTTTGTTTAAATTGGTTTTTACACCAAAACTATGTTTATAAATGTTGTCTATATACTCCCAAATGATTTAAAATGTTTTTACTAATTTTTGGAGTATTTCTTGAAGTTTATTTTTGAAAAAAATCGGACAACATTTCAAATGGGAGGTCGACCAGGTCACCCAAAGTGGTCGCCAGGTACCTGAAAGATTAGAAACTCGAAAACAGAACTTACAGGTCTTGAAAAAAAGAGAGGGAGGGGACCGGTCAAGGGTGAGGTCGACCGGCCGCACCCTAGGCAACCTGGTCGCACCCTAGTGGCAACCGGTCGCACCCACCTCGGCCGGTCGCACCCCGCAACCCCTACCTGGATCACACTATTTTTTCCAAACGGTGAAATCTTCAACAGGGCAACCGGTCGCCCTTTGTTATTTTTTTGACAAAGAAAATTCCAACCGTTGTAACTGTGTGAGCAAGATTTGCTTTTCAATTTTGTACAATATTTCTACATCTTGTGATCTTCTTTTTGTAGACAAAAGTGAAGATAGAGGAGCCTATGTTGGGAGCCTATGTTGGTGAAGCTTCCCTATAAATAGAGGATGAATTGAAGACACAAGAGACAACACATACAAGCAAAATACACAACAAGAAATCTGCGCAAATTGTTCAAGCTTTCATTTTACATTCTTGTTGTAATAGCCTAAGTACTTTCACTTGCACATCTTTGAGGTCTAGGCTTTTTCATTCTTGATTACACTTGCACTCAATCTTTGTATTGGTTTCATAGAGTTGTAATCTTGAATTTTGTCCATCATTCAACACAAGACATCCTTGTGAGTATTCTTGTGGTAAGAATACACTTGGGTGATTTAGGTGATAGGTGTTTGAAGAGTGTGGTACTCTCTTCAAAGGTGGTGAAGGAAGATTGTGGTAATCTCCTTGAAGGTGTTGTAAGAG
This sequence comes from Rehmannia glutinosa, assembly GCA_016081115.2. NCBI lineage: Eukaryota > Viridiplantae > Streptophyta > Magnoliopsida > Lamiales > Orobanchaceae > Rehmannia > Rehmannia glutinosa. The sequence continues at coordinate 411,174 of JABTTQ020002036.1, forward strand.
GATTGTGGTGATCCTCAAGGTGTTGTATTAATTGTGGTAATTAATAAAATCTTTTTCTTTTTGAAATCCATCCCAGGAGATCTTTGGGGTGGTAGAGGATTAGGCCCTAGGTTGGTTGAACCTCTTTAAATCAACGAGTGTTGTTTAATTTCCGTATTTACATTCTTGTCATTTACTTGTTGATTCGAAAAAGAGGGTGATTTGCGAAAAATCGGCATAATCTATTCACCCCCTCTAGATTATCGTAGCCACTTGGACTAACAAGTGGTATCAAAGCCAAACTCTTTGGCTAAGCTCGTTCAGTAAAGAGGAAAGATCCATGGCTACGAATGAAGCTTATCTCACCACCAGGCGCCTCCACCAACAAGCCACCACTATTCGACGCCAACAACTACGCATTTTGGAAAGACCGCATGGAGTGCTTTCTACAAGGATGTGGATTTGATATTTGAAATGTGGTCATTGAAGGAGTTGCTCAACCAACAACAAAATTGGAGGATGGTACCACTACTCCCAAGCCATTCAAGGAGACGATGGAAATGACAAGAAGGCTTTCTCTCTAAATGGTAAGGCCTTAAATATTTTACATTGCTCTCTTACCGCCACCGAATATAATCGCTTAAGAGGCATACGGTCGGCACATGAAGTTTGGGAAAAATTAGAAACCATTTATGAGGGCACAAAGAAAGTAAAGCAAGCAAGAAAAACAATGCTTGTGAAAGACTTTGAAAATTTCAATATGCATGATGGTGAAAGCATATCAAAAATGGTGGAAAGGCTTGACAACTTTGTCAATCCTCTTGTGGCCCTTGGAAAGGTCATCTCCGAAGAAGACAAGGTGACCAAGGTATTAAACGCCCTTCCCGGCTCATGGTCCGAAAAGGTGACGGCAATCACGGAAGCTCAAAATCTTGAGACACTCAAGTTTGATGAGCTCATTGGGAATCTCCTCATCTATGAAGTATATCTCAAGGAGAGGAAAAATTCTCAACCATCCACCTCTAAACCGGCACGCAAAATATTATTAAAGGCTTAGCATCTTCTTCTAATAATGTTTATTATGCTAGTGATGAGGATGATGAAGAAACGGCGACTCTTGTTAGAAAATTTGCAAATTTTGTAAACAAAAATAAAGCAAGAAAGCCAAGAGATAATTCTTGCTTCAAATGCGGAAAATCCGGGCACTACATAGCCGATTGCCCAAAATTAGCGGAAGAGGAACAAAAGAAGAAAAAGCCTTTTCCGAAAAAGAAGGCATTAAATGCGGACGTTAAAACTTGGGATGAATTACTTGAAACAACCGAGCGAGGAAGGAGAATCCGAACATGGTCTTATGGCTATAGACGATGAAAATACCGAGGTACGCTCTAATGCTTCATCTTCTTCCCTAGTTGATGAATTACAATGTGATTTTGATGAATTGCAAAATGAGTTTCAAAATTTGATTATTAAATACAAGAATTTGAAAAAGGAGCATAAAGAGCTTAAACTAGAAAAAGATAAATTATTTACTTCTTATGACTCTCTTGATAAAGCTCATGCTATTACTATTACTATGGTCCGTACACTTGAAACCGAAAAACAAACGCTCACAAATGATATTGAAAATTTGAAAAAGGATGTGCATCAATTCAATTTAAGTACGGGTAAAGTCACAAAAATTTTAGATGCACAAAGAGGTGAGCATTCTAAATTAGGACTTGGTTACAAACCTTTTCAAAATGATTTTAAGAAAAAGACCAAGGTCCAACTTTTTGTACGTGCTAGTAGTCCTCGTATTATTACTTGTTTTTATTGTGGTAAAAATGGACACTATGCTAGTAATTGTAAATTAAAGAATAATTTTAGCTATTATTGGAGACCTAAAGGTCTCAAGGCTAACCCCCATGGACCCCAAAATTATAGGGTACCTAAAAATAATTCCTTTGTAGGTTATAGGGGCTATAACAACAATGGAAGATTCAAAATGGCTCGTGGACAGCGGATGTTCACGCCATATGACCGAAAGAGAGAACTTTTTACCAACATCAAGCTCCAAGAAGAGGGTATGGTCATGTTCGGCAATGGCGAAGGAAGAATTCTTGGAAATGGAGAAATTGGTAACTCTTCTTTCTCTCTTAGTAATGTTCTTTTAGTAGAACGGCTTAAGTTCAATTTGATAAGTGTTAGCTAACTTTGTGACTCAAATTATAATGTTGTTTTTAATAAAGAAAAATGCCTTATTTCCAAAAATGATAAAATTATTTGTGAAGCAATTAGAAAAGGCAATCTTTAAAAAATTTGTACAAGTGATTTGGTTAGTCAAAATGTTTCTTGTCTTGTCGCCAATAATGATTTAACTAGCTTATGGCATAGGCGACTTGGACATGTTGGATACAAAAATTTACAAACTATTTACAAAAACCAACATGTAAAAGGACTACCCAAATTGAATTTTGAAAATCTTGGCTTATGTGACACTTGTCAAAAGAACAAATTAGTTAAGAGTAGTTTTAAGCCCAAAAATGTAATTTCCACTACCAAACCCCTACAAATGCTTCATCTTGATTTGTATGGGGATATTGGTACGGCAAGTCTAAGTGGAAAACATTACACTTTTGTTATAGTTGATGATTTTTCTAGATATACTTGGACTCTATTTCTTACTAATAAAAGCGATCGTTAATGAGTTTGTTAAGTTGTGTAGACTCATTGAAAATGAAAAGGAAGATACTATTAAGTCCATTCAAGTGATCGAGGTGGAGAATTTGTGGCGAATTTAGAGTCTTTTGTGAAACCAAGGGATATAGTCATAATTTTTCGGCTCAAGGACACCTCAACAAAATGGAGTAAGAAAAGGAAGAATCGAACACTTCAAGAAATGAGTCGGTCCATGCTCAATGAATTTTCACTTCCAAAATATTTTTGGGCGAAGCCGTAAGTACCGCTTGCTATGTCATTAATCGAGTTTATATTCGTCTAAAATGAATAAAACTCCATATGAGCTTTGGAAAGGAAGAAACTCCAAATATTAGTTATTTCAAAATATTTGGATGTAAATGTTTTATTTTGAATACTAAGGATCAATTAGACAAACTTGATCCTAAGGCCGATGAAGGAATATTTATGGGGTATTCAATCAAGAGCAAAGCATATCGGGTTTATAATAAGACTAGTGGGGTTGTTGAAGAATCTATCCATGTCAAATTCAATGAAGCTTCGGGTGTTGAAAGGATACCCAATGATAAAAGTGATGAATAGGATATCGTTGAAACCATTGTTCAAGATGAAACTCAAAATTATCAACCTTCAAGCTCAAGTGTTCCTCAAGAAGATAAAGGTGATACTTGAATCTTCCCGTAGCATTGAAATTTAAGGAGATCACCCAAAAGATCTTATTATTGGTGATCCCCTTGATAAAGTAATGACTCGAGGAAAATTTGCCGAGAAAGCTCGATATCTCAAAAAGAGACTAAAAATGCTAAGGAAGCTATTGAAGATGAGGATTGGTTTTTAGAGATGCAAGAGGAGTTGAATCAATTTGAAAGGAATGATGTATGGGAATTAGTACCTTGTCCTCCATCTCAAACAATTATTGGTACAAAATGGGTATTTCGGAACAAGCTCGATGACCAAGGCAATATTGTTCGAAACAAAGCAAGGTTAGTAGCTCAAGGTTATTGTCAAGAAGAAGGTATTGATTATGATGAAACATTTTCACCCGTAGAAGACGTTTAGAAGCTATTCGTATTTTACTTGCCTATTCTTGTTTTAAAAATTTCAAGCTTTACCAAATGGATGTAAAATCCGCATTTTTAAATGGTATTATTCAAGAAGAAGTCTATGTAAAACAACCTCAGGGGTTTGAAAATTTTTCTAGGCCTAATGATGTTTATAGACTTAAAAGGCCTTGTATGGTTTGAAACAAGCACCTGTGCATGGTATGATAGACTTAGCTCTTTTCTTTTGCAAAATGGTTTTACAAGAGGTAAAGTTGATACTACTCTCTTTGTTTTTGAAAAAGGGCAAGATTGCTTATTAGTGCAAATTTATGTTGATGATATTATTTTTGGTGCTACTAATGAATCCTTGTGCAAGAAATTTTCTAAGTTAATGCAAGGTGAATTTGAAATGAGCATGATGGGGGAGCTCAACTTCTTCCTTGGACTTCAAATTAAGCAATGCCAAGAAGGAATTTATATTTCTCAATCAAAATATACAAAGGAACTTTTGAAGAAATTTGGCATTGAAGAAGGAAGAACCGTCTCTACACCAATGGCAACAAATGTCAAGATAGACAAAGATGAAAAAGGCAAGTCGGTTGATGAATCCAAATATCGAGGTATGATTGGTAGTTTACTTTATTTAACCGCAAGTAGATAGGACATTCTTCATGACGTATGCCTATGTGCTCGTTTTCAAAGAAATCCCAAAGAATCTCATATGAGTCTTAGTTAAAAGGATTTTTCGATATTTGAAAGACACTATTCAATATGGTTTATTCTATCCAAAGAATGAAAATTTTTCTCTTAAAGGTTATAGTGATTCGGACTATGCGGGAAATATTGATGATCGGAAAAGTACTTAGGATCATGTCAATTTTTAGCGATTGCCTAGTATCTTGGTTTTCAAAGAAGCAAAATTGTGTTTCACTTTCAACGGCCGGGGCCGAATATATTTCCATGCAAACATTTTGTTGTACACAACTTCTTTAGATGAAACAAACTTTAGCGGATTATAAATGTTCTTTTGAAAATGTTCCTATCTTTTGTGATAACATATCCGCTATAAATATTGCACAAAATCCGATTCATCATAACCGTACTAAACATATTGAGATTCGACATCATTTTCTAAGGGATTGTGTCTCAAAACGAAAAATTGAGATATCTTTTGTTCCATCTCAAGATCAATTAGCGGACATTTTTACAAAACCGCTATCTTCCGAGACTTTTGCATCGATCGAGCTCGGTTAGGCATAATGCATATTGAATGAGGCTTACATTTGCATTTTGCACGTTTTAAAACTTAGGGGCGAAAAATCGGATTTTTGGTTGAAAATTTGGATTTTTGGAAAACGACAGACAGTGGTTTGAAAAGGTTGAGGGCAACCGTCGCCCTCAACGTCGACCGTCGCCCTAAGCATAAAATTGGATTAAAATGGTTCTGTCTTCAACATTCACAACATTAACATATTTTGGCCATTTTTCGTCCCCTTTGCCAAATTTTCATATATTTCATTCAAAAATGGTTTTCATGCATTTTTTCACAACATGGATATTATATATCATGATTATCATCATTATGACTCATCTTTTCCGATCAAATGGTAAGAATTCTACTCCATTTGCTCAATTGGGTTGAACCTTGATTTTTGACTTGTTTGCAAATTCTTGATTCTAATTTCATATGAATGTGATGAGCTTAATATTTATGATGTATTGAATGTTGTTTGCACTGAATTGGTGATGAAATTTTTGGCTTAAATGAATTTCAAAGGCGTTATATTCTTCTAGTTTTATTCGACGCACGCCAAATGTTCGACAAAATGTTTCAATGACAAATTCATCACCTACATAATTCTCTCGATTTGAAAAGTCTTATAAGTATATAGAGATCATGTTTTATCAATCAAATGAACTTTTGCAAATCAATTGATCAACGTTTTCCTTTTATTTGGAATTTAAGCTTCAATTTTCAATAAGCTCGATAAATCGATAAATTTGCGCACTTTGATATGAATATATGATGTTTTTATCGTGCTAACATTCTTTTGATGATTCCAAAGGGGAGAAACAGGAAAAATGCTCATACGCTCAAAGAAGCGAAAATAAGCTTGCAAGAAAAGCTATAAGCTAGGGCTCTTGAAAGCCATAAGTCGTGAACAATGCTTAGTCCATTTGATGTATTGTGGACTTTTATGCTTGACTAATGATGTTTTGTGACAGGGGAGCTTATAAGCTCATGGAATTCAAGCTCAAGTTGTGAAAGCTAAGCTTTTAGCTTTTAGTTGTTGCTTGTATACTTGTTCTTTATATGCATGTTGATAGGGGAGCTTGTGCGAAAATGACTAATGATGTATTGTGAACTTTTATGCTTGACTAATGATGTTTTGTGACAGGGGAGCTTATAAGCTCATGGAATTCAAGCTTAAGTTGTGAAAGCTAAGCTTTTAGCTTTTAGTTGTTGCTTGTATACTTGTTCTTTATATGCATGTTGATAGGGGAGCTTGTGCAAAAATGATTTTGAAAAAATCTTTGCTCCTATCCTTGTATGCTTGTACTTATGATGTATCTTGTTTGGAATTGATTGTTGTTTTAAGACCGGAAAATTTATTTTGTTATAAAATCGACCTTCTAAAATTGTTTTGGTTTGTAATCATCAAAAAGGGGGAGTTTGTTAGATAAATGTTTTTATCAAGATTTTGATGATTTTGTTTTAATAAGTTTTTATACCAAAACAATGTTTTTATATGTTGTCCAAATACTCTAAATGATTTAAAATGTTTTTACTAATTTTTGGAGTATTTCTTAGAGTTTTTAATTTGATAAAAAATGGACAACACTTTTGATGGTTTTGTTTAAATTGGTTTTACACCAAAACTATGTTTATAAATGTTGTCTAAATACTCCCAAATGATTTAAAAGGTTTTTACTAATTTTTTGGAGTATTTCTTGAAGTTTATTTTTGAAAAAAATCGGACAACATTTCAAATGGGAGGTCGACAGGTGTCGCCCAAAGTGGTCGGCCAGGTGCACCAAGATTAGAAACTCGAAAGCAGAACTTACAGGTCTTGAAAAAGAGGGAGGGGGACCGGTCGAGGGGTGAGGTCGAGGCCGCACCCTAGGGCAACCGGTCGCACCCCCCTCGACCGGTCGCACTCCCCCGCAACCCCTACGGATCGCACTATTTTTTCAAACGGTCGAAATCTTCAACAGGCAACCGGTCGCCCTATGTTATTTTTTGACAAAATTCCAACCGTTGCAACTGTGTGACAAGATTTGCTTTTCAATTTTGTACAATATTTCTACATCTTGTGATCTTCTTTTTGTAGACAAAAGTGAAGATAGAGGAGCCTATGTTGGTGAAGCTTCCCTATAAATAGAGGATGAATTGAAAGACACAAGAGACAACACATACAAGCAAAATACACAACAAGAAATTTGCAAATTGTTCAAGCTTTCATTTTTACATTCTTGTTGTAATAGCCTAAGTACTTTCACTTGCACATCTTTGAGGTCTAGGCTTTTGATTCTTGATTACACTTGCACACAATCTTTGTATTGGTTTCATAGAGTTGTAATCTTGAATTTTGTCCATCATTCAACACAAGACATCCTTGTGAGTATTCTTGTGGTAAGAATACACTTGGGTGATTTAGGTGATAGGTGTTTGAAGAGTGTGGTACTCTTCAAAGGTGGTGAAGGAAGATTGTGGTAATCTCCTTGAAGGTGTTGTAAGAGGATTGTGGTGATCCTCAAGGTGTTGTATTAATTGTGGTAATTAATAAAATCTTTTTCTTTTTGAAATCCATCCCAGGAGATCTTTGGGGTGGTAGAGGATTAGGCCCTAGGTGGGTTGAACCTCTTTAAATCAACGAGTGTTGTTTAATTTCCGTATTTACATTCTTGTCATTTACTTGTTGATTCGAAAAAGAGGGTGATTTGCGAAAAATCGGCATAATCTATTCACCCCTCTAGATTATCGTGAGCCACTTGGACTAACATCATGGACCGTAGAAATTCCCGATTTAAGTTAAAACCTCTATCGAGCGAATAACTTCTAATCTCAAGTTGATTAATGAAATCTCTTTCTAGTTAAAACCCCAAGACAACATTATAACGATTTGTGAATTCCCATATTAGATTTGACCCTAATCCGAGAAGATTTATGTCGCCCCATATCTAGGATTGCATGCAACTCTTTTCACTTATATAGGTTCTATTTCACCATGAATCTCTTGATTTCCGGATGAAAAAAATAAACTTCAAATCAATATTGCGCATATACCAATTTGAATGAATAAAGCATAATATAAGTGAATCACACAAAACATGAAGATTTTATTAAAAACCATACAAACCTTAATCACAAATTCATTCTAGAGTTCATTACATTCAAACACTAGAAATTTAGCTACACATGGCTTTGACAAAAGAGTATACTACACAAGAAGATATGAATAAAATAAACATGGTGTACTTAGCTCTTATTCAAGACCAATACAAGACTTCCTCCTTGGTTGATTGCAATGATGTTGAGCTCAAGCCTTCTCCTCTATTGCTCTTCAACTTCCAACTCTACCTCTCTTTTATCCTCTCAATGTATTTTGCTTTGAAACTTAGAATATACAATGAATATACAATGAATCTCTCTATCAATGAATACTACATGAATTATGAATTTCCAACTCAAACTCTTGGCTTTTATAGGCACCATCTTTGTGAAAGAACACATCAATAATGCTAACAAATGATCCACTTCCATGGTTGTTGGTTGAATCATTGTGTGCACATTCATGGTTGAGTTGGTTGAATCATTGTGTCCACATGACAATTGAGGGAATAATAGAGCTTGGTGCATCAAAATGAGGTGTAAAAATTGCTCAAAGGTTGTCAAAAGCGAGAAAGGAAAGTCTCCATAATTTCCGCCAAAGAAAAACCAGTCTGGACGAAAAGCACGCCCGTGCTTTAAAAGCACGGGCAGGCCGTGTTTTTGGAATTTCTCGAACACGGCCGTGTTTGGTACGTCGGGGTCGAAAAATTGCTCGTTTTTAACTTCAAAAGCACGGTCGTGCTTAAAAACACACTGCCCTTGCTTGGTGAAAAGGCCCCAAAATGACGCGTTTAGCTTGGGATTTTGAGTGTTTTTGCATCCGAGAAACCCCGGGTATGTTTTGACATGAAACCATGGCCCAAAATTCACCAAAAACAGCTCCAAATCATCAATCTACACCAATAAAAGCACCTCAGAGTAATGTGAACCATGTACAATCAAAAATTTATGAAACTAACAATAAAATAACTCAAATCATACTTAAATATACACATAAAACATTTATAAAAAACCCTTATCACTTGCATATCCCTCCCGAGCACTCTCGGTCTTCTAGAAACTGGGCCTTAAGAAGTGAACCTCAATGGGCACGGAGTCGAACTGACGATTACAAGAGCCCACTCTCTAGCTCGGCCTATTTATTTCATGTTGTATCAACCGATCCAGGTCCCCACTATAGCCGAAATTTGTTCGTAGAAAAAGCTTGGTCATAGTGTCTCTACATTCTCGAGCACTGAACTCTTCAAACCGAGCTCCTCAATATATATCTATTCATATATACCGAACCGTTTCCGCCCTATCGTTTGAAATTCCGTCTCTTCGAGATCGTGCCATTGTCATCATTACCCTATTGATGTGACGTCCGTCCCTCGCCCAATGCATCCTCATCCGTGCTCCCATCCTATCAACGGTTGGGATTAGGTGTCTAGGTACTTGTGCCGTGTCTTCCTCTATATAAAGGGGCTCCCCATTTCCTTTCTCACTTTTTGCACTTTCTCTCCCTCAAGCGATTTAAATGACTCCGAGCGTCCCCGCGATACGTAACTTCAACTCCGGCATGTAATTTCTCTTCTTCATTCTCTTCTAAGGTTTGCTTCTTATACCTAGGTACTTTCCTAGCCCTAATTTTACTCCCCAATTGTTCGCCTTATTTTTAGCTTCACACGCAAGTGTACGGTGTAGTTTATAGAATAGGGTAGCAAGGTCGTATCCACGGAGACTAATAAATTAATATGCTAAGTATTGAACCAAGATAGTCTTATTTTTATTTAGACGATCGAAATTTGATGATTGTTGTATTGAGATTAAGACAATTTAAATCACTAAAACACAAGATTGAGATAATACAAATGATAGAAGTATCAAGATAATGGAATGGATTTCGAGTTAAGGTTTCGATTAATAATCCTCTTGTTGTCCGATTAAATCAAAGCCAAGGTTATTATCAATATTCCTATAAAGACGATCACAAAACTATTTTATCCTCTCTCTCGAGATGCATATAAAATGTAGATTGAAATACTTATGCTAGCATCTCTACTCAACATGAAGCATTCAACTCCCAAAAGTTTAAAAGATCAAATATCCTCACAAATATTTACAAACCTCTCGATTCATGCAAATATTTGTGTCGAGTATTCAAGATCTAATATTGAAACTCATCTCTCGAATTATGAATCAATATATCAAACAAGTTAAATCATTGATCAAGTGATAAAACAAGAATAAGCTCAAAATACTCAAATAGGCTTTAAGATAATAACTTCAACTAAGATTAAAACATCCAACAAGAGTTCATTAATCTACTTCCAAAACCCGGAAATCTCAAGAGTTTAGCTACACATGATTTCTAAACAACTCATAAACAAATTGTTCAAAGCCATTACAACTAAAATGAAAGATTGAAACTAAAAGAGAAGCAAGAAAAACTTAGGAAAGTCGACAATCTCTCGATATATCTCCGTTCCTTAAGCTCCGATGCAACCCGATTGTCTCCTTGATGTCTTCTTCCAAGAATAGACCCTTGTCTTGTGTTGTAGATCCCAAAATATGTCCGATTCCCCCTGTGCGCCCAAAAAGCCTTTTTATACTCCCCATCATGTTTAGGGCTTAATGCGCAGATTATGGGATTCAGTATGCAGACGCACGGGTGGTGCGCCCACGCACGTGTTACCCCGTGCGCCACCTCCTCGGGAATACCCCAACTCTCTCGTAGGGCGCATGGGTGGTGTGTCGGAGCACGGCCTACCCGTGCGCCACTCTGGTGAGATATCCCGACTCTGTAGGGCGCACGGGTGGTGCGCCCATGCATGGGCTACCCGTGCGCCATGTGCGACTTCAATCAACCTTATACGGGGTGCACGGGTGGTGTCTTGAGGCACGCCCAACCCGTGTGCCCCCTGTTTCTTCCGTGAACGCTCAACTTTCGCTCTTTTAGGCTTCACTTCTCGTATATCCACTCAATTCTCCGTGTTTCCACTTTGCTTTCCTCGTATTCTTATTCAATTAGCTTCAAATATCATGAAATTCCTACAAAATAAGCAAAGTGTAATATCTTTTCCACAAGGAGTGAATATGTAACATTTAACGCGAGTATATGCATGTTTACTTATCATTATAGCTCGAAATACACATCGAAACACATGCAAAATTCACACTTATCAAAATCCCCCAAACTTAAACTGTTGACCGTCCGATCAACAATATTTAGAACACGATAAAGCATAACGGGAGATAAAGATAACAGTAAGCACACCAAGAGTCACACGAAAATCCAAATTGTTCGTCATGAATCTTGAGTACAACTCAATCAAGCCTCAAATATCTAATCAAAGAACACGCCTCAAATAAGACAAAGTGAAATGCTCTGAATCCAACTCTCAAAGTTAAGTGTATACTCTCATCTCACGAGGTTATAGGACGTGTTTACACTCAAATCAATTCGATGTCGCAAAATTACCATAGGCTTGCAATTCGTCTCATATCTCCGCCACGAGAGTGTATGCAATTTGTGAATCATAAAGGACTTTCTCATTTGGTTGTAATGAAGGCTCTTTGGTTTAGGTAGGAAATTTTTTGGATAAAGTGACTCAAACTCGAGTGTATAGACCGATGAGCATATCAATCATTTTCATTACAATCCCATATGCTACTCCAATCATCTCTCATTTTTATCAACTTCATTTATCTCCATTTCCTTTCTTTCTTTTGAGAATTGCCTCCATTCACAATCCTTCGCCCTCCAAGTTTATCAACTTTTCAATCAATTTTTTTTTTTTCATTTGTGTATTTTCAACACTTTTTATTCAACTCCTTTCCTTCATCTTTATGTCCCATTTAACCAAGTATGCCCACTTATCCTACTTTTCAATTCCCACCCATTCATCCTCATTCATTCCTTTACTCAACGCTATACATTCGAGTTTAAGGTGATGGATATATTAAGATCAAGGGTTAAATTTTGTGGTTATCAAAGAAATAGGCTATAGGCTCAACTTGGCTAACTAGGAATTTCAACATCTTTAGGTAGGTAAAAGGCTTGAAAGGCTAGAAAAGATGGCCTTTAATCACATTCACAATTCGCATACAACATGTGGCCTTGACTGAGATACCCAAGCAAGTTCTAGAATTTTAATCAACATGAATGATACACTCAAATTACAATAAGACTGCACAAGATATAAGCAGTAAAGGCTCAAAGCTCACAGGCTAGTCAAGATGTAATTCAAAGCATCACACCAAGTTTTTCATATCAACATGCTCCAAGTTATCTATTCAAGGCTCAATCAATCCATAACCAGCATCCAATCCCAACAATATGAATTCTCAATCAACACACAAACAACAAGTTGCACATGCTTGGTCAACACACTCTCTAACCACTACTAAAGCAATAGACGTGCTAAAGCTATAAACGTGCTCTAATGCAAATGCAATCTAGAGTGCTCTAATGCAACTATATGAAAACACAAAATGCATGATTTTTTTTTTTTTGTATCCACACTTTTCATATATTAAAATACTATCTCTCCCCCCAAACTTGAATGAAATTATAGTGTCCTAAGGGGAAAAATAGAATTTCAATAACAAAAAGTGGGGATATACTCAATCATCGGCTGCGGCGGCGGTGGTGGGAAGTGGCCTTGAGAAATATGCCACATTTGTAGCTGTTGGAGCACTTGCCACGTCTCCTCGGAACGCTGCTCCGATCGCTCGCTGAACGCGAGAAAATCAGCCCTATGTTGCCTTAAATCCTCTCCTTGCCGCCTCAACTCTTCTTCTTGCCGCCTCAAGTTCTCCCCAAACGCATAAAACATGTCTTGAAAATTGGCGTCGCGATGGGGTCCTCCACTGTGAGACGGACCGGGGCGATCCCCGCTTTGAGAATGTCGAGGATAATCGCCTCCGTGTGAGGACTCGGGTATATCATACCCAATTTGGGGATGATGAGGTTCCATCCCCATTTCGCGTCCATGTATCTCATCCTCCTCCTCCACCATATCTTCTTCATCCAAGAAACCTTCAACTGCGCCTCTTTCTTGACTCTATAGCCTCGGTAATTCGGTTATGTGCGTCGAGTTCATTAAGTTGGTGGTGTCCATCAATGTATCAACGGTGGTGTATGGTGGGTTAGGCAACGGAAATGAAACACCTTTCTTTTGTAGAAGCACCAATCTGTTGTCTTCATTCGCTATGAACTTCATATGGTGCAACGATGCCAAATTAACCCGAGTCTTTGCCGGGATAGGCTCCAAGCCTCGAAAATCGACATTGAAATGCCGGGCAATAGGGGTAATGAGGCCCCTATAGAAATCGTACCCCCCTTCCCGCCTAGCTAACTGTTCAATTTGCTCGGCAAAATTAACGGCGGTGTTGTAGGGGGTGTTTGTGACCATACACCAGAGGAGATAGAGTTCTTTAGTCGTCATCCCTCCAATGTTTTCTCGGGCGAACACAGAGGAGCGGTCACGCATTGTATATACCGGAAAACGGATTCCGGATCAAGAGGCTTTTGCGGTCGCGCGGCATACAACATTGGCCCCGTTTGTGGTGTTTCCACAAGCATTCTCAGAAGTCGTATTGATCATAATGGGGCATCGGGCGGGTACGAGCGTTTGTTGGGACCTCGAAAATGGTGTTCAATTGGGTCATAGAGAGTTGTCTACGAACATTCCCCAATGAAATTTTATCATATACGGTTCGAAGGTCCCGCCTTGTCCGAGTACTTCCACGGTACTCAAGAACTCCAATGTATACTTTTTAAATGTCGGCCACCTTCGGCTCATGAAGTTCGTCCATCCTACCTTGGCGAAAAAGACGCCACACGTCCTCATGTATCCCCAAAGTTTGGGTACAATCATTGTCGGCGTAGCGAGATGGAGCTATTTGGCGACCGATCAAGCGATTCCATCGCTCAAGATCATCGGCATTTGTCAAGTTGACCCCATATGCCCTGGATGTTTTGGTCGACCTCCGCGTGCACGTCTCCTTCCACTCTGTGGGTTTCTTCGCCGGCCATAAGGAATTTGTACTGGAATACATTCTATTAGCATCCCACAAAATACACACCTACCATGCTCCTTAATACATAATTAACAATGAATTGACAAGGAGAAACGCTGTTCTTACCTAGGAATTCTCTAAGTTAAACTCGAAGTGGAAGATTTGAACCCTAGGTCCTTTTGTTCACAATTCTTCAAGCAAATTCAAATTTGATGCAAAGTGAAGCTCAATTGTGATGGGGGAGGTGTTATGCGGATGAATTCAAGTGAAAACTAGGAGAAATTTTCGAAAACTAGGGAGGATTCGAGAGGCGCGCGAGTTGAGGGTTTGAAATGAAGAAGATTTTTTAAAACCGTCCAATTTATCCTTCGTCTCGCAAGGCGCACGGGTCAAATCGCCGGCACGCATGGTTAACCGTGCGCCACCCCGTGAATTTGCCCAACTCTTCGAAGGGCGCACGGTCGTGCGCAAACGCACGGCTACCCGTGCGCACTTGTACAACAATTCGAGTTTAGTTTTTTTTTTTTTTTTTTTTTTTTTTTTGAAACACACAAAAATGAAACAAAAACACACAAATCACACTCATTAAAAGAATTACACAAATCAAATCACTCAAATCACATAAGCGTGAAACTAAACACACACAAAAATGAAAATCACACGAAAAACCGTTGGGTTGCCTCCCAACAAGCGCTATATTTAACGCCTTTAGCTTGGCCTTTGTTTTGTTAAATTATGGATCGCGCAAGGTGGTGGATGTCACCTCCTCTTGATTCCCGGTGGAAATAGTGCTTAATCCGTTGGCCGTTTACCATGAAAGTCTCGCCTTCTTTTGTCAACAATTCTACAATCCCAGGTGGATTCAACACTTTCTTTATCACAAACGGCCCGACCACTTGGACTTGAGTTTTCCGGGAAGAATTTAAGGCGTGAATTGTATAGAGCACCCGGTTTCCCGGTAAAAACTCTCTTTTCTTGATCATCTTATCATGCCACCGCTTGTTTCTTTCCTTGTAAATTCGGAATTTTCGTGACGCTTCATCCCGAAATTCTTCCATCCGATTCAAATGGAGCAACCTTTCCTCACCGAAGCTTTCGAAAATCCAGATTCGGTTTCTTTACCGCCCAAAATGCTTTGTGCTCCAATTTTACCGGTAAATGGCACGACTTCCCAAATACAAGTTGATATGGAGATGTGCCCAACGGTGTCTTATATGCGATTCGGTATGCCCGGGGGCATCATCCAATTTTAACGCCCAATCCTTTCGGTTGATGTTCACCGTCTTTTCAAGGATTTGTTTGATCTCCTGTTAGCCATACGCTTGTCCGTTGGCTTGTGGATGATATGCCAATGCGACTTTATGTTTGACCCCATATTTGGCCAACAAGTTGCTCATCAATTTGTTTACAAAATGCGACCCTCCATCACTAATTAAAGCTCTTGGAGTGCCAAATCTAGTAAAGATGTTTTTCTTAAGGAATCGCATTACAACTTGAGCATCATTTGTTTTAGAAGGAATTGCCTCTACCCAACGGGATACATACTCCACAGCAAGTAGAATATATTGATAACCCGAAGACGATGGAAATGGGCCCATGTTCGCCTTATTTTTAGCTTCACCGCAAGTGTACGGTGTAGTTTATAGAATAGGGTAAGCAAGGTCGTATCCACGAGAGACTAATAAATTAATGTGCTAAGTATTGAACTAAGATAGTCTTATTTTTATTTAGACGATCGTAATTGGATGATTGTTGTGGAGGTAAAGACAAGAATAACCACAAAAACACAAGATGAAAAATAATGGAATTATCAAGAGAATAAAACGGATTCGGGTTATGGTTTCGATTAATATTCCTCTTGTTGTCCGATTTAATCAAAGCCAAAGTTATTATCAATATACCTATAAGACGATCACCACGATATTTTATCCTCCTCTCGAGATGCATATAAAACATAGATTGAAATATCTTTGCTAGTATCTCTACTCAACAATAGATATACAACTCCCAAAAGCACCAAAGATCAAATATCCTCACAAACATCTACAAACCTCTCGATTCATGCAAATATTCATGTCAAGTACTCAAGATCTAATATTGAAACTCATCTCTCGAATTATGAATCAATATATCAAACAAGTTAAATCATTGATCAAGTGATAAAACAAGAATAAGCTCAAAGTACTCAAATAGGCTTCAAGACAATAACTTCAACTAAGATTAAAACATTCAATAAGAGTTCAATTAATCTACTTCCAAAACCCAGGAAATCACAAGATGTTTAGCTACCCATTACAAATAAACAACTTATAGACAAATTGTTCATATTCATAAGAAGCTAAAATGAAAGATTAAAGCACAAAGAATGAGAAAACTTAGGGAAATGGATAATCTCTCGATTAATCTTCAATCCTCAAGCTCCGATTCAACCCGATTCTTCCCTTGATTCTTCCTTGATGAAATTGATGTGTTTCTTGTGTTCTTGGGTGTATTCCCAACCTTTCCTCCTGGTGTGCGCCCCAAGAAGTGGTATTTATACCCTTTTTGAAGTCTAGGTCAATTTTTGTCATTTTTGGAGTTTTTCGCAAGAACGCACGGGTCGTGCGCCCACGCATGGGTTACCCGTGCGCCATCCTGTAGAAATAATCCGGTCTCTGAGGGCGCACGGGTCATGCGTCCATGCACGGGTTGCCCGTGCGCCACCAAAACGTCCGAATTTTCTTGCGGGGTCTTCATAAGAGTTGTAGCCCGCTCTCTTAGCTTTCCATAGCCACTTGAATCACCTCAATATCAATTTTGTAGAGAGAGTTATGGCCAAAATACTAAACCCTGCCGATCTTTGGAAATTCCATACGCGTTTGGATGTTCCTTGAGATAAATCTCCTTGTAGTTTGATCATCCATGCTTCTTTTGACACACGACTCGTCACTATGACTCTAGACTCCATATAGTTGGCTTCCAATTGGGTGTAATCGCTCGATTCTTGATGATTCTAGGTAGCAATGCTCGTATTTGTCACAAAATCACTCCAAATATCGTTAAATTCCTACAAAACAAGCAAGCGTAATATCTTTTTCCACAAAGAGCGAATATATACCATTTCATACACGTTATTGCATGTTTAATCACCATTTTAGTCATATTTATACCTCAAAATACATGCAAAACTCACACCTATCAAAATCCCCCAAACTTAAACTGTTGGTCGTCCCGGTCAACGCTTTTAAAAACTAGACAACACATGATTGGGAGTAATGAAAAGTACAACGCACAACAACTCCATAAAATTCGCATTGTTTATCGTAGGTGTCAAGCAACGAATCAACCAAGCCTCAAACATCTAACATAGAGCACACATCAAATAAATCATGGTAAATGCTTTGAATCACTTCTCTCAAGATCAAGTGTATACTCTCATCTCACATGAATATAGGACGTGTTTACGCTCAATTCAATTCAATGTTGAAGAATTACCATAAGCTTGCAAATCGTCTCATATCTCCGCCACTAGAATATATGCAATTTGTGAATCAAAAAGGACTTTTTCTTTTGGTTATAATGAAGGTTCTTTGGTTAGGGTAGGAAAATATGGATAGAGTGACTCAAACTCGAGCGTATAGACCGATGAGCATATAAATCATCTACATTAAAGCTCAATATGCTACTAAATTCTTCTCTCATTTTCATCAACTCTTCTTATCTCCATCCCATTTCTTTTGTAAACATTATCACCTTACATTACAATTCCTAGCCTCCAAGTTCATTCAATGAAAACTCACATCATAAAATCGATTTTTTTTCGACTCTTTTATGAATTTTCAACATTTTTTTTCTCCTCCTTTTCTTCCTCTTTTGTTCCCATCAACCAATTTTGCACAATTATCCAATTTTTCAATTCCAACTCATTCAACCTCATTCATTCCCTTTACTCAATGTTATACGCTCAAGTGTAGGGTAACAAATATATCAAGTTAAGGCTTGAATTGTTGCTATCAAGAAATTAGGCAATAGGATCAAGTTGGCTAACTAGGGATTTCAATATCATCATTAGGTAAGCAAAAGGCTTGAAGGGCTAACAAAAATGGCCTTTGATCATTTTCACACATTCGCATACAACATGTGACTTTGATAGAGATATGCAGAGCAAGTTCTAGAATTCTAACAACATGAATGATACACTCAAATCAATCAACAAGATCTGCATATGATGAAAGCAATTAAAGGCTCAAAAGCTCTGAGGCTTGCAAATACGTAATTCAAAGCATCAAACCATGTTCTCAATATCCACATGCTCAATATCATCTATTCATGGCTCAATCAACTCATACTCAACACCCAATCCTAACAATACAAAATTTTCAAAATCAAGCATAAGTTACAATCAAGAGATCAACTCACTCCCTAAAATCTATGAAAGCAATAAACGTGCTAAAACAATAAACGTGTTTCTAATGCAAATGCAACCTAAAATGCTCTACATGCAACTATATGAAAACACACAAAAATGCAATTTTGTTTTTAATCCACACATTTCATATCAAAATAACTATCTCTCCCCCAAACTTAAATGAAATTATATCGCACGTAAGAGAAGATAGAATTTCAATATAAAAACGTGTGGATTTACTCCGATTCATTGTGCGGGTGGTGGCCCTCCTCGCATCTCCTCATATCGCTAGGACTTCTTCCTTCAACCATCACTTCAAGTTTTGTACCTTAATATTGTCTTAGCGAGGAAGGACGCACGGTCGTGGCGCCTTGCACACGGTCACCCGTGCGTGATGCCGTCTGACAACACTTTTTTTTTTTTTTACAAAAAGAAAACAAACAAAAACAAAAATCACACCACAAACCGTTGGGTTGCCTCCCAACAAGCGCTATATTTAACGTCTTTAGCTTGGCCTTTGTTAATTTCGATTCGTACCACCTTTGAATGCGTATATTAGCTGCTTTGGATCGTGGTCAAGAACCATTTTTCCATTGTTTGCATCTAGTAATACATAATTGGGATTTCAGAGCAAGTATTGAAGTCCTCGATGTTGGAACATTTTGATCCGGGTTATGCCCATGTTGTCGTGCGTGTACACATATTCCGTGCCCGTCTCATTTCGGAATAGTTTTCTTATGACATCTTGCACGTTTGCACGGGCGTACACACGTGGTTCTTGTGTTCCTTGTCCTGTTTTTGCTCCTTCCGGTACCATACACGGTGAAAGTGCATAAACACACAATCCCTGTTTGGTTCGAACTTTCTTGCTTTTCAGGATATTGACTCCTCGTATCCGGTACCACTCCTTAGATGAATGGCACTATATTGTTCCTTTGAGTTGACTTCGGTGGTGCTCGGCGGCTCTTTTGTTGTTGCCCACCTGTGATCGTAGCTAATAGGCCTACTTGAGTCTCAAGATTTTTTATCGAAAGTGTCAATTGCAACTCCATCATGTCCATCCTAGCCTCTTGTGCATTGAACATGTCCCTTGTCTCACTTATAAATGAAGTCATTTGATTCATGAATGAAATGAGGCGTCTTCCAAAGATGGTTTTGCCCTTTGCATTTGTAAACCCATTCATTACATTGGAGCTTGATGGTGGTGGAATCACATTCTCCGTGCTAGCATATGAAAAATCTACGTAATTTCCCAACTGGATAATAGCACATAGGAGTAGGATTATTCCAATAAGCGTAAGAATTCCAATTATTGAAGTAATTGATTTTCTCCATTCGAGCGAGTGTTCGTGTACAACCTACACCAACTCAAAGAAACAAATCAAACATTGTAGAGAGAGAATTTACAAAGAAAAATGAAATAAAATAAAAAAATCTAAATTAAAAATAATTCTATCTATTGCAATATTAGCACCAAAAATTGTATTAGTCCCTCAACAACGGCGCCAAAAACTTGTTCGCCTTATTTTTAGCTTCACCGCAAGTGTGCACGGTGTAGTTTATAGAATAGGGTAGCAAGGTCGTATCCACGAAGACTAATAAATTAATATGCTAAGTATTGAACCAAGATAGTCTTATTTTTATTTAGACGATCGAAATTTGATGATTGTTGTATTGAGATTAAGACAATTTAAATCACTAAAACACAAGATTGAGATAATACAAATGATAGAAGTATCAAGATAATGGAATGGATTTCCGAGTTAAGGTTTCGATTAATAATCCTCTTGTTGTCCGATTAAATCAAACCCGAGGTTATTATCAATATTCTATAAGACGATCACAAAACTATTTTATCCTCTCTCTCGAGATGCATATAAAATGTAGATTGAAATACTTATGCTAGCATCTCTACTCAACATGAAGCATTCAACTCCCAAAAGTTTAAAAGATCAAATATCCTCACAAATATTTACAAACCTCTCGATTCATGCAAATATTTGTGTCGAGTATTCAAGATCTAATATTGAAACTCATCTCTCGAATTATGAATCAATATATCAAACAAGTTAAATCATTGATCAAGTGATAAAACAAGAATAAGCTCAAAATACTCAAATAGGCTTTAAGATAATAACTTCAACTAAGATTAAAACATCCAACAAGAGTTCATTAATCTACTTCCAAAACCTTAGGAAATCTCAAGAGTTTAGCTACACATGATTTCTAAACAACTCATAAACAAATTGTTCAAAGCCATTACAACTAAAATGAAAGATTGAAACTAAAAGAGAAGCAAAAAAACTTAGGAAAGTCGACAATCTCTCGATATATCTCCGTTCCTTAAGCTCGATGCAACCCGATTGTCTCCTTGATGTCTTCTCCCAAGAATAGACCCTTGTCTTGTGTTGTAGATCCCAAAATATGTCGATTTCCTTGTGTGCGCCCCCCAAAAGCCTTTTTATACTCCCCATCATGTTTAGGGCTTAATGCAAGATTATGGGATTCAGTAGAGACGCGACGGGTCGTGCGCCCACGCACGGGTTACCCGTGCGCCACCTCTTTGGAATACCCCAACTCTCTGTAGGGCGCACGGGTGGTGCGTCGAGCACGGCTACCGTGCGCCACTCCGGTGAGATATCGACTCTGTAGGGCGCACGGGTGGTGCGTCGAGCACGGCCTACCCGTGCGCCATCTCGCAGCTTCAATCAACCTTATACATGGGTGCACGGGTGGTGTCTTGAGGCACGCCCAACCCGTGTGCCCCCCTGTTTCTTCTTGAGAACGCTCAACTTTCGCTCTTTTAGGCTTCACGTTTCGTATATCCACTCAATTCTCCGCGTTTTACTTTGCTTTCCTCATATCTTATTCAATTAGCTTCAAATATCATGAAATTCCTACAAAATAAGCAAAGTGTAATATCTTTTCCACAAAGAGTGAATATGTAACGTTTAACGCGAGTATATGCATGTTTACTTATCACTATAGCTCGAAATACGCATCAAAACACATGCAAAATTCACGCTTATCAGCCCATAAAGTCAATCCCCCACACATCGAACAACTCCACTTCAATTACGTTGGTCATTGGCATCTCGTGCTTAGTGAAATGTTTCCCATTCACGACACTGTCACATTGTTGTACAAACAAATAACGGTCATTAAATAAAGTGGGCCAATATAGCCCACTTTGCAATACCTTCCATTGCGGTGCGAGTGGGACCAAAATGTCCGCCGGATGGTGAAGAGTGACATTGTTGTAGGACTCCTCCCATTCTTCTTGGCACGCATCTCCTTATGATTTTGTCCGCGCACCTCTTAAAGAGTAGGGGTCATCCCACATGTAGAACTTTACATCATGTAAGAATTTCTTCTTTTGATACGGTGATAGATCCAGGAGGTAGAACTCCGGTACATGCCAAGTAGTTGACAAAGTCCGCATACCATGGGAACTTTGCCTCAAGCATGAGTAATCTTTCATCAGGAAACTCCTCTTTTATCAATCCCGTACCTTTTTTTCTCATTCTTGATTTTCTAATCGAGACGGATGGTCCGCTACCACGTTCTCGCATCCTTTTCGGTCCTTGATTTCCACGTCAAACTCTTGCAACAATAAGATCCATCGAATCAACCTCGGTTTCGCATCCTTCTTGTCAAAGAGGTATTTGATAGCCGCATGGTCGGTATACTGTCGTCTTCGCCCCGATCAAGTAAGATCGAATTTATCGAACGCGAAAACAATCGCCAACATTTCTTTCGGTTGTGGTATAATTCATTGAGCACATTGTCAACGTTCGACTTGCATAGTAGATGGATCGGAACAATTTTTCCCTCTTTTGACCAAGAAGCAGCCCCAATGACATAGTCGCTTGCATCACACATTAGCTCAAATGGTTGGCTCCAATCTGGGGCGACAGTATAGGTGCGGTCACCAATCTTTGTCTTCAACATTTGACGCTGCAAACATTCATTGGAAAAAATGAAAGCAACATCTTTTTCTAGCAATTGGCTCAAGGGCTTAGAAATTTTAGAAAAGTCACGGATAAACCTTCACGTAAAATCCGCATGGCCCAAAAAGCTCCGAATGGCTTTCTCATTTGTGGGAGGTGGTAGCTTCTCAATTGCTACAATCTTTGCCCGATCAACTTCCAAACTGCGAGAAGAGACTCGATGACCAAGTACAATGCCATCGCGTACCATAAAATGGCACTTTTCCCAATTTAGTACTAAATTGGTCTCTTCACATTGCTGCAAAACTAGGGAAAGATTGTGAAGACAATTATCAAAAGAATCCCGAACACAGAGAAATCGTCCATAAACACCTCCATAACTTTTTCAATAAGATCGTGAAATATAGCCATCATACAACGTTGGAAAGTGGCGGTGCATTACATAAACCAAATGGCATGCGTCGAAATGCAAATGTGCCATACGGACATGTAAATGTTGTTTTCTCTTGGTCTTCGGCGCAATCATGATTTGATTGTACCGGAATAACCATCTAAAAAGCAATAATAATCATAACTGCAAGACGCGATCCAACATCATATCGATAAAGGGGAGAGGAAAGTGATCTTTTCGAGTGGCATCATTAAGTTTTCTATAATCAATACATATTCGCCACCCGGTAACAATTCTAGTAGCAATTTGTTCCTCATTTTCATTTTTTACCACTGTTACCCCCCTTTTTTCGGCACCACTTGCATGAGGACTCACCCATGAACTATCGGATATCGCGTAAATGATCCGGCATCCAACCATTTCAATACTTCCTTCCTAACCACATCTTGCATAATAGGGTTTAGTCGTCTTTGGTTTTGCACTGATGGTTTATAAACATCTTCCATCCGAATTTTATGCATCACAATGGATGGACTTATGCCTTTTAAATCAGTTATAGACCAGCCTAGTGCCGACTTATGTTTTCGTAAAACCCTTAACAGTTTATCAAGTTGGGTAGGAGTGAGAAGAGATGAAACGATTACCGGATTTGCATTATTTGTCCCTAGGAATGCATATTTGAGGTGTTCAGGTAATTGCTTGAGTTCGGAGGTGGTGTTGTGATTCGATCTCACGCACAGGCTGCCGTCTTGTGGCCGGCGCACGGGTCGTGCGCTCTTCAGAGAGTTCCATCGTTACTTCAGCATCACGCACGGGCTGACCGTGCGTGGGCGCACGGGCCGTGCGTTCTTCAGAGAGTTCCATCCTTTTTTTACGGCTTTGCGTTTTTTCGCCTCTTGCGCTATTAGGTAGTTCTGATATGATCTAAGGCACAAACATAGTCGTACAAATCTTGGTTATCAAAATCAAGTACAACACTCGACATTGAGCACGAGTGGGTTAGACCAAATTCCAAATCATCTGTAGACAATGTATGATCAACATAATCCTCAATGCATGAACTAACTATATCCAAAAAATTACAATTCTCTACCGAATCATGAAATTTCATTGCCTTATAAATAGAAAATAAAACATGCTCATCATTAACACGTAATGTGAGCTCCCCTTTCTGCACATCTATTAAGGCTTTACCCGTTGCTAAGAAAGGACGTCCAAGTATCAGTGGAACGTCTTGATCTTCTTCCATATCCAAAACCAAGAAATCCACGGGAATATAAATTTATCAACTTTTACCAAGATCGTCTTCAATAATTCCCCTTGGATACGTAAGTGATCGGTCGGCAAGTTGCAATGTCACCGTGGTTGGTTTCACGCCGCTAATTCAAGTTTCTGAAAATGGACAAAGGCATCAAGTTAATACTTGCCCCCAAATCACATAACGCTTTATTAAAGAAATTACCACCAATAGCACAAGGGATAGTGAAACTCCCCGGATCTTTCAGTTTTTGTGGTAACTTCCTTTGGATAATTGCACTACATTCTTCCGTCAAATTCACCGTTTCAAAGCTTGTCATCTTCCGCTTTTTTGACATCACATCTTTAAGAAATTTCGCATAGTTCGGCATTTGTTCTAATGCATCTGCAAAAGGAATGTTAATGTGCAATTTCTTAAATATATCAAGGAATTTGGCAAATTGATCATCAAGCTTTTTCTTTTGAAATCTTTGAGGAAAGGGAAGAGATATAGACAACTTAGGTATATTCAAGCTAGATGATGATTTTAGCTTTTCAGCCCCCTGTTTGTTCCGCCTCTTTGTTCTCTTCTTTCCCATTTTCTTCAATACCATCCTTCATCACGGAGTCTCTGCTTTCTACGGCTAGATGCTTCATCCGAAAGTTTTGGATTCCCAGATTTTTCTTTAGGCCCTTCATATTCCATGCCGTTCGTAACGAATCGCCTTGCATTGTTCTAGGATTCATTTCCGTGTTACTTGGAAATTGACCCTTTTGATGTTGACCACCCATTATTGTAGCCAATTGACCCACTTGAGTCTCCAGATTCTTTATCGAGCTTGTCATTTGTTGTTCTAATTTATCCATCCGAAGGTCTTGCTTAGCTAGGCGGCTCCTCGTGTCATTCATGAAAGCATTAGATTGATTTATGAAAGAGGTGAGTGCATCTTCCAACGACGATTTGCCTTCCCATTACCGCCTCCACTTGAAGCATTAAAGCCGGCGGAGGTTGTAACATATTCTTTGTATTCGCATAGGAGAAATTTTCATGATTTCTCAACCCTGGATAGTAGTGCGTTGGGTTTGAATTATTAGGAAATTGTTGAAATTCCGGTTATTCACATAATTTACCTCTTCCATCGGATATAGAAGAGCTTAGCTACCGTGCTCGTGTCGCTTTACGGCCTCTTCGTAAATACATTCAATTGAGTTGTCAAAGCCGCTACTTGTGCCGACAATGTTTTGATAGAGTCGAATCGAGATTTCGGCTACTCGTTGTACATTGGATCTTTCGGATGGCCATTGGTAATCGGCATGGCCATTTCTCAAGAAGATTTAAGGCATCTTGTGGAAACCTTGCCAACAATGCTCCTCTGCGGCATCTACAAATGCTCTAGTCGTCCCATTAAACCATTGTAGAAGAAACATAATCTGTTGATCCTCCGGAAACCCATGTTGCGGACATCTACGTAATAAATCCCGAAACCTTTCCCAAGCCTCGTACAAAGGCTCGAGTCGAATCATCGGAATTGAGTGATCTCGCTTTTGAGCCGCAAAGTTTTGCTCGGTGGAAAGAATTTAAACAAGAACTTTTGGCTCGGTTCGTCCCATGTGCTTACACCGCCTTGCGTCAAAGTACCCAACCAATTTCTCGCCTTATCCCGTAAAGAGAATGGGAACAGCGCATTCTTATGGCGTCATCCGAGACTCCGTTCATCTTGATCGTATTGCATATTTGGATAAAATGCGCAAGGTGAGAGTTAGGATCTTCTGTTGCAAACCCCAAATCGATTTTGTTGCACCATATTGATTAGTGCGGTTTGAGCTCGAAGTTGTTGGCATTGATGGGAATATGGGCAATACCACCGTAATTACGATTCGTTTGTGGTCGAAAGTAATCACGAATGGCTTCTTTGTTGAACCGGTATCGGTAACTCGTTTCCACCATTGTTTGGCGGTATTGGTAACTCATTCAAATCCCCATTATCGGATTGTGTTGTCTTTCGGCTCGTCTAGTGGTAGCATGATCCTCCTCGCGAAAGCCTCAACTTCGGTATAAGCGGTATTAAGTCCCCCCGCTTAGAGCGCGTGTTCATACACTACCTGGACCAAACTAGAATAAACAAGTCAAATAATGTGGAATTCAAGTCACACAAAAAAAAAACAAAATAAATAATAAAGAAAAATGTCTAAATTAAGAATAATTCTATCTATCGCAATATTAGCACCAATAATTGTATTAAGTCCCCGGCAACGGCGCCAAAAACTTGTTCGCCTTATTTTTAGCTTCACCGCAAGTGTACGGTGTAGTTTATAGAATAGGGTAGCAAGGTCGTATCCACGGAGACTAATAAATTAATATGCTAAGTATTGAACCAAGATAGTCTTATTTTTATTTAGACGATCGAAATTTGATGATTGTTGTATTGAGATTAAGACAATTTAAATCACTAAAACACAAGATTGAGATAATACAAATGATAGAAGTATCAAGATAATGGAATGGATTTCGAGTTAAGGTTTCGATTAATAATCCTCTTGTTGTCCGATTAAATCAAAGCCAAGGTTATTATCAATATTCCTATAAGACGATCACAAAACTATTTTATCCTCTCTCTCGAGATGCATATAAAATGTAGATTGAAATACTTATGCTAGCATCTCTACTCAACATGAAGCATTCAACTCCCAAAAGTTTAAAAGATCAAATATCCTCACAAATATTTACAAACCTCTCGATTCATGCAAATATTTGTGTCGAGTATTCAAGATCTAATATTGAAACTCATCTCTCGAATTATGAATCAATATATCAAACAAGTTAAATCATTGATCAAGTGATAAAACAAGAATAAGCTCAAAATACTCAAATAGGCTTTAAGATAATAACTTCAACTAAGATTAAAACATCCAACAAGAGTTCATTAATCTACTTCCAAAACCCGGAAATCTCAAGAGTTTAGCTACACATGATTTCTAAACAACTCATAAACAAATTGTTCAAAGCCATTACAACTAAAATGAAAGATTGAAACTAAAAGAGAAGCAAGAAAAACTTAGGAAAGTCGACAATCTCTCGATATATCTCCGTTCCTTAAGCTCCGATGCAACCCGATTGTCTCCTTGATGTCTTTCCAAGAATAGACCCTTGTCTTGTGTTGTAGATCCCAAAATATGTCCGATTCCCCCTGTGTGCGCCCCCAAAAAGCCTTTTTATACTCCCCATCATGTTTAGGGCTTAATGCGTGATTATGGGATTCAGTAGACAGACGCACGGGTGGTGCGCCCACGCACGGGTTACCCGTGCGCCACCTCTTGGAATACCCCAACTCTCTGTAGGGCGCACGGGTGGTGCGTCGAGCACGGCCTACCCGTGCGCCACTCCGGTGAGATATCGACTCTGTAGGGCGCACGGGTGGTGCGCCCATGCATGGGCTACCCGTGCGCCATCTTTGCGGCTTCAATCAACCTTATACGAGGGGGTGCACGGGTGGTGTCTTGAGGCACGCCCAACCCGTGTGCCCCTGTTTCTTCCGTGAACGCTCAACTTTCGCTCTTTTAGGCTTCACTTCTCGTATATCCACTCAATTCTCCGTGTTTCCACTTTGCTTTCCTCGTATTCTTATTCAATTAGCTTCAAATATCATGAAATTCCTACAAAATAAGCAAAGTGTAATATCTTTTCCACAAGGTGTGAATATGTAACATTTAACGCAGTATATGCATGTTTACTTATCATTATAGCTCGAAATACACATCGAAACACATGCAAAATTCACACTTATCACCAATTCTGTTTTCTTTCTTGCTTTTACTGCTTGTATATTACCATGTCATCCCCTGTAAATCTCTCTTCTACGGGTACCTCAACGGACCCTGAAATAAGTCGTTTTGCGGCCTGGGTTGACGACCTGGAGCTTTCTTTCGAAAATACCGCTCCCTCTACTTCACAAAATGCTGAGGACTCTTCCTCAAACCTCCCAGCGAGCTCAGGCTCTATTTCTGATAGGAGTTATTCCAACGTCGAAATAAGGCCAGCTATCCCGACCTCCCATGTAGATAGTGCTTTCAATGCCACAACTATGTTTGCTAGGAATCTAAAATACCTCTGTAAAAACATAAACATCCCCCCAACCTTTAAATTAGCTCTCCCTAGTTCTTATGATAGGCCGAACCGACCTCCACCAGGTTTTCTAGCCTTTTTCTCCGGGCAGATTGATGGTGGTCTTCGGTTCCCTATTCATCCTCTCATGACCGAACTCTCAGCTCTGTATCAAATTCCTTTGAACCAATTTCCCCCAACTCCTTTCGACTAATGACCGGTTTTGTCATGGTCGCTAAATTTCTCGAAATTGAGCCAACTGCCGAGCTCTTTCATTCTTTGTTTCAAATAGAGGTGTCCACTACTCGTGGTCTCTTCTATCTCTCTTCCCGAGGTGATGCAGATTCCTCGGGAAATATCCCACTTCCAACAAGTTTTAGAAGGATCGTTATTTTTGCTCTCTTTCTCCGAACTTGGCCCTTCCCTACCGGTGGGTTTGGGAAGTTCCTCCTCGAGAAAAAGGTAAACATTAGGAGGCGAGATCCCGATCTTGATTCTCATAGATCGGTTAAATAAGCAAGAGTATGATCTTTCACGACTCTGCTCTTGCCCCGCCCTATTATGATATTTCAAATTAAGCCATACTCGCCAAGCTCGAGGATGACCTCGTATTCATCTTTTGCGATACTTATTTTCTATTTCTGTTTTCATTTTCTATTTTTCTAACGTTTATAACTTTTTCCTTCACCACCACTATGAACAAAGACTTGCCGAGAAGAAGCGGCTCGGAAAAGAAATGTTTCCATGAGCGCGCTCCTTCTCAGGGGAACTTCTTCTCATCCTCGATCCATCCGGCCTCTCTTCCTTCAACCACTCCTGGTCAACCCTCGAGGACCAGGCCCCAAAATCCCCGAGGACCATTCGCCCGACTCGGCTCTCGGGATGTTATCAAAGATCTCACCGATCCGAGCAACAACCCGATCCCAAAGAAACGCATGACCTTACGCCTTGGATTCTTCTAGAAGAAGTCCAAAACCGTGAGCGACTTGGGAGACATCACTACTCCCAACCAAACCTTCTTTTGTAGTCCCCGTTATGGAGAACCTTCATCCCTCGGACGGGCTGCTTGAGTTCTACGGGGCCTCGCCCGCTCGGGAACGTCGTCCACCGCAACAGGATTCTACCGACTTGGTGGATAACTTGACCTCGATTTTTCTAAGGTAAATATTTTTCCTTCTTACGTTCCTAGTTTACTATTTCACCTTTCTACTCATGCTTATTTTCCATTCTTACTTCACAGGCTTTACTCCTTTCTCGAGATAGTTGCCCGGGGTCGCGTGGGCTTTGCGAGATCCCGAACTAGTCAATGAGCGCAATGACCGAAACACCAAGTGGCCAAGCTCAAAGAGAAGGATGCCGGGATGCTCAAGGTTTTAGACAAAGGCAAAAGCGAGCTCGATGAACTCACGCCGCTGCCTTAGCTCGGAAGGATAAGGAGATAGGAGCTCTCAAAGCCGAGCTCGAAAAATTCCAACTTGGTCCACTCGTCACAAATAGTGAAGCTCGAGAGGAAGGTGCCCGAGCTAGTGTTGAACTTTCTCCACTTACCGGAGTCTTTGTGCTGCAGTCCAAAAGGCCCGGGAGGTGGCCAAACAAAGCTTTCTAAGTTCGAAGAGTTCTCGACGCCCTTTCGACGGAGCTCTCAATATTTCCACTTGGCCTTTGATCAAGCCGAGGCCCAAGGTCCGAAAAAGGGCTTTCTTTGAAAAGTTTGACGAACAAAGCCTTAACCTTCGCCACTGATCCCGAAGGCTATAATCCTTCTGCTTTGAGGCAAATCGGGTTAATCTGAGCTCTCCTACCGACTTCCTCAATCATATCCTCTCTCTCTGTGGCCGACCGAGCGTCTTCGGCTCCCTTAGCTCCTCCCCCAAGCTCGGGAGATGCTTCTCGGGCTCTTCTTTGCTAGAAGTTGATATAGCTATCGAGATCTGGATGAGGTTCCCTAACCGTAGCGGATTACGGCTTTAAGGATACCCTCCCTCTTAGCTTTTGTAAATGTAATTTAGTCTCTTTAGTTCCATGTACTCAACCTTTATGTTTAATGAACTTTTCTTTTGACCGAGCTTTTTTCCTTTCTTGTTTTAAATTTTTAATTTTTGAAGCTCTAGTTGAAGTGTAGTATTTTTAGCTTCAAGTCACTTGGGACAAAGCTAAAAATACTTGGATAAATTTTCAATTTTTCAAGCTCGAAGTTGAAATTTGTAGGTATTTTAGCTTCAAGTCACTTTGGGGACAAAGCTAAAATACATGGATAAATTTTCAATTTTTGAAGCTCGGTGAAGTGTAGGTATTTTTAGCTTCAAGTCACTTCGCGACAAAGCTAAAAATACTTGGATAAATTTTCAATTTTTGAAGCTCGAGCTAAGTTTGTAGGTATTTTTAGCTTCAAGTCACTTGGGGACAAAGTGCTAAATATACTTGGATAAATTTTCAATTTTTTATCTTGGGATAAATTTTCAATTTTTGAAGCTCGAGTGAATTTGTAGGTATTTTTAGCTCCAAGTCACGGGGGACAAAGCTAAGAATACTTGGATAAATTTTCAATTTTTGAAGCTCGAGCCGAGGTGTAGGTATTTTTAGCTCCAAGTCACGGGGACAAAGCTAAGAATACTTGGATAAATTTTCAATTTTTGAAGCTCGAGTGAAATTTGTAGGTATTTTTAGCTCCAAGTCACGAGGGGACAAAGCTAAAAATACTTGGATAAATTTTCAATTTTTGAAGCTCGGTGAGTGTAGGTATTTTTAGCTCCAAGTCACTTGGGACAAAACTAAAAATACTTGGATAAATTTTCACTTTCTCGAAGCTCGAGTGAATTTGGGTGGGTATTTTTAGCTTCAAGTCACCGGGGACAAAGCTAAAAATACTTATGGGTATCCACCCTCCAAGACTCCAACTCTCGACCATTTCCGCACATGATCAAGCCGAGTTACTCGGTTTTAGTTCGTGGGTATCCACCCTTTAGATCGCTATTTATTTACTTCCAAGCTAGGAGTCTTTGAATCAAAATTTTGCTATATTCACACGATTTTAGTCGATAAAGCGCAAACTCTTTCATTCATTCTTTCCTTCATTACATCGAGATAAAAACAGAGGCTTTTGTAGACATCATGGGTCCACTATCGAACTTCTTTTTCTTAAGAGTAGTACTTCTTCAGGTTAACAATGTTCCATGCTCGGGGTAGTTTCTTTCCTCTAACTCCTCCAATTCATAAACACCACCCGGCCAAGATCTGCGATTACTCGAGAGGTCCCTCCCAATTAGCTTCCGTTTTCCTCGGTTTTTGTTGCATCCGCTTCCTCAACACCAAGTCCCCTAGCTGGAAACTCCTCTTGTTCACCCCCGCTATTGTAACTAGCTCGGACCTGCTTTTTGCACGTTCCATTCACAAAAATATCATCTCTCGCTTTTCATTGATCATATCCAAAGCCTCTTGAGTTCTCATTTCGTTCTGCTCTTCTTCGTAGTTTTGAATCCGGTGGGTTTCCATCCCGATCTCAGCTGGTATGACTGCATCCATTCCATACACCAAACTAAAGGGTGTCTCGCCTGTTGCTTCTTTTGGATTTGTTCTATACGCCCATAACACCGAGCTTAATTCTTTGACCCAGGCCCCTCAGGACTTTTCTAGCCTGGCCTTCAATCCTTGTACCAAAATTCTGTTCGTAACCTCCACCTGCCCATTCGCCTGTGGGTGGGCTACCGAAGTGAAATTCTGTTTAATCTTCATTTCCTTGCACCATTCCCAAATTCTGCTCCGTTGAAGCGTGTGTTCCATTATCCGAAACAATCACCCGAGGTATCCCAAACCGCATACTATATCTTTGCCATATAAACTTCATAATGGCGTCCTCGGTTATTTTAGCCAATGGCTCGACCTCCACCCATTTGCTAAAATAATCTATCGCAACTATCAAGAATTTTCTCCGTCCCGAGGCCAGGAGGAAAGGCCCCACAATATCAATTCCCCACTGGCAAATGGGCAAGCCGAGCTCATAGTCATGAGTTCTCGGATGGCTTTGTGTATGAAAGCGCATGCATCGACACTTTTCACATCGCTTCACCATCGTTCGCATCTCTTCTTACGCTTGGCCAAAAATATCCCGCCTTAGTACTTTATTTGCCAACGTCCCTGGCTCCCATGCGATTTCCACAACATCCCTCATGTATTTCCTTTAAAACATACTCTCCTTCCTTGTAACTTACGCATCTCAAAAACGATTGCACTAAACCCTTTTTATACTGACAGATTTCCCCCAAGATACAAAAACGAGTCGCTCGTATTTTTACCCGAGTTGTTTCCTTTCTATCTTTAGGAAACATCCCCTCTTTCAGATATGCTAATATTGGCATTCTCCAATCTTCATTTTCCTCTATCTCTCCAATCTCCAAACGCAAAATCGTATCCCGATCTATCAATAGAGAAATATTCCTGTCATAACCCCCTGTTGCCGAACTTGCGATATTAGATAAGAAATCAGCCTTTGCATATTTCTCTCTCGGTATATGACAAACCTCGATCTCTTTTAGTTTCTTTTCTAGAATCTTATATTTCTCCACATAGTTCTTCATCCTTTCTTCCCGAATCTCGAACTCCCCTCTTGCTCTGTTTGTACACCAATTGGGAATCTATATGTATGAGTATCTTAGATGCTCCCATACTTATTGCCATATTGATTCCTCGCAAAAAGGCCTCATACTCTGCCTCATTATTGGACAACTTGAAATCCAATCTCACAATGAAACTACTCTCCACCCCTGGATCGACCAATACAATACCTACTCCGCATCCCATGCTTCCACGGATCCGTCCACGAATAGTATCCACGTTTCCTCCTTGGGCATATCCTTCGTTAATTCTCGCACAAAATCCGCTAAGGCCCGAGCCTTAATGACGATTCGGCTCGAAACTCTACATCATACTCGCTCAATTCAATAGCCACTTCACCAACCTTCCTAAGACTTGGGTTTACTCATCCACCTTCAACGGCAAGTTTGTACGTCACAATCACTTTATGTGACAAAAATACGGCCTCAATCTCGGCGTTGTTATCATCGGGCCAAACTAGCCTTCTCAATCTCTGCGTACTTTACCTCAGCGTTTCTTAACACCTTGCTCACATAATACACCAGCATTTGCACGGAGTTTTCCTCCTTATCAATACCGTACTAACCCCCGCTCTCCTACCGAGATGTAGAGACATAATGGCTCCCAGTCATCGGCTTAGTCGATCGATCTTGATAGTTGCCAAATAATCCTTGACTCCTTAAACACTTTTCGACATTCTTCATCCCAAGCAAATCTTTTAGCCTTCCTTAACACTTTAAAGAAAGGCAAGCTTCTTTTTCTGCCCGACCTCGAGATAAATCGATTAATTAGGCGGCTATCCTCCCCGTCAAACTCGCACATCCTTTTCATCCTTGGGCTTGGCCATTTCTTGTATAGCCCTTACCTTCTCCCGGATTAGCTTCAATTCCTTTTTCTGTTACCATGTAACCCAAAACTTTCCGATCTCACCCCTAAAAAAGCGCATTTCTTGGGATTAAGCTTCATCTTATATTTCCTCAATAGATCGAATGTTTCGCCTGAGTCCTTCACATGGTCCCCCACCTTCGCACTTTTAACCAACATGTCATCGACATAAACTTCCATGTTTCTCCCGATATGGTCACTAAACATCTTGTCCACCAATCTTTGGTATGTTGCCCCGCGTTTTTAGACAAAGGGCATCACAACGTAGCAATAGGTACCAAAAGAGGTGGTAAAGCTCACCCTCTTCGGTCCTCTTACGCCAACCGGACGGTGATAACCTTGAGAGACATCCTCATACTAAGCATCTCGCATCCCGAGGTAGAGTCAACCAACTAATATATTCTCGGAAGTGGGTAATAGTCTTTAAGGCACGCTCTGTTCAAATCCCTAAAGTCTATACACATCCTCCAATCGTCCGAGTCTTCGGGACCAAGGCAGTGTTAGATAACCATTGAAACCGGATTTCCCTAATATGCCCGCACTCAGCAGCTCGACCTACCTCGCTCGAATGATCGCATCCTTTTTCTTTGGATCAAGTTCCTCTTCTTCTCGCATTCTTGGTTTGTATGAAGGATTTACATTGAGTCTATGTTCGCAACGCTCGGATCTATCCCTACTAGATCGCTAGCCAACCAGGCAAACACATCGGCATTGTTTCTCAAGAACCCCACCAATTTTTCTTTAAGATCATCTCGCAAGTTCTTTCCTATCTTCGTAGCTTTACCCGACTCTCCTGGTACCAAATCCACCCACATCAATTCCTCATTCGGCTGCACATGTTCCGGATCCTCATCCGACTTAACGATTTTCTCTTTCCTTTCCCATCATCATGAGTTTCTCCTCTCTCGGCCATCTGAAGGCTCTCCACGTACAACCTTCGTGCCATGTCTTTGATCCCCCTCAACTTCTCCCACCTGGTCATCCACAGGAATTTCATCTTTAGATGATATACTGAGACCACCGCTTGGAACGCATTCAGAGACGGCCTCCCAATCATCACATTATATGACGAAGGGGCATCCACCACCAAAAATCTCACCATCCTCGTTTTCTGAATGGTTCTTTACCCAAGGACACGGGCAAAGTAACCATCCCTAATGGTGAATAGTTCCTCCCGCAAAACTACCAGGAAGTATCCACCATTTCGATTTCACTGCAAGTCCATTCGTTTATAACATTCATAAAAAGAGTATATCAAATTTGAACTACTGTATCTACAAACACCTCTCCGCACATCGTAGTTCGCAATCGTTCTTTTGTAATTACAAGGGCATCGTTGTGTGGAGTCACAATACCCGCATATCCTGTGGTCCAAATGAATATTTGGACTACCGTTACTTGTTCAATCCTCATCTGTTCTTGAACTCTCGCGGCCCGCCGCCCGACGTAGCTCTTTCTAGCCCTTCGAGAATCCCCTCCGGATGGGCCCCCAATAACCATCTGAATAACCCCATTCTTGACGGTGGAGGGGAAGATTCTTCTCTTCTCCGGCTTTTTCTCTGGTTCCTGCCTCTGCTGGTAATTACCTTGCCCTCTCCGGTAATTACCCTTCGGTCTCCTCTTATCCATATATACGAACTCCTTCAAGTGTCCTGCCTGGATCATTCTTTCGATTTCATCTTTTAGGTGAGTACATTGCTCTGTGGTGTGCCCATATTCATTGTGAAAACGACAAAACTCATTGCTCATCTCCTTCCTGGGAACCTCTGAATATGTCCTTGGCCACCTCAAGTTGGGGTGTCTTTCGATTGCTGAGAACACCTCTCCTTGAGAAGCCACCAACGGAGTGTACTTATCAAACCTAGGTCTTCCTCCTGACACCTCCACCTTCGATTTCTTCTGAGGCATTTTCTCCTCCTTATCCTCCACCTTATCTCTCCTTTTACTTCCTTTTTCCTTCTTCATCTTCCCTGGCTCTCCAAATTAATGTATCTCTCATACCTGGCCAAGAACTCATCGAAAGTTCGGGTGGCTCAATTACAAGGACTCAAAAAATTCTCCATCCCTCAGTCCCTGGGCCAATGCGTTCGTCAAAATCTCCGGGCTAGCTGAGGGTACCTCGACTTTCTTCTTTGTGAAGCCGAATGTAACTTCTCACCTTCCTCCTCCTTCGCTTGATACTAAATAGTGTCAAGGGGCCTTCGATACTTTGCGACTAGTGAATTGATGCATAAACACCGAAATTTAATTCATCGAAATTCCTTATAGAGTTCGGGAAGTTGGGAAAACCATCTGCTTGCGCCCGATTTAGTGAGGATTGTCGGGAACACCGCACATTACTCCGTCGGAGAACCTATGTAGCAATGCCGCATTTTCGAACCGGCAAAGGTGATCCCATGGTCCGTCCCGTCGTCATATTCGAAACTCAAAGCTCTATAGAAAGCGCAACTCGTCGCCATCACCTCCTCTATGAATGGCGTCCCTCTCCGAACCCGAGGAACAAAGGATCTGCGGTGCTCTCTGCTACTCTCCTCCGCACCTCCTTACTTCCCTCGAGGTCATTCATCCGCTCGACCGGCCCAGGATCATCCGGTGGTATACTCCGTAAGCACGCGATGAGTGCTCCTCTTCCACCACCGTAGCCCGTCCTCTATCACCTCCTCGGGATTTCTAGCCTCTGCGCACTCCCGGGGGTGGTGACGGGAGGTGGTGGCGGCACCCAATGGCCGAACCTCCGATCCGGCCTGCTCCACATTTTGCATTAATAAAATTACCCAATTGTTCAAAAAACATGGGTCCCAATATCCCCCCCCCGCCGAGGATAATGGGGACGAGCCCCCCGAGTCACTCCCGGATTTTTCTGATGTGGATCCTCCACCGGAGGTGGTGGGGACGACACACACTCTCTCTCCGAGTCACTTCCCTAGCATATCAACCATGGGAGTGCGGTTCAGTCCTCCGTCAAATTCCTCCTCGATCCTCCATAATCACCCTTGAAACCTCACGCCTTAGCTCAAGACTTCGCCTGACAGGCGCCAATTTGGTTATACGAGAAAATGTACGATGACAAAGCGATCGAACTCGAGGTATCTCCGGTCGAACTCATTTTGCAAACACCGAGCACTGCGAGAAAGGGGGCGGAGGGTTTTTCGGCGTACCCTCTCCGACGCTCAAGTCGGATATCAATTCAAGGAAGATAAAAATAGCTCGGATCTGGTGTGGATGAGTAAAAATGCATTAACCTTACTCATACCGGTGAATGGCTATTTATAAGGCTCAATTACGGTTTCGCCTTTTAGGAAACGGTTAGGGAGAATCTGTCGGGCGTTTGTTACAAAATCTTATCTAGATCCGGGGAATTTAAGTTACGCTCCAAAATACCGAGCTTGCATATCCCTCCCGAGCACTCTCGGTCTTCTAGAAACCGGGCCTTAAGAAGTGAACCTCAATGGGGCGAGTCGGACTACGATTACGAGCCCACTCTCTAGCTCGGCCTATTTCATGTTGTATCAATTAATAAGGTTGTAATTTTTTGAAAATTTACATACTCTTTTAAATATTTGTAATATGCTTATGATTTGTTTAGACAATTCTTAGTTCCTAAACTATTTTCTTAATATTTTAATTTTGACAAAACCAAATAATTTTAAAATATCCAAAACCAAAGACTTTATAAGTACACATCATTATCATATATGTGATTCTATATAGACTATAGTATTTTATATTATACTATTGGATTCGTTCGATTTTGATTTTGTAAGTTTGATTAATATTTCGTCTAGCATTAATCCTTAGATAATTAGTTTGTTACAAGGAATAATATTATTTTACAAACGAGTTTGAACATAGACTCACAAGCCTTTATAGACGAATATGTTCGTGAGCTTAATTATCGAAACAAGCTCGAAACAAGCTAACGAGCATGTAAACGAACATGTTCACGAGCTCAATTAACGAACCGAACTCGAGGCTAGGCTCGTGATCCCGTAAACGAACCGAACTCGATCCACAGGCTTGCGAGCACGTAACGAACCAAACTCGAGCTTAAGCTCGCGAGCACAAACGAATCGAACTCGAGCCTAAGCTCGCGAGCACATGTAAACGAACATGTTCGCGAACTTTCGAGCCGAACACTTGTAAGCTCGAGTTCGGCTCGTTTAAAAGTTCGAGCTCGAATTTTAGGCTCAAGTTCAGCCCGTTAAGCTTGACGAACGATCTCAAACGAATATTTTGTCGAACCGAGACCCGAATAGCTCGCTAACGGCTTGATTCATTTGCAGCCCTAGGCCAATTGAACCGGGTTCGGTTCAATGTGAGTGCGAGCGTTCATTCTTTTGTTATCCCTAATTGTACTACACAAATTGATTATAACTATTCACATGTAATGCAACCATATAGATTCATATTATAATTATATAACCATCGATGATGACGATGGAGAGATCATAAATCGCAGTGCATTTGCAAAGTGCAATAGTGTAAAACCTACGGAATCAGTTATTTCAAAAAAGAAAAAAATTAATTGCCTTTATTCCCTCTGCGTGTCATACAAAACCCACCCAAATTATAAAATGATCATAATAAAAAAAAATATTTAATTGCCTTTATTCCCTCTGCAGCTCATTTGAAATCGATGCTAACATATATCACCGAGCCTGAAGATTGTCATTGATATGACGAAGATATTCTCCATAGGCATCGATGTCTTATCCTCCGGGAGGTGGAGGAGGCACTTTGTCAAGTACATAAGCCCTCTTCTCCGATCAAGGACAATTTTTAGGTTTCTCAACCAATCGACAAAATTTAGGCCGATTAATTTGTTTTGCTCAAGTATGGATGCAAGTGGATTTTTAGCCATTTTAGTAGAGATATCTACAAAAATAAACGGGCGAGAAAATGAGTAAACTATGGAAAATATATTCATTTAATATAAGGTCTTTAATATTAAATGTCTCCCACTATTTTATTGATTTTATTAACCCCATAATAAAATTCGGAAAATCAAATTTTCTAAGTGGGCTTGAAGCCCAATAGAAATATTCCACACCCCAATTTTATGAGCCCATGAGATATTTCCGTTGGTAGTCAACTCTTTGACAATTGTATCAATTATACAACCTCAAGATTATTTTGCCTCGCGTTTTTCCATATACCCCAATTTTATGAGCCTATATGGTACTAAGCGTCAAACATAACCCATCAAACCTTTGTGTAGATGGAGCATCAAAATATCCACGACTCGTGGCCAACAAAAAGACGAGTCCATCCCACAAACATCTCAATGCTTGGTAGGGATCATGACTTTCCACCACAAGGCCACTCCACGACTCATGGCATGAACCAAGTGTGGTAGCTTCGTCATGTCGTCTACCTTTGATGGAAGGCATGGAACGATATGTCCAACATAGCTTGTCCATTTTGTTTGATATGGAATTAATTAAAATTAAATTCCTTATTAAGTTTCAAAAACTTGGGGTTTTCTTTTCAAGACTTCATCAACCTAATTACTAGGTGAGTTTTTATTTAATGCAATTCATCATATGAGCGCAAGCAAAAACATTAAATAAATCTAACATGCATCCTATGCAAAAAGCGGTGGGATGATCATGGCGACTATGCGACCCATTTGAGCCAAAAACGGGTCAGTGGTCAATCTAAGGGACAAAATAAATAGAACTACTTCTATTACATCTTATTAATGTACCCATACACACATGGGCCTGAGTCTCCTATTCTATTACATTTGTAAAAATCTACCCACACGGGCGTGGGCCTTTAGCATCGAACGTCCTCCAATTACAATAAATGGAAAACCTCACCACCTAGTCTACTCTCAATGCGAAAATTTAAAGAACTTACAAAAATAGAATAAGAGGCTCATGAGTCCCCAAAAACCCAAAGAAATAAAACACATCCAATCACATTGGTCATAGGCTCATGATCATCCCTAAATAAATTATGCTAAAACATCCATCACATGAATTTAAAGCATTTAAATTTATCAATTTTGTGTGTTGATTTAATTTTGGGATAAAACGTAATTTGATTACCATAAATATTGAAATTAACTATTTAATTTTAAAAGGAATAAATTAAACTTAAAACCATGATGAAATAAACGAATCCGAACAGAGGCTGATTCACAAACTTTAACAAACTTAAAATTGTATGAAACATGCATGAAGCTTTGTCAATTCTCAATCAACAAATCATGCATGTAATCTGCCAACATTAAAACTTTTATTTCATGCATATTATATATCTAATAGAAACAGCACATCAAATGCGCTATTAGCAAATTAGATATCATTTCCAGAATCTGAGCATATACTTAGAAGTCCGGTTCAGTGATATTCTTCATAAGAAATCAATGAAGCAATTTTATCCCAAGCTTAAATCAAATAAAACACCTTTTATCGCACACAAAATAATTATTAAAACAAATTTTAACAATTATAACATGCTTATCAAATAAATATAAAACGAATCAAAATTTGATAACGAAAATGCAAACCGTGGCTCGATACCCTTTGTTGGGTTCACTATACCTTACGGAGTTCGCGTGAGAAATTTAAAATTTTTAATCTAATTAAAACAAGACATTCATCACAATAAATGCTAACCTCGTAGGTTCACGTAGCGATTGTAACGATCGACATTTTCGATATCATGCGAGAAAACAAATTTTGATTAAGTAAGTGATAAAAGAAAATTACCCTCGTGAGAGTCTTCTCCTTTTAGCGAAGATTGAGAGGGAATCAATTCTGGATATGTGGCAATCACCAAAACTCCAAATGCTCGCCGATAGGGATTCGGACGTCTCCCCTCTAATAGAGTCCACCTTTTGATTGTAGACACCGAAATAAATCTTCGCTAGTAAAATTTATTCCGTTCTTCAAAATGATAATTGGAATAGAACTCTTAATCTCACAATCAACTAGTGATAGGAGATTAATTGTTGTAGAAGATAAATGCTTTTCAAAAATAAAAAAAATATTTTCAATGTTTTTTTTCCCTTGAACACACGGCAGATCATATGTAGTGTCTTATTTTCTTGTAAAAAAATAAAACTCTTTTTATTAACTCCAAGAAATTAAACTACCCACTAAGACCACTACTTAATGCCTTGAAGACATTAAACAAAAAATGAAACTGCCATGTTTAAGAAACTGCCATGTACATGGCAAGATAACCATTATCCCATTTTTTTTTCTCTTAAGAATATATATATATATATCACATATATATATAAATAAATCTTATTTATTTATTTATCTTCAATAATCTAGTGGGCCTCTACAACTAGGCCTACTAGATTATATATATGGGCTTGGATTTCAAAGTCTAACTTATTAGTTAATTCAACTATATAATTAATTAATTCTCAAAGCCCAAATTAATCAATCCAATTGACTTATTAATATATTCTATTCCTTTTGTTGGGCCTTCTAATCAAATTATATTTAATTAGATAATCAAATTATTTAATTAAATATTTAATTCAACAATTGAATTAAATTAAAACTCGATTAATTAATCTATATTAATTAATTGCATTCAACTATTGAATTTATCAATTTTGAAATATCAACAATCAAAATTATGTGTGACCCTTTTAGGTTCACAACTAATACTAGTTGCAGGCTTACAACTTTTGTAACTTTCAAATAAAATAATTTATTCTACTAATTAATCATATTAATTAATATACTTGAAATTAACTCTTTAATTTCAAGAACCTACAAATCATGGTAACATCTAGCAAGTATCATGATTACCTAGTATTAGGTGAAATAGCGAGTAGACCTATTCCAATTGCAATTGCATGCATGTACAATCCTTTCGACAACTAATTTCCCGATTAAATCTTGGGTATGGATTTATCGAAACCCAATTAATTTAATAACGTGATTCCATTCAAGTTCTAATGATTCTTTTATGAATCAAATTCATCGTGGAATCACAAAATATGAAAACACAGGAGATTCCCTTGTCAAAAGACAAGTGTCGAATTCTATGTTGGTACAGACAAGCCTCCATGTACATCGGTGCAATACCCAAAGTACCCCTTTTATGATCGTCAAGCAATCAAAAGATAAATCAAAGTATTGCGGGATAGACACAAGGCTACTATATGAAAATTCTTATTCGACAAACAAAGTTTCCATTTAAGAATTTCCATTGGGTCATGTTCGATGAACTTGTTCGCCAACAAGCACGCATATATGCATTTGCGTCTCAACGCTAATGTTAATGGAATATAACATTCTCGTCTCACAAGCATGCATCATATACACAAGTCTTACGGGGTTATTCAATGCCCTATCTTGAAAAACCCATTGACTTGGAACTATTTTAAGATCAAAGCCTTAGAGGCATGTTCCATGATCGCCATCAAATGCGCAACCATGCCCCATAGCTTAAAATGATCTAAGGAGTTTATCTATGAGCAATTAAATAATAAATGCAAAACATAAGATAAAGAAAAATGCCTTTATATTAATATAATTCCCAATAAAATTGTTTTTACAAGTAGGATAAATCCAACTCTAATTGGAGTGCAGGACACCCTACTCTAACACGTCCATCCTCTCTAGTTTTTAATTCTCATTCTGGTTGTGGTTAGTTGGAACCTCTTTCCCTTGGGATTGTTTTTGGTTCCCCCAACCTTTTTGAATGATCTTTTTTAAACTGAAGCAACCTTAGGAGTGTCCACTTCAGTTTTTGATTATCTCTTTCTATCTGATGGGTCTTGTTGCTGCATTACTGAGCCTAGTTGGGCTGACTTAGTTCCCCCTTGGTTTGATATGGGTCTTAGGTATGCCTCGTCTTCAAATTGTACGCTTTATTGTAGATCATTCGCCACCATTTCTCAAGCGTTCTTTGGAGAGCTAGGGTCGGGACTGCCCTCTCTCCTAGAATGCATGCTTGTTAAATTGGTTGATAATCCTTATCTTGTATTTTATTTTTGAACCTCTAAGTTGGGGTTTAGCAGTTTTGATGCAATTCTTCTGTCCTACGCTCCCTCTTTTTGGATCTTGATTTGGTTCGGATCCTTTATCCTCTCCATAATTCCTTGTGGTTATTAACTATCCATATCCACCTTTTCTTTTTACTGTGGTATACCTTTTTTTTACTTTTTAGTCACATATTTTTCAATGAATTTTTCACATTTTCATAAAAAAAAAACAAAAAAACATGAAAGAATAAAATGGCTGGAATTGGAGCCAATAGAACAAATTATACAACAGATCGCGGCTGAAAGAGCAATTAAAGTTGGCAAACAAAATAATGAATGTTAAAAGTCTTCCAAAATAAATGTTTTTACACCATTAAACTCTCCTGCATATTACTAAATTCATCACAACCTTGTCATTGTAACCACAAAATTCCCAAGATATGTCTAGAAAAATACGGATGAGATCTTCTATTTCAAAACCGTGTTTTTCATATCCTATTCAACCGTATGGATGATTGACACGTGTATTACACTTACCATGTTAGAACCCTACAATTTACGCTTGATTTATGATTGAAAATTAGCATGGTAAGTGTAATACGCGTGTCAATCATCCACACGTTGGAATAAAAGATGAAACACGGTTTTGGAATAGAAGATCCCATCCGAAAAAATATGGCCAATTGCGTCTTTTATTTTAGGTATTGTGGTGCTAATAACATGTTTAACACAATAAAACATTAACTACATGTTTATCCATATTCACAAAACATACCACAATTGATGTTTGATGTTTCATTAAAATATCAAGAGAATCATGCATTCCCACTTTCTTCCATGGTTATATCAACGGTTTCTACTGCAATAACATTCACACTATCCTTTTGAAGACAATGTGATATCAATTTAAGATTTTCAGGAGCACCATATATAAAATATCTAATATCATACTTCAAAAGCTCATGGAAATCGTCTTAAGTCATTGAATTATTTCATTCATCATACAACAGAACACAAGCCCTTGATGTAAAAAAAACATCAAACGCAATCAATCGATGCATTTATCAACATTCAATACTATCTTCAAGTTTTATTTATGTCCATTTTGGATATGTTGCTTCTGATTTTGAAAGTTTCACTAAGCCCAATTCCCAAACGTCTGGTTATGAACACTATTAAGATCTCCAACTTATTCTTCAAGTATTTCCCTATTTTTTTCAATTCATAAACCTTCACCAACAAACTCTTGCTTGTTCTTCAGATTTTGATTTAGAGATATAACGATAAAGACAACATGCAACATCCATGGATATACTATATATATTCCAACCAATTAGCATATTGAATAAACAAATCAGAAATGAAACGTCGCAATTTTTTCTCAAATTTGGTGAATGGAATGCTTCAACAATTGACAAGACCCACTTAATACTTTGACTTCATCTCAATTATTTTGGATTATAATCCATAATCAAAATTCATAGCCACATATATATGTGTTGGAAATCCTATTGCATCAAACTCGTTCCAACTTAATTTAGCATCTTTTTTTCCGATAGAAAATGTTGGTTCGAATACTGTCTTGAAATATCGCTTCATATCTTTCTTGATGGACGTGGTTCTTAGTGTTTCTTTCTCTAATTTCTTTCCAATTCTAACGGAAAAATAATTAATGGGTGCAAAATTGTTTTCAACCTATTTAATACATACCTTTCAAAACTAAATAATAAATAATAAAAAAGAAAACAGAAAACAAACTATTTGGGCATGTGCTCCCAGAGTAGGAACTATCCCTTCGTCCCTGTGTGAGTCCATATCCGAACGGGAAAAGCGGGTCGTAATGTGGGTCCCCAACGTTCATCGGAAGTTGATCAACATTCTTGAACCATGTAATCGGAAGCTTGCCCGTAAAACCATAATCACCAAATAACACATCAGCAACACCTTGGCCTTCCGATCCCGGAAGCCATGCAGCCACAAGGGCATCAATATCAGCAAGATATGGTTCGATAACTATCGGGCGACCCGAGATCAAAACGACGACGCATTTCACCGACGAACAAACGTTTTTGATGATACTGGGCCCTGGATCAGGGAGTGTCAAGTTAAGGTTGTCTCCAACTGTTTCCGAATATGGTGGTTCTCCTACAACAACAATTGCATATGAAAACTTCTCGGATTTTACGTATTCGGGTTCCGGGTTTTCGCTGTAGGAAACTGCAGTTTTCGGGTCGACTGCATTTTTTACGGCGGTTAGAATTGTGGTGCCAACTGTGG
Organism: Rehmannia glutinosa; assembly: GCA_016081115.2. NCBI lineage: Eukaryota > Viridiplantae > Streptophyta > Magnoliopsida > Lamiales > Orobanchaceae > Rehmannia > Rehmannia glutinosa. The sequence continues at coordinate 455,991 of JABTTQ020002036.1, forward strand.
TATTACCACTCTGCCCATGCCATTCGATTGTCCAACCACCGCATTGGTTGCCGATGTTGTCGGCGTGGGTTCCGGCAACGAGGATTTTTGATGTCTTCTTGGGAAGTGGTAATAATTGTTTGTCAGTAGATTTACCGTTCTTGAGCAGTACAAGTGATTTTCTTACTGCTTCCCTTGATAGTTCTCTATGTTCCTGTAAGAATACAATTTTTTTGTTTTCAGGAAATAAAAATATGCTCATTCTAGAAGGGTAATTCAAGTTAGTTTGCGGAGAAAGTATTTGTAGGTAATTATTAACCACATTAACTACAGAAATATTTGTAGGTAATTATTAAGATAACTGTAAAGTGAGGTAAGTATTATACTAACTCTAAAGTGCATGTAAAATCATTGTAGGTAAATTTTACCAGCAAAATATTTTTGTCGGTGAATTTAAAAATTGTTGGTGATTTGTAGTGAGCATAACTACGTACAAAATAAATCAGTTATATCTTAAAATTACAATTACCACATTCGTTTCTATTTTACAACATCCACACTTAGTAGGGAGTATTTGTTAGGTATATACAAACCTCAAGTCGTGTTTGAAACAGTTTAAGAGGGAATTTTGCAATTCGAAAGATAATTGGAGTTTTTGTAATTAGGCTAAAGCTCAAGGATAAATATTTTAAGGGATAATTACAAGAATCCCCAAGGATTGGGCTAATTACAAAATAAACAAGAAGTTTTTGAAAATTACAAAAAAATATTTGAGAGGTTTGATTGTGTCTTAAATTTAAACGGTAACCGTAATATATTGATAAACGTAAGGAAGGCTTTTGGAATATTTTTTGCATATAATGGGGGAAAATATAAGACGGGTCAAACCTAAAGATTTTTGTAATTTCAAAATTTCTCGGTTATTTTTGTAATTAGCCCGAACCTTTTTTTTTTTTTTTTTTTTTTTTGTAATTTATGCCATTTTGTAGTTATCCATGAAATTAATTCAGACTGACCTGAATCCCAAGGTACTTGGCCATGCTATAATCAGCCAATGGATGTTCAAATAAACCCATTGTGAATTTAACTCTTAAGATCCTCTCCACAGCATCGTCGATTCGGCTAATTGGAACGAAGTTATTTTTCACCAACATGGTTAGACCGTCGATGAATTCGGTGTAATTGTAAGGAACCATGACCTGTAATTAATTTGTAGTAACTTATAATGTGTACTTGATGTACTTCACATAGCTTTTAGATTATGAAATGTGAAAATCAGTAAACTAACCATATCGACGCCAGCGTTAACTGCAGTTAGGATTGAGTATGTATAGTTAGCATGAGGTGGAGAAGTAATCCTGTCAATCGCTTCCCAATCTGAAATGACGAATCCCTGAAGTGTATGTAGAACATATAAATATTCAATTTTCGATTAATTAGTCACTTTGTTTAATCTATAGACATCAAGATTATTAGAGTTAAAAAAAAAGATTAAGGGATAATTACAAAAACTCCCCCGGAGGTTTGGGTTAATAACACAAAAACCCAAAGGTTTTTCAAAATTACTAAAACAAACCCTTAATATTTGATTATGTATTACTTTACCGGCCCTCTTCATAAGTAAAAGCATTTTCGAACACTCCCACTTACATTTGTAAAAATATTACAATTATATACATCTAACACAGAATCAACATTTTTTGTAATTTTCAAACATCTCCGGGTTTTTTCATAATTAATCCAAACCTCAGGGGCGATTTTTGTAATTACCCATTTTAAAATTAAAACTTACTCTGAAGCGCATGGTGTTTTTGAGGAAACCAGTGATAAGATCACGATTAGCATGCATCTTCACGCCGTTCCAGCTCGAGTAAGAGATCATGACCGTTGAAACACCCTTGATGATTGAATCATAGTAGGCTGGCATATGGATGCTCATCAATTGATGCCATGTTGCCAATGTGTTGTTCTCATTTATGCCTTTAATGGTTCCACCATCACCAACATAGTGCTTTGCAGATGCTATAACCTTATCTCTGAAACCAAAAGAGAAAAACAACACTTACAATTGAATGAACTTGCTAACAAAGTTTTGAAGAGGAAAAGGGAATGGTATATTCAAGCTGTTATCGAAATATGAAGACATGTTTTGAAGAGCTTAAAAAGAGCTTATAAGCTCTGAAAATAAGATATTATGAGCTTATAAGCTGTTTTCCAAAAAGGTGGGCATCTCTCCTTATTTTCAAAATAAAATCTTTGGGATAATTACAAAAAGTACCCTTGAGGTTTGAGCTGATTATTAAAAAAAAAACTAACTTTCAAAATTACAAAAAGTACTCATGAAGTTTGATTCAGTGTTAAAATTAAGAGATTAACTGCAATATTTTTATTATGGGAGGGGGGATTTTGAAATATTTTTGCTTATGAAGGGGGTAAATGTTAGACAAAATAAAACCTCAAAGTATTTTTGTAATTTAAAAAATTTAGTTGGGTTTTTTTTGTAATTAGGTTAAACCTCAAGGGTACTTTTGTAATTAACCTAAAATCTTATTTTAACAATCTCCTTTAACTTTGTCTAATTAAAAAACTGTCCTTAAGATATCAGGCCATCTCTCAATCTGGTTCTAGCAGTTGGAAATATCAGGCCTTGCTCACACAAATTAGAAATATGTTACATAGAAAAAATCTACCATTCTCTCATGTACTACGTGAAGGGAACAAAGTGGCCGACGCATTGGCTAACAATTTACCACAGAAACATTCATAGTCTAGCTCGTTTAGACCAGTTAAAGATACCTTCATTTCGTAGAAGAGTTGTATTAGGATCAAGTTAGTATACATGGTGATGTTTATTGTATAGTTAGGAATAGTTTGCAAATTTTCAAATGTAATTCTGACTTGTAACTAATATACTCAATATAATTCACAGGTTGGGAACTGCGCCTTAATCCTTCACCCGCATTCGGTGTCATTCAAAAAAAAAATAATTATTACAAAATTGTCATTACTAACATCTTATAAGCTCTTTCGTCTTATTTTATCCAAACACTTCAACAACTAATTTTGGAAATAAGATTTTACATCTTATAAACTTTAAAAACATGTTATAAGATGTTTTAAATAAGCTCGCCAAACACCCTCTTAATTTAACACAGTTTTGAAAAATTCAAAGATAGAGAAACATACTGGCCACCAAGATAGGGAACACCTTTAGGAGAATTAGGAGGTATATCTCCTTGTAATCCATATATAATCTCAGTCATTGATCGAACTACATTTGGGTCTTCACCGTAGCTCTCAAAACACCGGCCCCATCTTGGATCCCTGCATACCTGATATTATTAATGGAACAAAATTTTGTCAGAGACATGATAAAAATTTCATCTAGGCTATATTAATTAATACATTAATATATATATATATATATATATATCCTATAACGAGAAAATCATTAATTTCAAGACGGTAATTACCGCAATGCAAGGTGCAAAAGCATATGGAATTCCAGTAGCTCTAACTTCACGAGCCGTTGCAGCTCCAATTCTCTTGACCAATTCAGGGTCTCTGTTCAAACCGAACATATATACTTCATCACTATATCCATACAATCAATGCGTGCAACCTCAATCTCGTTTAAATACATAGATTTCATAACACAAACACTGTATAAGACCATCAATCCCAAAAGCTTTGAGGTTAAGAGAACAAATGTGGACAGATCATTAATTTTTGGACAAATATTTCACAGTACTGTTGCTAAAGCATCGCAAAAGAAAACAAGAACTAAAAATAACTATTCGCCTTATACCACATAAGCAAAATTGGTTTCCACGTCCAACTGGTTTGGCTGAAATGTGGACATGTGGATTATAATTCCAACGAACTTTTCAATTTCCAGTAACCAAATGACTAAAATCGAGCACTTTTATGATTAAGGAACTTTATTGAAAATCATGATTTCTATAGGATCATTATTGCCGACCACCTATAGCTATAGGACCAAAATTGCAATTTTAGCCCGAAACTGGAACTGCAAATTAACTACTTGCCTTGTAGCACCGAGACCAATGTTATGGGGAAAAATTGTAGCCTTATAGACATTGTTGTTTCCATGAACTGCATCAATCCCATAAATCATTGGTATCCCAAGACGAGACGATAATGAGCTATTTTGGTAACAATTTACCATATCAACCCATGCCTCTGGAGATGCCTGTGGGCCCGGAACACTGCCTCCGCCACCCAATATCTTTGCCTGTGCCGAAAAATTCAGGCGTGTGGAATTAAATACTAGATGTTGTGATGCCGAAATTAAGGGAATGTTTGCAAAAACTTCTGTTTTTAAAAGAAGTGATTTATTGTAGCATAAGCTAATCGTAGTTGAAAATCAAAAGTTGACGATGTTTACGAATAGAAGCTAAAAGTTGAATTAATTAAGAGAGATGTCTAGTAAATAAGTTGTAATAATGCTTATTTGATTGAAAAAGTCAAAACCACAAGCAAAATCGAAATCTAAAGCAACCATCCCTAGAAGGGAAAACAAAATGTGGCATTTTACCAACATTAATTACTATTTTCCAGCCAAATGCTCACAAAATATGAATAAGCATTGATGAACTCTACGGGAATATTTGCAAAACCTTGTGCTTTTAGAAGAAATAATTTATTATAAGCGAAGTAGACTTAGAGAAATAGATGAGAATCGAAGTTAGCGATTTGCGGATAAAAAGTTGATAAACAATATTTGAGTGTTCCATGAAAAAATTTGTAAAAGAGTTTATTTGTTAATAAAAGTCAAACTAGAAACAAAATTAGAAATCCAAAGCACATATGTTTTTTGTTTTTAGATTCGATTAAACGAAGATAATCAAAAGCAAGTTGGCATTTGCAAACACTCAAAAACGTCAAAAGTCGAGAAATCGCTTTTCTAGTGATTTCAAACATTCCATTTGTCGCTATTGATAAATACCTATTGAGTACTTCTTGAGGACCTTATGGGTTGCCACCTTCCTCTCAATTTGTGTCATTTGGCCTATTTTCTCCTCTAATGTCATCCTGCTCATTAAATCCTTTATTCTGCTGTGTATTGGCTGTTTTGGGTCTTTATATATTATATACTCTTCTGCATTTGCTATGGCTGTCCAGCAACACAACATTAAAAACCCACCAATCAAGAATGTAGAAACCCCTCCATTTTCCTCTGCAACAGTGACTTCACACTGACCAAAAATAAAAAATGTAAAAAAAAAAAAACGAAATCTTTTACCCACAATAAATGCAAATCTTCCTCCAATCAAAATACAAAATACAGGAAAACGACAAATTATTAAACAACAAATTACATTTATAGTTTAATAAATATATACAATCAAAATGTAGCAATCTTTCTTTTTATGGGATTTTCACCTGATAACATGTGGGCTGCTGCAGGGGATCGGCACTCTGAGAGCAGAAAGGAAACCAGAGAGACGAAGAGGTTTCTTTTCAATTGTTTTCTTTTCCTTTTTTTTTTAATTTATGTTTGGATTTGAAAGAGTTTTATGGCTTATAAGTGAATATTTTTATTAAGTGTACCCGCCATTAAATTTCGAGAAATTGTAGCCTATATAATGGCCGAGTTGAAAGGTATCGATTTTTTCAGTCGTTATTATTTTGTGGGTTAACTAAAAAAAGTACCTATTAAGTTTTGGTTACTTACAAAAAGAAAATCTAGCTTAGTTTCAAAATTGTGAAAAGTGCCCATGAGATTTATTATGTCTGACATTTTACTTCGGTCGTTAGTTGGCTTAACAGAATTTGACGATATCATCATAAAATTGACATGAGAATCCGAAAATGTCACTATAGTATTATTCATAAAGTATGACGAGATCCTTTAGCAGTTCACATAACTAGAAGGGGGAGGGGGTACCTTGTCATCTATTATAACTTACAAAAACATCATTCAATTTCAATAGAATCTATAACATTCCCCATGAATTATCTATCTCTAATTATTTTAAGCATATCTACAATTAGTAAACAACAAAAAAAATTGATAAATAAAAAAACACAAGTATAACTGAAAATTATTTTCCATCAATTACATAATATCAAAAACAATACCTAAAATCTTACAAATCATAGCCCTACAAGGCCAGGGTCGGACGAGCCCTCTAATTTTTTTCTTTTCCTTTTTTTATGAATAGTGTCCATATAAATTTAATATTCCTGATCAAGTCACTTACTATTATAATCGAATCTAATAAAAAAATTAACAATAAATAAGGTTTCTTCTAAATAATTAATGGTGAAGAGTCAAAGAGAAAACGATAAAATTATTTCAAATTTTTATGTTAAATGATTATTCCTACATTACTAAATATATTTCAACTCTAATTGATTATTAACTTATTGTTTAATCATTATCAGTTATATAAAAACTTTAAATTAGTATTTACTCAAACTAAATGATCAAATATCAGATTTTTTTTTTAGAGCCATATAAAAGATCAGATTCGCTTATTTGCTACGATTATATGGTAATTAATAAATGAGATAAAATATTAGATTTGGACTGTCGGAAACTTTTGCGACAATTTTTTTAACTTTCGATGCTAAATCTTATTAGCTTTAGTAACGAAAATGGTAATTCGGCTCTAATATATTTACTTTATAAAAAAAATATTTCCTCAGCTAAATTTCATGAACTTTAGCGAAAGAGATTGTCGTAAAGCTAATATTTACAAGAAAGAAAACACAAACTTTGGCGACAAGTTGCTTTAATTAGTTTTCGACGCTAAATTTGAATAATTTTTATTCATACATATTTTGGTTTCTTTTTATGATACTCTGGTTCTTAAAACCTGTTTTGAAATTGGAAAATTTGTGTGTCATCGTATAGCTTTGTATCGACAAAGTTCATGAGTTGGAGATAAGAGGATTCAAATCATTGACATCCGTTGTAGGGTAGACCACTATCTCTCGTGCCCTTGACTGATTCTACCATAGAGGCTAACTCCCCCAATTACAGCTAACAACTATCATTGTATTGTGTTCTCCATATACCAATTGCAGCTATTAGAGCGACTACAAGAATGATTGAAACGACATCAAATGGAAGAAAATAATTTGTTGATAGATGAATTCCAATTTTGTTGAATACTTACGTCGCCTACGACTAGTGGAGTAACATTTAGTTTTGGTATGTTGGGAGATATCATTATTGTCAAACTAAATTCCTTGCGATAAAAAGAGTAATTGAAACAAACATTGAATAAAAAAGAGTACCACAAGGGACTAAATATTCCACAATGGCTCATTCGGCCTAATCGCACCATAATTGTCACGCCCAAACGTGACGTGACAACGATCAATCACTTAAACGAGGAATTAAATCAACGATGCCTAAACCAAAGATACCAAACTCCAAGTGAAATAGAGTCTAATGCAGCGGAATTAAAATAAACACAAGTACAAATTACAATCTTAAGGTCTGGCGGTATCCGAATACAACCCAAAGATTATCTGAATTAACTTACAGTCCAAACAAAAATAAAAATGAAGGAGTTCAACAACAAATAAAAGTAAAAATAAATGTCGCTCCACATCACGGATAGGGATTCAATGCGGTAGGTTCGATGTCTTGCCGAACTCTTCATCTAAAGGTTAGAAAACAGGAGGGAATGAGACAGAAATCTCAGTGGATGGGGTGATCGTGTGCAAGTGTGGCGATATAAATAGTTAATGTGAGAAATTTAGTTGTATGAAAACGCGTGAGCAATGATGCATGATTCCACACCCAGTCCACAAGCGTCGTGATAAATATATTAAGTAACATACTTATATATTTTAAGAAAAGCGATTCGGGTCACGCATGCACTATGGTTCAAGCAGACGGGAGGATTGCGTACGGATTTGTAACGCCAATCCTATGCAAGACAAGTAGCGGTTGCGTACGGATTTGTAGCGCCAACCTATGCAATACAAGTAGCGGTTGCGCGCACGGATTTGTAGCGCCAACCAAACGGGTCGATTAACTCGGGGAATCGTGTGGATCGAGCAACGATTCCTTCGTTTCTTCCTTGTAACTCCCCGAGCAAGATGGTCAAGACCGTCACCTTATCGCTCCGTAGGCAAAGACAAAATCCACAAAGTGGAGCTAGCAAGGCTCGGATTTGTCATAATCATGATTATACCTCAAGTACTACGACCCGCTTCCCTGGACAAACTCCGTCCCCTCGATTTTGCGGGATTAGGACGATGGGGGAAGAGTGGAATAGCGGCCCGAGCGCCTTGCCCATCCCCCCGACGTATCCATTCCGACCGTGAGCTCGACACACCAAGTTGACTCAGCAAGAAATTAAATACACGTTCGGTAGTCAACTGGCAATGAGTATATTGATTCGAAAGCGATTCATGAAAAGTTTTGAAAATTTGCGTAAGGTAATTATGGCGTTGGTGGAGTTATTTGGATGAAGATGATTATCGGGAGGATAAGCAATCTTCGATATCTTGAACGATTAGGTGGAACATAAGTCCCATTATAGATTCAAATCGCAAGACGAGGAAGTCGCCCGCGATCGGGTATTAATCGGTCAAGGCGATCCGATAAGTCAAGGGGTTTTTGAGAAAATAAAATATTTTAATTAATAATTAAAGTAAGAGGGTCCAGGGCTGTTTTAGTAAATGAAAAATAATTTAAGTTAGGTCCTTGATAAAAAGAAAAATTTACAATTAGCCCCGTTTTGTAAAAACCAATACTTTTGGGGTTAAAAATTGAATAAATAAATATCCCGACCTTGAAAAATTATGAGGTCAGTTCCTAAAATCTCTAAATTGTTCAGAGATTCAGGTTTTTAAAGTTTTGAGGTCGATTTTTTTATAAAATTCTCACATTGGCCCCAAATTTGTTAAAATTGTCATTTCGGGCCTTAAGTTTAAAATAATCGGAACTCACAAACCGGAAGGGCTTCTAATGTGATTCCAGTTGGAAAATGTCACTAAGGTTAGTGGGATATTGGGACAAAAGCAGTTTTAAAACGTCATAAGTATAGGTCCCTCAACTTTTGAAAATCTCATTTTTGTCCCATTTTGAAATAATTGCCTTTAAGGCTTTTAGGGTCCAATTGTTATGAAATTTGAACCTTGGATCCAAAATATAATTATGTTATAGGTAAATTAGTATTTCCAGGTACATGGGCTGTATAAGTTCTGGAAATTTCATTTGGGTCCTCAAGTTTAATCTTTTACAATTTGGTCCCTCAAGTTTTATAAAATTACTTTCCAAGCTCTAAACACTTGGATTTTTGGAATACACTTAAAATATGTTATTTCCAGTCCTTTAAGAGTTAAAATTTCAAATTTTAAATTTAGGATCTGGTACAGTTTCGAAATTTGCAAAATAGCCCTTAAACTTCTCAAATTTTACAATCTAATCCTTGGGCTTTTGAGGGTTGATTTTATTTATCTAAAAACTCTTAAAACTTTATTAAAATGTCAAAACATCATTTTTGGACCTGAGTACAGTCCCAAAAATCGAAATTTGCAGAGAGGTCCCTTAAGTTTTATTTTCTTGCACTTAAGTCCACCAACTTTCCATTTTTGCATTTTAAGTCCAAAAATCGAAATTTAATCAATTATGCTCGACTTGTCCAGGTTATAGGCCATACAAAACATAGATTTCAAGAGTCATCAACATACATATCCATCTCATACAAGAATTTATCAAATATGACAATAAAGTGTACATGTATGTCCTAATTTTCGGTAAATCGCATTTTGAGCAACACTTGAGAAATTTTTCAACTTGATACAAGAAATAACATGCAATACATAATATATATCTCAAATGCTCAATAACAAAATACTACATGCATTTTTTTCAATTTAAAACACCTAGAAGTTGAAAAGATTTTTCCACCCACCTTAAAGATCGGTTTGTTGGTGAAAATGGGATAAATCTCTCGGTGAAGGAATGACTTAGGTCAGCCCCTAAGTCAAGGAATATCAAAAAAATATAGGAGTTATAAGAATGTGGTTAAAAATTTAGGGAAAAGAAAAAGATAGTGAGAAAATTGGAAATACTACACTTACCTTGTGTAGTGAGTAAAATGTGACTAGTAATGGCTTCCAAGTATAAGGTTTTGGTCACCCTTAATGTCAACCACCAAGGTCAGCCCCTAAAACTCCAAAAATGAAAATGGAGTGTAAAAATTTGGAAAATAGAAAAGAGAAGAAGAAAGTGTACTAAAAATTCCATTTCTTACCTTATACCCAACTTCTTCACAATTTTTCTTCAAGATGACTAGTCTCTTAACTTCTTCAAAGGTCTTCTAGGTATACCTCAAATTCAAAAATCAAACTTAAATTAGAAGGTGAAAGAGGTGAGCTAGAAGGTATAAGAATAGATTGAAGAAGAAAATTTCTTACCTTGTGTAGTGTATATGGTTCTAATTTTTGAAGAAAATGGGAGATGAATTCTTGAAGTTTTGGTTAAGTGTTAGTGAAGAAGATGAAGGATAGGTAGAGAGATGTAGGAGGATTTTTAGAGAGAGAGATGAGGAAATTCAAGACTTAGAATGATTTTGGTGTTGTTGAATGGAATGGGAAGATTAAAACTTGAACAAATTTTTTGTTCAACAAGTGCCATTATGGCCGTCCATATGGGGGAAAAGAGACAAAAAAATTCTTTGGTTGGTTAGATGATGAGTTAGGGAATAATTGAGGTAATTAGGGAAGAAAGTAATTTTTAGGCAACTTTATTAGGGACAATAGGCCAAAATGCTAAGCTTAGGGAAATTTTTAATTTGGTCTTGTTTGACCAATTGGATGATTGAAATGGTGGGATTAATTTAAGATGTAGGTTTGAATTAATGGTGTATAAATACACAAGAGGAATACACAAGGTGTACATGTACAAGAGTTGAGAGATATTTCTACACCAAAAATTACACCAATGCCGTCCCCCTAAGGGTATTTTGGTAATTCCATATATTTTTCTTTCCAAAATTGATGATAATAGATGAATAAATATCAATCTCCAAAATAATTAGTGATGTCCTTGATCACTTATAAGTCTCATGATCACTTAATCTAAATCGAATTCTTAATTCTATAAATTATAATCCCTAAAATAAATAGTCTCTTAAAATTCTAAGGTGACTAATAATACACCAATAATAATAATGATTGTCAACCAAGTGATCATAAATGCGAATTAAAATTAATAAATGATTATGATCACAAATAGAAATTAAAAGAATTAAATGTAAAATATATTTATCATTAATATTTACCGTCAAAGTGACGCGTAGAATTGTCAAATAGTACAAGGACGATACGTGATACAAGTACATGTTCGAATAAAAATCGAGGGCTTCACATTCTCCCTCCTTAAAAGAATTTGGTCCCCAAATTCTCTTGAGAATAGTTCTCGGGTATTGATTCCTCATGTCTTCTTCCTTCTCCCATGTTGCGTCTTCGTCTCGGTTGTGGTTCCGCCATACAACTTTAACCATTGGAATCTCTCACATGAATCGACGATTCTGTTTGGTCAATGATTACGATTGGTTCCTGTAAGATAAATTCTCCATTAGAGGAGGAGCATCACGAGTGATAATATGCTCGGGATCCGGTTGGTACTTTTTCAATCTCGATACATGGAATACATCGTGCATTCCCGCGCATCTTGTCGGTAACTCGAGTCGGTAAGCCAACTTCCGATCCTCTCGCAAAATCTTGTAAGGTCCAATATATCTCGGACTTAGTTTGCCTCCTTCTTTGGATTGATCAATCCTTTCCGTGGCAAAGAGTCCGAGAAATACTTCATCTCCGGCTTCAAATTCCAAGTCCTTTCTCCTCTTGTCCCGTAACTCTTTTGGCGGCTCGAGCATGCTTGGATTCGTTCCTTGATCAACTTGACCTTCTCCATGGCCTCTGAACTAAGTCGACCTTTGGAATCGATGGTGACTTTCGTTTCTCTTTTGGAGTCCATTGGTCATCAATCTCCCAGTGTAGTGGGGATCTACACTTTCGTCCATACAAGGCTTCGTAGGTGCCATCCCAATCGTGGCACGATAAGCTGTATTATAAAGGCGAACTCGGCCAATGGTAAGTGCGAATCCCAACTTCCTTGAAATCCAATGTGCGGGCTCGCAACATGTCTTCCGGGTCTCGAATTGTTCGCTCCGATCGCCATCGATTTGCGGATGTCTTCTTTGTCTTGAAACTTAGCGAGGTACCCAATTCCTCATGTAAGCATTTCCAATCGGGAGACAAACCTCGGGTCTGACCGACACAATGTCGATTGGCACTCCATGCAATCGGATGATCTCTCGGATGTAAATTTGCGCAAGTTTCGCAAGTCGCGGTTTTCTTCATGGGTAGGAAGTGTGCGATTTTGTGAGTCGGTCTCACGACTACCCATATAAAGCATCATCGCCTCGTCTGCGGTCCTTGGTAGATCCGTCACGAAGTCCATCGTTATGTGTTCCCATTTCCACTGGGAATTCTCAACGGTTGTAACAAACCGGATGGTCGTTGGTGTTCGAACTTTTACTTGTTGACAAGTCGGGCATCTCGCAACGAACTCTGCGCTGGGGTTCTTCATGTTTGCCCCAGTAATGTTGTTTCAAGTCCTTATACATCTTGTTTCCTCCGGATGTATAGTGTATTTCAACGGTGTGCTTCGAGAGGATTCTTTCCTAAGTTGCTCATCATTCGGTACACAAATTCTATTCTCAAATCGATGATCCCATCTTCTTGTCCGAGAATTCGATCTCTCTCCTTTGAGTATCTTCTCTTTTAGTTTTTGAAGTTGCACGTCAATCCCCTGTGTTACTTTGATCTCGTTTAGTAGATCGGGTTTAAGCGAAATATTAGCACATGAAATTCGAGTCTTGGTTCTTGTCGGATTCAAGTGCTCAATTCTTCTAATGATCTCCACTCTCGAATCATTAGTCTAGCTATACTCGCTTTACGCTCAAGGCGTCGGCTACTACGTTAGCTTTCCAGGGATGGTATTGAATATCAAAGTGATAATCTTCTATTAACTCCATCCATCTCCGTTGCCTCAAATTGAGTTCTTCCGAGAGAATAGATACTTTAGGCTCTTATGATCCGTAAACCGTGAATGTTGCTCGTAGAGATAGTGTCTCCATTTCTTTAACGCGAACACTATTGCCGCCAATTCCAAGTCATGCGTTGGGTAATTGGCTTCATACGGTTTGAGTTTCCGTGATCGTAAGCAATGACCTTTCCTTCTTGCATGAGTAGTCTTGCTCCTAGTCCTTCCTTTGATGCGTCATCATGCAGACGACAAAGTTTTACATTCCCTTTGGAAGGGCTAAGACCGAGTCGTAGTAAGTCGTTTTTTGACTCTTGGAAATTGGCCTCACACTTGTCATTCCACTCAAACTTGACTTGCATGCAGGTTAGTCGAGTGAGTGGTCCGCTATCTTGGAGAAATCCTGGATAAATCTTCGATAATATCCGGCTAGTCTAAGAAACTTCGATCTCTGCATTACGGACTCGGGTTGTTTCCATTCAACCAGCCCTGCTGTACCTCGAAGGATCTACTGGCGATCCCGTGTCTTAGGATACTATGTGTCCCAAGAATGCGACTTCACTAAGCCAAAATTCGCACTTGCTTTGAATTTGGCATACGACTTGTGCTCTCGTAGTGTCTCTAAAACAATTTTCGGATGACGCTCATGCTCCTCTTTAGACTTAGAGTATACGAGTATGTCATCAATGAATATCACTACGAATTGATCCAAATAAGGTTGAAAGACTCGTGCATTAGATCCATAACGCTGTTGGTGCATTTGTTAGACCGAAAGGCATCACTACAAACTCGTAGTGTCCATATCGTTACGAAAATGCTGTTTTGGAAACGCCCTCTTCACGGATCTTTAATCGATAATATCCTTGTTGTAAATCAAACTTCGAGTACACCATCGCTCCTTGAAGTTGATCAAACGATTCGTCTATCCCGGGAGGGGATATTTGTTCTTGATGGTCACATTTGTTAAGTCCGCGATAGTCTATACAGTCTTAATGTGCCGTCTTTCTTTTTGACAAATAGTACAGTGCTCCCCAGGGAGACGTGCTTGGTCGAATAAATCCCACATCCATTAGCTTTTGTAATTGTGTCTTCAACTCTTGTAACTCAACGGGAGCCATTCTATACGGCATTCTAGCAATCGGGCGGTTCGGTAATACCGATAGTGAACTCAACTTCCCTATCCGGAGGGACGGTGGTGAGTTCTTGTGGAAATACATCCGTATATTCCGATACTATAGGTACTTGATTAATTTGTGTCTCAACCTTAGGTTTGTTTATTACAAACGCCAAGTACCCTTGTGCCCCTCTAGTGATCGCTTCCTCGCTTTCATTCTTTGAAATGATTGGGGCAATCTTAACTCGTGCTCTTCCCGAAATTTCCACTTCGGGCTTATCGGGTTCACATAGTTTAATGGACTTGCGATGGCGGTCCATTTGTGCATGGTGTGCGACAATGACGATTCATTCCCAATATAATGTCGTATTCGGATATAGCGCAAGATCAAATCGGAGGAAATTTATCTCATCAATTTTAACCCATGCATTATAGATAATGTCATTATCGGCTTGCGCCCATAGGAGTTGATACTTCTAAACCTATAGGCATATGTTCCATGCATGCATGCAACTTGTGTACAAAATGTGGTGCGACAAATGAATGCGTTGATCCAGGGTCAAATAGTACTTTAGCGTAATGGCTAGATACTAGAAGCGTACCTTCCACCACGTCTGTTGCCTCCGGAGCCTCATGTCCGGCTAGTGCAAATGCTCGGCAGGCATCCTTGCGGTTACCCTGGCCGTTAGCCGCTTACGTGGGTTGCACTGTTTGGTCCGGTCTTCGTATTTCGGACAATCCTTTGGTGTTGATTACTTCCACAGCGTAAACACCTTCCATGTTTACGCCAACGATCATTGGCGTATGTCCCGGTTTTTGGCAATGTGTACATACTTGGCCCGGTTTTCCCCCAGATCGGTCCTTTCCTTTTTCTGTCTTAACAATGGCCCCTTCGAATTTTTTGGCGGCCTTGATGGTTGTCCCACTCTTTGTCCTTTTGAGATGTTCGATGGCCTATTCAAATTTGAATCGACCAATGCGGTTAAGTCCCGACTCAATGCGGAGAGTCGCTTTCTCATGGGTGAGTATGTTGTTATTTCAACGATCAAAAGTTGTTTCGGAGTTCGGCTTGTCCCGTGTGAACTTATACAATTTGTCCTCTTCTGTCTTTGATTGTTCGGGGCATATTTGGATAACCGATGGAATTGAGGACTCATCTTGGGCCACCGACATGTTCCCCTGTCTCAACTTATGGAATTCATCCCGGCGTGCCTCCTTCACGACTTGGGGTATGTATTGTTCATTGAATTGACCCAGAAATTTTCCCATGTCCTATCTATTTGATCATGTTCCCACTTTCTCTCAACTGTTCTCCACCAATCTCGGCGGTGATTCTAGTCGGAACACGGCGAGCGTAACCTTTTGTTCCCCCGAGTATTGGAGTGTATTGAAGATATTCTCCGGTTTCCCGATCCATTCTTCTCGCTTTCACGTCATCTGGTTCCCTAAGAAAGTCGGGGTCGATCGTAAAAACCGCTCCAAGGTGCGGTCATTCGTCTCGAGTAGGTTCATGGTGGCCGACGAGGCTCCGCTTTGTTGCCTCATGAAAACTAATATCTGCCGCAAGGCTATTGCGATTAGGTTATCTCTGCGATTGGCGGAGGAGGTGGTGGCGGTCGGGGAGGTGCCCGATCCTTTGCGCATCATTGTACCTTTGGGGTATACGGCGGGGTCTCCGCGTCCACGATTTCGACCATGAATGCGGAGTTTAGCTACAATACAAAAATGAATGATTCCAATAAATATTCGCGTAAAACAAGTTATACCGCAAGGAGAGCAACATAAGTACACAAGACATAGAATAAGTAGAAAAGATATATCCATTAATGTGAAAATTTGAATACATCCGAATGAGTTCATACAACAAGAATATAAAATCGAAGATAAACTAGAGTCGGGATACAACTTGATTAAGGTACAGCGAAAACAAAATACAAGAGGATGGAATTAAGCATCGGCTAAAATCTATCATATAAGTTATCTACTCGGTGAGGTCGTCGTCATCATCACTAGCGGCCTCGTCTATAATCGGATCTCGATCGGGTGGTACCACCTCAAAGATTAGCGATCGGCTAAATCGCCTTGCTCGGTCCGGAGCATCATCGAGTGGGCGGCTTCAAGCGCCTCGGGCTCTTCATCTTCCATGGATCCTCATCGGGATCCTCTTCGGGATCTTCTTGAGGATCCTCCTCGGGATCCTCTTCATTATCGCCTCAAAGTCGGGCATGGGTTCCGCCTCGGGTGGTGGCAACGGTGGCGCATTAGTGCTAAGGCGACCTCCAGCAAAGATCCCGCCGAGTTAAGGCATGTGTGAGGTCCTCTATCACCTGCATTTGTTTGATGATAGTATCTTGAGACGATCGATGGTGCCTCTCGACATGTATGTCTCCCTTTCCCACTTTCCGCGGCCTTCCTCGCGCGTTCCATCTTCGTGCGAGTAACTTCCAAGTGTTCTGGATTGACCGGATTTGATCCTCACGAGCACGGATGGTATCCTCGCGATCCTTAGCAAGGAGGGTAAGATCGTTCTTCTCCTCTTGGCTCTTTGCCAGGAGGTGTGTCGATTCTTGGTTGCGGCGGCGTTTTTACGCCAGTGCGAGATAGCTCGAAGGTATTCCTGGTGCCGGTGGTTCGTGTATGCCGGAAGTAATCACGTTCGGCGCGGGCCTCCAATAATTCCCACGAGATAGGTGGCATCGGCTCCATCCCGAACAAGCCAAACTAAGAAGGATTAGTCGGAGTAAGAAAATATAGGGAAGAACAAGGAAAGAATAACTAAGGAAAGTCGTCAAGAGTCAACTAAGTCAAATCAAGTATGACTATAGATTCTCCAAGTATAAATTTCGACTTAACATAAATATCAATAATACGGTTCTATGCCATTATTGAAATCGATTTCACAACTTAATTAGTCAAGTCACGGTACTACCCAACACAATCCGAGGGTCCTATCACGGGTTAGCTCGGTGTAAGTTTCCATCTTACTAGCCGAGCTCGATACCATAATCATCACGCCCCAAACGTGGCGTGACAACGATCAATCACTTAAACATGAATTAAATCAACGATCTAAACCAAAGATACCAAACTCCAAGTGAAATAGAGTCTAATGCGGTGAATTAAAATAAACACAAGTACAAATTACAATCTTAAGGTGCAGCGGTATCCGAATACAACCCAAAGATTATCCGAATTAACTTACGGTCAAACAAAAATAAAAATGAAGGAGTTCAACAACAAATAAAAGTAAAAATAAATGTCGCTCCACATCACGGATAGGGATTCAATCTGCGGTAGGTTCGATGTCTTGGCGAACTCTTCATCTAAAGGTTAGAAAACGAGGAGGGAATGAGACAGAAATCTCGGTGGATGGGGTGATCGTGTGCAAGTGTGGCGATATAAATAGTTAATGTGAGAAATTTAGTTGTATGAAAACGCGCGTGAGCAATGATGCATGATTCCACACCCAGTCCACAAGCGTCGTGATAAATATATTAAGTAACATACTTATATATTTTAAGAAAACAGTTCGTGGTCACGCATGCACTATGGTTCAAGCAGACAGGAGGATTGCGTACGGATTTGTAACGCCAATCCTATGCAAGACAAGTAGCGGTTGCGTGCGGTTTGTAGCGCCAACCTATGCAATACAAGTAGCGGTTTGCGTACGGTTTGTAAGCGCCAACCAAGCGGGTCCGATTAACTCGGGAATCGTGTGGATCGAGGCAAGCGATTCCTTCGTTCTTCCTTGTAACTCCCGAGCAAGATGGTCAAGACTGTCACCTTATCGCTCCGAGGCAAAGACAAAATCCACAGTGGAGCTAGCAAGGCTCGGATTTGTCATAATCATGATTATACCTCAAGTACTACGACCCGCTTCCCTTGGACAAACTCCGTCCCTCGATTTGCGGGATTAGGGCGATGGGGCCGGGAAGAGTGGAATAGCGGCCGAGCTGCCGGTTCCATCCCCCGACGTATCCATTCCGATCTGTGAGCTCGACACACCAAGTTGACTCAGGCAGTAAATTAAATACACGTTCAGGTAGTCAACCAGGCAGTCGAGTATATTGATTCGGAAAGCAGTTCATGAAAAGTTTTCGAAAATTTGCGTAAGGTAATTATGGCGTTGGTGGAGTTATTTGGATGAAGATGATTATCGGGAGGATAAGCAATCTTCGATATCTTGAGCGATTAGGTGGAACATAAGTCCCATTATAGATTCAAATCGCAAGACGAGGAAGTCGCGCGATCGGGTATTAATCGGTCAAGGCGATCCGATAAGTCAAGGGGTTTTTGAGAAAATAAAATATTTTAATTAATAATTAAAGTAAGAGGGTCCAGGGCTGTTTTAGTAAATGAAAAATAATTTAAGTTAGGTCCTTGATAAAAAGAAAAATTTACAATTAGCCCCGTTTTGTAAAAACCAATACTTTTGGGGTTAAAAATTGAATAAATAAATATCCCGACCTTGAAAAATTATGAGGTCAGTTCCTAAAATCTCTAAATTGTTCAGAGATTCAGGTTTTTAAAGTTTTGAGGTCGATTTTTTTATAAAATTCTCACATTGGCCCCAAATTTGTTAAAATTGTCATTTCGGGCCTTAAGTTTAAAATAATCGGAACTCACAAACCGGAAGGGCTTCTAATGTGATTCCAGTTGGAAAATGTCACTAAGGTTAGTGGGATATTGGGACAAAAGCAGTTTTAAAACGTCATAAGTATAGGTCCCTCAACTTTTGAAAATCTCATTTTTGTCCCATTTTGAAATAATTGCCTTTAAGGCTTTTAGGGGTCCAATTGTTATGAAATTTGAACCTTGGATCCAAAATATAATTATGTTATAGGTAAATTAGTATTTCCAGGTACATGGGCTGTATAAGTTCTGGAAATTTCATTTGGGTCCTCAAGTTTAATCTTTTACAATTTGGTCCCTCAAGTTTTATAAAATTACTTTCCAAGCTCTAAACACTTGGATTTTTGGAATACACTTAAAATATGTTATTTCCAGTCCTTTAAGAGTTAAAATTTCAAATTTTAAATTTAGGATCTGGTACAGTTTCGAAATTTGCAAAATAGCCCTTAAACTTCTCAAATTTTACAATCTAATCCTTGGGCTTTTGAGGGTTGATTTTATTTATCTAAAAACTCTTAAAACTTTATTAAAATGTCAAAACATCATTTTTGGACCTGAGTACAGTCCCAAAAATCGAAATTTGCAGAGAGGTCCCTTAAGTTTTATTTTCTTGCACTTAAGTCCACCAACTTTCCATTTTTGCATTTTAAGTCCAAAAATCGAAATTTAATCAATTATGCTCGACTTGTCCAGGTTATAGGCCATACAAAACATAGATTTCAAGAGTCATCAACATACATATCCATCTCATACAAGAATTTATCAAATATGACAATAAAGTGTACATGTATGTCCTAATTTTGGTAAATCGCATTTTGAGCAACACTTGAGAAATTTTTCAACTTGATACAAGAAATAACATGCAATACATAATATATATCTCAAATGCTCAATAACAAAATACTACACGCATTTTTTCAATTTAAAACACCTAGAAGTTGAAAAGATTTTTCCACCCACCTTAAAGATCGGTTTGTTGGTGAAAATGGGATAAATCTCTCTCGGTGAAGGAATGACTTAGGTCAGCCCCTAAGTCAAGGAATATCAAAAAATATAGGAGTTATAAGAATGTGGTTAAAAATTTAGGGAAAAGAAAAAGATAGTGAGAAAATTGGAAATACTACACTTACCTTGTGTAGTGAGTAAAATGTGACTAGTAATGGCTTCCAAGTATAAGGTTTTGGTCACCCTTAATGTCAACCACCAAGGTCAGCCCCTAAAACTCCAAAAATGAAAATGGAGTGTAAAAATTTGGAAAATAGAAAGAGAAGAAGAAAGTGTACTAAAAATTCCATTTCTTACCTTATAGTCCAACTTCTTCACAATTTTTCTTCAAGATGACTAGTCTCTTAACTTCTTCAAAGGTCTTCTAGGTATACCTCAAATTCAAAAATCAAACTTAAATTAGAAGGTGAAAGAGGTGAGCTAGAAGGTATAAGAATAGATTGAAGAAGAAAATTTCTTACCTTGTGTAGTGTATATGGTTCTAATTTTTGAAGAAAATGGGAGATGAATTCTTGAAGTTTTGGTTAAGTGTTAGTGAAGAAGATGAAGGATAGGTAGAGAGATGTAGGAGGATTTTTAGAGAGAGAGATGAGGAAATTCAAGACTTAGAATGATTTTGGTGTTGTTGAATGGAATGGGAAGATTAAAACTTGAACAAATTTTTTTGTTCAACAAGGCCATTATGGCCGTCCATATTGGGGGAAAAGAGACAAAAAAAAAAAAATTCTTTGGTTGGTTAGATGATGAGTTAGGGAATAATTGAGGTAATTAGGGAAGAAAGTAATTTTTAGGCAACTTTATTAGGGACAATGGGCCAAAATGCTAAGCTTAGGGGAAATTTTTAATTTGGTCTTGTTTGACCAATTGGATGATTGAAATGGTGGGATTAATTTAAGATGTAGGTTTGAATTAATGGTGTATAAATACACAAGAGGAATACACAAGGTGTACATGTACAAGAGTTGAGAGATATTTCTACACCAAAAATTACACCAATGCCGTCCCCTAAGGGTATTTTGGTAATTCCATATATTTTTCTTTCCAAAATTGATGATAATAGATGAATAAATATCAATCTCCAAAATAATTAGTGATGTCCTTGATCACTTATAAGTCTCATGATCACTTAATCTAAATCGAATTCTTAATTCTATAAATTATAATCCCTAAAATAAATAGTCTCTTAAAATTCTAAGGTGACTAATAATACACCAATAATAATAATGATTGTCAACCAAGTGATCATAAATGCGAATTAAAATTAATAAATGATTATGATCACAAATAGAAATTAAAAGAATTAAATGTAAAATATATTTATCATTAATATTTACCCGTCAAAGTGACGCGGTAGAATTGTCAAATAGTACAAGGACGATACGTGATACAAGTACATGTTCGAATAAAAATCGAGGGCTTCACAATAATCATTTAAAAAGCATTGTTTTCGATTTGAAATGGTTTTTTTGTCTTTGATTAAGCAATCCGAAAGTTTATTTATGATCCAACCAAAAAAGGAAAAATCTTATTTTTTCCGCACTCTCTTTTTCTATAACATAAATATTGTTAAGAGCCCCTGGTGTGAAAACAAAAAAGTTTGTAACGCTGAATTGAACTTCCGATAGATGAGGAAAAATCGGAATACCTTGTTATCGGAATACCTTGTTATCTGAATACCTTGTTACTCTCTCGAAACAATTATAACTTTTGGTGTTGAATTTTATATTCTCAACGATAAATATGACTAATTTGAAAAATGTTTTTATATAAGACTAGTTTTGAAGAAATTAATCTTAATTTTCAATTTATATGTATAATATTTTCTCGATATTTTCTTTAATGATATTAAATTTTCCAAATTGTTTAGTTTATGCAAACTGTCATTTTTAGGTGTGGCGTCCCAAGTTGTTCTAGTTATTTCTTCTTTTATAAGATAAATTATTTTTACTACCAGCTTGTAGGATCAAGTGGTATTAATCATCCTTTGTAAGGGTATTGACCAAGGAATTCAAACCGGTATCTATCAATTTCTTTGAAATTTATCTCTCCCCTTCAACTACTACTCTCAACTTATTAAAAAAAGATAAATTATTTTTAGAAAAACTTGCGAAAAATATTGAGGCGTTACAAAACACGATAGGACACAAAATACAAGTTTTCGTCCTTATCGTGCCAACACGATATGATTAAACACTAACCCACTATTTTCATATCGTTTTTGTGTTGTACTAAATTTATCGTGTCAAAATTGCTAGAAATTACCAGAACAAACTAATGGCTATAGTAATGTGAGAAAAATAAAGGTAAAGTAGACACGAGTATTTTACGTGGAAACCCTAAATAAATTTGAGGCAAAAATATTGGTAATGTAGAAGTGATTCACTATAAAATAGGGATAAAACATTTTCTCTTTGAACAATATCACATACTCTTTTGAAATAAGAGAAAACTAATACTCTTTTAAATGAAGACGGCTTAGCAAACTGAGAACTTAGAATTCAGACAAATTGTTTGGATAATTCTGCAAATCTTCCAATTCCTTTAAATGGGTACATTGATTCCATATTCTGTCATGTGCAAGGAAAGCACAACCATGGTAATCTCAACATCCCACACTATTAATCAATGGTGGTGATTTAATGGATAAAAATTATATTAAAATATTAATTTAATCAACATAAGGGTAATAGGGTAAAATAACATAGCAAAGTAGTTACAACTTATAAAAATAGAAGGAGATTAAAATCAAATCTATTTCTCTCTCATACAAATCTCAAACTCACGTGTTCATCTATCTCAATCCTCTCTCTCTCTCTCTCTCTCTCTCTCTCTCTCTCTCTCTCTCTCTCTCTCTCTCTCTCTCTCTCTCTCTCTTCCATTAACGCAACACAAAAATTTATCTTCCATTCTTTCTACACGTCATTAATGATTTCTCGCATATTTTACATAGAAAATAAAAAAGATGACGATTTTTGTTCCAAATGAAGAAACAATCATGAAGAACTCGAGTGATTATATTTAACCATGCAACAAATATTAACTATAAGATATTGCATATTTGAAACCATGTAGTAACCATCAACCATGAAAATCGCATAATTTCTTGTAAGATATTGCATATTTGAAACCATGTAAAGAAACATCAACTAACTATACATTATCTAGAAGGTATTTATACAGTGTGAAAAACTAAAAATACACTGCATATACCAAACTATGCAATGCGTAATAAACTATGCAACAAAATCAACTAACTATGCATTGTATAGAAACTATCTATGCAGTGTTGAATAACTAAATATGCAAGATACATTGTGTAACATCTCATTTTCATAATTTTCAAAGTAACATCCCATCTTCATAACTAACTATGCATTATATAGAAACTATTTATGCAGTATGGAATAACTAAATACGCAATACATTATACTCAACTATGTCTTATTATCGTAAAACAGTGCAACAAAAATAACTAAATATGCATTATTTAATAGCTAATTAAGCAGCAGAAGAACCCTAACTATATCTTTGTAAAACACAAAAAAATGGAAAGAAAATTGCTTCCTTAAATAACGCCATTAAATCTGGCAGTTACAATCTCACCCTATAAAAATAGTTTCAAAAAGTCAAACATATCACAACCATTCATTTTTAATAATTAATGGATATGATGAGTCCACCCTATCTATATGATTTGGTTCAAATGAGACCACCCTATCTAGGTGAGACAATGTGGACTCATCTTACCCATTGATCTTAAAAAATGAAGGGATGTGATTAATTAAGTGTTTTTTAATTATTTCCTAATTTTCGATGATTTTAAGGGTAAGATTGTAATTTTGTAATTCAAATTAGTGGTCCCAGATTTTATGGTGAAATTGACACTCACGGATTTTGTGGCGGATTTTAAGGAACCCGTTTTCTTTCCAAATACTTTTTTTACAAAGATAGTTAGGGTTCTTCTACCGCATAATTAGACATCAAATAATGCATATTTAGTTACTTTGTTGGCTTTGTTTTACTTAAAATAAGACATAATTGAATATAGCGTACTACATATGTAGTTATACTACTTCGCATAAATAGGTTCAATATAATGTATATTTAGTTATGAAATGAGATGTTGCTTTTGGAAATTATAAAAATGGGATGTTACATAATGTATGCATATTTAGTTATTCGACAATGCATAGATAGTTTCTAAATAATACATAGTTAGTTGATTTTGTTGCATAGTTTATGACGTCTTGCATAGTTGAATAAATATTGTACTACATATTAGTTTTTTTACTTTGCATAGATAGATTTCGGATAATGCATATTTAGTTGAGTTTTGTTGCATATTTAGTTTTCGAACTCACGTTTGTTATTTCTCGTAATATTGCACCGATTTTTCTTGTTTTTTCTCTCGTAATTTTCATGAACTGTAATTTTGAGTTTCTTCACAATTTTCTTTATTTGCGTTAATGGAGGAATGAGATAGATAGATAGAGAGAGAGAGAGAGAGAGAGAGAGAGAGAGAGATTGGGGAAATTGGGAGATGTATGAGAGAGAAAGAGATTTGATTCCATTTTTGTAACTAACTTGTTATGTTATTTTACTCTACTACCCTTATATTGATTAAATTTATATATTAATATATTTTTATCCATTAAATCATACCCATTGATTAATAGTGGGGATGGTTGAGATTAGTCCATTGTGTCTCACCTAGAGACATGGTCTCACTTGATCCTCCCCTATATATATAAACAAGATAGTGGTATTTTAGGAAATTTCTCGCCGAATTCATATCTTTCAAATCCGGAAAATGTAAAAACAAAAAAGAAAAAAAAAAGAAATTTGGTGCAATTGTGAAAATGGAGGACTGTTGAGTCAATGTTAGACACGTGGCGCTCATCAATTTGTTGATTTTTTATATATATTGTTTAAATCACTTTTCAAAATAAACTTCAAGCTAAAATAACAAATTCGTTTCTAATCCGTTTTTTAACGTATAATATATCAAATTAATTTTATTTTCACGATCTTTGATTTGAGACAAATATTGCATATAAAAATTGTAGCACCCGAGAAAAAAATAAGTTTAAATTAAATATATAAATAGTCAATTAGTGTATTATTATTATTGGATTAGTTAGTCAAGGACATGGCCCATGGGAATACTTATGCACTTGGAAAACTAACTAGGGTAATTATATTAGAAGTCTTCCTTTTCTCTTTTGTTCTCAAAATCCTAAGGTAATCTATTTCTTAATCTTTATACTCTATCTATACCTAAATCTCCGATTTTTCTAAACTTTTACTATATTATTCTTCATAAAGTTTTTATTTCACAATTAAAATTTCATGTGAATCCAATGAGTAGTGTTTTAGTTAATGAATTTTCAGATAAAATCTATATTCTTCCCTATTTTTGTCTTATAAAATCCAAAACTTCCCTTATAGATATCTAAATTTTATGAAATTTTACTATGTTAAGTTAATATATTTATATAAAGTTCAGTAACAAGTTCATGTACTTTTGAGTTCTATTTGATTTTATATGTATTTTCCATTCTTATTTCCCAAATCTTAGATATGCTATATTTCGATTTGTAAATTCAAGAAACCATCGATAAAGACATACAAAGTACTTGATTTTTTTATATTATATTTATTATAATTAATGTATACAACCATATTTTAAAATATCAGATTATTACAATCTATATTTATTCAAATTTTAATTTCATTTCAAAACTCTATGGTTTTGACTATGACAATAATTTTGGTTTTAGAAATTCAAAACCTATAGTTAAAGAATTCCAAATAATATGGTTTTTGGATATGTTATATTTTGATATTTATATTTATATATATGTTTTTAAAGTTTCAAGTCAAATATTCTTATATTTAAGTAATTATGATGTTTTATATAGAGTGGGCATACTTTAAGTTTTCACGATTTCAATTTCACAAATTCAAATGTCATAGCTTAACATTTTGGATATTTTTGAAATTTTTATATTATGTATATTATTTAGTCTATTATCTACTGTAAAAGTTTGTGATAAATATATTTTACGGTTTAGGAGAAAATAAAGTTCAATCCCGGTGTGTAGAGATTTAATATCTTTCGGACCAACCGAGTTGAGCCCAAAATCTTTGGAATGTCCGTAAGCTTCCAAGAATGTTAGACAATTTTTCTTTCAAGTATTTTTGGTTTCTAGATCCGAGGATATCGAATGGTTTTATTTCTAATGTTAGGCGGCCTTCGAGCGAGGACTAGGAGCATTCTTGCATAAAAGAATTCGCTATTTTTCAAGAAGTTTTCAAGGTAAGGATTTTTTTATATACACTTAGTGGGTTAATTGTCTTTATTAAATTTTTATATGTCAAACTTAATGAATAATTTGCTTGCAAATGTGAATTTGATAGTCGAATTTGATGTAAATGTTATACATGCTAAATAGTTATTTTATGTTCAAATGGTAAAGTATAGCTTTGACTATTAATTTAATAGTCGAATTTGACGTAAATGTTATACATGCTAAACAATTGTTTTATGCCCAATGGTATCGGCCAATGAGAAAGTATATGTAATGATTTTGCCAATGTCAAAGTAAATGTGATGACAAATTATATGTGATGGCTTCAACAATGGCAAAGTATATATGCAAATTCATGTTATAGTGTTATTTATATTTAATTTGCACAATTAGAATCCCTCACGAGTATGTGTTACTCACCCTATATTCAAATTCTTTTTAGATTAAATGGAACGATCATGTTGTCAATGTTGCGGATAGTAGAATACTTCACATTTTAATTATTTAAATTTTAGAATAATTGACTAGATTTCAAATTCAAACAAATGTGACGATCTTGTCTTTTATTTTAATATTACGATGTATTTATAATTTTCTAATCTTAGCGAATACTCTAAACTTGTTTCTTTAAGACTTATTATTAGTAATTTATTTTAAATTTTATTATGGTTTTTTTTCGAATTATCCACTTATATTGGAAAAAAGATATATTTACACATTCTCTACTTTAGTAACACTAAAAAAATCATTTATGAAAAGTGGGGAGTTACATAAATATTTGACAACTATTAAATATTAAAATTTGAATTTATGTAAATAACATTCTCCATGATGTACATCAATATAGTTTTTTCTTTAAGTTCCTCCCTAATGATAATTTAATGTATTTTGAAAAAAATTAATATATATATATATATATGTAATTTATATCATATCTTAAAGAAAATAGAAATATAAATAGGATAATTTGATGAATGTTGAATTTTTTTGTAATGATTAATAATATCTTTAAGGATGCCACGTAATTTTTTTTTTATAAGTGTTCTCTTCATTATAAAAATATATAGAAATACTTTGAAATATTTTAAAGTAAATTATAAATTAATTAAATCTTTCAACTTTTAGTATTGTTTAATGAGTAATAAATAATATTGTATTGTGAAATTTGTTGTAGAGAACTAAAATTTGATGAGAAGTTTGCAGCCAGTCTATGTTTTTCGAAATAATTGTTTTTTTTCTGTCTAAAATGTATAATTTAATATAATAATTTATTGTTATATATAAAGATTGTGTGAACTGTGTTAATTATTTATTTTTATTCTTTATGTTTTTTAATATTTAATAACATTTTATTATTTATCCATTTTGTCACGCCCCAATTTACATACCCAATAAAATAGAATAGCATTCATCAGAGACAACCCAAATATTCAAACTTAAGCTCCACAAGAGCTATTATCTAAGTACAAATAACTAAAAACCAATAAATACAATGGAAGCTATAACTCATGACACACAATTATTCTAGAGTTGTAACTTACCTAGCTATTACAAGATGATATGGTTATATTGTTCAAGTCTTTGTGGATAAGCCATTCAAGTTTTAAAATCGCTATGTAGAGTCAACTCGAGCAAGAAGTCGAAGTCTCGTCGGTCTCGTCAATCTTAACTTTCGGTTTCGGAAGGTTTTTATAAAAATCGTGGGGTGAGCTAAACGAGCTCAATGAAGTGTTCCTTTGAGAAAAGTACTTAGTGTGTCTAAAAAATATTTTGTCTAAAAAATATTTATGTATGCATGATAATGATGCACATAAGAATTATTTGTCGTAATGATCAAGAATATATTGCAATTCAACATTGAGATATTAATGTTTAATTCTATCAGTGATGCAATGCACATTGGACAACAGTTAGTCAAGTACGGTAAATATTTTACTTTTCAAACGATCAATAGATATCCCAATTTTTAAAACAAATAGTGGATATCTCATTTTAAAAGCAAAGTATAAACAGTTAATCAATTAGTTCGTCAGCCCGAAATAAGAAACGTAGGATCAGTGTTGATCGGACATCGCCCCCTGTCCGTTCTCCTTGTTGCTTCCAACAATATTTGGCCAAAGCCCCGTCACCTTATCCCTCCCACTAGGCTCGACGTCTCTTTGGCGGGCTTTAGCCGCAGATCGTCATATTCATGAATATACCGTTCTACGACCCAAGTTTTGTCGCCGTCTCCGGCCCGACCCGAAAATGGGATTAGGCATATGGGTAGTCAAACAAGGACCACATGCAACCTGTTCGATCCATTATCTAACCTACCCACGCCGCAATAGACTCAAACAAATCAATAGTTTTGCCAAAGTGACATTTATTTGCCCAAAGGTGAGTCAGCGATTCTAATAGTTAAAATGCAAGTGAATATGATCATGAATGATATACTTTATGTTTTCATAAACAATCTTATATTATGAACTTCATGAAAAATGATGTATATCGTGAAATCATGCAATTGCTTAACGTCATGAAGTTGATGAAATAACTAATATGTCGTGAAATTTATAAAATCATAAGTAAATCTAATTTTCTTTAGAAAGTTGACAATTTGCCCACCTCAAAGATCGCCTTAATAATGTTCAGGATGCAAATCCTAATTATTGGGCTCGATCTTATCTCCTGCACTTTATCAATTATTATGATTAGACTTTGACCTTACGGTTTTGAGCAGAAATTGAAGAAAGGTCGTTTCAAATAATTGCAGAAGAAACAAAAATCTCAGTCCTTTTTTATCATTTGACCAATGTCTTTAGCTAAAAATGAAAGTGTATAAGAAAAGAGATTAAAAGGTTGTATAAATCTAAATGACCATATTCAGTTAGAGTTTCTTATTTATTAAATAATAATCCTTATAAAATGACAATATAAAACCTGAAGATATAAAGAAAAATTTAAAATGAGTTTAGTTAAATGAATTTACCAATGGTCCTTCAAACTTTGAGTTCTTAACAACAAATGACCCAAATTCTTCTCAATATTTAAAAGAAACAAAGGAGATCAAAACTCCAGCTTAGTTGATAGCTTTAATGTTATTTAATAGAAATTTTGATAACATAAAAACTAAAAGAAATGACAAGTTCTAACCCCCCACCTGCAGGTTTCTTATCGAAAAGGAAGATTTCTAAGATTTGGGATTTTTTATCCAAGTCCTCTAGTCTGGTTCATCTTGATTACAGAGCAATTTATTACATCAAACCAACCAACATCTAACAAACAAAATCTTTGTATGCCCATCAAATCCTTAGTAATTATAAGATCAATTTATACCTTAGAACCCTTATTCACTGTGCAACTTGAATCTCGAATTGGCCTTCCAAACTCGCTGCAAACTGTCCAAATTCCAATTATTGTACAAATTTGATCTCTAGTTACCCCAACGTATTGAGTTCAAGTTTAAATCAAAGAAATTGAAAGAAAATCTATTTTCTCTCCTCACTGCTCTCGGCCGTATGAAGCAAGATGATTGGAAAAATTTGCTAAAGTTTGGATTTTAGGCTTTTTGCTTGATCTTATCAGGTGTGTCAGATAAAGTGAGGTGTAGAAATGGATTTTATGGGTAGGTTAATGGGTAATGGATCTTGGGTTTGGTTGTCGGTTTCAATAGAAAATTGTTATAGTAGGGTGCCCCGCACTCCAATTAAATTGGATTTATCCTACTTGTAAAAACAATTTTATTGGGAATTATATTAATATAAAGGCGTTTTTCTTTATCTTATGTTTTGCATTTATTATTTAATTGCTCATAGATAAAGTCCTTAGATCATTTTAAGTTATGGGGTATGGTTGCGCGTTTGATGGCGATCATGGAACATGCCTAAGCGCTTTGATCTTAAACTAGTTCCAAGTCAATGGGTTTTTCAAGATAGGACATTGAATAATCCCGTAAGACTTGTGTATATGATGCATGCTCGTGAGACGAGAATGTTACATTCCATTAACATTAGCGTTGAGACGAAATGCATATATACTGGTGCTTGTTGGCGAACAAGTTCATCGAACATGACCCAATGGAAATTCTTATATGGAAACTTTGTTTGTCGAATAAGAATTTTCATATTGCAATAGTACATGATTAATCCTCGTACTTGAGGCACGACAAAGAAATTTGTGTCTATCCCGCAATACTTTGATTTATCTTTTGATTGCTTGACAATCACAAAGGGGTATTTTGGGTATTGACGATGTACATGGAGGCTTGTTAGTGGCCGACATATAATTCGACACTTGTCTTTTTTTGACAAGGGAATTTCTGTGTTTTCGTAGTTTGTGATTCAAAGACTCGCCAATGCACGATGAATTTGATTCATAAAAGAATCATTAGAACTTGAAATGGAATCACAGTTATTAAATCAATTGGGTTTCGATAAATCCATACCCAAGATTTAATCGGGAAATTAGTTGTCGAAAGGATTGTACATGTATGCAATTGCAATTGAAATAGGTTTACTCGCTATTTCACCTAATACCGGGTAATCATGCTACTTGCTAGATGTTACCATGATTTGTAGGTTCTTGAAATTAAAGAGTTAATTTCAAGTATATTAATTAATATGATTAATTAGTAGAATATATTATTCGAAAGTTACAAGAGTTGTAAGCCTCGTCTAGTGTTAGTTGTGAACCTAAAAGGGTCACACATAATTTTGGTTGTTGACATTCGAAATTGATAAATTCAATAGATGGATGCAATTAATTAATATAGATTAATTAATTAGAGTTTTAATTTAATTCAATAGTTGAATTAAATATTTAATTAAATAATATGATTATCTAATTAAATCTAATTTGATTAGAAAGCTCAATAAAAGGAATAGAATAAATTATTAATCAATTGGATTGATTAATTTGGGCTTTTGGGTATTAATTATTTGAATTAATTAATTGGACTATAAAGTCCAAACCCATACCATAATCTAGTAGGCCTAATTGTAGAAGCCCACTAGATAATTGAAGATAAATAAATAAGATTTATTTATATATATGTGATATATATAATGATATATATATGAGATATATATATATACTTATGGAAAAAAAAATACACTAGCAGTTATCCCATTCAACATTATGGAGTAATGGTTTAACCCCATTTTGGTTAGTGGGTGGTTTTATTCTCTTTAGTTAATAAAACAAGAATGAGTTTTATTAAAATACGGATGTACGTGAACAATAACAAAAAAGGAATTTACGTGATTTGAAAAAAGGAGAGCCTGCAGAGTGTTTTGTGAGAAAAATTAGAAAGTGTTCTTACGTTTTTCTTCATTTTTCAATTTTTCTCAAAGCAATTCATCTTCAATTGTTGTAGATAATTATTAATTAATAATTATTTATCTACACAATTTATTCTTCAATTAATTGTTGATTGTGGAATTAATATTCTAGTCCACTATCAATTCAAAACGGAATAAATTTTACTAGCGAAAGATTAATTCCGGTGTCTACAATCAAAAGGTGGACTCGATTGGAGGGAGACGTTTGAATCCCTATTGGCGAGCATTTGGAGTTTTGGTGATTGCCACATATCCGGAATTGATTCCCTCTCAATCTTCGCTAAAAGGAGAAGACTCTACGAGGGTAATTTCCTTTTTCACTTACGAATCAAAATTTGTTTTCTCGCATGATAACGAAAATGTCGATCGTTACAATCGCTACGTGAACCACGGGTTAGTATTTATTGTGATGAATGCACTTGTTTTAATTAGATTAAAAATTTTAAATTTCATTTGCGAACCCCGTGTGGTATAGCTTAACCCAACTTGATGGTATCGAGCCCACGGTTTGTATTTTCGTTATCGATTTTGATTCGTTTTATGTGTATTTGATAAGCATGTTACAATTGTTAAAATACGTTTTAATAATTATTTTGTGTGTGATGAAAGAGTTTTATATGATCTAATTGTTGGGATAAATTGTTGAAGAAAAAAAAAATGATTTGGCTGAAATCACAAATTTTGTTTCTTTCTCAAACGTCATTTCCATTCTTGTTTAATGGAAGCAGAAAGAAAAAATGTTTTCTTAAAAGTTCTTTACATTACAGTTCAAGAGAAAAGGAAATTGGTTTTTGACTTTCTTTTTCAAAAGGTTCTGTTCTTTTGTGATTTATTTATTTAGAATAATCAATCATAAATTCATGATGATGGATGAAATTGAATTGTGAGAAAAGAGTTTTTCATTCAATTCAAACTGTCTCTCGAACGACAGTATTTTTTTTTCTTTTTCTTTAATTATTTGGATTTCAAGGTTAAAAGGTTAACATCGAAATTAATAAAATAGTTTTGGAATATTAAAGAAAGATTTATCCCAAAATTAAATCAACACACAAAATTGGTAAATTTATATGCTTTAAATTCATGTGATGGATGTTTTAGCATGATTTATTTAGGGATGATCATGAGCCTATGACCAATGTGATTGGATGTGTTTTATTTCTTTGGGATTTTTGGGGATGCGAGCCTCTTATTCTATTTTTGTAAGTTCTTTAAATTTTCGCATTGAGAGTAGATTAGGTGGTGAGGTTTTCCATTTATTGTAATTGGAGGGCGTTCGATGCTAAAGGCCCACGCCTGTGTGGGTAGAATTTTACAAATGTAATAAAATAGGAGACTCAAGGCCCATGCATGTATGGGTACATTAATAAAATGTAATAGAAATAATTCTATTTATTTTGTCCCTTAGATTGACCACGAGACCCATTTTTGGCTCAAATGGGTCGCATAAGCCGCCATGATCATCCCACCGCTTTTTGCATAGGATGCATGTTAGATTTATTTAATGCTTTTGCTTGCGCTCATATGATGAATTGCGTTAAATAAAAACCCACCTAGTAATTAGGTTGATGAGGTCTTGAAAAGAAAACCCCAAGTTTTTGAAACTTAATAAGGAATTTAATTTTAATTAATTCCATATCAAACAAAATGGACAAGTTATGTTGGACATATCGTTCCATGCCTTCCAGCAAAGGTAGACGACATGACGATGCTACCACACTTGGTCACTGGCCACGAGTCGTGGAGTGATCTTGTGCTGGAAAGCTGTGATCCCTACCAAGCATTGAGATGTTTGTGGGATGGACTCGTCTTTATGTTGGCCACGAGTCGTGGGATATTTTGATGCTCCATCTACACAAAGGTTTGATGGGTTACGTTTGACGCTTAGTACCATATAGGCTCATAAAATTGGGGTATATGGGAAAACGTGAGGCAAAATTATCTTGAGGGTTGTATAATTGATACAATTGTCATAGAGTTGACTACCAATGGAAATATCTCATGGGCTCATAAAATTGGGGTATGAAATATTTTTGTTGGGCTTCAAGCCCATTAAGAAAATTTGATTTTCCGAATTTTATTATGGGGTTAATAAAATTTGATTAAAATAGTGGGAGACATTTAATATTAAAGACCTTATATTGAATGAATATATTTTCCATAGTTTACTCATTTTTCGCTTCGTTTGTTTTTGTAGATATCTCTACTAAAATGGCTAAAAATCCACTTGCATCCATACTTGAGCAAAACAAATTAAGCTGGCCCAAATTTTGTTGGTTGAGAAACCTAAAAATTGTCCTTGATCGGAGAAGAGGGCTTATGTACTTGACAAAGTGCCTCCTCCACCTCCCGAGGATAAGGACATCGATGCCCATGGAGAATATCTCCGTCATATCGATGACAATCTTCGTGCTCGGTGCTATATGTTAGCATCGATGTCAAATGAGCTGGGAGAGCGAGAATGAGGGTCTAGATCATGTTGAGATCCTTATTCGCCTACAAGAGTTGTATGGTGAAAGAACTGTGCAAATGAGATATCGATATCGAAAGACCTTTTCGATGTCGTATGATCGAGGGCTCTTGACCCAAGACCATGGGTGAAGATGATAGCTCTCATTGAAAGGCTCTCGTCCTTGGAGTCGTTATGGACAATGAACTCTATGTGGACCTTTTTGCCAATCCGCCTCCTCATTTGACACATTTGTTGTCAACTTTAACATGCACTCCATGGAGACTAGTCTCCCGAATTGGTGAACATGTTAAAGACGGTGAATCCACTATCAAAAAGGATAAGCTGTCTTGCTTGTTGGATCCACTTAGGATCAAAGGCCGCAAAGTCTAAGAAAAGGAAATGGAAAGGAAAGGGTTCCTCTAAGCCCAACAAGAAGGCAAAGGACAATGGCAAGAAAAAGGTTAATTCTCAAGCCAATGACAAATGCCATAAGCTATGGCAAAATGGGGCTTTGGAAGAGGAATTGCAAGGAGTACCTTGCGAGCCTGAAACGTTCAGGTATATATTTTGTTGAAGTTAACTTATCAGTTAATGATGCTTCTTGGGTATTGGATACCGGTTGTGGCTCACACATTTGCAATGATTTGCAGATAATGACAAGAAGCAGGAAGCTTGATAGAGAGGAGACGGTCCTTAGGATGGGGAATGGAGCAAGAGTTCTTTGCATTAGCTATAGGGACTATTTATCTAGCTTTAGAGAATGGTTTTAAATTGTGTTTGAACAATTGTCTTTATGTTCCGGATATTATTAGAAACATTATTTCTATTCCTGTTTTGGATAGAGAAGGTTTTAAATTTGTCATTGAGAATGGAAGTTGTTCCATTTTCAAAGATTCTCGCATTTATATATTTAGGTTATTTGTGAATTGTTTGTACACTATTACTCCCCATAAACCCATACTCACAATTCAACAAAATAAAAGAAAATTAGATAATCATAGTTCTTTCACTCTTTGGCATGCTAGATTAGGTCATATTTCGAAAAGAGGATACACAAGTTGGCGGAAAAACTCGACCTTGGGGAGAGCAAAAATTACCAACATGTGAATCATGTCTTAAAGGAAAAATGACTAAATCACCATTTGTTGGACAAGTGGAGCGAGCCAAAAATCTATTGGATTTGATCCATACGGATGTTTGTGGACCACTAAGCGTTAGTGCACGAGGGAACTATCACTACTTCATAACTTTTACCGATGATTATTCTAGGTATGGTTATGTATACCTTATGAGGCTCAAATCTGAAGCTTTTGAAAAGTTCAAAGAGTTTAGATATGAAGTGGAGAAACAAACTGGTCGTAGTATTAAGACTCTTCGATCAGATCGAGGAGGCGAATACTTGAACAATGAGTTTCTTGATTATTTAAAAGAGAATGGGATTCTCTCACAGTGGACTCCTCCTGGTACTCCACAACTCAACGGAGTTTCGGAGCGTAGGAATCGAACATTGTTAGACATGGTTCGATCTATGATGAGTTTCACTACATTACCTCTTTCATTCTGGGGCTATGCCTTAGAGACGGCGGCATATCTATTGAATAGGGTGCCATCTAAAGTCGTACCCAATACACCATATGAAATATGGTGTGGCAAGACACCCTCCTACAAGTACCTCAAAGTATGGGGGTGTGGCTTATGTGAAACAAACAAATGGGAGATAAGTTAGATATGAGATCTATCTTATGTAAATTTCGTGGGATATCCAAGACAGTCTATAGGGTATTATTTCTACGATCCTTTAGAACAAAAGGTGTTTGTTTCGAGGAATGCTACTTTCCTTGAAGATGAATTTCTTTCTGAAAGGAATGGTGGAGTAGTAGAACTTGAAGAAATTCAAGAACACGAATTTCCCGGATGTTGCCGAGATAACACGCAAGTCGAAAGTTTGGACCATCCAAGCACAACCCTTCTTCGGAAATCCATAAGGGTTTCAAGGGTGCCGAGAGGTGAACCTTTTGTTAGAAAACAAAGAAGAGGGTCTCCTTTTGGATAATGATCCAAGAAGCTATGGAGAGGCAATGTCAGACATTGACTCAAAGAAATGGCAAGAAGCAATGCAATCCGAAATGGATTCCATGTACTCCAACAAGGTATGGACCTTGGTGGACCCACCACAGGAATTGTTCCCATTGGTTGCAAATGGGTCTCAAGCGGAAGCTTGGAGTAGATGGAGAGGTAGCGACCTACAAAGACGTTTGGTTGCAAAAGGTTATACTCGAAGCAAGGAATTGACTATGAGGAAACTTTTTCACCAAAAGAGTGATGCTTAAATCCATTCGGATGCTATTAGCCATATCAAAGATATTATGATTATGAGATATGGCAAATGGATGTGAAGATCGCTTTTCTTAATGGAAACATTAAGGAAGAAATCTACATGAAGCAGCCAGAGGGCTTCATATCCAGTGGGAGCGAGCAAAAGGTTTGCAAACTCCAGAGATCCATTTATGGACTCAAACAAGCTTCGAGGAGTTGGAACATCCGATTTGATGAAACGATCAAAATGTTTGATTTTCATAAGAACCCGGATGAACCATGTGTCTACAAGAAGGTTAGTGGGAGTGCGATTGCATTTGTTGTGCTCTATGTTGACGACATTCTACTCATTGGGAATGATGTAGGCATGTTGCAGTCAACGAGGACTTGGTTGTCTAAACAGTTCTCCATGAAGGACTTGGGAGAAGCATCCTTTATCCTAGGGATAAAGATCTATAGAGATAGATCTCGAAGGATGATCGGACTATCCGATCAATGTACATAGACAAAGTGCTAAAAGGTTTAGCATGGAGGAATCCAAGCGAGGATACCCGCCAACGAGTCAGTGGCGTTTCACTTTCTAAGGCTATGTCTCCCAAGACACTTTGAAGAAAGAGAAAGAATGTCTCGCATACCTTATGCATCCGCTATTGGGAGCATAATGTATGCAATGTTATGTCTTAGCCCGATGTCGCACATGCTCGAGTGTCACGAGCAGATATCAATCTAATCCAGGGGATGATCATCGGAAGGCCGTTAAGATGATCCTTAAATACTTGAGAAGGACTAAGGATATCTTTTTAATATATGGAAATGGAGAATTGAAACTAGAGGGATTTCGACTCTAGTTTTCGATCGATATAGGCGACTCAAAGTCGATGTCCGGATATATATTCACCTTGAATGGAGGAGCGGTTAGTTGGAAGAGTTCTAAACAAGAAACGATGGCAGACTCTACTATCGAATTTGAATATATAGCCGCATCGATGATCAAAGACAAAAGAGGTTGTTTGGATACGAAACTTCATCCAAGGGTTGGGTGTTGTTCTATCCGTAGTTGATCCAATAATGATTTATTGTGACAACAACGGGCTATAAATAAGCAAAAGAGCCAAGATCTCATCAAAGATCCAAGCATATAATGGCGATACCACCCGATCGGAGAGATCATTGGTAGTGGGCGACGTCGTTATGGATCGAGTCGCCGCGAAAAATGTAGCAGACACCGACTATGCCCGTAGCACGAAGGTATTTGATGGACATCTCGAGAAGATGGGCCTAAAATACATGGGCAATTGGAGCTAGGGCAAGTGGGAGATTGTTATAGTAGGGTGCCCTACACTCCAATTAGAATTGGATTTATCCTACTTGTAAAAACAATTTTATTGGGAATTATATTAATATAAAAGGCATTTTTCTTTATCTTATGTTTTGCATTTATTATTTAATTGCTCATAGATAAAGTCCTTAGATCATTTTAAGCTATGGGGTATGGTTGCGCATTTGATGGCGATCGTGGAACATGCCTCTAAGGCTTTGATCTTAAACTAGTTCCAAGTCAATGGGTTTTTCAAGATAGGACATTGAATAATCCCGTAAGACTTGTGTATATGATGCATGCTCGTGAGACGAGAATGTTACATTCCATTAACATTAGCGTTGAGACGCAAATGCATATAT
This sequence comes from Rehmannia glutinosa, assembly GCA_016081115.2. Lineage (NCBI taxonomy): Eukaryota > Viridiplantae > Streptophyta > Magnoliopsida > Lamiales > Orobanchaceae > Rehmannia > Rehmannia glutinosa. The sequence goes on from JABTTQ020002036.1 coordinate 493,843, forward strand.
GCGGGTGCTTGTTGGCGAACAAGTTCACTGAACATGACCCAATGGAAATTCTTATATGGAAACTTTGTTTGTCGAATAAGAATTTTCATATTGCAATAGTACATGATTAATCCTCGTACTTGAGGAGGCACGCACAAAGTAGCCTTGTGTCTATCTGCAATACTTTGATTTATCTTTTGATTGCTTGACAATCACAAAGGGGTATTTTGGGTATTATGATGATGTACATGGAGGCTTGTTAGTGGCCGACATAGAATTCGACACTTGTCTTTTGACAAGGAATTTCTGTGTTTTCGTAGTTTGTGATTCAAAGACTCTTGGCCAAGGCACGATGAATTTGATTCATAAAAGAATCATTAGAACTTGAAATGGAATCACGAGTTATTAAATCAATTGGGTTTCGATAAATCCATACCCAAGATTTAATCGGGAAATTAGTTGTCGAAAGGATTGTACATGTATGCAATTGCAATTGAAATAGGTTTACTCGCTATTTCACCTAATCTTTGGGTAATCATGCTACTTGCTAGATGTTACCATGATTTGTAGGTTCTTGAAATTAAAGAGTTAATTTCAAGTATATTAATTAATATGATTAATTAGTAAAATATATTATTCGAAAGTTACAAGAGTTGTAAGCTCTTTGCTAGTGTTAGTTGTGAACCTAAAAGGGTCACACATAATTTTGGTTGTTGACATTCGAAATTGATAAATTCAATAGATGGATGCAATTAATTAATATAGATTAATTAATTAGAGTTTTAATTTAATTCAATAGTTGAATTAAATATTTAATTAAATAATATGATTATCTAATTAAATCTAATTTGATTAGAAAGCTCAATAAAAGGAATAGAATAAATTATTAATCAATTGGATTGATTAATTTGGGCTTTGGGTATTAATTATTTGAATTAATTAATTGGACTATAAAGTCCAAAACCCATACCATAATCTAGTAGGCCTAATTGTAGAAGCCCACTAGATAATTGAAGATAAATAAATAAGATTTATTTATATATATGTGATATATATAATGATATATATATGAGATATATATATATACTTATGAGAAAAAAAAAAAATACACGGCAGTTATCCCATTCAACATTATGGAGTAATGGTTTAACCCCATTTTGGTTAGTGGGTGGTTTTATTCTCTTTAGTTAATAAAACAAGAATGAGTTTTATTAAAATACGGATGTACGTGAACAATAACAAAAAGGAATTTCGTGATTTGAAAAAGGGAGAGCTGCCGTGTTTTGTGAGAAAAATTAGAAAGTGTTCTTACGTTTTTCTTCATTTTTCAATTTTTCTCAAAGCAATTCATCTTCAATTGTTGTAGATAATTATTAATTAATAATTATTTATCTACACAATTTATTCTTCAATTAATTGTTGATTGTGGAATTAATATTCTAGTCCACTATCAATTCGAAAACGGAATAAATTTTACTAGCGAAAGATTAATTCGGTGTCTACAATCAAAAGGTGGACTCGATTGGAGGGGAGACGTTTGAATCCCTATTGGCGAGCATTTGGAGTTTTGGTGATTGCCACATATCCGGGAATTGATTCCCTCTCAATCTTCGCTAAAAGGAAAAGACTCTACGAGGGTAATTTCCTTTTTCACTTACGAATCAAAATTTGTTTTCTCGCATGATAACGAAAATGTCGATCGTTACAATCGCTACGTGAACCTACGGGGTTAGTATTTATTGTGATGAATGCACTTGTTTTAATTAGATTAAAAATTTAAATTTCATTTGTGCGAACCCCAGTGTGGTATAGCGAACCCAACAAAAATGGGCCAATGTTTAGGGAAAAGAATGTTTCAAAAAAAAAACAATAATAATAATAATAATCATGACTTAATTAATCTATTGAGATTAATTAAGCCTTAATAAATCACCACTACTATACGTGGTCAAATTATAATGTTAATAATCTCAACAATACATTTACAACTTACATCCCTTAAAAGTGCTAACTAATTTCACTAGCCAAATTCTAATACTTCAAAACTTGGCTATATATTTCCACTAAATTCTAATAATTTACATATTTACTTTATCTATTTTTTTATCGAGTATGGGGTGCTACACATTTTGTCGTATAATTATCAAATCATCATTTTTTATGATCTTCAATTTGACACACATGTTGCATATATAAAATAAAGGATAAACATAATATGCAAAAAAATATAATATTTATTCACTCTTAAATTGAATTTTCAATGGGCTTAATATATATATATATATATATATATATGAGCTATCCGACATTAATCTGTACATTCATGTGTTTTGACTATTTGTGATGTGTGTATAGTTGTTATTTGGATTTAGCTTACTTATTCAAAATTGTATTGAATTATATTTAAAAATGTCTCGAGTAGTATATATACCCAAATATTATACATATTAGAAGTATTTCTTACATAGTATTATATATTTATGTAACAAAAAATTAAATTTATATTTAAAATTACAAATATACACACATGGACAATGTAATTATATTTTTTAATAAAAAAACTCAAAAAAATATAAATGAACTATAAATGTGGTATACATAGAAATGTTCTATTTGTAAATTGCAATGGGATAATTACAATATTTATTTAGTTTTTAAATATAGTGATATGCTATAGTGTTATTACATTTTTTTCTATTCTTAATTTAATTTTTCTTTAACAATCATATTGAACTTCTTAACAATTACAAAAAGTTGAATATTATTGAAAAATACAATTTACATATACAACTATACAATCGCCAGTGCTAATATTTAATAAATGTCGCCATAATTTGGATTTTAATTGGGAATTATCTTGATACAATACATAAGGTTCTTATTTCAAGAATGTCGCTAAGACCTTTCGATCCAACATTTCTATTCGAGTTCCAATGACGATAGTTCCTGTTGATTGTGTTTTATACATTGTCTATCAACGAGTCATATTCGATCTCTATCTAATGTAGGCTCCTTCTAAAATAATTTGTTTTTAGTCACAACTAGTTGTATGTTCTTTGTATCGAGTTACTTATCCCAAGGGTCTTATAATTTTGATTTGTAATAGTAATTGTACAATGTTGCATTTAAAGAAGTTTTCCAAAAATTTATTATTAATTTTTTCTTAATGTATAATTGTATTATTTAATTCATTTAAATATAAAATCTTTTTCTCTAATAATTTTTTAGCGTGCCCATTATGATTGTAGTTTTATAGGGGCGGTCCTGGGCCGGCGCATATGATACCTCTGCACAGGGCTCCACTCCGGCAAGGGCCTCTGGAGTTTTGTTTTATATATGTATATATATTGTTTAGTTATATATTTATAGAGATTGATATAAATGGCAAAAATGTAAGAGGTTATATTGGGAGGGGCTTTGTTTAGTGGTTTGGAGGTCATGAGTTCAAGTATTAGTAGTTACAAAATTGAATTTATTTTCCCTTTTTCTATCTCTAACTTCTGTTTTTTTTTTCTTTCTTTCTTTTCTGGCAAAAAAAAAATAATTTTGCATTTGTCCGAGTGAATTTCAAGAATTATTGGTTATGAAAGATTAATTGATGATTTATAGATAAAAATGTAAGAAGATCAATTTTTCATAGTTAATTCATTAATAGTTTTTTTTTTGTCTTTTCTTTATGGTAAATTATATTAAATGATCTTTTTGTTAACTTTATTTTAATGAGATCAAAATATTAAAGTTAGAGTATGATGTTTTTTTATTACTAATATAAGAATTTTATATGTTAATCAATGAAATTACATTTGTAACATTATTTTTGTTATTTTTAATTTTTTTATGTAAACACAAAGACCTCCATTATTATTTTTTTGCTCTAGGCCCCTCAAAATCAAGGACCGTCTCGAGTTTATTATTTAATTTATATTTATTTATCTTTATATTTTAATTATTTGTTAAAATTGTAGAATTATAATTTCTAAATAAAAATATTTTTTTCATAATATACACTTTTTGCATCGGAGACTTCGCAATACTGTGTAATTCTAGTTGGAGTTAAAGAAGAAGATGAACAATCAAGGGAGGGAGGAAGATGGATTATGAGATCCAACTGTTCATTGTCATCTTTTGATTGAAGTCATAGTTAAAGTTTTATTTACTGTTTTAACCTTACATTAAAAAATATCAGCTTGTTTCAATTAGCACGTACACTGTAGTGGTTCCTTTTCATAAAATTGCCACCCAAACACTATTAGTATTGTCACATTTGTCAGTGTCACTTAATCAATTTAATATATTATCTTTGGGAGCTGCTATTTGCACCCTGTTTTTTTTTATAAATACACCTCATCCCCTATTTTCATAAAATTAAAATGACTTAAAATGACTATTATGTCCTTACTATCACAAAAAATTCTAAATACACCAAATCTTTTTTTTTTTTTTTTTTTTTTCTTCCATAGGGTTTCGATTCTTGATTTTTATTTTTAGCTACCGTGCATTTTAATTGTAGCATTAAGTGCGAAAATATGTCATTTTTAATAGATTAAAGGTTTTATAGGTTGAGTTCGAAGTGGTGTTATAATTTTCAGATTTTTTTGTTTCAAGATCGTCCATTTTTTCGCCATGTTCGAATAAAGACGCGATCGTGCCACACTTTTAACATCGGTTTTCTTTATGGCGATGTAAAAAGTGTGGCGATTTATCTGCTTTTATTTTGAAAATGTGACGATCGTGCATATATATATTAAAATAGGCACGATCGTGCCACACTTCAAAAAAGTGGTGGGTGTATTTTTTTGACAATAAGGGTATATTAGTCATTTTAATTTTATAAAAATAGGGAGTGTGTGTATTTATAAGAAGTTTGAGTGCAAATAAGCGGCTCTCATTATCTTTTCTCAGTAATCGAACTGTTTATTTTCTTAAATCTTAACGCAAAACAAAACTAAAGGTAAAAATAATTCAAAAGTTAATTTCATTTTTGTTAGCAGTACTAAAATAAATATATAATTTCAAAGGTAAAAAATATATAAAATATTTCTACGATTAAAATTGTTTATTAGAACATACTTTGAGTTTTTCTTTTCAATTGTAGATTTAACAACATATATTTAATCTCCTACGTTTTTAATTCAAATTTGATGGGAAACATGTATGAAGTATTAAATTCAATTTTAATACCACGTTTTTAATTCAATTTAATATGTGCCATACACGTTTTAATGGAGATAGTGACTGGTCCCATTTTAAAATTGACTGGTCCTCTGGCTCGTCTTCTTGCAATTACAATTCATGGCTGAATGAAGAAATGGATGTCACAAGCCAAGAAAGATTGAAATGGTTGCACAAGAATTACATGACATACAATTACTGCTGATTCAAACAGATTCCCACATGATTCATACAAATATTTATATTCTTAATTTATACACCACATTTCCAATCTAATTATTTATTTATTTTTCTTAAATTAAAAATCTAAATTACTAGTTTTTAACATAGTAGAAATAATTAAATTATTGATTTAAAATGCAATATATTATCCATGTTTGTTTGCTTGTTTCCATTAATGTAGCTTTATATTCTCAGTGTGTTCTTGAATCAAATCTTCTGAAAGTATGTAATGGTCTAAATATAAAAGAGAAAAATTCATATCTAATAGTTTAAATATACAACATTAAATATTGAATATCAAAATATATTGATAAATATAAATTATTATTAACATGAAAAGTACGTTATTTATTAAAAAATAAATAATTTTCTACATATAAAATATTATTATGAATATAATTTTATTTGAAATAAAAATTTAATTTATTATAACATATAAATTTTTCATAATTAATATTTATTAATTACAAAAATTAATGTTATATGTTGTAATTATATTTTACTGATTCAATAATGTTATAAATATAATTTATTATTACAATGGATTTTTTTATTACTATTTATAAGTGATTTTTTTTATATAATGGTGGGAATTTGGGGAGGGACACACGCACTCGTATGGAATCGAACCGGGTCATTCGCCACAATACACGTCTCGATTCACGGAAAGACTTGAGGTTGATCTCATACGAAAGACGTGATCCTCTCCCCCAAATTCCCCATTTATAAGTGACTTTGTTATTATCTATATAATATATACATATATTCTACACGGCACATAAGAAATGTCACTTGTTATAGGAAAAATCTCTCAAACATAAAACATTGTAGTGTAAAATAATGGAACAAACATATTTTTATATTTAATAAATAATTAAGTTTGCTTTCCGAAAAATATAAATATGTATTTCAAAAAAATATGGAACATTTAACAAAAATGGAACTTAGCAGGCAATGGTGTGAAGAACTGAAGATTGGAAGAAAATGGGGAATATGTAAAAGTGATAAGTAAAAGGAAAGTCAATGTCAAAATTAACCACGAAACTTTCAACTAAATGAGGTGGGGAAAAAAGTATTTTAATTGCCCACTTAAATAAAAATCCACGTGTCGCTCTTTGGTAGCCTTCGGGTGGTACCCGTCGGTTAGAATCGAATTACCCGGATAATTGTGTCCAAATTTGATGGGAAACATGTATGAAGTATTAAATTCAATTTTAATACGACGTTTTTAATTCAATTTAATCTGTGCCATACACGTTTTAATGGAAATAGTGCCTGGTCCCATTTTAAAATTGACAGGATATTATATATGGCCATTTCAAACGTGTGTGAGATATCAAATGCAATATTAAAATTGACTTGGAGAACAAAATTGAATTTTAATCTGAATATTACTATTATTTACACCCTCATGAATCAAAGGACCAATTTGGCATCTTTCTTTCCCAATGCTCCGCTATAAATACCCAACCTTAGTTGTTTCATTGTACACCAAAATTAGCCAATCATTTCATTTGATAACCCGACAAAGCACTTTTTTTGGTAACAAGATTTTCAAAATGGCTCTAATCCAATGGGGAATTGTTTCGCTCCTCCTAATCCTAGCCATTGAGCCAACCTCATCCTCCCGATCATTTATCCTTATGCCAACGGAAAAGCAGAGTCTTGCAAAAGGAGAAGTTGAAATGTACTGCGAGAGCTGGAAGTTAACGGTGGAGACCAATAATGCCGGCAGCTGGGGACAGTTCCCAGAGAAGTGTGCGGAGTACGTGATTAAATACATGAGCGGCAAACAGTACTTGTCGGATTCGGAGGCCGTTACCGAAAACGCCTTGGAGTTTTTAAAAAGCTGCCCTCTACCGGCATGGGAAAGGATGCCTGGGTTTTTGATATTGATGAGACATTGCTTGGGAATGTTCTCTACTTCGTCACACATGTAAACGGGTAATGATTAATTAATAAACTTGAATTAATGTTGCCACACATGGATTCGGGTAATGATTAATGAACTTATAGCTTCTTGCATAATCTGCAACTTTATTCTTATTTTTGGACACAGATCACAGGAAATTGATGAAGATTTTATGAATGACTTTATAGAGTTGGCTATCGCTCCTCCTTTACCTGCAAGCTTGAGATTGTACAAGGTCGTTCAGGCGGTTGGATTTAAGATATTTTTATTGACCGGTCGAAGTGAATTTCAAAGAAATGCTACAGAAACTAACCTGAGGAATGCTGGATACAACAATTGGGAAAGGCTTATCTTGAGGTAATTATCTTTTGGTTTTTACTATTTGCCCCCTTAAAAAGTCCCGGCTCCGCCCCTGCTGCTAATGATTGATAAATTTTATGGATGAAATAGAGGAGAAGCTGATCAAGGTAAGTCTGCCACCGTATACAAATCTGAGAAGAGAAAGGAGATTGAAGATGAAGGTTACATAATTAAGGGGAACTCTGGGGATCAATGGAGTGACTTACTCGGCTATGCTGTGGCCCAACGATCTTTCAAACTGCCAAACCCCATGTATTACGTTCACTAATTAAATGGGATGAGAAATTCATGTGATTTGTTGCTCAGTTGGCGCTCACAAGCATTGAGTTATGTACTTACTACTCCTGCCAATAATTCTAGACTTTCGACTCAGAATGCGCGTGCAAGTTGAGGTCTGGAAAGTTCAGAAAAAATTGCTCATGATTTCTTCTGGATTTTATGTTGTCTGTATTTTCTAAGTTTGTTATAAAACTTAATATTGTACGTCCATTGTATGCTTGTATGTTTGTTGGAATAATAATGCGCTGAGCAACCCCCTTTTTAGTGTGGATTTTTTGCAGTTGCACAATTTTCTAGTGTTAATTTCAGGAAAGCGAAAAAATATCAGAAAAAAAGGAAAATGTAACTTCTGGCAGTTAGTGCTCAAGATAAAGTTATGGAATTTAATATTATGTAGATTAAACAAGTCATTTACTTCAAAGGTTTAGGTTGGATATACTGAAATTTCAACCTATATGCTTAGTTTACGTAACGAGATGATCAAATATAAAAGTTTATCTGTAGTTACTTAAAAAATATATCGAAAAACACATTAATGTATTTATTTTGAAAAATTAAGTTGAGAAATGAAAATAATACTGACACGGGACGGGATAATTGAAAGACACTTAATTGGCCGGAAACAAGCATTAATGAATAAATATTAGGCCCAAACACCTTATGCTTAGTTCTAACCACCTGGTTATTTCTTTTGGTAAATGGGACCTTATAGAAAATTGGACGTCGTTTCATAAAGTTGTGCCTTTTGCAGTTTTACCATTTCACTCTTCTTATTTCGATTCATATAAATATTAAATTTTGGACTTAATACTAATACTAATAACAACTAGTGTTTAGCCCATGGGATGCATGGAGTGTATATCTGCGAAGCCTCTTTTTTCTCTGTAAAATGTGCATTTTCCTAATAGTTCTATGAGTTATATCTCCTGCATTGTAATAATTTTAAAATAGCATCAGACAATACATGATAAATACTCTTTAATGTTTTTTTATTGATGAAATCAAAAAGAAAAAATATCATACCTGATAATAATGGGGAAAAAATACACTCTAAACTATGAATTTGTGTTCGATTTTTTAAAACTAATTTTTCATAAAATCGCACAAAGTACAACTTCTTCGCACAATTTGTTTTAGTCATGTTTAAATTCTTAATAAATGTAAAAATTGGTGCCATATGTTTTTTAAAGGTTGTAGTAGTTAATTTAGATGCAAAATTATTTTTGAAAGTTGTTCATATGTGTAAATTGGAGGCATAGATTTTTGCAAAGCTGGTCGTGCAGTAAATTAAAAATTAATACATATTTATGAGAACTCGCATACAATTATTTTATTTATTCATGTTGTTAAGTCAATTTTTAATTTTTTGAAATTTTATTGTGGGGATTTGTATTGTATTATTTGGATTTTCTAATTATTTATTTTTTTTTGTTAATGTTATCATTATTGGCAAATTTGGTCTTTCTACACGGTGCAAAATCCAAAGTGTTGTAACAACGTTGTGCAGTAACACCTTCCTCGCGCGAATGGGCGATATCTTGCCGCATTCTCTCGTGATTATTTAATGGCGATTGTGCTATTTTAGGTAGCTTTTCGGGTAACTGTGATTGCATATATTGATATATTGACCTATTTAAATTGCCATTTAAACTCCTTCCTTATGTATTTGATTCTTACCCATAGGAAATATTTTATATTATATTATTTTCCTTTTATAGTTTTGTAACTCAAATTGAAATTTGCACGTCCTTGATTCCCCACGAGAGGATCGGTTACGCCATGTGAGGATCGTTTCCATTCACTATATAAAGGGAACTCACTTTGAAGAAGATCACCAAGAGAAAAAGATATTTTGAGCTTATTGTTCTTCTTCAAGAAATACTTGTGTCTTTATTCTAGTCTTCGGGAGAAGACGGTGAAGATCCACGGTGTGGATCGACTCAACCGTTCAAGGGATTTGAAGTTGGAGGGATTCCAACAAGGTTGAGGTTTTGGAAGAATCAATCGGAATATTAGTTTTATACAGTGTTGGTGTATAAGATAAAGAGGAGTCTTTATGCTTTACGTAAATCCAAATCGTATTTGTAATAACTTGTTGTTTTCTAATATGGATTGTTTTCTTCTCTGGGCGTGGCCTCGTGCATTAAGATTGAGGAATCTAAGCACGTTAAAAATCCTGGTGTTATTTTCTATTTCATTTGTGTGAGTGTGTGTCGTGATGCTTGTTGTTACAACATTAACATACAACACGCTTTCCGAATCCAAACATCCAAGATTTTTGTATTAATATATTGATTAATAGGGCAACATATTCTATCACTTTTTAAGTTCTCATATTTGGTATGATTCAGACTGTCCGATGCACAAACTTTATTTTTTATAAAATAGTTTTTAGTGATTTGTAAAAAGTTTAAAATTTCAATAGACAATTAAAATATAAAGATACTTAATTTGATTAAAAATCATCCGATTAAACTATATAAAAATAAATTATTACAAACTATGAAAACACCTCTTTAAATACGAGATATTTGGTTGATAACAAATTTTGTGAGTATGAATTATATCTATTTATAGACCATATTTATGTGACGCCCATAATTTTGTACCTTGAAATCAAACACTGTTATATATTGGAATGATAGTTCACTTCGAACTAGTCGAGACATGCTAATTTTTTCTCTCTACAAGCCTACACTTGCACCTCTCATCGATTAATTGATATTTTTATAATTAGCCAACCTTGTTATGATAATGTCATTTAATCGATTTTATTTTATTTTATTTAACTCGATAGTTTAATTATTAAATTCTAATTTTACTACTTAAGTTAATCCATAACTATTAGATTCGTAGTAACAACTTATTTATAACAAGTATGATATAATTGCATTGTATGACATTAGTAACCTTGACTTATATATGTAATATGCTAATATATAGTATATAGTTACATATATCAAAGAAGGATGACTAGCCATGGGTTAGGAAGTTAAAAGTAGCCTCATGATCTCCTAAAATCTACACATATCTCTCCACACCTATTCACCAGGGTTATGGAAGCCTACACTCCATCTAGCATGTTTTCACTTCTTCCCATACAGGCAACCCATTTTCCCATGCACTCAACTCTCAACCATTGGACAAAATAGAAAAAACAATTAATATAAGGGAGAGAGCGGGGTGGACGGCAAGGAGGGTGAAAAGGGAGAGAAATATAGCTCATGTGTAATTGTTCCTCACTTGTTCATTTATCAAACACTCAACCAAGAAAAAGAAACATAACACAACTCTTCCTCTACTTTGGTGAAAGGACCGAAAATTAGAAGGGAGAAAGAGAAGAGACTTTGTGCTTGTTGAAGTCTTGATCAAGTAGTAGGAAAGGGAGAAGTAATAGAAGACCATTAAGGTAAGTGATTAGATTTTTCTTGAAAGCTTGAACTTTACCTTTAATTCATAAACCAAACTCCTTCTTCTCCATTTTCTTTTTCTTTTTCTTTTTCTTAAGGAGTCAAACTAAGGCAGAAGAAGAAAGGATTTTCCGAGCAAACTCATCAACTACTTCGTGAGGTGGGTGGTAAAAATTCCAAACCCTTCATTTTTTTTAAATGCATGCAACTGATTTTTATGCCTTTATATGACCATAATCATATTTTAAAATGACATGCATAATGAGAAAATTTCATGTTGAAGTTATGCTTAATATTCTTAAGGTGAAATTTATAAAAAAAAAAAAAAAAAACATGTTTGATGCCATTTTTGTATCCCAATTTGAATCTAGAATTTTTCTAAAATTCATGTATATTTATGTGACGATATTTTACTATATTATGGTGTGATTTAGTATAGATTTAGGGGAATAAAATTATTGGGGCCAAAATGATATTTTTGGACATATTGTGTGGTTTATTAAAACTTGGAGTACCTAATTATAATTTTTGAAAATGTCTGGACTGGTACCAAAATAACACATGTTTTGACACATACAAACCTGTCTGTGTATGGTTTTGGAGGTTGAACATAAATCTTAAGGTAACGGGTCAAAAATTGCAAATCTTAAAAATAAGAGGTAAAATTTTAAATTCGAAAATTCCAGAAAACGGAACTCAGTAAACTGAAAATTTTAATATTAAAATATTATTTATAACCTATTGTACCTACCCAAAGATTTTAGTGAAATCTAATTTATAAAATAAAAGATGTCGACAAAACGGTAAAAAATGCAAGTTTTCTAAAAATAGGGGTAAAATCGTAACTTTGAAAATTTCAGAAACTTAGAAACTGAATTTTAGTCTCAAAAATATTATTTATAATCCAATGGACCTATCCCAAAAATTTTGAGCATACCCGGTTGTAAAATAAAAGTTATCATCGAAATGGTGGAAATACAAATTTCAAAAAAAGTAGGGGCCATTTTGTAATTTTTTGAAATTGGACCATGAACCCAGTAAAATTATAATATTTCTTAAGTACTTTGAAGTCATAAAAAATTAGTTCCTTGATAAGCGGACACTGGTTGGTTCGCAAGCGACCATCGGATTATAAAGATTTTTCGCTAAAATTGCTATTTTTCCAAAACTAAAGGGTAAGATTGCAATTTAAAACCTGATATCGAACCCTCTAGAAATTAAATTCCCTCTCGACTTATGAGGCCTAATGGCCCGACAACGCATCCAACGGAGCCCTAATTGATTAATTACAAATGTTTTATCTTTAGCGAGAAAACGGGTGACTCCGAGCATAATGACTTGCTTTTCAAATTTAAATTGACGCGATCCACACCTTACAAAACTAAATCACCTCTTAAATATTTTATTTAAGATTATTATGATTTTAACAAATCTCGTGTACTCCTTTTTCTGTTTTATAAAAAAATTGACCCGTTTAGCTAGCTAGTTAAAAATATTTTATAATGATCTTTAACTAAAATTCACAAGTGTGGTTTTAAGGACCTTCCGCTCTTAAATTCATATATGAACAAAATTTTCAACTTACTTGGAATAATTTCGATAAACCACCAAGAGATTAGTCTATTCCTTTTAAGGCCCATAAATCCCATTAATCCGCCCCATTATTGGCCGCATGTAACTATAATTTGGTGATGAATGATTGAATGATCGATTGATCAAGTGAATAATTGATTAAGTGTTTTGAAACCCTATGTGGTAGTATCGAGGCCCTAGTGACATGGGAAATGGTTGAGTCTTTTATCAATCATCTTGGTTTGTGGTCGGGATTTCACCTTCCCGGTCCTAGTCCTACCACGGAGAACGAGTATCTAATGAGCGAAATGGGTCATAGAATCGGTATAATCATGATTGTGACATTCTGGGAAAAGGCCCGAGCTAAAGAGATGTCGGGGGCCGAGTTATGAGGTAGTAAATGGACTTGACCAAATTGTGTGCGTGGAGCGATAAGGAGAATGGAGGAGTTTCAACGTTGATCGGCTCAAACCCGAAGCGTTTAGTGTTTATGTTTTAAACCAATGATAGCACTTCGGTGCTAGTGATTGAAAAGGTGTTTGATCATACTTGCATTTTAAAATTCTCATGCAAATATCTAAGTGATTTCATAGCGTATTTTCATATGTGCGTTATCACATAAAAGTTTATTTCACCCCAAACCAATTTTTGTCACTTCATGGGTAAATGCCATTGATTTAAATGCATTAACTCATTTTGGATGCATAATGTTCTTTTAAAGAAAAATGAAGGGATCTTTCGACACAGAAAACCCCACTCGTTGGGAGGCCTTTGACATACAAATATTTCCATCGCATCAAAGGAAAGTTAGCCACACTAACACACATACACCCTTCCCCGTGAGGCTTTTCTCACCCCACTATTTTATTTTATACCCTTTCCGGAGGACAGGACGTGTGATGCGAGAGGAGGCCATGAGGTGCGGTAGGAGTAGCCGATGTGTGGCTCGGGAAAAGCGTAATAGATTCTTAGGGATGTTGTCTTATGGTTCTTATTATTTCACAAATCATTTGTTAAACTCGTATGGTTATTATTAAGAACTTTATTTGGAATTTAGTATTTAGCTCTTCATGAGCAAAGACTTATTTTAAGTGCGACGGATGTATTTTTGAAACCTCGGTTTTGCTCGATCGGACATATGTTGGAGTACGACTAAAGTAAATCTATTTTTATGCCTTGGGAATATTGAATGAATTTGGGGCTGATCACGAAAATATCTTTACTATATTGCAAGTGTACAACATAGTTATAGAATAATGGCAAGTAAGGTCGTATTCCTCGGGATTGAATACGAAACACTTAGGTTATAATAACATCATATTCCAATTTTATTCAAGCAAATCGAAAATCAAGAAATTATTATCTAATCTAAATAAGTAAAAATAAAAGATGTAAATTTATAAAAACCCGAACTCCACAAGTCTTTTCAAAAATACGAAAGCAACTCAGGCACATAATCTCAACATATTTACGCAATATTAAATCCAATTATTGTTTATCAAAACCGGTTTATGTACTTCTATGGGTTCAATTTCTAAATTAGTTTATTTCCTCTCGGGTGGCGCATAAACAATTGATTAATACCAATTGCTAGCATCCCTACTCAACAATTGGTTATAAGTCTCCGACTCTATACTCGTTTATGTCTCAATTCGACTTTCTTTTGTTAGAACTCATCTCTTGAATTATGAACTAACAAATATGACTTGCAAATTATTGATCGATAATCTACAAGAAATAAAGATTTGAATTCATATAATTGAACACACAAATCAATTAAGAAAATAATCAATACAGATTTAACATGAATCCACAATGTTGATTATGCCCTAAGATCAGAATGATTAGCCTAACATACCTGATAACAAATTCATAGACAAAGTTGAAATCAAATAGTTTGACATCGTTTAAGTACAAACAAGAGATCTAAACTAAGAAAGAAAGAACCCTTCTTATCAGGATGGATCTTCTCTCCAAGCCTTCGAACCCTTGTGCTTCCGTATATGCGAATGGTCTTTCGGTGCTCTTCATAGATTATCCCTCATCTCTCAGAATACTATTGATTTGAGTAACCCTAGTGTATTTTGGTGTATTTTCAGATGTAATGACTTGATCATTCGTGCAAGGCCTTGGTCCCTTTATATAGGTGCTTTGAGAGATCACTTGTAAAGTTCGATGGGAAAGGAAACGAAAAAAATCAGCCACGGGATGACGAACCTTTTGCCTTGTGCAAATCACACGGTCAGGTCGTGTAACATGTTTTGGTTTCTATTTTTGCTCGAATAGACCACACGGGGTGTGCGTTTACATGCCCGGTCATGCGATGTGTCTCTCGAATTTCTACCTCGAACAAGTCACATGAACGTGTAAAAACTCATGGGGACATTTCACATGGGCGTGTGAGATTTGTCTGTTGTGTGATTGGTTCTTCTCCGTTTTATTCGTGTATTCGATCTTTTCTTCGCATTCTTCAATCTTGAACGGGCCTTCTAGCGATATATTTTCATTTAAGCTTTGTTTCGTGAAAAAGCGTTACAAGAATACGCAAGAGATCATGCCCTTCTAAGAAAACCAAGTAAAATACACTAAATATGCATGCAAATGCATTAATTATATATCATTTTAAGTCCTAAATGCACGTATATTTTACACGTATCAAAATCCCCCAAACTTAAACTATTGCTCGTCCTCAAGCAAACTAAGAAAAATAACATTAAGAGGTACAAAGAACACACAAGAACACTAAAAACATTCAATCTCATTCGAATCCATATTTAAGTAAACTATACAATTCATTATCAAGAAATTATCAATCACAAATTCGGCATCATTAATACTTTTTTGGGTACTTGATATTGCGACTCACAAGAAGTAGTGTATCATTCAACTCTCAAAGTAATTAGTTCATGTATACGCTCAACTCAATTCAATGAATATAGAACTATCATAGGCTTGCAAATCGTCTAACATCTCTACCACTTTAGTGTGCCCAACTTAAAAATCAAAAAGGACTTTTCATTTGGTTGTAATGTAGACTATTTGGTAAGGGTGGAGAAAATTTGGATTAAGTGACTTAACTTGAGCAAATAGAATTTAAGTACACAGACTTTCAATTCACCAACCCATTTCACCATAAAACTCATATTTTCAAGATATTTTCTTTTTCAACTCAACTTCAATCTTTTTCTCCTTTTTTCATTCTTAGGACTTTTTGTCTTCTTTTGTTTTACCTTAAGCTCTCAATTTATCACAATTTCTAGAATTTTTCTTTTCTTTTCTCTTCTTTTTCTTTCTCGCTCGATTTTTTTTCTTTATGTTTCAGAAAATTTTTCTTTCTTTTTCAAGCTTCATTATTCTTTCATTTACCTAATTCTTGCTTATCCCTCTTTCTTTTGTCATCATTCTTTCTCAATATATCACCACATCTCCCTCAAACTATTCATTTTCTATAAGCTCAAGTAGTTTTGGATAAAAATTATTTTTCAATTTTAAAGATTTTGTGGTTAACAAATAATAACTTTAGGCTCTAAGTGGCTAACTACGGAATAATGAGTTCATAGGTAGGCATTTTAGGCTAAGTAGGTTAAACGAAGATGGACTTAAATTATTTTTAAAAATTGCACACACACACACACATGATTTCAATGAAGATACCAAAGCAAGTTTTAGAATTCTAGCATTCATGAATGACACATTTAAGAAAAATAATAAAACTGCATCATAATATGAAAGCAGTTATATGCACAAAAGCTCACAGGCTTATCTTTCGCATCATGCTCAAATCCCCAATTTTCTCAATCAAATGCCAAACAAGCAAAAGATATCTTCTTAACCATTATTCACAAAAATATTTCATCTCATAAAATAAAATATTCATAGTAAAATCATGTGGAAATTTTTTATTTTTTTCAAATTCTAATCCTAATTCACACAAAACCAATTAACGTGCTAAAGTGATAAACATGCTAAAAACAAAAATACCGAAAAATTAATTTTTTTTTAAAATTTCTTATGCAATTTTTTTATGATTTACATGAAATCCTAAATGCAATGCAAAAATGCAACAGTATTTACTTATTCTTAACAATCCATCCAAACGTAAAATATGTTTCATCCCGAACATATGAGGAAATTATAAAAAGAAAGAGGAATGCTTAAAAAGTACTTACAAACTCACTGTGGTTGTGGAGGTGGTAGGTAATGGCCTTGTGAGATGTGCCACTGTTCCATACAAGACATTATCTCGTACATCTGCTGTTGCTGCTGAATGATGGCATCAAATCGCTGCAAGTACTCAATATGATACTCATCAAGCAGATAACTAATAAGTATCATCCATCAAGGTACCATGTTGACTTCCACCCTTTCAAGCTTATCATCAAATTCCATTGCCGACACCCTTGTTTAGAGGATTAGGCCTATCTCCCTTACTTACCTAGGCTCATCTTGCTCCTCTTGAGCAAAGAGTCCCCTGGTCACCCTTCATCAACCAATTACTCTTATTTTTAATTGAAGTAAGCATCCGAATTTGGGAGCCTAACTGCTTCTATCCGCATGAATCAACTAATAATCACGCCCATCATATTAAAATTATTTTCATGGCGGATAGAATAGTCATATGAATTTGTTTCCCCATCGACTCTCGCATACCCTCAAAGCTCACATTAAAATACTCGAGTAATTAGCCCATCAATGCAAATTCCTCCTTTCTTCGCTTCCTCACTCTATCAAATTGTCTCGCTATCAATGCCCAGGCGTTAGGTATCACCTCCGTCCCGAAGTCATACACCAAAGAATGAACATCTCATCAACACGAATGGCCCTTTAATATCTTCCCATGCGAACACCATTTCCGCTAACGTGCGTTGCATATAGCGAAAAATGGGGTTTCGAATGCTAGACGCCTTATAGGTACCGGTGTATACATTTTTTCCGTAATCTCCTTCCAAAATTTGAGCATATCAAAATCATCATGCTCTTCAACCCCATAAGTCGAGTTCTATAAATTGCATTCAAATCATCAATAGATAACTCCCTCGGCTCATTGGCTAATCTAAACTGAATACCCATCAAATTTCTTTTTAGGACTACCATTTCAAACGTTCTCAAATATTCAAGCGTATAAACCACAAATGTAGTTCAATTTCCATTTAGCAATTCATGCTAGTCAATACGCCCACACAATGATCGAAAATCATCCAACATACCCAAATTAGTAAGAGTAGGTTCATTGGGGTACCTTGTTGAAATTATATTACGGAGAAAGAGTACCTCCCACCCCTAGCCTGGTGTGTTTCATCCGTGAGAACGATATTGTAGTATTCGGATTGTTCACCTCATACTCGGGTTCGAGAGTTGACTCCTTCTCCTACTTATGTTCCTCCTAGTTCCTCTTTCTCCTCCTCAGAAGCCATAGATATGGATAATTTTGAAGTTTTGAAAATCAAATTTGAAGATTAAGAATCCCCAAACTTGAAGAAGAACTTGTGAAAGTTGTGAAATTGGAAAAATTTTGTGATGGGTTTCTGAAAGGATAAAGAATTTGTTAATTTTTTTTTGGATTTGAAGATGAATTTGAATAAATTTGAAGATGGTTTAAGGTATTTGGGAGGAATTTTAGGATGTTGGGGTTGAGAGGGAGAAAGTGGGATAAGATTTGAGTGTTTGAGTTTACAAAAGAGAAAAATTTTGGCAATCGTTTCACACGGCCGTGTGCATTTCACTACCGGGCCATGTGGCCCTAGGTGTTCTCTAGACTCGGTTGCAACCAACCGCACGATCATGCGACTCACATGGCCGATCCGTGTGGTTGGTCCCCTGTGATGCGTGTCGTATATGGTGTGAAATTTGAAATGATTTTTTTCTTTTAAACCCGGAGTTTGCCGTGACGCTCCTACACAACAACTCACAAAAACAAATAAAACTAAAAATTGCATTAATAATAAAATCAAAATCGAATTAAAATCAAATTAAATGAAGGAAATCAAAATAAAATAAAAACAGAAATAAAAATAAAAAAATTCAAAATAAATAGCAAACACACAAGCATTCCAAAGAAAAATTCTAACAAGCATGCAATCACATCCACCTCCAACTTAAAGATTCACATTGTCCTCAATGTGAAAGAAAGAGATGAACATACAAACAAAAACACACAAAAACAACAAACTAAAAAGAAAAGAAAAAAAGAAAGGAAAAAACGACCCTTCATGAGAGTGAAATCGATTTGGAGAGATCATTGGGTTGTTCAATCTTGGGTCTTCACGGGCATATGCATACCTAATAAGAATTTGCAACAAAAACTCGAATACCATGAAAGCTCAAATTTTCTCAAGTAAGATGGAGGTGATACCAACACCCACCAAAATATCCAATTATTGACTCTTGACTCCCTAACAACTTATGAAAAAATAGAAAACAATGAACTATCGGGTTACCTCCCGATCGCTTTCTTTATAGTCGATATGGACTACATCACCTTATTGTGGAAGTTTACCGCAGAATTGGTCACAATATTACCAAGTAAAGTTCCGAGGCCCACAAATGAGTTTCTCAATCGCCCAAATAAGAAGAAAAAAATAGAAAAATAATAAAAAAATTGACTAGATTAATAAAAATAAGGCGTTCCTAATATCACAATCCGCAACGGCGCCAAAAACTTGATGGCTCGGAAGCTACTCCTAAAAACAGCTTTAGCAAGTGCACCTATCGTTTTATAGCAAAGCTAAGCGAGTATCGAGTGTCATTCCCACGAGGACTATGATTACTAGTAATTACCGTCTTTTTATTATCTAGCCTACAAATTCGTCAAATAGTTTGTTGCAAAATAAAAATAAAACAAAAGCAAATAAAAGTGGAAGAGGCAACTAAGAACACGAAAGATATCGGATACACTTTCGGATTGGAAGATGTTGGATATAAATATGCTTGAATGTGAATCCCTCTAGAACGTCTTTGTGATTTTACCAAAATAAATACAACCATAACCCTTAAGTTTTAACCATCCCTTAACATATTTTCATGCTTCATGGACCGTAGGCATTCCTAAATTAAGTTAAACCCTTTCTCAAGGCGAAAAACTCCTAACCTCAAGTTGATTAATCAAATCTCTTTCTAGTTAAAACCCCCAAGATTGCATTAACGATTTGTGAATTCCCATATTAGGTTTGACCCTAATCAGGAAGATTTATGTCGCCCTATATCTAGGATTGCATGCAACTCCTTTCACTTATGTTGGTTCTATTTCACCATGAATCTCTCGATTTCCGGTGAAAAATAAACTTCAAATCAATATTGCGCATATACCAATTCGAATAAACAAGCATAACATAAGTGACTCGCATAAAAACATAAGAAAATATATTAAAACATTCAAACCAATGATCACAAATAAGTTCTAGGGTTCATCACATTCAAACACTAGCGATTTAACTCATGATGGATTTGAGAATGAAAACACCAATTAAACAAGAAGTTTCTTTCGAAATCAATATGAATACTTGAAGTTAAAACTTTAAAAACCAACATAAGACTCCTCTATTGGAAGTATGATGATTAAGTGGTGGAGTTCATCTTCTTCTCCGAGCGATCTTCAATCTTTGTGCCTTAGCGCCTCTCCAGGGTGATCTAAGCCTTCTAACTCTCTTCCTCACTACAATATATGTTTCTCCTCTCTAAAATATGAACTTTCATCCCTAAAATCTGATTTCTATGTATATCAATGAATGAATATTACATCAATTATTTTCCAACTCAAACTCTTGGCTTTTATAAGCACCATCTTGTGAAATACCATATTAACAAATGGCCCATTTCCATGCTTGTTAGTTGAATCATTGTGTGCACATTCATGGTTGAGTTGGTTGAATCATTGTATACACATGATGATTGAGGGAATATGGGGACATGTTGCAAGAAAATTGGGTGTTAAAGGTGTATAAAAGTGGTCAAAAGGCTTGGTAGGTGAGCTTTCCATAATTTTCACATGGAAAAGTTGCAAAAAGGGGTCCCGGACACGCCCGTGTCGCCCGACACGGCCAGGCCGTGCTGTTCAATTGTGCAGGCACTCCGTCTGACATGGCCATGCTTCCCAACACGGCCAGGCCGTGTTCCTGGACACGGCCGTGTTGGGGAACACGGCCAGGCCGTGTTGGAGGCTGTTTTGTGCAAAAAATTCGAGTTTTTGGCTCCCGGCGGAACACGGCCGTGTTGCCCGACACCCCCTGCCCGTGTTGGACCAAAAAGGCCCCGAAATGACGCGTTTGGCTTGGAATTTCGAGCGTTTTTGCATCCTTAAACTCCCCGGTATGTTTTGACATGAATCCATGGTCCGAAATTCACCAAAATTAGCCCCGAATGGTCAACCTACACCAATAAAAGCACCCCACAGTAGTATAAACAATGTACAATCAAAAACTAATGAAACTAACAACAAAATAACTCAATTTCTACTCAAATACACACATAAAACATGCATAAAAATACACTTATCGGTCCCCGTCCGTGTGAAATTTGAAATGATTTTTTTCTTTTAAACCCGGAGTTTGCCGTGACGCCTCCTACACAACAACTCACAAAAACAAATAAAACTAAAAATTGCATTAATAATAAAATCAAAATCGAATTAAAATCAAATTAAATGAAGGAAATCAAAATAAAATAAAAACGAGTAAATAAAAATAAAAATTAAAATAACTTGGGTTGCCTCCCACAAAGCGCTAAGTTTTACGTCTTGACCAGACGTCGATTTCTAAAGATCACTATCGATGAATTATGTCATTTGAAATCTTTGAGCTCTCATATTCGTATCATCCATCGATGAATGACATTGCATTGTTATCTTGGATTAAGTTGAGATCGCTTGAAAATTTGCCCTTTTGATGTTGGCCTCCCACCGCAGAGTGACTTGAGCTACTTGTGTTTCTAAAGATTTGTCTCGCATTCACGTTCATGTTCAACGAGTAACATGTTCCGCAATCCTATTTATCTTCACTTCATCCTTATTTAGTATTGCCCTGGTTTCTCCAATAAACGAGGATAACATCTCTTCTATGGATGCTTTCTTTTCACGGACTCTAGTTTGCCTTGATTACCCACATTAAATCCCGGAGATGGCTGCAAAATATTTTTGTTATTAGCATATGAATAGTTCTCGTGGTTTTGCAGTCTAGGATGATAATAATTAGGTGTCGATTATTTCTATAATTGTTGTTGAAGTTTCTTTATTGTCCCACAAAATTAGCCTCTTCTTCAACAACTACAAGATCTCTAAGAGTCGCTTGCTACATCGCATCCAATTTCATATTAAGCAGATACATGTTCGTAAGTGTCACGCCCGAACTTACGATATTATAATAATCAAAATCTACTATCTATTAACAAAAGAGCATACTATTCGTATAGTTATTACAAGCCAAACGTACATCGTAACAAAATTACAAGGGAAAAGAAAAGCTGACCAAGTCTCCAACTCCTATAAATAAAACTATTGTTACAATCATTATTCTAGCTAAAACACGTCATATATATATATATATATATATATGTACAAGGATGTCGTCATGGCTAAAGCAAAACGCCCGTCCCGGAACTAGCTAATCGGTTCGGAAAATCACAACCTCTTCGTTGTCGCCCGGATTATCGCACGAAATATATTTTAGGAAAATATATACGTGAGGGGAAAACCTCCGTGAGTGGGTGCGGTGTGCGGTGTGGCATTTTAGAAAAATTTAATGTTAGGAAAGATTCAGTTAATTTTTATAAGTGAAATCATTTTCAATGCATGAATCAATCTGTAACACAATTAATTCAAATGTCACATTAACGGAGGGACCATTTATTAACGGTAAGTGACCCCCATTCTCCCTTATCACTTCTTTATTGCGTTGGCGTAAAGCTCTTTACCCCCTTATTGCACCACACTACGGCTCCACACGGGGCTCATGGCGAAGGGAGAAGTCATATTCCGGAATATACCGATCCTATAACCCACTTCAACCTTTAGAACACTCCGTCTTTAGGTGGTGGGATTTGGTTGTGGATAGCGAGGAACCTTTTAAGACCGCAGGCCCTTGCCCGACGGTATTCCTAACTCAGCCCTATCCACACCACACTAGGGCCCGACACTTACCAAATAGACTATACATGAACAGGACTTTAGGCGTGATTGGAGTCTAAATGCATACATTATTACTATTATTCTTTAGTGGACAACTTATGGTGAAATTCAATCTAAACACACAAAGAAGTATAGAAGTTACCTGGTAAAAGATGATATTAAATATATTAACTTTAAGTTAAATTGGAGAACATTTCATATTATCTTACACAGATAAATCTCAACATCCCTCTTCTTTTAATATAATATTTTCCAATTCATATCAAAATGTAAAGGAGAATTTATGTCCCAAAATAATTAACTTGGTTATTGATTGCTAAAATTCCTCTTTATGTAATAGAACTCATCTCCGGTTTACTTGAAAGGCAACTAATATTCTAGATATGCTAGAATATTTATATTTTGTAGTCTATATCTTTGGTACACTAAATGATTTTATCTTTAAGTACATAATTAATTATTAGTCTAATGCATTAAAACACTAAGCTTAATAATTAATGTTTATGGTTTTATACAGGTAAGATTTTTACACCAAGATTATCATACCAACTTCAAAGAATACAATTCAATTTGTGTGGGTTATCTATTAAATCATCGAAGTTCGTTGAAAAGTGTCAATCAACCCATTCTTAGTTAAACAACAAAACAAATTAATTAATTCTTGGTTAATCTCTCTTTTGACCTAATAAATGACGAAAAGGAAAAGGGAAAATAGCAACAACTATAACTTCTGAATTAAAAGTCTGATTGGTTTCAAAACAATAGAGCTCGAACTATGGCTGATGATAAAACACCAGAATCGGGATAGTAGAAAATGAATGAATTTTGGCAGTTCGAATTCTCTATTCTGACGGCTCGGAGGAGCAATAAATCAAGAAGTTTGATGTAATTTCTCTAAAGAATTAAAGAATAATCAACATGGAATAATTATGGAGTTTTCTCCTATTATGAATTTATCTACACAGCAAGAAAACAGGACAAGAAGACCACTCACCTTGAAGCTTAAAGTTCGACCTTGAAACTCAAACGTAGCTTGATCCGGATAATTTTTCAACACCAAATATTTCTTGTTTGAAATCGAAACTTCAGTTCTATAACTCCGTTGCGGAACCTCAAAACAAAAATGATTTTTTTCTTTTTCCATTCCTGCCTATTTTTCTCTCTTCGTGTTAATGTACTTAATTAAACTCATAACTACCTCTGTCTTTTGTATTCACCATAACGTATTACTCTTCCTATGGAATCGTCCAAGCTCTCTTTTTGTAGAAGTTGTTTATTATTATTTTGTTTTTCCTCTTCTTCTTTTGTTTCCACCTCCTGCTAATTTTTAGCTTAGTTGGCTTCTTTTTGTAGCAATTATCATCTAGCCCTTTTGTTTTTGTCGGTTAGGTGGCTTAACAATAAAGCCATAAGACAACTCTATCTTCTCTTTTTAGTATCTAAGCATTTGTATATACTTATCTAACTTATCCAAGGTATGTATATATATCTACCTTTTCCAATTTATATTATATAATATATTAAACTTTAGATAAACATATATTTGCAATAAGGTGTTTGGATAGTCAAGACTACAACAATTTGGGTCGGTTTACACGACATTCACGTAATACGAGTTTACAATAAAATTCGGGTTGTACTCAATATATTATAAGAAAATACCATACAAAATAAATCTATATACAAAATTTACTATATTACAAGTAGTCGAAATTTCGGGGTCCTACAGTAAGCATGACAACTTTCTCATCCTGGACCTTTAATTCACCACACGTTGGACATTGGATCTCTCGGATGGCCACTAGTAACTATTGTTTGCTATCTCCTCTATGATTTAGTGCATCATCCAGATATTTCCCAAGTAGAGCACTTCCGGATGAAATATCTATATTAGTTCTCATGTTGCCACGTAAACCATTATAGAAATACTAAACCTTTGGTAATCGGGATATCCGTGTTGATGGCACTTCCTCAATAACACTCTAAACCTATCCCATGCCCCATATAATGGCTTTGCATCTAATCGCCTAAATCGGGCGATTTCACTTTTCAACCGCAATGTCTTACTAGGGGAAAAATATTTGGCTAGAAACTCCGACTTTGTCACGCCCAAACGCGACGCGACAACGATCAATCACTTAAATAGAAATAATTCAATAGTCTAAACCAATGATACAAACTCCAAGTGAAATAGAGTCTAATGCAGCGTAGGAATAAAATACACACAAGTACAAATTACATCTTAAGGTCCGACGGAATCCGAATACAACCCAATAGATTATCCGAATTTAACTTACGGTCAAACAGAACAAAATGAAAAGTCCAACAACAATAAAAGTAAAAGGAGTGTCTCTCCACATCAACAAAGAGGGAATTCAATCGTGGTAGGTTCGCGTCTTCAACGTACTCTTCATCTAAATGTTAGAAAACAGGAGGGGAGTGAGGAGTAAATCTCGATGGATGGGGTGATCGTGTGCAAGTGTGGCGATATATATAGTTAATGCGAGAAAACGGTTGTATGAAAACGCGTGAGGTATGATGCATGTTTTCATACATAGCCCACAAGATCGTGATAAATATATATTAAGTAATATATTTATATAGTTTGAGAAATAGTTCGTGGTCACACAGCACGATGATTCAAGCGAGGCGGGAGGATTGCATCAAGTGTAGCGCCAATCCCATGCAAGACAATTAGTGGTTGCGTCTTCAAGTGTAGCGCCAACCCATGCATTACAAGTAGCGGTTTGCGTCATCAAGTGTAGCGCCAACCAAACGCCCGTTCAACTCCGGAATCGTGTGGATCGACAATGATTCCTTCGTTCTTCCTTGTAACTCCCCGTTCATGATGGTCAAGACTGTCACCTTATTGCTCCATAGGCAAAGACAAAATCCACGTTGAGCTAGCAAGGCTCGGATTCGTCATAATCATGATTATACCTCGAAAGTACTACGCGACCGCTTGGACAAACTCCGTCCCTCGGTTGCGGGATTAGGGCGATGGGGCGGAGGAAGAGTGGAATAGCGGCAGCCGAGCTGCCCGGTTCCATCCCCGACGTATCCACTCCGACGTGAGCTCGACACACCAAGTTGACTCAGCGATAAATTAAATACACGTTGAGGTAGTCAACCAGCAATGAGTATATTGATTCGGGAAGCGATTCATGAAAAGTTTTCAAACATTTGCGTAAGGTAATTATGGCGTTGGTGGAGTTATTTGGATGAAGATGATTATCGGGAGGATAAGCAATCTTCGATATCTTGAAATATTAGGTGAAACATAAGTCCCATTATAGATTCAAATCGCAAGACGAAGAAGTAAGCCGCCTCGCGATCGGTATTGTCGGTCAAGGCGGTCCGATAAGTCAAGGGGTTTTTGAGAAAATAAAATATTTTAATTAAAAATTGAAGTCAGAGGGTCCAGGGCTGTTTTAGTAAAAGGAAAATAATTAGAGTTAGGTCCTTGATAAAAAGAAAATTTACAATTTAGCCCCGTTTTGTAAAAACCAATACTTTTGGGGTTAAAAATTGAATAAATAAATATCCCGACCTTGAAACATTATGAGGTCAGTTTCTAAATTCTTAAAATTGTTCATAGATTCAGATTTTTGAAGTTTTGAAGTCGAGTTTTTATAAAATTCTCATATTGGCCCCAAATTTGTTAAAATTGCCATTTCGGGCTCTAAGTTTAAAATAATTGGAACTCACAAACCGGAAGGGCTTTTAATGTGATTCCAGTTGAAAAATATCACTATGGTTAGTGGGATATTGGGACAAAAGCAGTTTTAAAAAGAAATAAGTTTAGGTCCCTTAAGTTTTGAAAATCTCATTTTTGTCCCGTTTTGAAATAATTGCCTTTAAGGCTTTTAGGGGTCCAATTGTTATGAAATTTGAACCTTGGGTCCAAGATATAATTATGTTATAGATAAATTAGTATTTACAGGTGCATGGACTGCATAAGTCCTGGAAATTGTATTTTGGTCCTCAAGTTTAATCTTTTACAATTTGGTCCCTCAAATTTTATAAAATTACTTTCCAAGCTCTAAACACTTGGATTTTTGGAATACACTTAAAATATGTTATTTCCAGTCCCTTAAGAGTTAAAATTTCAAAATTTAAAATTAGGGTCTGGTACAGTTTCGAAAATTACAAAATAGCCCTTAAACTTCTAGAATTTTACAATCTAGTCCTTGGGCATTTAAGGGTTGATTTTATTTATCTAAAAACTCTTAAAACTTTATTAAAATGTCAAAGCATAATTTTTGAACTTGAGTTCAGTCCCAAAAATCAAAAATTATAAAGGGGTCCCTTAAGTTTTATTTTCTTGCAATTAAGTCCACCAACTTTCCATTTTTGCATTTTAAGTCCAAAAGTTGAAATTTAATCAATTATGCTCGACTTGTCCAGGTTATAAATCATTCAAAACATAGATTTCAAGAGTCATACACATATATATCCTTCTCATACAAAATTTCATCAAGTATAACAATAAAATGTGCATGTATGCCCTATTTTTCGATAAATCACATTTTTGAGCAACACTTGAGAATTTTTCCAACTTGATACAAGAAAATAGCATGCAATACATAATATATATCTCAAGTGCTCAATAACAAAATACTACATGCATATTTTCAATTTAAAACACCTAGAAGTTGAAAGAATTTTTCCACCCACCTCGTAGTAGTTTCTCGGGTTGATCTAAAATGTGGTCTTTCTTCCTTGAATCAACTTCTTGACTAAAACTCTTGAAGATCAGCCCCTAAATGGTATCCAAACCATATTTTGGTGTTAAAATTAAAGTCTCAAGTCTAAAGAAAATATACTAGTACCAAATGGTTACTACTCACCTTAATATCTTCAAGTAGTCTCAAAATGGAAATTTTCCTTCAAGCCTCTAACCTCCACTTGAGATGATGTAGGTCAGCCCCTAAACTCCAAAAATTTATATTCTTGAGTCAAAAATTAATTCTTCATGTTGTCAAGAGAAAAATACTAAAACCATAATTTTCTCACATTAATAATATGTAATCTTGAATTTCCTCTTCAAGCTTGTAGTCAAATCTAGGTCTCTAATTCTTCAAGAAATTTCTCTAGGAGTACCAAAACAAGAAGGATTCAACATTATTAGATGGTGAAGGTATAAGGTTGAGGATTGGAGAAGAAAAATAGAGTTGGGAGAAATGAGATTTTTACCTTATGATTGAAGAATTTGATCCTTTAGAGAGGAAAATGGAAGCAAGTCTTGTGTTTTTATGATAATTATGAAATGAATAATATTGGTAGATAAAGAAAAAAATAACAAAAATGATTGTTTCCCTAAGACAAGGAGCCAAAAGTTGGAGGGAATAATAATCATGGTGTTGGTATTTTTATTTATTAGAATTTGGTGGAAAGAAAAGTTTGTCCATCCTTTAAGCATGTGACCAAAAGTTGAAAAAAAAATATATATATATATATATATATATGTAAATATATATATATATATATACATATATAATTGTAGGTCTTGAAAAGAATATGAAACAACCTCCCCATTTATGGTAATTTTCGAAATTTTTTAAAAATATAAAAAAAATATTTTTTTTTTTTAAAAAAAAAATTGATTGGGAAATTGGTTGGGATGAATTATAGAATAAGATGAAATATTAGGATAAGGATTGGAATGTACTCCTAAATTGTTGGAGGTCTAATATTCCTAAAGTAGTAGTCATTCGATCAAGTATTAATACTAGAGGAAGAATATAAAATCGTTAGGCTCAAAACGAGAAAGGCGTAATTGATGTTGAAAGAAATAAATAAAAGTCGGGTCGCGGTTCATTAATAATGTGTTTGTGATACATAGCCGAATAAATAATCACTACAACACCGTATCTCACGTTGTTAAAATTCGGGGCCTCACATTCACCCCTCCTTAAAAGAATTTGGTCCCCAAATTCTCTTTAACAACTACGGATATTGATTCCTCATGTCTTCTTCTATCTCCCACGTTGCATCTTCGTCTCGGTTGTGGTTTCGCCATACCACTTTAACCATCGGGATCTCTATTACGAATCGACGATTGTCTATTTGGTCAATGATCCGGATTGGTTTCGATGTAGGATAAATTTTCCATCGGGAGGAGGAGTATCTTGGGTGATAATATGCTCGGATCCGATTGATATTTCTTTAACCTCGATACATGGAATACATCGTGCATTCCCACATCTTGTCTTTGGTAACTCGAGTCGGTAGGCTAACTTCCCGATCCTCTGCAAAATTTTGTAAGGTCCAACATATCTCGGGCTCAACTTGCCTCTTTTCTTTGGATTGATCAATCCTTTCGGTGGAGAGAGTCCGAGAAATACTTCATCTCCGACTTCAAATTCTAAGTCTTTCTTCTCTTGTCTGCGTAACTCTTTTGGTGGCTCGAGCCGTGCGAATCCGTTCCTTGATCGGCTTGACCTTCTCTCCATGGCCTCCCGAACTAAGTACTTTGGAATCGAGGCGACTGCTTTCTCTTTTGGAGTCCATTGGTCATCAATCTCCAAAGGTGTAGTAGAGATCTACACTTTCGCCAAAGCTTCGTAGGGTGTCATCCCAATTGTGGCCTGACGATAGTCAATGTTATTATAGGCGAACTCGGCCAATGGTAAGTGCGAATCCCAACTTCCTTGGAAATCCAATGCAGGCTCGCAACATGTCTTCCGAGTTTGAATCGTTCGCTCGGGACCGCCATCGGTTTGTGGATGTGCTCTTGTCTTTGAAACTTATCGAGGTACCCAATTTCTCGTGCAAGCACTTCCGCAGAATCTAAAGACGAACCTCGGGTCTGTCCGACACAATGTCGAGTGATCTCTCGGATATAAATCTATGCGAGTTTCGCAAGTCGCTTCGTTTTTTCTTCATGGTTAAAAAGTGTGCAGATTTTATGAGTCGGTCTCGACTACGACTACCTATATAACATCATGGCCTCCTTTGGTCCTTGGTAGATCCATCACGAAGTCCATCGTTATGTGTTCCAATTTCCACTCGAGAATTCTCAACGGTTGTAATAAACCGGATGGTCGTTGGTGTTCAGCTTTTACTCGTTGACAAGTCAAGCATCTCGCAACGAACTCGCTACCTGGTTCTTCATGTTTTCCCACCAGTAATCTTTGTTTCAAGTCCTTATACATCTTGTTTCCTCCGGGATGTATAGTGTATTTCGAACGATGTGCTTCGAGAGGATTCTGTTCCTAAGTTGCTCATCACTCCTCGGTACACAAATTCTATTCAGAAATCTGATGATCCTATCTTCCTGCACGAGAATTCCGATCTCTCTCCTTTGAGTATCTTCTCTTTTAGTTTTTGAAGTTGCACGTCAATCCCGTGTTACTTTGATCTCGTTCGTAGATCGGGTTTAATCGAAATATTAGCACATGAAATTCGAGTCATGGTTCTCGTCGGATTCCAAGTGCTCAATTCTTCTAATGATCTCCACTCTCGAATCATTAGTCTAGCTAAACTCGCCTTTTCGCTTAAGGCGTCGCCTACTACGTTAGCTTTCAGGGATGGTATTGAATATCAAAGTGATAATCTTCTATTAACTCCATCCATCTCCGATTTGCCTCAAATTGAGTTCCTTCGAGAGAATAGATACTTTAGGCTCTTATGATGCGTGTAAATGGCGTGAATGTTGCTCCATAGAGGTAGTGCCTCCATTTCTTTAACGTGAACACTATTGCGCCAATTCCAAGTCATGCGTTGGGTAATTGGCTTCATACGGCTTGAGTTTTCGTGATGCATAAGCAATGACCTTTCCTTCCCCGCATGAGCACTACTCCTAGTCCTTCCTTTGATGCATCTTTGAGACGACAAAGTTTTCTGTTCCCTTTGGAAGGGCTAAGATGGA
This sequence comes from Rehmannia glutinosa, assembly GCA_016081115.2. NCBI lineage: Eukaryota > Viridiplantae > Streptophyta > Magnoliopsida > Lamiales > Orobanchaceae > Rehmannia > Rehmannia glutinosa. The sequence goes on from JABTTQ020002036.1 coordinate 524,739, forward strand.
GTCGTAGTAAGTCGTTTCTTGATTCTTGGAAACTAGTCTCACACTTGTCATTCCACGCAAACTTGACTTGTTTCTCGGGTTAGTCGAGTGAGTGGTCGGCTATCTTGGAGAAATTTCGGATAAATCTTCGATAATATCCCGGCCATTCTAAAAAACTTGATCTCCGTTACTGACTCGGTTGTTTCCATTCAACCACCGCCTTGACCTTCAAGGATCTACGGGCGATCCCGTGCGGATACTTATGTGTCCCAAGAATGCGACTCCACTAAGCAAAATTCGCACTTGTTGAATTTGGCATACGACTTGTGCTGCTCGTAGTGTCTCCAAAACAATTTTCGGATGAGCGTTCATGCTCTTCTCTAGACTTAGAGTATACGAGTATGTCATCAATGAATATCACTACGAATTGATCCAAATAAGGTTGAAAAACTCGATGCATAATATCCATAAACGTTGCTCAGTGCGTTTGTCGACCGAAGGCATCACTACAAACTCGTAGTGTCCATATCCGTCCGAAGGCCGTTTTGGAAATGTCTTCTTCACGGATCTTTAGTGATAATATCCTTGTTGTAAATCAAACTTCGAGTACACAATCACTCCTTGAAGTTGATCAAATAGTTCGTCTATCCTTGGGAGATGATATTTAGTTGTAACATCTAGTCGAGATCGTATAATAGTCACATCTTTAATGTATCTTATCCGTGATACCTAAACCACAAGTCAAATTCCTTTACTTAAGCTTGTGCAAGTACTTGAGAATGAATAACACAAGGGTATTATCATTGATCAATATACTTAGTTATTCCCCTACTATCATTTTCCCAAAGTAATATCATTAGGTGTCTAGAACCCATAATATATCACATCCAAATCATATACTTATCAAGAGATATCCTCATATTCTTGAGTCTCACCATATCGGGCATTATAATCTCTAAATCACCTAACGTCCAAATAGAGGAATATCTGGATATCTTAACACTATAAAAATTTCAAAAGAGTTCAAATATTCATCCAAGATTCAACTTAGGTCATCTAGTAGTGGTACCTAATCCAAGGTCGAAGGAACCTATCCGGGTCAGCTCGGTGTAAGTTTCCATCTTACTAGCCGAGCTCGATACCATAACAATCACGCACCCCTAAACGCGACGCGACAACGATCAATCACTTAAATAGAAATAATTGATAGTCTAAACCAATGATACAAACTCCAAGTGAAATAGAGTCTAATGCGTGGAATAAAATACACACAAGTACAAATTACATCTTAAGGTCCGACGGAATCCGAATACAACCCAATAGATTATCCGAATTTAACTTACGGTCAAAAAGAACAAAATGAAAAGTCCAACAACAATAAAAGTAAAAGGAGTGTCGCTCCACATCAACGAGAGGGAATTCAATCGTGGTAGGTTCGCGTCTTCAACGTACTCTTCATCTAAATGTTAGAAAACAGGAGGGAGTGAGACAAAAATCTCGGTGGATGGGGTGATCGTGTGCAAGTGTGGCGATATATATAGTTAATGCGAGAAAACGGTTGTATGAAAACGCGTGAGGTATGATGCATGTTTTCATACATAGCCATAGCATCGTGATAAATATATATTAAGTAATATATTTATATAGTTTGAGAAATAGTTCGTGGTCACACAGCACGATGATTCAAGCGCATGCAGGAGGATTGCGTCATCAAGTGTAGCGTAATCCCATGCAAGACAATTAGTGGTTGCGTCAAGTGTAGCGCCAACCCATGCATTACAAGTAGCGGTTGCGCATTGAAGTGTAGCGCCAACCAAACGTTAGTTCAACTCCGGAATCGTGTGGATGGGGCATGATTCGATTCCTTCGTTCTTCCTTGTAACTCCCCGTTCATGATGGTCCAAGACTGTCACCTTATTGCTCCATAGGCAAAGACAAAATCCACGTTGGAGCTAGCAAGGCTCGGATTCGTCATAATCATGATTATACCTCAAATACTACGACCGCTTCCCTTGGACAAACTCCAGTCCCTCGGTTGCGGGATTAGGACGATGGGGCCTAGGAAGAGTGGAATAGCAGCCGAGCTGCCGGTTCCATCCCGACGTATCCACGCCATTGTGAGCTCGACACACCAAGTTGACTCAGCAAGAAATTAAATACACGTTCGGTAGTCAACCAGCAATCAGTATATATTGATTGAAGCAGTTCATGAAAAGTTTTCAAACATTTGCGTAAGGTAATTATGGCGTTGGTGGAGTTATTTGGATGAAGATGATTATCGGGAGGATAAGCAATCTTCGATATCTTGAAATATTAGGTGAAACATAAGTCCCATTATAGATTCAAATCGCAAGACGAAGAAGTCGCCCCTGCGATCGGGTATTGTCGGTCAAGGCGGTCCGATAAGTCGAGGGTTTTTGAGAAAATAAAATATTTTAATTAAAAATTGAAGTCAGAGGGTCCAGGGCTGTTTTAGTAAAAGGAAAATAATTAGAGTTAGGTCCTTGATAAAAAGAAAATTTACAATTTAGCCCCGTTTTGTAAAAACCAATACTTTTGGGGTTAAAAATTGAATAAATAAATATCCCGACCTTGAAACATTATGAGGTCAGTTTCTAAATTCTTAAAATTGTTCATAGATTCAGATTTTTGAAGTTTTGAAGTCGAGTTTTTATAAAGTTCTCATATTGGCCCCAAATTTGTTAAAATTGCCATTTCGGGCTCTAAGTTTAAAATAATTGGAACTCACAAACCGGAAGGGCTTTTAATGTGATTCCAGTTGAAAAATATCACTATGGTTAGTGGGATATTGGGACAAAAGCAGTTTTAAAAAGAAATAAGTTTAGGTCCCTTAAGTTTTGAAAATCTCATTTTTGTCCGTTTTGAAATAATTGCCTTTAAGGCTTTTAGGGGTCCAATTGTTATGAAATTTGAACCTTGGGTCCAAGATATAATTATGTTATAGATAAATTAGTATTTACAGGTGCATGGACTGCATAAGTCCTGGAAATTGTATTTTGGTCCTCAAGTTTAATCTTTTACAATTTGGTCCCTCAAATTTTATAAAATTACTTTCCAAGCTCTAAACACTTGGATTTTGGAATACACTTAAAATATGTTATTTCCAGTCCCTTAAGAGTTAAAATTTCAAAATTTAAAATTAGGGTCTGGTACAGTTTCGAAAATTATAAAATAGCCCTTAAACTTCTAGAATTTTACAATCTAGTCCTTGGGCATTTAAGGGTTGATTTTATTTATCTAAAAACTCTTAAAACTTTATTAAAATGTCAAAGCATAATTTTTGAACTTGAGTTCAGTCCCAAAAATCAAAAATTACAGAGGGGTCCCTTAAGTTTTATTTTCTTGCAATTAAGTCCACCAACTTTCCATTTTTGCATTTTAAGTCCAAAAGTTGAAATTTAATCAATTATGCTCGACTTGTCCAGGTTATAAATCATTCAAAACATAGATTTCAAGAGTCATACACATATATATCCTTCTCATACAAAATTTCATCAAGTATAACAATAAAATGTGCATGTATGCCCTATTTTTCGATAAATCACATTTTGAGCAACACTTGAGAATTTTTCCAACTTGATACAAGAAAATAGCATGCAATACATAATATATATCTCAAGTGCTCAATAACAAAATACTACATGCATATTTTCAATTTAAAACACCTAGAAGTTGAAAGAATTTTTCCACCCACCTCGTAGTAGTTTCTCGGGTTGATCAAAAATGTGGTCTTCTTCCTTGAATCAACTTCTTGACTAAAACTCTTGAGGATCAGCCCTAAATGGTATCCAAACCATATTTTGGTGTTAAAATTAAAGTCTCAAGTCTAAAGAAAATATACTAGTACCAAATGGTTACTACTCACCTTAATATCTTCAAGTAGTCTCAAAAATGGAAATTTTCCTTCAAGCCTCTAACCTCCACTTGAGATGATGTAGGTCAGCCCCTAAACTCCAAAAATTTATATTCTTGAGTCAAAAATTAATTCTTCATGTTGTCAAGAGAAAAATACTAAAACCATAATTTTCTCACCTTAATAATATGTAATCTTGAATTTCCTCTTCAAGCTTGTAGTCAAATCTAGGTCTCTAATTCTTCAAGAAATTTCTCTAGGAGTACCAAAACAAGAAGGATTCAACATTATTAGATGGTGAAGGTATAAGGTTGGGGATTGGAGAAGAAAAATAGAGTTGGGAGAAATGAGATTTTTTTACCTTATGATTGAAGAATTTGATCCTTTAGAGAGGAAAATGGAAGCAAGTCTTGTGTTTTTATGATAATTATGAAATGAATAATATTGGTAGATAAAGAAAAAAAATAACAAAAATGATTGATTCCCCTAAGACAAGGAGCCAAAAGTTGGAGGGAATAATAATCATGGTGTTGGTATTTTTATTTATTAGAATTTGGTGGAAAGAAAAGTTTGTCCATCCTTTAAGCATGTGACCAAAAGTTGAAAAAAAAAATATATATATATGTAAATATATATATATATATACATATATAATTGTAGGTCTTGAAAAGAATATGAAACAACCTCCCCATTTATGGTAATTTTCAAATTTTTTAAAAATATATAAAAAAATATTATTTTTTTAAAAAAAAAAATTGATTGGGAAATTGGTTGGGATGAATTATAGAATAAGATGAAATATTAGGATAAGGATTGGAATGTACTCCTAAATTGTTGGAGGTCTAATATTCCTAAAGTAGTAGTCATTCGATCAAGTATTAATACTAGAGGAAGAATATAAAATCGTTAGGCTCGAAAACGAGAAAGGCGTAATTGATGTTGAAAGAAATAAATAAAAGTCGGGTCGCGGCTCATTAATAATGTGTTTGTGATACATAGCCGAATAAATAATCACTACAACACCGTATCTCACGTTGTTAAAATTCGGGGCCTCACTGGACTTAGTTCAGCCCAATCTGCTGCGGGTGGTGATAGAGAACATAACCATACCTTAGTCTTATCACATAAAGAGAATTCGAAAAGGTGGCATCGAATGATATCCTCCAAACACCATTCATCTTAACAGTATCGCAGATTTCTAAAAATTGTGTCGGATGCGCGTTTGGATCCTCAATAGCTCTACCCCAAACTAGTTCGTGAAACCATCTGGATCAAAACAGGTTTTAGTTAAACGTTATTTACATTGATCGGCAGACGGCCCACACCCCCATATGTTCGACTAACTTCTGGCTGGAAGTAGTCCCTAATTGCCCTCCTCACGGGCCTTTCTCTCTGTCGGTCCTATCCATCCACACTAGGTGGGCGTTCCTCATTGTTTCGTTGTTCACGACATTCGATTATTCTAATCCGCCATCGCTTTAGATCTTTTTCTTAACTTATTTGTTGTTTTCTTGATTTCTAAATCAATAGGTATTCGCTTGGTATATCTCAAACGCATGATCATGCACTATCCGCACTCAATAAAAACAATGTTAGAACCAAATCAATAAAATTTATTTACAAAAGAAGAAAAAATCAAAAAAATCAAAAAATATTTACAAAAATCGAAAAAAAAATAAAAAAATTTACAAAAATTTTGCTTCAATTAAGATTGAATTACTTATTACTATATCTACGTTGAATCTTTCAATCTCCGGCAACGGTGCCAAAAACTTGATCGCAAATTTTTTTTCACTATACTGCAAATGTACAGCGTAGTTTATAGAATAATGGCAAGCAAGGTCGTATTCTCGGGGATTGAATATGAAACACTTAGGCTATAATAACATCGTAAACCAATTTTATTGAAGCGGCGAAAATCTAGAAATTATTATATAATCTAAACAAGTCAAAATAAAAGATGTAAATTTATAAAAACCCAAACCGTAAGTCTTTTCATACGAAAGCAACCCTAGACATATAATCTCAACATGGTTCTTTAATATTAAATCCAATTAGTGTTTATCAAAACTAGTTTATGTATTTTTTAATTAAATTAATCAACTTAAAATATAATTATATAGAATTATGAAAATAGGAGTTATACCCATATAACAACTATACATATATCATAAATAATATATTAATATACAAATTAATATTTAATAGCCCAAATGCATAATTTTAAAAGCCCATTACAAAATGATGATAAATATATCTTATATTTTTTTTATTTGTTATGTTTATTTGTTATTGTATATATGCAATATTGGTGTCGAATTGAAGATCGAAAAAAGATGATTAATTAGATATAGTATAAATCAAAATTGGTTAAAAAACGAAAAAGTTATTAAGTTCAAAAAAATAAGAAAAATAACAAATATAATAATTAATGCAGTACACACACAGATTTGAAAAGTTTATATTACATAATTCTATTTTTTTATATAATTTTCAAAATGAATTTATTTAAATAAAGTTTATTATAAAAAACAATCAAAACCCAAACATTTATTATTTATTATCTTTCAATATAATTTTGGGTAAATCTCATTTTACCCCTTATATTATCACTAAATATCACTTTACCCCGTGTATTTTCAATTGTATCACTTTATCCCATTGTACTACCAATTTGTATCACTTTACCCCCTTATACAATTAAAATATCATTTTATCCTCTTTTTTCTTTATGAAATGAACTAATTGTCCCTACTTTTATTTTTAATTTAACTCAATGGCATTAAATACATATAATTGTTTTTGAAAATTTTATTTTTTGTTATTTACTAAATTTAAAATAATTTATAATAAGTAACTATATTGTAGGTTATTTTCTCCAAACTAATATATCCATGCATATTTTTTAAATAATAAATCTAAATTTTTTGTATTATATTGTAAATTACCACTAAAATGACTATTTTTCTATTTAACATAGTTTTATTAATTATGATTTTTCAGTCAATAATTGAAAATTTACAAATAATATTTCTCATTTTTAATAAAAATATATTATGTATTATATTATTTTAAATCTGTGATGAATAAAAGATAAAAGTATAAATGTATTAGCTTATAATATCATTTTATATATTAATTTAACAGAGACTATACTAAAGTTAAATAATTTGCAACTAAATGTAAAATATAATAGATTTATAATCAAGTTGTGAAATTTAATTTATTATTAAGCGTCAATTACTAGTTTATTAATATTAAATATTTTTTTAATTTTTTATTTAACTAAAACTAATAAAGGGATAAAATGGTCATTGTTTTGAGTATATGAGTATAAAATGATATTCAAAAAGCATAAGGGGGTAAAGTGATACTAATTCAGAGTATAAGGGAGAAAAGTGATACAATTGGGAGTACAAGGGGGTAAAGTGATACTCAAAGAAAATATAAGTAGGTAAAATGAGATTTACTCTATAATTTTATTACTTTTTTTAGTAATGTGATTTAGGTGGGAAAATATTCAGGTTATATTCAAAGAATAGTCTCTCTTTATATATATAAAGATAGTAAGTTGGCTTCATATTCTCTTAAGGTATAGAGGAATCAGAGTCTACGTAGCTTGCATACAACATTTGGTTTAAGACAGTAAGTTGGCTTCGTATTCTCTTAAGGTATAGAGGAATCAGAGTCTACGTAGCTTGCATACAACATTTGGTTTAAGACGTATCTCATGTAGCTGCAAATATAAAACATCATAATAAGCATTGACCACGGTTCCGATTCCAGTTTTGGAACCCACTTCTGTTTAATGGTTTCCGGAACGATTGACCATGGTTTTGGTTCCGATTTGTAACCCAATTTTGGTTCCATTTTGCCATCACTATTGATAAGATCGTTAACTAAAGGATAAAACTAAATTTACCCATTGTGCTATTCATTTTGTATCAAATACCCCCTATACTATTAAAACCTTCAAATACTCCCCTACACCAACAAAAAATAAATTTATGGATCTATTAAGTTTCACATGCTGCATTCTCTAATATTAATTTCAAATATAATTCCATCCTATACTTTATTTAACTCTACTTTAATTAAACAAATAAATATATAGTTCGATGTAGAATGCACAATAGAAAAATAAAATTTTAAAAATATAGATTAAATGACATTATTTTTCCTAAATAAATAAATTTGTATTACTATTATGCGCATTAAATGTATATTCCGATCTTTAATAAGTACTAAATTTGGGTTGATATTTGTTTATAGTAACTTACATTTTATAAGTATTCGCATCATATAAGATTAGAGATGTTAAGCGGGTTGTCCTTAGCCCTATAGAGCCAACCTTTACGGGCTTCGGGCTTAGGGCCAAATGAGCCACTATTAAACGGGCTAGTATTTTGCGAACCTAACCCTAACCCTAGCAAGCTGTGGGATAAATGGGCCATTATCGGGCTACAAGCCAAAAAAAAATTTTTTTATTTAAATCTAAATTTTAAAATTAAAGCATGTATAACAATGTAACATTAAAACTAAATATGCAAAAACTATATTATACAAATTTTTTATGTTGCATTACAAGGATAAAAGTCTTAAAATTCAAAATGCAATTCAAGCATCATCGTTATCGCCAAAGGCTTTGAGACTTTACTAAGATGCTTAATGCAATAACTGTTAAAACAAAAATATGTGTAAGTAAAACTCATTTCTAAAATGAAAACAGAAACAACAAACTACAATGTAGAATCATAAACACCCATATAATAAATATTTGCTTATTACCTTTTGGCTTTTGTCAAACAAATTAAATAAATATAAAGAATGGTAAAATGCGATTTAATGTTCAATATTTGTGCGTGGGAGAAGTTAAAATCTCAAAATGTAATAAATCCATCTTTATGATTATTTGCATAAGGTTTCAATTATTTGTCACATTTCAAGTCATGAATTGTTTAAACTATTTAGACTATAGTGTTTTATTTATTAGAGGGATATAAATTATATAACATTTTTCTTTGAGGAAAATTATATAACATTTTAAGTCATCATAAATGATCACATTTTAGGTCACTATAAAAATATCTTTCTCAGAAAATGTTTGGTAAGTTTGTTATCCCTTAATTCACCAATCTCTATTTTGGAAAACAAAAACTGCAAAAAAAAAAAAAAAAGGCTGCGGGCTGGCCTGTTTAGCCCGCGGGTTAACCGGTCCGGGCCAAAAAGGCCCGAATTTAAACGGATTAGAAAAAACTGGCCCTAACCCTGCTAATTTGCCAGGTTAAACGGGTTGGCCCGCGGGCCCAAGCCCATTTAACATCTCTATATAAGATGTGCTTATGTAGATCTAACATATTAACTAGTCTAGAAATTAATTTGTAAAAAACATATAATAAACTATGGAACAAAATACCATGTTCTAGAAAAATATTCAAACTTTATTGTTGAAGGACTGGACAGGTGAGATTTTAAGTGGTCGGGGACCTAATTAAGAAAGTAGTCTTTGGTGTGCTGGAGTCTGGAGAAACACGTTCGGGTTCATATGATTGATCAGCTTGCTCTCTATGTTTTCTGATATGGGTGATGTTCTTGAAATGATTTATGAAGATTTCATCTTCTTCTCATTAGAAGTTAGAGACATTTAATTTGTCAAAGTCGATATATTCTTTTGATTTTGCATTTAATTTACGCATGATGAGAATTGAATTAGGAATTTTAATTGAGTTGTCATAGGCATTATAGTTGAAAGATCGGGATATTGTGAATGCAATGGATTTGGTGAAAGTTGGATGGTGACGACTTCAAGTATTGAGAGAAGATTGATGGGATTCATTTTTAGAAGATGTTTGTAATTCGTTGTCACGCCCCAAACACGACGCAACAACGATCAATCACTTAAAAGTAAATAATTCAATAGTCTAAACCAATGATACAAACTCCAAGTGAAATAGAGTCTAATGCAATGGAATAAAAAACACACAAGTACAAATTACATCTTAAGGTCCGACGGAATCCGAATACAACCCAATAGATTATCCGAATTTAACTTACGGTACCCAAAAGAACAAAATGAAAAGTCCAACAACAATAAAAGAAAAAGGAGTGTGGCTCCACATCAACATAGGAATTCAATCGTGGTAGGTTCGACGTCTTCAACGTACTCTTCATCTAAAGGTTAGAAAACGAGGAGGAGTGAGACAGAAATCTCGATGGATGGGGTGATCGTGTGCAAGTGTGGCGATATATATATAGTTAATGCGAGAAAACGGTTGTATGAAAAAACGTGAGGTATGATGCATGTTTTCATACATAGCCCTCATAAAGCATCATGATAAATATATATTAAGTAATATATTTATATAGTTTAAGAAATAGTTCGTGGTCACACAGCACGATGATTCAAGCAGACAGGAGGATTGCGATGAAGTGTAGCGCCAATCCCATGCAAGACAATTAGTGGTTGCGCATCAAGTGTAGCGCCAACCCATGCATTACAAGTAGCGGTTGCGTCTTGAAGTGTAGCGCCAACCAAACGTTCCGTTCAACTCCGGAATCGTGTGGATCGGGGCGATTCCTTCGTTCTTCCTTGTAACTCCCCGTTCATGATGGTCCAAGACTGTCACCTTATTGCTCCATAGGCAAAGACAAAATCCACGCTGAGCTAGCAAGGCTCGGATTCGTCATAATCATGATTATACCTCAAGTACTACGACCCGCTTCCCTTGGACAAACTCCGTCCCTCAGTTGCGGGATTAGGACGATGGGGCCGGAAGAGTGAAATAGCAGCCGAGCTGCCCGGTTCCATCCCCGACGTATCCACTCCGACTGTGAGCTCGACACACCAAGTTGACTCAGCAGTAAATTAAATACACGTTGGGTAGTCAACCGGCAATGAGTATATTGATTCGGGAAGCAGTTCATGAAAAGTTTTTCAAAATTTGCGTAAGGTAATTATGGCGTTGGTGGAGTTATTTGGATGAAGATGATTATCGGGAGGATAAGCAATCTTCGATATCTTGAAATATTAGGGGAACATAAGTCCCGTTATAGATTCAAATCGCAAGACGTGGAAGTCGCCCCGCGATCGGTATTAATCGGTCAAGGCGGTCCGATAAGTCAAGGGGTTTTTGAGAAAATAAAATATTTTAATTAAGAATTGAAATCAGAGGGTCCAGGGCTGTTTTAGTAAAAGAAAAATAATTTGAGTTAGGTCCTTGATAAAAAGAAATTTTACAATTTAGCCCCGTTTTGTAAAAACCAATACTTTTGGGGTTAAAATTTGAATAAATAAATATCCCGACCTTGAAAAATTATGAGGTCAGTTCCTAAATTCTCCAAATTGTTCAGAGATTCAGGTTTTGAAGTTTTGAGGTCGAGTTTTTATAAAATTCTCATATTGGCCCCAAATTTGTTAAAATTGCCATTTCGACTCTAAGTTTAAAATAATTGGAACTCACAAACCGGAAGGAATTTTAATGTGATTCCAGTTGGAAAATGTCACTATGGTTAATGGGATATTGGGACAAAAGCAGTTTTAAAAAGAAATAAGTTTAGGTCCTTTAACTTTTGAAAATTTCATTTTTGTCCCATTTTGAAATAATTGCCTTTAAGGCTTTTTAGGGGTCCAATTGTTATGAAGTTTAAACCTTGGGTCCAAAATATAATTAAGTTATAGTTAAATTAGTAATTCCAGGTGCATGGGCTGCATAAGTCCTGGAAATTTCATTTGGGTCCTCAAGTTTAATCTTTTACACTTTAGTCCTTCAACTTTTATAAAATTACTTTCCAAACTCTAAACACTTGGATTTTTGGAATACACTTAAAATATGTTATTTCCAGTCCCTTAAGAGTTAAAATTTCAAATTTCAAAATTAGGGTCTGGTACAGTTTCGAAATTTGCAAAATAGCCCTTAAACTTCTCAAATTTTACAATCTAGTCCTTGGGCTTTCAAGGGTTGATTTTATTTATCTAAAAACTCTTAAAACTTTATTAAAATATCAAAACATAATTTTTGAACCTGAGTTCAGTCCCAAAAATCGAAAATTACAGAGGGGTCCCTTAAATTTTATTTTTCTTGCAATTAAGTCCACCAACTTTCTATTTTTGCATTTTAAGTCCAAAAGTTGAAATTTAATCAATTATGCTCGACTTGTCCAGATTATAAATCATTCAAAACATAGATTTCAAGAGTCATACACATACATATCCTTCTCATACAAAATTTCATCAAGTATAACAATAAAATGTGCATGTATGCCCTATTTTTCGATAAATCACATTTTTGAGCAACACTTGAGAATTTTTCCAACTTGATACAAGAAAATAGCATGCAATACATAATATATATCTCAAGTGCTCAATAACAAAATACTACATGCATATTTTCAATTTAAAACACCTAGAAGTTGAAAGAATTTTTCCACCCACCTCGTAGTAGTTTCTCGGGTTGATCTAAAATGTAGTCTTCTTTCTTGAATCAACTTCTTGACTCAAACTCTTGAAGATCAGCCCCTAAATGGTATCCAAATCATATTTTGGTGTTAAAATTCAAGTCTCAAGTCTAAAGAAAATATACTAGGACCAAATGGTTACTACTCACCTTAATGTCTTCAAGTAGTCTCAAAAATGGAAATTTTCCTTCAAGCCTCTAACCTCAACTTGAGATGGTTTAGGTCAGCCCCTAAGCTCCAAAAATTCATATTCTTGAGTCAAAAATTAATTCTTCATGTTGTCAAGAGAAAAATACTAAAACCATAATTTTCTCACCTTAATAATATGAAATCTTGAATTTCCTCTTCAAGCTTGTAGTCAAATCTAGGTCTCTAATTCTTCAAGAATTTTCTCTAGGAGTACCTCAACAAGAAGGATTCAATATTATTAGATGGTGAAGGTATAAGGTTGAGGATTGGAGAAGAAAAATAGAGTTGGGAGAAATGAAGATTTTCTTACCTTATGCTTGAAGAATTTGATCTTTTAGAGAGGAAAATGGAAGCAAGTCTTGTGTTTTTATGATAATTATGAAATGAATAATATTGGTAGATAGAAAAAAAATAACAAAAATGATTGATTCTCCTAAGACAAGGAGCCAAAAGTTGGAGGGAATAATAATCATGGTGTTGATATTTTTATTTATTTGAATTTGGTGGAAAGAAAAGTTTGTCCATCCTTCAAGCATGTGACCAAAAGTTGAAAAAAATAATATATATGTAAATATATATATACATATATAATTGTAGGTCTTGAAAAGAATATGAAACAACCTCCCCATTTATGGTAATTTTCGAAATTTTTAAAAATATATATAAAAAAAAAAATATTTTTTTTTTTAAAAACAAATTGATTGGGAAATTGGTTGGGATGAATTATAGAATAAGATGAAATATTAGGATAAGGATTGGAATATACTCCTAAATTGTTGGAGGTCTAATATTCCTAAAGTAGTAGTCATTCGATCAAGTATTAATACTAGAGGAAGAATATAAAATCGTTAGGCTCGAAAACGAGAAAGGCGTAATTGATGTTGAAAGAAATAAATAAAAGTCGGGTCGCGGTTCATTAATAATGTGTTTGTGATACATAGCCGAATAAATAATCACTACAACACCGTATCTCACGTTGTTAAAATTCGGGGCCTCACATTCACCCCTCCTTAAAAGAATTTGGTCCCCAAATTCTCTTCAGAACAACTCTGGATATTGATTCCTCATGTCTTCTTCTATCTCCCACGTTGCGTCTTCGTCTCGGTTGTGGTTTCGCCATACAACTTTAACCATCGGGATCTCTCTATTACGCAACTGACGTATCTGTTGGTCAATGAACCGGATTGGTTTCTCGATATAGGATAAATTTTCCATCAGATGAGGAGTATCTTGGGTGATAATATGCTCGGGATCTGATTGATACTTCTTTAACCTCGATACATGGAATACATCGTGCATTCCCACATCTTGTCTTTGGTAACTTGAGTCGGTAGGCTAACTTCCCGATCCTCCGCAAAATTTTGTAAGGTCCAACATATCTCGGGCTCAACTTGCCTATTTTCTTTCGATTGATCAATCCTTTCGGTGGAGAGAGTCCGAGAAATACTTCATCTCCGACTTCAAATTCTAAGTCCTTTCTTCTCTTGTCTGCGTAACTCTTTTGGTGGCTCACGAGTACATGCGGATCCGTTCCTTGATCAGCTTGACCTTCTCCATGGCCTCTCGAACTAAGTACTTTGGAATCGAGGCGACTTCCGTTTCTCTTTTGGAGTCCATTGGTCATCAATCTCCCGTGTAGTGGAGATCTACACTTTCGCCCGTACAAGGCTTCAGAGGGTGCCATCCCAAGTGTGGCCGATGATTTGTTATTATAGGCGAACTCGGCCAATGGTAAGTGTGAATCCCAACTTCCTTGGAAATCCAATGTGCAGGCTCGCAACATGTCTTCCAGAGTTTGAATCGTTCGCTCAGACTCGCCATCAGTTTGTGGATGTGCTACTGGGCTGAAACTTATCGAGGTACCCAATTTCTCGTGCAAGCACTTCCAGAATCTAAAGACGAACCTCGGGTCTGTCGACACAATGTCGATGGCGGTCCATGCGGTCGAATGATCTCTCGGATATAAATCTGCTTGTGCGAGTTTCCGCAAGTCGTCGGTTTTCTTCATGGTTAAGTGTGCGATTTTATGAGTCGGTCTCACGACTACCCATATAACATCATGGCCTCCTTTGGTCCTTGGTAGATCCATCACGAAGTCCATCGTTATGTGTTCCAATTTCCACTGGGAATTCTCAACGGTTGTAATAAAACCGGATAGTCGTTGGTGTTGTTTTTACTCGTTGACAAGTCAAACATCTCGCAACAAACTCCGCTACCTGGTTCTTCATGTTTACCCACCAATAATTCCGTTTCAAGTCCTTATACATCTTGTTTCCTCCAGGATGTATAGTGTATTTCGAACGGTGTGCCTCTGCGAGGATTCTATTCCTAATCTGCTTGTCACTCGGTACACAAACTCGATTTTTTTTTTTTTTGGAATCTAGTAATTCCATCTTCATGTACCGAGAATTCTGAACTCTCTCCCTTAAGTATCTTTTCTTTATGCTTTTTGAAGATACACATCTGTTTTCTGTGCTTTCTTGATCTCGTTCAGTAGATCGGGTTTAACCGAAATGTTAGCACATAAAATATGAGTATTGGTTCTTGTCGGATTCCAAGTGTTCATCTCTTCTAATGATTTCCACTCTCGAATCATTAGTCTGGCTAAACTCGCCTTTCTGCTCAAGGCGTCAGCTACTACGTTAGCTTTCCTGGGATGGTATTGAATATCAAAGTGATAGTCCTCAATTAACTCCATCCATCTTCGTTGCCTCAGATTGAGGTATTTCTGAGAGAATAGATACTTCAAGCTCTTGTGATCTGTGAAAATCGTGAATGTTGCTCCGTGGAGATAGTGCCTCCATTTCTTTAAAGCGAATACTGTCGCTGCCAATTCCAAGTCATGCGTTGGGTAATTGGTCTCATATGGCTTGAGCTTTTGTGATGCATAAGCGATGACCTTTCCTTCCTGCATGAGCACTGCTCCTAGTCCTTCTTGTGATGCATCACTATAGACGACAAAGTTTTCTGTTTCCTTTGGAAGGGCTAAGACTGGAGTTGTAGTAAGTTGTTTCTTCAGCTCTTAGAAACTAGTCTCACACTTGTCATTCCACTCAAACTTGACATGCTTCTGGGTTAGTCGAGTGAGTGGTCCGGCTATCTTGGAGAAATCCTAGATAAATCTTCGATAATATCCAGCCAGTCCTAAGAGACTTCTGATCTCCGTTACAGATTCTGGTTATTTCCATTCAACCACTGTCTGTACCTTCGAAGGATCTACGGCGATTCCAGTGTCGGATACTATGTGTCCCAAGAATGCGACTTCACTAAGCCAAAATTCGCACTTGCTGAATTTGGCATACAGCTTGTGCTCTCGTTGTGTCTCCAAAATAATTTTCGGATGATGTTCATGCTCTTCTCCAGACTTAGAGTATACGAGTATGTCATCAATGAATATCACTACGAATTGATCCAAATAAGGTTGAAAGACTCGATGCATCAGATCCATAAACGCTGCTGGTGCGTTCATCAGACCGAAAGGCATCACTACAAACTCGTAGTGTCTATATCTGGTTTGAAATGCCATTTTGGAAACGTCTTCTTCACGGATCTTCTGCTGATAATATCCTTGTTGTAAATCAAACTTGAGTACATCGTCGCTAGTTGAAGTTGATCAAATAGTTCGTCTATTCTCGGGAGAGGATATTTAGTTGTAACATCTAGTCGAGATCGTATAATAGTCACATCCTTAATGTATCTTATCCGTGATACCTAAACCACAAGTCAAATTCCCTTACTTAAGCTTGTTCTAGTACTTGAGAATGAATAACACAAGGGTATTATCATTGATCAATATACTTAGTGATTCCCCTACTATCATTTTCCCAAAGTAATATCATTAGGTGTCTAGATCCCATAATATATCACATCCAAATCATATACTTATCAAGAGATATCCTCATATTCTTCAAGTCTCACCATATCAGACATTATAATCTCTAAATCACGGATTTTCTAAATCACCTAACGTCCAAATAGAGAAATATCCTGATATCTTAACACTATAACAACCCAAAAGAGTTCAAATATTCATCCAAGATTCAACTTAGGTCATCTAGCAGTGGTACCCAATCCAAGGTCAGAGGAACCTATCCTGGGTCAGCTCGGTGTAAGTTTCCATCTTACTAGCCGAGCTCTGATACCATAACTGTCACGCCCCAAACGCGACGCAACAACGATCAATCACTTAAACAGAAATAATTCAATAGTCTAAACCAATGATACAAACTCCAAGTGAAATAGAGTCTAATGCAGCGGAATAAAATACACACAAGTACAAATTACATCTTAAGGTCCGACGGAATCCGAATACAACCAATAGATTATCCGAATTTAACTTACGGTCCAAAGCAGAACAAAATGAAAAGTCCAACAACAATAAAAGAAAAAGGAGTGTGGCTCCACATCAACAAGAGGAATTCAATCTGTGGTAGGTTCGACGTCTTCAACGTACTCTTCATCTAAAGGTTAGAAAAACGGGGAGGGAGTGAGACGAGAAATCTCGGTGGATGGGGTGATCGTGTGCAAGTGTGGCGATATATATATAGTTAATGCGAGAAAATGGTTGTATGAAAACGCAGCGTGAGGTATGATGCATGTTTTCATACATAGCCCACAAGCATCATGATAAATATATATTAAGTAATATATTTATATAGTTTAAGAAATAGTTCGTGGTCACACAGGCACGATGATTCAAGCAGACATGAGGATTGCGTACTGAAGTGTAGCGCCAATCCCATGCAAGACAATTAGTGGTTGCGTACTGAAGTGTAGCGCCAACCCATGCATTACAAGTAGCGGTTGCGTACTGAAGTGTAGCGCCAACCAAACGTTCCGTTCAACTCCGGAATCGTGTGGATCGAAACGATTCCTTCGTTCTTCCTTGTAACTCTCCGTTCATGATGGTCCAAGACCTGTCACCTTATTGCTCCATAGGCAAAGACAAAATCCACGTTGGAGCTAGCAAGGCTCGGATTCGTCATAATCATGATTATACCTCAAGTACTACGACCCGCTTCCCTTGGACAAACTCCGTCCCTCAGTTGCGGGATTAGGACGATGGGGCCGGAAGAGTGAAATAGCAGCCGAGCTGCCCGGTTCCATCCCCGACGTATCCACTCCGACTGTGAGCTCGACACACCAAGTTGACTCAGGCAGTAAATTAAATACACGTTCAGGTAGTCAACCAGGCAGTCGAGTATATTGATTCGGGAAGTTAGATTCATGAAAAGTTTTTCAAAATTTGCGTAAGGTAATTATGGCGTTGGTGGAGTTATTTGGATGAAGATGATTATCGGGAGGATAAGCAATCTTCGATATCTTGAAATATTAGGGGAACATAAGTCCCGTTATAGATTCAAATCGCAAGACGTGGAAGTCGCCCCGCGATCGGTATTAATCGGTCAAGGCGGTCCGATAAGTCAAGGGGTTTTTGAGAAAATAAAATATTTTAATTAAGAATTGAAATCAGAGGGTCCAGGGCTGTTTTAGTAAAAGAAAAATAATTTGAGTTAGGTCCTTGATAAAAAGAAATTTTACAATTTAGCCCCGTTTTGTAAAAAACCAATACTTTTGGGGTTAAAATTTGAATAAATAAATATCCCGACCTTGAAAAATTATGAGGTCAGTTCCTAAATTCTCCAAATTGTTCAGAGATTCAGGTTTTTGAAGTTTTGAGGTCGAGTTTTTATAAAATTCTCATATTGGCCCCAAATTTGTTAAAATTGCCATTTCGACTCTAAGTTTAAAATAATTGGAACTCACAAACCGGAAGGAATTTTAATGTGATTCCAGTTGGAAAATGTCACTATGGTTAATGGGATATTGGGACAAAAGCAGTTTTAAAAAGAAATAAGTTTAGGTCCTTTAACTTTTGAAAATTTCATTTTTGTCCCATTTTGAAATAATTGCCTTTAAGGCTTTTTAGGGGTCCAATTGTTATGAAGTTTAAACCTTGGGTCCAAAATATAATTAAGTTATAGTTAAATTAGTATTTCCAGGTGCATGGGCTGCATAAGTCCTGGAAATTTCATTTGGGTCCTCAAGTTTAATCTTTTACACTTTAGTCCTTCAACTTTTATAAAATTACTTTCCAAACTCTAAACACTTGGATTTTTGGAATACACTTAAAATATGTTATTTCCAGTCCCTTAAGAGTTAAAATTTCAAATTTCAAAATTAGGGTCTGGTACAGTTTCGAAATTTGCAAAATAGCCCTTAAACTTCTCAAATTTTACAATCTAGTCCTTGGGCTTTCAAGGGTTGATTTTATTTATCTAAAAACTCTTAAAACTTTATTAAAATATCAAAACATAATTTTTGAACCTGAGTTCAGTCCCAAAAATCGAAAATTACAGAGGGGTCCCTTAAATTTTATTTTTCTTGCAATTAAGTCCACCAACTTTCTATTTTTGCATTTTAAGTCCAAAAGTTGAAATTTAATCAATTATGCTCGACTTGTCCAGATTATAAATCATTCAAAACATAGATTTCAAGAGTCATACACATACATATCCTTCTCATACAAAATTTCATCAAGTATAACAATAAAATGTGCATGTATGCCCTATTTTTCGATAAATCACATTTTTGAGCAACACTTGAGAATTTTTCCAACTTGATACAAGAAAATAGCATGCAATACATAATATATATCTCAAGTGCTCAATAACAAAATACTACATGCATATTTTCAATTTAAAACACCTAGAAGTTGAAAGAATTTTTCCACCCACCTCGTAGTAGTTTCTCGGGTTGATCTAAAATGTAGTTTTCTTTCTTGAATCAACTTCTTGACTCAAACTCTTGAAGATCAGCCCCTAAATGGTATCCAAATCATATTTTGGTGTTAAAATTCAAGTCTCAAGTCTAAAGAAAATATACTAGGACCAAATGGTTACTACTCACCTTAATGTCTTCAAGTAGTCTCAAAAATGGAAATTTTCCTTCAAGCCTCTAACCTCAACTTGAGATGGTTTAGGTCAGCCCCTAAGCTCCAAAAATCCATATTCTTGAGTCAAAAATTAATTCTTCATGTTGTCAAGAGAAAAATACTAAAACCATAATTTTCTCACCTTAATAATATGTAATCTTGAATTTCCTCTTCAAGCTTGTAGTCAAATCTAGGTCTCTAATTCTTCAAGAATTTTCTCTAGGAGTACCTCAACAAGAAGGATTCAACATTATTAGATGGTGAAGGTATAAGGTTGAGGATTGGAGAAGAAAAATAGAGTTGGGAGAAATGAAGATTTTCTTACCTTATGCTTGAAGAATTTGATCTTTTAGAGAGGAAAATGGAAGCAAGTCTTGTGTTTTTATGATAATTATGAAATGAATAATATTGGTAGATAGAAAAAAATAACAAAAATGATTGATTCTCCTAAGACAAGGAGCCAAAAGTTGGAGGGAATAATAATCATGGTGTTGATATTTTTATTTATTTGAATTTGGTGGAAAGAAAAGTTTGTCCATCCTTTAAGCATGTGACCAAAAGTTGAAAAAAAATAATATATATGTAAATATATATATACATATATAATTGTAGGTCTTGAAAAGAATATGAAACAACCTCCCCATTTATGGTAATTTTCGAAATTTTTAAAAATATATATAAAAAAAATATTTTTTTTTTTAAAAAAACAAATTGATTGGGAAATTGGTTGGGATGAATTATAGAATAAGATGAAATATTAGGATAAGGATTGGAATATACTCCTAAATTGTTGGAGGTCTAATATTCCTAAAGTAGTAGTCATTCGATCAAGTATTAATACTAGAGGAAGAATATAAAATCGTTAGGCTCGAAAACGAGAAAGGCGTAATTGATGTTGAAAGAAATAAATAAAAGTCGGTCGCGGTTCATTAATAATGTGTTTGTGATACATAGCCGAATAAATAATCACTACAACACCGTATCTCACGTTGTTAAAATTGGGCCTCACATCCGTCAAAAGCATGACATTGATGTTCTCAAAATAGATGATATGTATATGTACAATGATATTTGTGGTCGTAGGTCCACAACGTAATGCACCAAAGTTGACAAATTTACATAACTCTTTGTGTGGATTTTATTCTATGTTGTGGTTGATTTACAATTACAAGAGTTGTTTCTCGAAGATAAGCACGAGTTACTACTTTGCGTAGCTTGTTTGTGTCAAGAAAATTCGTTTTGTGCATTTGGTAAGA
This sequence comes from Rehmannia glutinosa, assembly GCA_016081115.2. Lineage (NCBI taxonomy): Eukaryota > Viridiplantae > Streptophyta > Magnoliopsida > Lamiales > Orobanchaceae > Rehmannia > Rehmannia glutinosa. The sequence continues at coordinate 545,425 of JABTTQ020002036.1, forward strand.
AGATATTGATTCAACTTGCGAGTTTTACCCAAAAGAATTTTCAAGAACATATATCAATAAGTTTCATGATCAACTTGATACTTTTATTTTTTATATGCATTCCAACAAAGCATTTAAAGAGTTAAAAGTCAGGTGATCTTACGAGAGAAGTTAGTTGAGACAAAGAAAAATAAGCTATATCATTTTGTTTATAAGCTTTTGACTTTGCCGTTAATTCTATCGATTGCCACCACTACGGTTGAAAGAGTATTTTTACGCAATGGGCTTTGTGAATTAAATTACAATTTGAATGAGTGATGAGTAGATGAATGATTATCTTGTTTGTTATGTACATAGAAAAAGATATATGTCACAAACTTGATAATGAAGTCATTGTAAGGCGATTTGAGTATGAAAACCCGCAAAGAATTGTTGTAAAGCGACGACTTTCGGATATGCCTTTTTTTTTTTGCCAATATATTTTATTTTCTATATTTTAAAATTCGGCTCGACATACACTTGCCCATTGAAATGAAAAAATATCGATCTCGCTCAAGAACGGATCTAGAATTTTTATAACAGGGCACAAAATATGTACAATTATAAACTAGAGGAAATTACGAAAAATATTTATATTTTCTTTTTACTCCATTTGGACATTGGTTTACGTTTGGTTTTACTTTTTGTATGCCTAAAGTAAAATTTACGGACATTTATATGAATTCACCTATTTATATGGTATTTTTACTCAATTTGTTGTTTTTATATTTTTTTCTGTTGTTTCTTGATTGTTTTTGTTGTTTCTTTTATTTCTTGATTGTTTCTATGATGTTTCAGTATTGTTTCGATGTTTTAATATTGTGTTATTTCTTTTATTCTTGTGTTATTTCTATTTTGTTTCAATTTTTTTTGTTTTAATATGTGTTATTTTCGGGATGTGCTTCTTAGTTATTTCTAAGGTTTTCGATTATAAGATTGATAATTTAATAGTGACACAAATTGTATTTGATTAAATTTATTAGTTGAATCATATTTGAAAATATGTTTGAAATAAATGGGTCACGCTTTATTTTTTTAATATAATTATTAGCATTTAAAACAAATAAATAATAAAAAGAAAAATATTATGGGGGCATGTGCCCGTAATGTGGGCTATAAATCCGTCTATGATCGCGTTGACTAAAAATTCGACCACGCACATGTCTGTTTGTATATATATACCTTTTGATCTTTCAAGTGTATGAATTTAATATCGAACTTCTCAATTTAATGCTAAATAAGCCACTGTACAATACATGCACTGAGAGAATATATATACAACTTTACAAAATTTATTGAGGAAAAATTAATGAAACCCCCCCAATCTATACGCAATTTTCTACATTGCCCTTTAAATTATTTTTTTCTATTTAATCCCTGAATTACGTGAAAATTTTTACGGTCCCATCTCTCCTTCCCGCCGGCGAGAATAATCCGGTCGGATTCGCGACGAGTGGAAGAGATGGGATCGTAGAATTTTTCGTGTACTTCAGGAGGTTAAGTAGGAAAAAAATAGTTTAGGGGGTAATGTGAAAATCATGCATAGTTAAGGGTATATTAAAATTTCCTCTAGTAGTTAAATCAACTTTAAAGTTTCATTTAATTCTTCCTCAATTTTAGATTTACTAGTTTACCATGTTCGACTTTTCCCCGTATGCACATCAAATTGTAAATTATGTGTGCCCATAAATATGTATGCATGCTTATATAATATGTTATAATTTCATTGATTTTGTCAAAATGGTATTTCAGTTTGTGGGGTTCTTGATTAGGGATGTCCCTATCCGCCGCGGGGCACGGACGAGTCAGGTCGGCCCCTCCTACCCCACATTAAATAAATTTAAATAGAAAAAATGAATAAATTTTTTTATTTTTAATATACTTATAAAATACTCTTTACAAATATTATTACATATTAAAAAACATAGGCACGGCCGCGGCGGGCAGCGGTACTCTCGCGGATCGTGTCGAAATTGTCATCCCTATTCTTGACTATTCTATTGCTTATGCATCGAATAAAAACTGTCATATAATGGAGATGAATGTCATTTCCATATTTGATTAGGTATTCAAAGCTTGTATTCTTTATTTTGCTTTAAAGAAATGTTTGTTTTAGTGTCTAAATATTTTTCAGAGTTAGAGTAATTCGTTTGGAAATCATGCATAATAACTTGTAAATTATAAAGTTATGATTTAATTTAATACTTTATTTGTATACAAATGCACAATAAGTATAAATATAAAAATCTATGGAAATTTTAATGTACCCCCGAACTATGCAAATTTTTTGAAACCAACCTCTAAACTATTTTCTTCTATTTAACCCCCTAAACTACATAAAATTTCTACGGTGCCCTTTTCTCCTCCCCGCCAACGGAATATTCCCATCAGATCCGCCGACGGGGAGGATGGGATGGAACCGTAGAAATTTTCGTATAGTTGAGGGGTTTATGTAGAAAAAAAATTAGTTTGGGAGGCAATGTAAAAAATCACGTATAGTTTGGGGGGTTTATTAATTTTTCCTCAAATTTATTTGACTGGCAAATTATCTAAAAGTACTATGTTTTTCTCCCTTTCTCCTTGCAACTCCACTTTTCTCTCAAATATTCGTCAAACCTTTTCCTTTATTTTCTCTGGGACTCCTCCGTGTTTCGCTCCTCACAAAATTCTACTTTTTTCAATATTTTGACCTCCATTAATTCTCATCAAGGTTGAGAAATTATTTATCTTTACCTAACAAAACCCAAGTAATCTTTTTAATTTTTTTTAATTTTCAAATAATCACAGAAACGGATTAAGTTAAACTTATCTCAAGTTTTATTAACTTTTAAAATAAAGACATTGTCTCAAGTTCAAGTATTTTAAAAAACTATCCAATAAGTGATTTTACTTCTAAAATAACTGGGAAATTTGAGAAATTGCACTTCCACCTAGGGTATTATTGAAAAATGCCCCCAAAAGTATTAGATCTTGATTTATGCACGCACACCATTCTGCTACCTCACTACCACTTAATCGCACACATCACCGCCACCAAATTTTGTTCGAAGAAACAATAGGATTCGCATTTGTTTTGCAAATTTCAAAAATAATTACAACTACGTACTAGATTCTTCATACTATATCCAACAATGTCCAACTATATCATTCTAAAAATCCTAAAACTTGGCCAATTTAGAATTTTCAAATAAAATGCAAGTTCAAATTCAATTAAATAGAATGAACACCATTAAAACTAATCTTTTTGTTCATAGCTTCACACTACAATGGAAATACTTTCAATTGAACGCAATTGTCGAAGCTTATTTTACGTTTCTTAGAAATTTTATGTTGCACATATTTACGTCTCCAAACTATATGTTTTTGCGATTCAATCTGCTACTAGGGTTTTATGGAGATTTTCCTCTTTGTTTTTCTCGCTTCTCTCTTCCGTTTTTTCGCCTTTTTCCATTGTGGTTTGAAGATATGGATAAATGTTAGTGTAAATGGTGTTCATTTAATTGAATCAAAGATTGCATTTTATTTTAAAATGGTAAATTGGCCAAGTTTGCATTTTTAGAATGGGTAGAATTTGATATTGTGGTAATGGGTCAAAATGACCACTTCTATAATAAAAAATGAAAATTATTGATGGAGAAAAGATTTAAAGATATTTTGATATCTATTAAGATTAATTTTAGTAAGTTATTTTATTATCTTTTAAGAGTTTTCAATAGTTAGGAGTTTTATTATTGTAGGAGTTTAATCTTATAAATATTTATTTTGTTATTATTTTTAGGGAGGTTGAATATTATTAAATTTAAGATTTATCTTGTTCATTGCAATTTACATTTCTTCGCGAAGTTTCGTATTATTTTTATTCGTTGCTCGTTTATTCATGGCCTCCGCCTGCATCAGTTGGTATTCAGAGACCAATCTACGCTCTCTGAACCATATTATCCAGACCGAATCCACAACGCATGAACGACACCGCACAGATCAGCAAATCGACTTGCTAACAAAATAATTCCATATTGTACGCATCCAATTTCAAAAAATCAAGAGACTTGTTGAAAAATAATTTCTTGGTGACCAGTTGTGATTGTGCCTACGATATTGTGCCCATCCAGTTCACGCCATTAGAAACATACTCATGCACGGACATGGATGATTTATTCTCTGGTGACACTAAAGATGGTGGCTATAATGGACCATTGATTTTTTATGAAGAAAACGATAGCACTATAATAGAGGTTGGCTATGAAGAACTTCCAAAATTTGACGAGGAAATTGGTTGTTATGATGGGACACTTATCTTTGACAAAAAAGGTGACCATGCAATTTTGACGATTGACTACGACAAACCGCCGAATTTTGACGCGGATGATAGTAATTATAACACCCCACTAATTGTTGACAAAGAAATTGAGGTGGGGACATATGTAATGGAGCATTACTATCATGTACTACTGACCCAACCACATCTTGTGATGACACTCAATTATACGAGAATAGAAAGTAAGACCCCACATTCTTTAGAATCTAGCTTGGAATGGTGGAGTTCTGGTGATGGTTTCGGATTTTGTGCATGTAAATGATTTAAATGGGAGGAAGAAATTCGTGAAAAAAGTTTTTTTGCCTACTCCACAAGAAAAAAGGATACTTTGTTTTTAGTGAATTTTTCCACTCTGTTGACAAAGAACAGATGTTGCAACACTCAATTCCTTATTTAACTCAGACCAATCTTCATTCCAAGCTAAATTTCATTCCAAGCTAAATTGCTCCATTAGGTCAACTTGTCAAGGAAAATCCAAATATAAGATGTATCTTAATTTTTCGTCTAGTACTCTCTGCGCTTCTCCATTGTTTGACAATTATTCTAGCGACGATCTCTCTTCCGATTCGAGGACAAATCGTCTTAACCCCGGAAAGAATGATGGAGATAAGATTTAAAGATATCTTGATATCTATTAAGATTAATTTTAGTATGTTATTTTATTATCTTTTAAGAGTTTTCAATAGTTAGGAGTTTTATTGTGGTAGGAGTTTAATCTTATAAGTATTTATTATGTTATTATATTTAAGGAGGTTGAATATTAGTAAATTTGAGATTTATCTCGTTTTCATTGCAATTTACGTTTCTTCGCGAAGTTTCGTATTGTTTTTGTTCATTGCTCGTTTATTCGTGGTTGTCGCCTGCATCAGCTAGCCATCTTTTGAAAACAAATGTTTTTAGCCATTTTGGTAGAACAAAAGACATTCATACTCTTCTAGCATGCTTGTTTGATATTTGATCTATTTCTCTTTCTCGTTCACTTATTTCTCTCTCTATATCTTTTTACTCTCTCTTTCAAATTTTTTAAAAAAAATTCGGCAAATATTTACAGCAGTCCGTTTATGGGTATCTCGCAAAATGGTATTAAGCTCTTTCGATATTTCGTTTATTAGACAAAAATTTGTATAGATATTAAACTTTTAGTCAATTTTACGATGACGAAAGCGAGAAAATGCGAGAAGTTTGGACACAAAAACTCGCTACTCGCCATCGAGTTACATGTAGCTCGATATCGAGTTACTAACCTTGATATCGAGTTGTTGGGCTACGGTGTTGAGTTTCTTGAGCTACGAGTGTTGAGTTACGGTATTGAGTTACGAGCTACATTGTCGAGGATTCTTGAGCTATAATGTCGAAGTTCTTGAGCTACGATTCGAAGTTACGACTCTGACACCGTGAGCTACGAGTGTCGAGTTCTTGAGCTACAATGTCGAGTTAATGAGCTACGTGTCGATTCTTTGAGCTACAGTGTCTTGGTGTAATTAATTTGACTCAAGCGCAAATTGGATATTTTACGTAGTCAAATGACTAAAAAAAAGTATTTGAAAAAAATAGCTAAAAAATATTTTGACATTATGGCAAGTGCTAAAAAACCTAGACACTCTTTGATATTTTTACATATAGTATAGAGAATATATAACTACGTAGTTGAAATTGTTCTTGGAATTTGCAAAAAAATCGTGAATTCGATTTTTCTTCGAACATAATTTGGCGAGTAACGAGATGGGCATTTAGGTGGACAATGAGGTGAACAGTAAGAGTGTTGGAGCATAAATCAAATTTTTAGTACTTTGGGGGCATTTTTCATCAATACCCTTAGGTAGATGGACAATTTATCAAATTTCCCAAAATAATTCTCTTTCCAATGTATTGTGTCTCTCTCATCTCTAACAAGCAATATCGATATTCTTTCTCCAACACTTATTTATTTCTCATCATATCCAAAATTAAATTCAACCCTCTATATATCTATTCCACCGTGTATGTACACGCTACAATTTCTCCAAGATAACTGGAGGGTACACTAATTAAAAATTAAACAATATTCACAAACTTTTCTATAAATACCAACTTTTTATTCTTTCCCAGAAAATCATCAGCTTACTAAAAGGCTTAAATAAATAAAATAAAACTCTCCGTTTCTCTGGTTTAATTCCGGAGAAGCACATATTGGGCAGAGGTGGTCAAGTGGAACAACTCCAATTAAGTTGTCTCCTTTTTTTTTTGATTTCAGAGTGACCATCACTGCACCAACCACATATGTTATGAGGTGAGAATCTCATAGAAAAACAACATTGTTGCATTTGATTGTATTCGGGGACGGACAGAAAGGGATTTGGAGGGACCATCGTTCCCCTCAAATTTTTATGTTATGTGAAGATATATATCTATATATTATATATTTATATATAAAAGTTATTGTCCCTAAATATTTCCAATCTCGCCAATTTTTTCTCAAGTATTTTCAATTTCGCCCCCATGCTACGGTTTGTGTCCGTCCCGACTTTGTATTATTAAATTGTAAATGTATCATCTTTTTCTACTATTAGACAAACATGGTCAGTTTTTTTCAGTTTCTTTTTTTTTTCTATTTATATTTTTCTATAGACAGGACAATGGAAAATATTGGGGTAGGTCGATACACATAAGTAGGATGGATGAAATAAAAACTAAAGAAAAATATTAAAAAAGTTTGTAGTACATATAAATTTATTTTGAGAAAATGGGATAGATTGGCCCCCTTTCTCTCCGCCCTTGGACACCCATATGTGCGCGCACATATATATAATAATTACAAATACCACCTTTAGGCTTGGATCTGAGGTTTTGAAGTTGATAATTTCAAATATATAATAAAAAAATTCATTGAGCTTATTTAGATACAATGAATTTCAAATCTTTAGGCTTTTATTTTGAGGTGCTTTTGGAATTGTTGGTGGATTTCAAATTTATTTCATATGGAGTCATTTGAAATTTTTTACTCAAATCTTCACTCAATTCTATAGGTTCTTATATATGTTTTGCCTCCATGTCCCTAATTAATTTGTTTTTTTTTCCTCTTTTTGCCAGTGTGAAGTCAATATTGCATAGAGAAATGGAGAAGGCACCTACATTCTTGATTGGTGGGATTCTAGTGCTGCTTTGTTGTACAGCCATAGCAAATGCAGGAGAGTACATAATATACAAAGATCCAAAACAGCCAATAAATAACAGAATCAATGACCTAATGAGCAGAATGACCTTAGAGGAGAAAATAGGCCAAATGACACAAATTGAAAGGACTGTTGCAAAAGATGAGGTCCTCAAGAAGTACTCAATAGGTATTTCATCTCATTAATGATGATTCATAATTTCTACATTTTTTGGTATCTAATATTTCATTTTCATATATATGTCTGGAATTTTTTGGCACATTCAGGCAAAGTATATTGAGTGGCGGAGGCAGTGTTCGGCTCGACATGCATCTCCCGAAATGTGGATTGATATGGTAAATAGTTTCCAGAAGAGCTCATTATCGTCTCGTCTTGGAATACCGATGATTTATGGGATCGATGCGGTTCATGGAAATAACAATGTCTTTAAGGCTACAATTTTTCCACATAACATTGGTCTCGGTGCTACAAGGCAAGTAGTTAATTTGCATTTCCGATTTTGGGCTAAATTGCAATTTTAGTCATGTAGCGTTGACAATATCGCTCCCGGCCTAGAAATCACGATTTACAAAATATCTCCTAACTTTCAAAAACTCTCGATTTAAGTTATTTGGTCGCTGGAAATTGAAATACTCGGTGGAATTATAATCCACATGTCCACATTTCGGCCAAATCAGCTGATGTGAAAACTTATTTTGCTTATATGCTTATAATGATGAAGTGTATGTGTTTGATTTGAACAGAGACCCTGAATTGGCCAAGAGAATTGGAGCTGCCACGGCTCGTGAAGTTAGAGCTACTGGAATTCCATATGCTTTTGCACCTTGCATTGCGGTAATTACCGTCTTGAAATTAATGATTTTCTCGTTATAGGACATATATAACAATGTATTTGACAAAATTTTGTTCCGTTTATAATAACAGGTATGCAGAGATCCGAGATGGGGTCGTTGTTATGAGAGCTATAGCGAAGATCCAACCGTAGTTCGATCAATGACTGAGATTATCTCAGGATTACAAGGAGATGTACCTCCTAATTCTCCAAAGGGTGTTCCATACCTTGGTGGCCAGTATGTTTATGTCAATCTTCTAATTTTTTTCAAAAAAAAAATATTTTCAAAACTTTTTATTTAATTTTTGTCTTTTGATTTCAGGGATAAGGTTATAGCATCTGCAAAGCACTATGTTGGTGATGGTGGAACCATTAAAGGTATAAATGAGAACAACACATTGGCAACATGGCATCAATTGTTGAGCATCCATATGCCTGCATATTATGATTCAATAATCAAGGGTGTTTCAACGGTCATGGTTTCCTACTCGAGTTGGAATGGCGTTAAGATGCATGCTAACCGCAATCTTATCACCGACTTCCTCAAAAACACCCTGCGCTTCAGAGTAAGTACTAATAATATATTTTTGCAACTTTCAAAAATCTCTGGGTATTTTTGTAATCAGCCCGAACCTCACGGCGTCTTTTAACTCTATTAATCTTTGTGTTTATAGACTAAACAAAGCGACTAATTAATCGAGAATCGGATATTTCAGGGATTCGTCATTACAGATTGGCAAGCGATTGACAAACTTACTTATCCAATGCATGCAAACTACACATATTCAATCGAAACTTCAATCAACGCTGGAATTGATATGGTAATTGGTTTATTGGCTTTCCCATTAATCCATAAGCTGATTAATTTAAAGCTTTGTTTACTCAATTAAGTTGTTCCTATGAAAAATGCAGGTCATGGTTCCTTACAATTACACTGAATTCATCGATGAGCTAACCATGTTGGTGAAAAATAACTTCGTTCCAATTAGCCGAATCGATGATGCTGTGAGGAGGATCTTAAGAGTTAAATTCACAATGGGTTTATTTGAGCATCCTTTGGCTGATTATAGCATGGCCAAGTACCTAGGAAGCCAGGTTAGTCTAAATCAATTTCAGTGTAAATTGCAATTTTGGACCTGTAAGTATAAAAGGTGCGGTAAAATTGGTCTTTTTTAAATTTTGTATATATTTGACAAACTATAGTATTTACTCTTTTATTTGCCGGGATTTGAAAAATTGTTCGGAAAAAAAATGTGAGTTGCATGTGAACTCAAAAAACAAATTAGGAATTTTTCGAATCTTTGGCCTAAAATTAAAGCTTTAGATGGTGTAGTTAATGGGTAGGGTGTTTGAGGAAAACCTCAATATTTGGCTGAAAACCCTATTTTTTGGCTAGAGACTCAAAAACGCTATTTATTTTTCTGCGTTCATGCCCAACTCACGGGAGTTTTTCCGAGTAATTTTGAAATTTCTAGCTAATTAAGTATAAAAACTGAGAGTTTATAAAAGATAAATATTAATTTTGCTAATTGAAATCAAAATTTACGTCTCTTTTCATGACTAAATGGAACTGTTACCTTGTCACTTATTCGCAATGACATTTTTCACTGTAGTTTCTTCCAGAACAAATTTATATAAACCAGTTACACAATCATTCCTTTAAAATTTTGAGCTATCTTTCAAGTATGCAAATAAATTAACCCATCACTTTACCAAGTCAAATTTTAGAAAATTCATTCCTAATAAATAATGCTATTAAGAAAGTTGATGCTCTTATTCTAATTAATTCCTCTGATTGCGTCATTGGCTAAAACGAATTTTTGTCCATGTAGTTGCATAACTAAAATTGTAAGAAAAATTTATGATAGGTATGTTTATAGTCCTCAAAGGCATTTTCTTCTCAACTCTATCCCCAATCACCAATCAAACATACATTACGATTCTAAATCCATTTCTACACTTTCCAATACATCACGTCAAACCCTCCTCCCCATAAACTTTCCTCAATCATCCTGAATCGTTAAACAAACATACCCATACATTCTCACAGGAACACAGAGAAATAGCAAGGGAAGCAGTAAGAAAATCACAGGTACTCCTCAAGAACGGCAAATCCATCGACAAACCACTATTACCCCTCCCCAAGAAAACACCCAAAATCCTCGTCGCCGGAACCCACGCCGACAACATCGGCAACCAATGCGGCGGCTGGACAATCGAATGGCACGGCGAGAGCGGCAACATCACCGCCGGCACCACAATCCTAACCGCCGTACGAAACGCAGTCGACCCGACAACCGTGGTCTCCTACCGAAAAGACCCGGAACCCAAATACATAAAATCCGAGAACTTCTCGTACGCCATCGTCGTCGTCGGCGAGCCGCCGTACTCGGAAACGTACGGGGACAACCTCAATTTGACGCTCCCCGCTCCGGGGCCCAGCATCATCAAAAACGTGTGTTCGTCGGTGAAATGCGTCGTCGTTTTGATCTCGGGTCGCCCAATTGTAATCGAACCCTATCTCGAAGAAATTGATGCCCTCGTGGCGGCTTGGCTTCCTGGATCTGAGGGACAAGGTGTTGCCGACGTGTTGTTCGGTGATTATGGTTTTACGGGGAAGCTACCGATTACATGGATGAAGAAGGTGGAGCAGCTTCCGATGAATGTTGGGGACAAGCATTATGACCCGCTATTTCCGTTCGGATATGGACTCACCACACAACCAATAAAGGCCAATTAGTACATATATTTTAGAAATAATTGTTGTAAAAAAAAATGGGTGTAAGTATTTTTTTTGTTATGTATATGGGGAATGATTGCTAAAGTTGTATATATATTTTTGTTTAAACATATATGGAATACGTATATTTAATTTTGTGTCGATTCCGCAATTGGATTATGTTACTTAAAATGCATATAGTACTCTACAAATAATTGAAAAATACTTTTGTTTTCTGTATATTCTGAAGCGCCATTAAATATATGTATGTACTTTTGAAATAAAATGTAAAATCATTCAAAATTATGTATAAGTATAATTAAAATATTATTGAAATAATAAATAAGAATATTAATAAAAATTATTAATATATTAATTATTATTGAATAATTATATTGGAATTACGTACAGTTATAATTTAATATAATATAAAAACTATATATTATTGTTTATATGATCTAATGTAGATATGATTCACTTAAAAATATACTAACTATATAAATCATTATTTTTAATTTATGTTATAATTATAAATTCATTAACAAGGTACCTTAAATTAACTTTTATATAATCTAAAAAGGAAATTATACTAACTACCCTGTACTATTCGCATTTTTACATTTTTACCATATAAATTATTTTTTGTTACACTTTACCATATGAAATATGTAAATTTTTGCACTTTGCCCTGGATGGACAAATTCGACCCTAAAATTCTATTTTTCTTAGAATAATGAAATATTCATTATGGTCATCAAAACTATCATGTTATCATTTAAAAAATTAATATTTTCTTAAATTCATACCTTGCTTCAACGAAATGTAGGTAGGTATTCTTAGTCGATTTTTGGGCTGCTATTTACACGTACAGTTTTACGACTGGTCCTTACATTGAACCTTAACAGACATCACAATGATTTGTACCAACATGACAAAAAAATCAAAAAATTGCAGCAAAAAAAGAATCACTGCTAACTTAAGACATTAGCGATCAATCATAAGTATTCGTCACTAACCAATTAAATAGAAAAAATATAATTTTAATCATTTAATGATGAAAATATTCGTCACTAACCAGGCCAGACTACTCAACTACATTCCAGTCAAACATTGTATGAATTTAAGAGATTATTAATTTTTTTATATGAAACATGATGGGTTAAATATGATCGTAATGAATTATTTTCATTATTTAAACAAATAAAATTTTAGGGGGGAAAATGCCCATATAGGACAAAGTGCAAATATTTACATAATTCATATGGTAAAGTATAACAAAAAATAGTTTATATGATAAAGTGTAAAAACTCGATTAGTATACGGGGTTAGTGTAGTTTCCTCTTATCTAAACATAAGTATAAATGCAATCCATATAAAAATTATGTTAACATAAGTCATACTGTTACTTCTGGACAATTATTTTATATATGTATTATATATGTATGTCTATGAGTTCGTATATTAAATATTTCCATATTTTCCTCCCTTTTTTTTACTATATCTGTTAATAAGTATTTATAATATACTCGTATGTATTAAATGACAAGTTTTTCACATCCCGTATTTAACGAACTAGGCTTCTTAGTTCTTATAATATTTCCTTGCTCTTATAATATGATCTTGATTCAAGCCATTACAAAATTATTTCTGGAAATTTGCTTGTAAGATCTGCGTTCATGGAGCACGTCTTATATGTAGTAAGTTAGCGAGTTATGATAAGATGACTACATTAAACAGATTAGCGCCATAAAAAATAATTTTTGAGGTTGAACCTAGGGCTGCAAATGAACCAAGCCGCTCGTGAGCTATTTGGAGCTCGATTCGATAAAAGCTCGTTCGAGTTCGTTTAATGAGGCTCGTTAAAATAAACGAACCAAACTCAAGCTTAGAGATATTCGGTTCGTTAGCTCGTGAACAAGCTCGTTAGTAAGCTCGTGAATAGGCTCGATAGTAAGCTCGTATAAATTGAACTAATACTTTGATTTTAATTTTAATTTTTCATATTTTTACTTAAGACAATATAAAAATATTTCAACAAAATTAATTTTTTGAATAAAATTATAAGTTTTAATAAATATATTATGAATTTTAAATATAAATAATTTTATTTTTTGTAATAAATTGAAGAATATTTTAATTTTTAATTAATTTTTATTAAGCTCGCTTAGGCTCGATAAGGCTCGAAAAAGTTCGTGAGCCATCAACATGTTCGATAAATTCAGGCTCAAGTTTGACTCGATAATAAACGAGCCAAATTCAAACACTCAAAAGCTCGGCTCGGTTCGGTTCGATTGCAGCCCTAGTTAAACCTATGCAAACTAGTTTTTTTTTTTTTTTAGTTTCATTCTTAATTTTTATATTTATGTGGTCATTTAAATATTGGATGGTTTTATATAATATTTTGGCTGATTTTTTATTTTTAAAAGTATTACATAATAATTAGTCAATTATATTATCATTTTTACCTAATATAATAAAAAAATATATAATTTTCACTAGATCGGTTATATTGAAGGTTGAATATGTGATTGTTGAGAGTAATTAAAAATATTAAATAACTCACATCTGCATTCAACGTTTAGATAATGTGATTGATCAATCTGTATCTGACATGTAAGAGTGCGTGTTTTAGTTATTAAAAATATTAAATAGTTTAGTTCTTTAACCGTTTATAGTTTTTGATAAAAATGCCAAATGGGTCGGGTCGATGCTGACTTGTTGAGTGTTGAGGCAAAATGGAAAACCGGATTGGGTTGGCCCGATCCAGAATTCTACTGGGCCATTATGTTTGAGGCCCAACGAAACTTAACCCATTAAAATACACTTAAAATCACTGGGACTGGGTCGATTAGACTTTTGGGCCTCCAAAATTACAGCATGCTCGGCCTTTTTACCATACTGATCCCATTTCGACACCTCTGCTCTTTGATATGTTGGTTTTTTAATAAAATTGATTGAGGTAGTTAATTTTTTTTTTTTCTTGAAAATGATTGAGGTAGTTATTCAACAAAATTGATTCGTATGAGTTGGCTATTAAATAGAATTGATTTCATTAATTAAATAATTAATTAGAACATTTGTATCCTGTTGGTTGATCTGGGGTTGGTGAAAGTCAAAGTAACAAAAATAACGTATAAAATTATACATGTATATCAAAATCAAACAAGCCCAACCCTGATAAGCCCACCAACAGACATCCCTTTCAGCTGTGATCTGTTGAATAACATCTGTTCTATTGGGCTCCACGTCCAGCCATTTTATACTTTGATGGTAAATCATTGGCATATTAAATATTAAGTAATTATGAGGCTAATCACTGGCAATTTAAAACCCAAAAAGATTTATAAGTAAAAAAATTCCTATTTAGAAATAGTGTTATTTCATTTAAATTCACTTTGTTTTTGTCTTTGACCACTTTTTTTCTTTTAAACTTTGTTCTTTTTTCTACTATGTTATAATCCAAAAAATTATATCAACATATAGTCCGAAGCCCTCATTTATAAATGTTCTATAAAAATCATTATCAATTCTATGTGTATATCTGTTTATATATTTGTATATTTACGAGTAGAATAGATTTTGGACAGTCAAACTGTATCATACTCTAGATTTTTAAAGATACCGAATTTAGAATTATAAAAAAAGTGCACACAACATAAGATTTTGTTATTTTTTTTTCTTTTTTTTTTTGTTAGGGCTGTGGGGAGGATGAACTTGAAGAGAAAAAGAAAATGACGTGACAAAATGAAATGGTGCAAAGTTCAAGGTAAAATAGAAGTCAAACAAAGTTTATGTGGCCAAATGTAATAATTTTTTTAAAAATTTGGGCAGGAACGACTTTTGCCTTCAAGCGTAGGGTAACAATTATTGACACGACATAAAAATGATATGAAAATAATGGTTTTGTATTAGCCTTATCGTGTTTGTGTCCTTATCATGCTGGCATGATATGGACAGAAAAATTTCATGTCGTGTTTGTATTGTGTTGTGTAACCATGATAATGACACGAATACGATAGTGATACGCAATAATGACACGTTTACCTATTAGTGACACGATATTGACTCGTTTACCTGGTAGCGACACGATAATGACACGTTTACCTATTAGCGACACGATAAGCTGGTATTTTATTATGTTTGTATTGTATATTGTCTAGTAATATCATATCATATGGTGTAATTTGCTATCGCGTTTTAACGTGTAAATTAATTTTTTTTTTATTTTTGACTTATCGTGTCAGATCGCGTCGATAGAAAAAATCCATTTCGTATTTGTGTCGGAGTATATCCTTATCGTGTCGTGTTTGTGTTTGACCTTATTGTGTCGTGTCGACTCGAAACATGACACGATTACACGATTTGCCACCCCTACTCACATGCAAGATTCCACCGACGATGGCCAATATATGGTATGGTGCAAAAAATCCTGGAGTTTAGGGGATAAAGTGCAAATAAATCTCTTCTCAAACCCTAGCCTCCTTTTCTCTCAAATTCTCTTTTACTTCTCTTTCTAGTTCTTCATTGTTAAGGGGTGATTTTTGGCCATTTTTGGCCTGGAATCACCCCCACCAATATCTTTTTATTTTTATGTTTTAAGTGGTTTCTCCACGTAGATTTGAGTTATTTGTTTTTCTCTTATTTGTGATTTTGCCGTCTGGTGCGGCGTTTGGTTTGTAGCCGTCTTGGTGCGGTGTTTTTGTGTTTTGGGCGATTCAAACGAGCAAGTTTTTGGTCCGACAGAGATAAATCATATTGTGGTATTCAGCATGTTGCAGATCTGGAATCATATGTATTCTAGGCATTATAGATTTTTTAAAGTTGTAGGTTTTAAGCCGATTTTTGTTATTAACCTAGATGTTATGAAAGTTTTCATAGTTTCATCTTTTATGGTTTTTAACAGATGTGTTTCTGTCTTCTATCGATGTATTGCTAGGTTAGATTGATTAATAAAATTGTTTTTCTTGTTAAAAAAAAAAAAGGTGGTAATCTGAAAAATGTGCATAGTTTGAGGGTAAAATGTAATTATCTCTAATACAAAGGGGGTTTATTGGGGATGTTTTTTTCTTTTTTTTTTTCTTGAGAAGAATACAAAAGGGGTTTTTTTTTTTGAATCAAAGAAAAGAGCTGTCTTCACGCTCCGTCTCTCAAATAATACATCTGCGCTGTTTTTTTCGGGTTGAGATCTCCTATTCCACTTTCCTTATTTCACTCCCTATTCCATATGTTGGATGAAAGACACGTGTACAATTGTGCCATCGCGTGACATCATCTTGCACACGTGTATTTCATCAAATGCAATGGAATATGAGTGGAATAGGAAAAGTGGAATAGGAAATCTCATCCCGTTTTGTTCAACATAAAAAAACACACACATACACACACTATCTCTCTCCTCGCTGTCTCTTTCTCTCTCTAATTGAACCCGCGTACCAAAAAGTACCAAATAGAAAAGAAAAAACAGGGGGAAGAAGAAAGAGAAAGTGAAAGAAGAGAGAGAGAGAGGGTGGAAAATCTATTTCGAGGGAAGGAGATCTTTCGCTTGAATCTATTCTCCTCTCGTCTCTCGAAATTCAAATTGCTCCAAAATGAATGACCTTTTGACGGTGAGTGATTTCGTCCCTTTCGTTAGATGTTTGATTGCTAATTGATCTGTTGGGGAAATGGTTGAATTTATATGGCAATGGTGGAATTTGAAAAAACCTTGAATGTGAATGCAGCAGCTTTTAGCAGCTGGGTATAAGACAAAAGAGATCTTTGTATTGGCTCGTTTGCTGCAATTTCTAGTTGTTTATTCTCTGAAGAATAAGACAGAAAAATTGTTGTGTGTAAGACAAAATTGGGCTTAAAAAAGCTTATTGTGTTTTCTATTATATTTCGAATTGTTGTATGGATATTTCTAATTTTGAATGTGCAAATGAATCATATCAATGAATAGGTCCTTTATATTAGTGTAACTTTATCTTTATGATTATACATATGTTTCGCATATACGTCTTCGGGGCGGAAGAGTTTTTCCTCAAAATTGGAAATTGAATCATTTCTTTTACAAAAAATTCACGTGTCAAGGTTTTGATATCAAATGAGCTCTGTTTCGTGGCTTTGGCAGAATGGATTCAATGAATACTTTATTGGTTGTGTGTTCAATTTCTAACTAAAGATCTTAATTTATTGCAAATTTTGCAAGCTTAAGAAATGGCTCTAAAGAAGTCTGTTATAAGTTGATGAATCTTAAAAATTACATTCAGAAATTCAAAGACATAGAGGCACTTCTGAACGGCTTGTTTTTTTGAATAGATGCATAAATATATATACATATCATTTCATGAGGCTTAGTATACGGGGCACGGATACAGCCATGGAGACAACATATATATGAGACACGATCTGACATGCTTGTCCAACATATATGCTTCATATGCATTCAACACGATCCTGAGAGGTTTTTTAAGATGTCAGAGCATTATAGATTAGAATGACTTGCCTTTGAATTTACAAATGTTTGGTAGAGAAATCTGGCTTTGGTGCCTTGGATCATGCATGTCTTAACCGCCAAGCTAAATCCTTTGCCCACAGGCCATCAAAGGTTCAAGTTACTAGCGCCAGTTAGACCTGCCTTTGTAAATTCATGCATCTGCTTGCAGAATTTATAGTGTGAATGGCTGAGAGAGCACACAAATTAATTTGCTTCTTTCTTTATTTAATTAAGGAAAATTACAAAAACCACCCCTGAGGTTTAGCCTAATTACAAAAAAGTAAAAACCAGTTATCTTTCGAAATTACAAATACCCTTTGAAACTTGTTTTTATTTTACAAATTGCAAAAACACACCCCTCAGGTTTGGCCTAATTATAAAAAGCTTGAGTTAATAAGCATTTTTCTACAGTTTTTGCTTATGCTAAATATACTTATGGTAAAATGATGCATTATTTTTTGTTCATGTGCGTTTTGTGCAGGATTCCTTTGTGATCCCACGGGATCAAGGTAATAGAAATGGTGATATTGAAATGGGAATGGAGAGACAAATGAACTCGGGAGATCTAGGCTTGGAAAATTTCTTTAAGCAGGTAACTACAACTTAGCATAATAACGATCCCTGATGTCATGAAAAAAATTACTACATCTGCCTTTTACTTTAGGCCATACTAAAGACTGAAATTATGATTGAAGAATTGGTGATTATCATATTTTATGTAATTAAGGCTTTGACTTGCCTCTTATCTGCCATTGATAGGTTCAGGAGATTGAGAAACAATATGAAAAACTCAACACCCTACTGAGAAAGCTCCAGGTTTGTACTTTCATTTTTCTCTTCTTCTTTGTGACATTGGTATACCTGTAGGTTAAGAATAGAGACGAAGTTATCTTCTTGTTTCTGTTTCTCTTTGTATGAGTTCAACGTAATAAAGAAATTGATGAACTTGTCAGAGCTATCAATTTCCTCATTACAGCCGATGAAATTGAAATTTCTTTGTACTGTAGTACGGCTTTTTATGTTGTATTTTTGATTCTGTTAACGTTTCTGTCTGGTACTATCTCTATCTTTTAATCCACCACCTGAATAATGGGCATAGCTGTGATAGTTTGGCATCATCTTTGTTTCTACCGTATAAGTTACATAGTTTATTCACTATCTAAGTGCGCCAATATTGGCAATTTGTACATGCTTAGTTATTTCTATCATGTTAAGTAAATATAAATTCCTTTTTCATATTTTCGGATTCTCCAACTTCATGGATTTCATGAAAATGATTTTTGTCATGCTGCTCTTCCTCACTGAATATTTTATTAATGCAAAGGATTCCCTTTGTTGTTTTGCTTTTCATATGTTCCAGTCATGGAGCTATATAAGACATGCTATTGGATATGGACAACTATTTTTATACAATAGTAATCGCTTAGCCATTTTGCTAGATGCAATATCTACTGTCCCATCTTTATTGCTCATTTTCCTTCATAAGATGTCTTCAAATTAGACTCCATTTCCTAAAATGAAGTTTTTCGTCCAAATACATCTCATTTAAAGCAATGTCGTAAATTGTATATTAAAGTAATGTTGTGACAGCATCAATTATCAACCGCTAATTTTGATTGAAATAGTGTAAATACGCAAAACTTTCACTTTTTCAACTATCATCTAAAACATCATGCCAGTGACTAGAAACTAACTTTGTGATTCCGCTAACCTGCACTCAGTATGCATAGGAGTGGGATGCAACAATTGGCAATTGCAAAGTTATTGGCTAGATGTGGTGTGTGAGTTAACTTGATATATGGTCCACTTCTGGTGTGCACTTCCTGTGTGGGTGGCTCAAGTAGTAGTGTTAAAGATTGTTTGAGCTTAGAAAATTTGTCTGATTCTGGGATCTGAATTCTGATAATGTTTACTATCCTTCAACTGCAGGACGCTCACGAGGAATCAAAGGCTGTGACCAAGGCTGCTGCTATGAAAGGTAGTTTTTGTTTACATTGATAAAAGTGCTATGACAGGTGTAACAAGGAATGGAGTTGTCCATTAAATTCTGAAGTGTTAAGTTTGCTAAGTGTTCCTGATACTGAAAGGAATTATTGGTCCAATGAGAACGAAACTTAATCCTCGAGTCAATATTTGTAGACCTGCCTAAGACATGGTTTAGAATAGAAACATCTTACATCTTGTTTTAGCATGGTTTTGTCTTAGCTTTCTGTATTAACATCTTCCTTCACTTTCTTTGGTGTTATTTTAAATTCTTATTGTTGTATAGGATTTCAGTGTTTAACTTGGATTTTTGGTTATCTGAATCTCTTTCGTGATTAATTTCGTAACTCTGTAGCAATCAAGAAGCGAATGGAGAAGGATGTCGATGAAGTTGGAAAAATTGCCCGTTCTATTAAATCAAAAATTGAGGAACTTGACAAAGAGGTAAAGACATATGTTGCTTGTCTTAATTGAGGTTTGGTCTTTTAGATTTCTGCTAGTACTGATGTTTGTTTTCTGCTCTTTTCTAGAATTTAGCCAATAGACAAAAGCCTGGATGTGGAAAAGGATCAGGAGTAGACAGATCAAGAACAGCAACAACAGTGTAACTTACCCTCCCTTTTATATGTACTGCTTATTTATATTTCATAAGGAACTGATGTGCTATTCTGTACATTTTCAAATTGGCATAATTTTGAGTATCTCATATTTTGCACTATGTATTACGTTCCTTGCTGTTTAAGTTATTATTATAAATGTTTTTATTCTTCATGATCTGTCTAGAGTTAGTCGACTCTCTTTCTCATGTATTGTGTCTGCTTTTGATAAATGTGAATCTAACGGACAGGTCTGGAGCCAATTGTAAAATCGTTCTCGAGGAGTGAATACGAAATTATTCAATCAATTATTTTTAGTTTTTCTTTTACTTTCATGAACCGAATAAGATACTCAAATTTTCATAATCCCATGATCGTTGTCCACCTAATTGGAGAAGTACTGGATAAGCCTATCACTAGCTTCTTGTGCAAGACACAAGCGTCCATATCTGTCCTCCTTCCGTTTTCTATTTGAACTGTAGCTGTTGGGGACAATATTGGCATTTATTTCCACTCTATCAAATCATGCACAAATTTTCCTTGATAAGTCAAATCTTCTTATACACACCATTTCAAAGAGATGCAACCTTATTTGTACAGATAGAGGACAATGCATCAACTACGTGTTACCCTTGCACACACTGTTTGAACTCATTAAATTGTGATGATAAAGCTTCAAAGGTCATATCGCTAAAAAATAAAATTATTTTCAGTCTCAACTACGTGCACCTTTCTCCTAAATATTTAATTGACATTTTCTTCCGAATTTCTGGATATTGGAAGTTTGTCTAGGTTCATTTTAGCTTCAAACCGCATCAGTTAACACAACATTATTCTCGCACCTTTGTAATTGCGCTTGGTCATACTATCTTCACAGGAACTCGCCTTAAAAGGCAGGTCATATCAAATAAGTCGGAATACTTATGCATCAATTAAGGTGGATGAGAAATCGTAAAAAGCACGAAAGTTGTTAACCTTCTTTATTTGACTAAGTTGATGGAAGATTTTGATTATCAGAATATAGTCACTCCTTGTACTTGTCAATCTTTGATATTAAATAAGATTCTAGCTGTTCTGTTGGCATGTGAATCCTTATCACATAATTGGGACTCCCTCGGTCCCAAATTTAATTGCACCTATTTCCTTTTCGGGATGTCCCACAATAAGGTCCCATTACCTAAATGGAGTTTTTTTCCCTTCCAACACTACCCTCTCACTTCAAGTAATAATGTGACAACATCAACTCTCTCATCACCTCTGGGAGCACATTTTAAACATACTTTTGTCAACTGTTATTTCAAAGTTTGGAGTCAAGTCAAACTAGTCCCTTATGAGACATAGGACGTACTTATTTGTATGAAGAGATGTACTACCTCTGGATTTGATTGATGGATATTTTGTATACTAGACACCAAGAAGTTTTATTTCCTATTGAACCAATCTCAGAAATGCTCATTTTGTATCTTTTTAGTAAAGTATCCCATTGTTGAATGAAGGCTGTTGTATCAGTTCTTATTACAGTTAACAAAAATCATGATGTAATTATGAAAATAGTTGAGGGCATTCAAGTTGATTTTTTGGGGGCATGTTTCTACTTTTGAGTAGAGTAATTGGTTCATGGTCATCATTCCCTTTGTTTCAGATGTGAAATTGACCATTACTTTTGCTTTTGAATAGTTAAGTTAATCAGATGTCAAGCATTGTTTGTTCCATAAACTTTAAACATTCAAAAGATCACCAGCAATATAAGCTCTTATATGATAGCTACATAGAGGAAAGGCTGCAATTGACAGTTCATTCTCGGTATCCCTTTTGGAATGCATAGATCACATTAATATTTTAAAATGGAAAAAATGGAGTATCTTTTTTTTAATTGTTATGTTAAATGCGCAGGGCTTTGAAGAAGAAGTTCAAAGACAGAATGTCTGAATTTCAGGTAGATTAGCTGCATGTTACATAAGGGTGCGGGGTAAATTTTCGCTTACTTTCCGATCTCATTTTATCTTTGTGAATACTTTACAGACTTTGAGAGAGAATATACATCAAGAGTATCGTGAAGTTGTAGAAAGACGTGTATTCACAGGTGTCAAAGCTTTATTTAGGAAACAGATCATTTGTTACTTTGCACCAGCTTTTTACAGTCTTATTAATGATTTTAATGGTTTCCTGTTGCATGTGGTTTTTAGTGACGGGCACTCGAGCTGATGAAGAGGTGAAGCCAGTCATTCTTAATTTCCATAAAATCATGTTTTTTTAATACATTATTCATTTACTTAAACCATGTGTCTCCAGACAATTGATCAATTAATAGAGACCGGGGATAGCGAGCAGATTTTTCAGAATGCTATCCGAGAACAAGGCCGAGGCCAGGTGTTGTCCGATTTTCTAAATTTTGCCACTCTGCTGAAAGGCCGAGGTTAGCCAACTGTCAGTAATGCATAGTAGTCATGTAGCTCATTTTATTTTTGTTTGCAGGTAATGGACACTCTGGCAGAAATTCAAGAGCGACATGATGCTGTTAGAGATTTAGAGAAGAAGCTTCTAGATTTGCAACAGGTAATGATAGCTTTTCTCGTTCTGATGATTGTGGGTGTATAACTTCAACGTGGGATAGATGTACACTTTGCTGCCAGTTTTGGAATTTCGACTATTGTTATCTGCTAGAGTATAACTGTTTGCTAAGGTTAATATTGTTGCTATCTTTCTTTTTATGTAGGGATAATTACAAAAACACCCTGAGGTTAGGGCTAATTAAAAAAAACCAGAGGTTTTTGAAAATTGCAAAAAACCCCTTAAGTTGGGTTCCGTCTTATATTTCCTCATTCATAAGCAAAAAAAAAAAATCTCCCCTAACATTTATAATAATATTACAGTCACCTCCTTAAATTTAAGACATAATCAAACCTTATGGATTTCTCTTGTAATTTTGAAATATTTCTGGATTTTTTTTTGTAATTAGCCCAAACCTCTGGGATGTTTTTGTAATTATCCCTTTTATGTATTTTGCTCGCTGATTTAAACTTCAACCTCTAAATGGTATATCTAGGTGAACCTTTCGGTATTATTATATATAATTTTTGTAGTGGGTTATGTTTGACCATGAGTCGAGTGGCTTGGCTCTGAGCTGGGGAACCTAACTGTCATTACAAAATAAACCCAAGGGACTTAAATGTTTAGTAAAACTTTTGGTATAAACCTGTCAACACCTCATAAATCATGACATACCTATTGTTTCACCTAAAAGACTTAGACTAATCATAGCAGGTTTATGACTAGTTAATAAAGTGTATAATGGAGGGTGGCTCTGAACCCAATCAATTTGTCTTTATAATTATAATACTCTCTACATGAGTGTGCAGCTGTAGATAAGTATATGTACTTATACATTTCAACTGCAGATATTCCTTGACATGGCTGTACTGGTCGATGCTCAAGGGGACATGCTCGATAACATAGAGTCACAGGTAACCTAAACTAATATTCAATTTGTGGAATTTACGGACACTTCACGACTGTAAATTTTCCAGGTTTCATCTGCCGTAGACCACGTCCAGTCCGGAAATACTGCCCTTCAGAAGGCAAAAAGTTTGCAAAGGAACTCCAGAAAATGGATGTGCATTGCAATCCTCATCCTTCTCATTATTGTCGCGATCATCGTCGTGGGTGTACTTAAGCCATGGCAAAACAAGAATGGGGCTTAGCTCTCTTTACCTGAGTGTAATGTATTATAAATACAAACCAAGGATGATACATGGAATTGACTCCCTTTTTACAAACTATCATGACTATTCTTTTTTGTATTCTTTTGCTTGTGAACTTTTTACCGGCAGGTGTGTGTATTTAACTTTGTACGTACAAATTATGCTCGTTTGCTTTAGTCGGTCTTGGCTGAATACCCGTGTATGTATAAATTTATCGTATTGTTATGAAAATACCTCTGTCCCTGATCTTGAATTTTCCTTATCCAGCTAAATTGTGTGATAAATTGTTGAGAAATTTATGAGTTTTGCATATAGCCTCCTGAGACTCGCCGCAGGTGAAATATTCCACTGGAATCTTGTCATGTGTCATGCACAGGGGGTAAAATTGTCATTTTGACTCAAATTAAACTAAAGTTATTGCACCTTGCCATTTAGACTTTGCGCGATGTTACTTTGCCATATACGAACTTTGAGCGATTACCACTTTGCCATCTCAATTTAACAAAAAATTAAATATTTATATGTATATACGTTTATTTTACATCTTTTTTAATTTATTGACCAAAAATAAATAAATTTAACTAGTATTCACTTTAATAAAATATATTATCAAAAAGATTATTTTACAATCTTTTCTTTTTCTGACTTTCTTGTAGAATTATAGTTTACTTGATTTACTTTATTTATAAACTAAAAAAGTATGAAGTTAATGTTAATCTACTTTATCAACTAACAAATAAAAAAATATACATAAATAATTGTTTATCCATTTTGAGGTAAATACAATAATAAACGTAGGCAAATATAAAGTCTATTAATGTATTAGAATGAATTTGGGCCATAGCACTATAATATATATCCTTTTTGATACATACATACAGTTCAATGACAAGAAAAGACTTCCCCATCCACTAGTCTTTCTTATCTTTATATAATCTCAAACTTCTTCAAATTGAGGTAATAATAGATAATCAAAATCATCCAGCAAGAACAATGATTGCAAGCATTCAACTTAACCAAGACATCCTAAAAGTAACTCATCCACCCTTATTTTGAAGCATATATAGTTATCAATGTAATATGTGACGTTAAGGCGACAAGTCATGATCTAGCGCTTGACGTTCTAGGAGACAAAAGGCAACGATCTAGCCATGCAAGCGGACAAGCCGACAACAACTGAAAAACATATTATATACTTATATTCTTCTAAAACTCCAACTACAAAAAATAATGAATCATATCAAACAATGATAAACTATATCAAACACCAATATCAATCATCAGGCAACAAAAGAACAAGTCAAATAGTTAACAATGTCAACAAGATACCACAATTAGCAGTCCCCTCTCGCCTACGCGATAAACTGAAAGAATTATAGCACGGATAAATAACAAACGTTTCGCAGAGTATAGATGTGATTGGAGATGTGATCACATTCACAATCACATGCAATGAATTTCGAAAAATGTAAACAAGACACAAGATATAAAAATTATCTACAAGCCAACTAGCTTGTAGATGTGCCAATATGGCGAAACTTTCTCAAAATCTAATCTTTTATTCTAGGAATTTACTTGGGTGAAAATTAACGCCCTAACAATCTCCACTTATCAAACACAAAACAAACAAACTATATCTCAATATAACAACTCCCCTTAAATATCATGCTGAGTAAAAATACTGAAATATATGCAATCACATTTCAGGTCACATTCATAACTGCAACAAAGCAATAAAAAATCAAATATCCAGAAAACTAGAAAACTCCCCCTAAATTGAAAGTATCACAATCAAGATCAATCAACCTTTTCTCCCCCTTTTTGTCCAGAAAACATAGGTAACAAAATCATGTATGCTCCCCCTGACTTGGACATGTAAAAAGTTCATTTCATAGGCAAAATTTTGAGGAGAATAACAGATCACAAGACTTTAAAATTTTGGAACACACTTATAAGAAATGTGATCAAGAATAAAGAAAAGTCAAGATTTTCCATAAATTAGGATTCCCAAAAAATATAAAAAAGAAATGTGATCAAGAATAAAGAAAAGTCAAGATTTTCCATAAATTAGGATTCCCAAAAAATATAAAAAAAGAATCCCACAAATCAGTAACACTCTTAACCAAAGATATATATAATTATGAGCAAAATCTATTCAAAAATTCCAAGTCCTTTAAACCGCGTATAACCCACAAAATATATCCATCAAAATTTTCAAGATTTGGGAAGAGAAAAATATCACTCTCAGATTATATATGGAAACCAAATCTCAGCAAAGAACCAGAACATGCAAAACCTAATATGCCTAATGCAACAAAAAAAATTGCACACAAGAGGTGAAATGTGCTGCAACAATGGATATAGGTTCAAATGTCATCACATTTTGAGTCACACCTGTACTAACCGATTCAATGAATCGCAATCCGAAATCCCAGCTTTTCACGAATTTTCAAGTTTTCTTTAATTTTTTCAAGTCTCATGAGGGAGTTAACCAACAGGGAGCTTTCACTCAAATGCCATAGGTATCTCTTTTTCACATGATCATGCCTTTTTAAACAACAATACGCTTGAGAAAATTGGTCACAAGGAATAGCTTTACACAATGGGTTGGTAGCTTTATTCACAACTCAGCTGTTGGGAAAAATAACATCATTTTTTTTTTAAATTGGAGAGATCAACTCACACCAATTTTTCAATTGAGACAATATATGTGACTAGTTCGAACCATCAATCCACTTTTTGCTGATATATATATGCATGATTAGCTTACAATGCAGGGATGTCTACAAAAAAAATCAAAAAGAAATAGAGGAGAGGAAGATGCAGTGTTTGGATGTCACAACGGATGTGATGTGCAATGTTGTGACATCTCGTGTAATATTTTTAGAGAACACACAAACCGAGAAACTTCCTTAAATTGGAGAATCTCTCAAAATCCAAAGCCTTGATGAAGATATCTGCAAGCTGAATTTTCTGTAGCAATATACTCAATTCGAATTATATTTTTCTCAACTAAATCTCAAATAAAGTGATGTCTAATATCTATGTGTTTAGTACGAGAGTGTTGGACATGATTTTTTGAAATATCAATCGCACTCATATTATCACAATAAATGGTTAAAATATCATAATGAAATCATTTTCTTTTCTATTGAATCGATCAAAATCTTCATTCAAACCATTATTCCAAAAATCATCTGTCAAAGCATCAAACACATTTTTAGGCTCAGAAAAAGTGATACAACGAGAAGTTCTTACCATTGAACAAGTAGAAGACAAACACACTAGTCTTATCATATCTCGATAGTTTACCCTTTCTTTCCTTCTAGTTCGTATGCCTTCAGATACATCACCTATGACTTGAGAGATTGGATGATTCTTTTGAATTCTGCTTGGGGGATCTCGTCTTTCATTGGTGATTAAATCATGTCCTTTCAAGTTTGTTTCAACTAGTTTAGTGTCAGAATCGGAGTCTGACTCAGCTGCAGCAGACACGGATGTGGGCTCAGATGCCGTCACATTTGGTTCTACATTTGAGACAACTGTGGATGGGCCTTCAGTCACATTCTCAGTTACATCTGTGCTTACATCCATCACATGTGCAGTCTCAACAAATTCGAGCAAATCTCCAACATTGTCTTCTTCACTCTTACCTGCAAGACTAGAAATATCATCTAATACAATATTTACAGATTTCACTACCATCTTTGTCCGAAGATTATAAACTCGATATGCATAGCTATTTGAAGAGTAGCCTAAGAAAAGACTTTTATCACCCTTTGAGCTAAATTGAGCAATGTTATCTCGATCATTCAGGACATAGCAAATACAACCAAAGACCTGAAAATATTTGAGGTTTGGCTTCTTTCCCAAAAGTATTTCATAAGGGGTCATCAAACTTCCAGGCCTCAAATATATACGATTGGCAATATGACATGCAGGATTTAGAGCTTCCGCCCAAAAACCTTTTGAAAGTCTTTTAGAACTCAACATGACACAGGATGTCTCATGCAATGTACGATTTTTTCTCTCTGCCACTCCATTATGTTGTGGAGTTTTAGGTACGAAAAATTCATGAGAAATCCTCTTTCTATCACAAAAAAACGAGAAAAAAGAGTTCGCAAATTCTTTACCATGGTCCGACCTAATTCTAACAACTGTTAGCCTATATAGATTAACAACTCTTCTATGCCAACTTCTAAATACTTCAAATGTTTCATATTTCTCACGTAAAAAATAGATCCAAGTAAAATGTGAAAAATCATCAACAATCACAAAAAAATATTTCTTTCCACCAATATTTTCAACTTCAACTGGACCCATAATGTCCATATGAAGCAATTCAAAACACCGTGTGGTATTGAAATGTGGTAACATTTGGTGTGACACTCTTCTTTGTTTATCCTTTTGACAACTTCCACACATTAGCATTCTTCATGCAAAATTTCGGAAAACCACGAACAGCCTCAAATTTTATAAGATCACTCATTTTCGTAAAACTTAGATGACCTAGTTTTTGGTGCCATAGGTCAGATTCATCTGTATGTGCAGTGTGACACATTTTTTTATTAACAAACTGATAACAGTTATCAGATGATCTTAAACCAACAAGAATACACGTGTTAGATTCATTAAAAACCTCACAAGAATTTTTGTTGGATTTAACATAGAGATTATCATCACACAATTGGCTAATACTAAAGAGATTAGCATTTAGACCATCCACATGCAATACATTCCGTAGCCTAGGTAGGCCATCAACATTCAAAGTCCCCTTTCCAACAATTTTTCCTTTACCTCCACCTCCATAGGTCACATTACCACCATCATGCTTTACATAGTCAGTTAAATACTCCAAAATACCTGTCATGTGTCGTGAACACCCACTATCAAAGTACCAAGATCCTGCAATGTTAGATCTCAAAGAAGTATGGATAACATGACATTTAACATCAGATTTCTTAACCCAGACAGATTTTGAAAATTCAAAATGTGATTACGAGGATGTCGTAACATTTCGGATGACATCTGACATGCATAATTTCTGTTTGCCAAATCTGATTTTATTTTGTAACAAAACGGCCTAATGTGTCCAGGAGCATGACAATAGTGACAAATAAAGTGGCGTTTACGAGGTTTAGACTTCTGTGAAAAGCTCTTCTTAGTGTTGGAGGAATCTGAAGATTCTCTTTGTTCTTTTGCTTTAACAAATACAGGAGTTTTATAACCAAGGCCAACTTTATCATCACTACCCAAAGAAAGTATATCATCCAGTTTTGCTTTCCCAGAATTAAACTTCTTTATGGTTTCAAGAGAATCTTCAAGTTTAGAATTTACTTTTTCGAAGTCAAGATCCTTCTTGGTAAGGGCAACCTCTAGCCTGGTAATTACTTCCTTCTATTCATCATTTTCCTTCTTGAGTCGATCATTCTCTTTCCTAAGGATATCATTCAGTTTAATCCTCTTCACCCAATCTCTCGTACAACTTCGTACGTGTCTTCCAAGCTTTCTCCATCTGATTCATCATCCTGTTCAATATCATTAGGAGTTGAAGTAGAATTGAAACAAAAAAGGTCAGAAACAGTTAAGATTTTCTGTTCTTCACATGTGACCTCAGATGTGATCAGAGAAGGTGTGATCACATCTCGGGCCACACCTCGGGCAACACCTGAAGGATTAATTTGGAGAGACTTTCGATCTTTCACCAATATGGTCGAACCTTGTGATCTTCTTTCGGGACAACGTTCTCATTGTCAGAATCATTGTCGCTTAAGGTGACACTCAAACTCATTCCTTTTTCAAAAAATTATTTGGACAATTTTCAACATAATGACCATATCTAGAACAATCCCTACATCTAGCAGAATCAAAAGTTTTGTCATCAACTTTTTTCTGATTTTCAATTGAGGGACGAAAAGTAGGGACACTAGGAATATCCATGCTAACAAACATACAAGATCAAAACTTAGTGTCGTCAAGTGTAGGCTCTCTGATACCAATTGAAAGAATTATAGCACGGATAAATAATAAAAGTTTCGCAGAGTATAGATGTGATTGGAGATATGATCACATTCACAATCACATGCAGTGGAATTTCGAAAATAGAAACAAGACACAAGATATAAAAATTATCTACAAGCCAACTAGCTTGTAGATGTGCCAATATGGCGAAACTTTCCACTAGTAAAATCGTTTGATTCCATATACAAAAATACAAAAACCAACTAGTAGAAAATCAATGAAAACTCATCTAGAGTAGATCTGATCTATGTAATTCAACTCATCCAACAATAGACGTGTGTGGACTTCGTTAATCACAATACTAAAAACAATGGATGAAAAAACTAACAAACACAACTGCATGGTTGAATGTAATCTCAGATGTAGTCACATTCGAGATCGCATCCAGGACAGCGAGACTCCTTGTGCTTGTATGACTCTTAACTCTCCCAAGATTCTTGTAACTCTGTGGTATTTCTTGTGTAAATATTATGGACGTCCTCTTCTCTTTATATAGGCGTCCAAGTCCATCAAAGAGTCGTAATACACAAGGAAAGAAGATATATACAAATATATGACAAGTATATACAAATATATTAGAAAACAAGATAAATATCAAAGAGTCCTAATATATCTATACCATATCAATATGATTTCTTTCCTAATCTATATCCAACTCAATCTTACCATAAGTCTAGAAGGCAAAACAAATCAAAATCTAATCTTTTATTTTAGGAATTTATTTGGGCGAAAATTAACGCCCTAACATAAACCATCGCTTCTAACATTAGCTATCACTTCTCTTCAATTTTTTTTACTAGATATCAATTCTCAATACTCAAATGTGAGGGCCAAGATAGCAACACATTTAAGTGTCTTTGAGAGTTTCATTGCATATAAAAAATTTAATATATATAAAGCAAAAAAAAAAGAATATCCCCAAAAATGACATTGCACAAATCAAAATTACATATCCACTTTCAAACAACATATCCAATTTTAGGATTGCTGCCTGCATAGTTAATTAAACTCATAAATTGTCTAATTCAGTGTGTGCAGAAGCTATAATCTTGCTTAATTAGCAAGGAAAAGATGTTGATATATCAATCAGGAAAGCAACATGCAGATAATAAAAGGCAAAATTATTTTTTTAGTCATCTAAGTAGGCATAGTTGAATTTAGTCATTTTTTTTATTTTGATTTTGGATTTAGTCCTGTAAGAAAAAAATCAAATTTTTAGTCCTCTTACCTGCTGTAGCAGGTAAAATTTACCTGATTGCTGACGTGACATATAATATTTTTAAAAGTTAATTTTGATGAAAAAAAATACTTGAGTTGGCAACTTATGTGTAAAAATTTGAGTCAGCAATCAGGTAAACTTTACCTGCTACAACTATAGTTGGCAAAATACCAGGCTGGCCCGGCTCGAGCCCACTAGACTTTTGAAAAAATTGGGCCGGGCTGGCCGGGCCACACAGTACCTCGGGCCGTCAATTTGGGGAGCCCAGCCCAGCCCATCAACGAAAAATACACTGAAAAAACCAGGTCGGGCTTTTGAGGCCCGGTGGTTTTCAGGCCTAGGATAATGAAGCCCAGCCCATTGAAATATCGGGCTGGGCCGGGTCGGAATTGACAACTCTAGCTACATCAGGTAAGAGGACTAAAAATCTGAATTTTTCTTACTTACAGGACTAAATCCAAAGTCAAAATAAAAAAGGGACCAAATCTCCAACTATGCCTACTTAAAGGACTAAAAAAACAATTTTGCCGATAGTAAAACTTAGACCTTGTATGGTTGTGTTTCCAACACCATTTTTCCAGTTTTCAACTATTCCGGAAAATGGGTTTATGTTTGTTTCAAAAGTTTTCAGTAGAAATGAAGTCATTTCCACTTTTCACTTTTTGATGGAAAATATTCTTTTGAAAACACAACCAAACAATTTTTCATTCCAATTACGCAAACCTAAGTAAAAATACACTACAATCACGCAAACATATGTCAAAAATACATTTGAAAAACTATAACCAAACATATTCTCATTTTCAAACAGAATTTCAGACAACAAACCAAACATATTCCCAATTCTCATACGGAAACCAATAAAGTTTGAAAATTCATTTTCCAACACTAGAAACTGGAAATTGGACTTGGAAATATATCCATACAAGCCCTTAGGTTCCAAATGAGCTAAATCAATAATTGACATCAGATAAGGCTGTAACCTCACATTAATTAATTAGCAACTTTTATTCATATCATAAATAAAAATTAATTTTCAGTTAATCAAGCTCCAACTCCTGCTCTGCATATAATTCTCAACCAAATAGGAAAAGAATTGAACACAACAAATTACATTTTTTGTGCTTACATATATGAAAAAGTGCTCATGAAAAGCCGTGCCCAAGTTTAAAGCATAGTGTACAAGTTGCCCCAATATTGTTATCTTCTTTATACTCACACAAAATCAAATAAATGGGAGCCAAACACATGTTCAAAAGAAATCTGGGATTTTTTTTTTCTTCCTGGAAAATTTAAGTTTTCATTTAAAAAAAATAATTTAGAGAGAAGCTATTATATGCTCCCTGCATTTTTAGGATATCTTTATGAGGACAAGTAATTCATCAAATGAAAGAAAGAGTCCTATGCTATTAATCTATCAACCAATCAAATGTTATGATCTCTTCTAATGCAATTATGCAAAGCCACCTCTCCCCGTTTTTTTTTTTTTGCTTTTTGAAGTAAAAAGGGAAATTTTATTAATAACACAAATCGTCAATGATAAAATTCACAATACAAAAGGGTGGAAAACTCCACACTGATGGACTATCAAAAGAAAAACCTTCATTTACTAGTACATGAGCAACCTTATTGTCATTTCTACGAACAAAAGTTACCGAAAAGGCAAGTTCACTTTGAAGTAAAAAACGACATTCCTTCAGGATGCTGTCGTATTCAGAAATCCTCATCTCCGTACTAGCCAACCCGTCCACCACGTACTTTGCATCGGTCTTCACAATCATACATTGAAAATCCAGGCTTTTTGTCCAAGACAACGCCTCCCAAACACCGATAGCTTCCGCTTCCCGAACTGAGTATAAACCCGGAAACACGACTGATCTAGCAACAACAAATTCACCAGTATCATCCCTCATTACCATTGCAATACTAGTAGCATTATCATTCATTGAGAGGGAAACATCAACATTGCATTTAAAAGCAGGGAATGAAGGTATGTTCCAGGTTACCTTTTGCTGTCTAACTCTACTATCAGCTGAATTCAACTCAGCTGCACCATGGATAGAGCACCAGTCCGTAAGCACAGAGATTGCAGTCCGAATAGCACCATCAACAGAGTTATGAGATTTATTCCATAATTCATCATTTCTTTCCTTTCATAAAACCCACAGCATCATAAGAGTTTTTGCTACCCTCCACCGATCATGAAAATTAAGAACATTACACACAAACTCCTTCGTGAGAATCAAAGCATCTACGCACTTTAAGTTTTGTCTTTTAATGCTTTCAAACCCGCTTTCTCCCAACAAGAGTTACTAAAACTGTATTGCAAAAAAATATGCCACCCTGTTTCAAAATCCCCTTTACACAGCACACAACTACACTCTACAACAATATATTGTCTTGATAAATTACTTCGGGTTGGGAGACAATCTTTGCACATCCTCCAAATAAAATGCTTAATTTTTTGAGGAATCATCAATTTCCATAGCTTTTTCCACATTCCAGATTGCCCATCTCTGCTTACCACACATTCATTAAAAGCAACCTGGTACCCACTCTTCACCAAATACTGACCATTTTTAGAGAAATGCCATACCCTTTTATCCACTGTCCCAGCCCGAGGTAGAGGTAAATTTTTAATCATCTGTGCATCCCTGCTGTTAAAAATCTCCTCCACAAAAGCGGTATCCCAACTTTGGCATCCTGGCATTATCAAATCATTCACTTTAAGAGTCCTCAAATCTGGTTGGAGCGGAGTTGTAACAAAGAAATTGGAATCATCCCTCAACCAAGGTTGCCCCCACACTTTAATATGGGAACCATCACCAATTCTCCATCTCACCCCTTTTTTAAGCACAACAATTGAACTCCAGATGCTTCTCCAAATAAAGCTAGGACAAGAACCTAACTTAGAATCAAGGAAATCCCCACTCGGGAAATATTTAGCTTTGAAGACCTTAGTAACTAGCGCATCCGGTTCCAAAATAAATTTCCAACCTTGTTTACCCAAGAGATCCATATTAAAGCAAAATAAATATCTGAAACCCAAACCCCCTTCTTCTTTACGAAGACACATATTATCCCATTTCATCCACTTTATACCTTTAGAAGTATCCTTGCCACTCCCCCACCAAAACGAATTCAACATCTTTTCAAGCTCCTCCAATAAGGATATTGGAAGTAGAAACGTACTCATAACGTAGGTAGGCACAACTTTTACTAACACCTCCTTACCTCCTCTAGAAAGCCGTTGTCCTCGCCATCTTTGAATATAACTCCACATCTTATCTCGAACATGTCGAAACACCTCTTTTTTCTTTCTTCCAATTAATGAAGGCAGCCCTGTGTATCTTCCAAAGTGTTCAGCTCGCCCACACCCAAACTAAGACACACACGAATCCTTAGTCTCTTGAGGAACATTCGAACTGAACATAATCCCAGATTTATCAAAATTAACACCTTGGCCAGAAGCCTGTTTATACTCCTCCAAAATATTTTTTAGATAAGCACATTCATCAACATAAGCTCCAAAAAAAAGAAGGCTATCATCCGCAAAAAAATAAGTGCGAAATAGACAGAGCACGTCTACAAACTTGCACCCCATGAATCTGACCCTTAGATTCCGCATCTTTTATTAAAAAAAAAAAGACCTTCCGCACATAAAATAAAAAGATAGGGCGATAAAAGATCACTTTGTCTTAAACCATGTTTCGGAATAATTGGGCCAACGCCATCCCCATTAACACCAACAGTGTACCGAACCGACGTCACACATATCATAATCTAATTCACCCATCTTCTGTCAAAACCAAATTTTATCATCATAGCTTCCAGAAAACTCCAACTGATACTATCATACGCTTTACTGATGTCGATTTTTAAGGCTACATCTCCACTTTTACCTCTCACCTTTCTCTTCATACTATGAATTGTCTCAAAGGCTATTTGCACTTTATCGATTATCGATCAACCAGGCACAAAAGCCGATTGATTTAGTGAAATCAGTCCCGAAATTACTTTTTTGATTCTATTAGCTAACACCTTTGCCAAAATCTTATAAATAACGTTGCTCAATGAAATTGGCCTCCAATCCTTCAAACTACACGGCTCATTACATTTCGGGATTAAAACGATATTAGTATCATTTATCCCCTTTGGAAAAGATCCATTCCGAAGCCAAGTTGTACAAGCTCTAAACACCTCATCTCCAATTAAATGCCAGAATTTCAGAAAAAACCTGGATTAAATTCGTCGGGCCCGAGAGACTTGTCCGGATGCATCTGTTTCACCGCTCTAGTAAACTCGGCCAAAGAAAATTCAGAAGTCAGTTCTTGATTTTGCTCCACTGAAACGCAGCTATGAACAACGTCAATAACCGTCCCCAACCGAAAAATATTCTGCGCAAAAATATTAGTGTAGTAGCTCTTCACAATACTACAAATTCCTTTATGTTGCTCACACCAGATACCATTCGAATCTTGAAGCCTGGAAATCAAATTCTTAATCCTTCAAGCATTTGCATGATTATTAATAAATCGAGTATTACTGTCCCCCTCTTTTAACCAATGAATCTTGGCCCTTTGTTTCCAATATCGCTCTTCTTGTATCAATAACGCCCCCAATCTCTTTTTAACCACATTAAAACGACATGTATCCTCCTCTCCATCCTTTCCCCGAAGAGTAGCAATCATCTCATTACATCTTTTTATCTCCTCCTTAAGTTGTATGTTGATGCTCCTCCCCCAAATTTGCAACTTTCAGCCATTGATATTAACCGATTTTGGATTGGCCTCCCCATTGTCATCGTCCAAACCTCTCTCACGATTTCCACCAACCCTTCTTCTCGCAACCAGCAATTTTCAAATCTAATTTTTTGCCGATTCTTCCGATGAGTGACCACACAAGTATCAAGCACTAACGGAGAATGATAAGATATAGGTGCAACCGAATTGCTTACGACAGCCGTAGAGAATTTTAGACACCATTCCGTATTAACCATGGCACGATCAATACGCTCTTCCACTGTATTTACTCCACATTTACCTCGAGACCAAGTATATAGATAACCCTGCATTGGAAGATCATGTAGATCGCAATCCATCATAGCTTCTCTAAATCCCTGAAAAAGCCAATTTGGATGTTCATTACACCCATTTTTATCCTCCGGTTGTAACATATTATTGTAGTCACCTATACAACATCACGGTTCAATAGACAATGATTTAAGATGTCTTAGTAAATCCCATGACTCCCTTCGCCTTGCTGTTTCCAGACATCCATAAAAATCGGTAAACCTCCATTCAATTCCAGATTCATCATTAACAGTAGTATCAATATGATTTTTGGAAAAACCCATAATATTAACAAGACTACTATTACTCCATAATATCCCAATACCTCCACTCCTGCCCAAACGATCAACAGAAAAACAACAATCAAATTTAATACTACGTCTAACATCTTCTAATTTATTCGCGTGCGACAACGTTTCAAACAGAAAAACAACATTAGGTCTGTGAGACCGAACAAGCTCACGGATAGTAGGAATTGCCAAGGGTTAGCCCAATCCCCGGCAATTCCAACTCAAAACGATCATTGGGCTCGGCGAGTCTGGAGCCAGATCCCGCCGCTAAAAAATTAGACACATCTATTAAAACAGGCCCAGACGAAATTTGAATTTTTCTTTCCGAACAATGCTACTTTGGGCTACCCACCATACGACCATCTTTTTCTTTTTCTTTCTTCAGTAGATTCCAAGCCCAATAACTCATCCTCCCTATCATCCGAAATTTGAATTTTGTAACTGTTACCATACTTTACAGTTTCCCCCTTTTTCATTGAATTAGTAACTTCCTCACGTGTAACTGCTCCCGACAAATCTGCAACTTCCTGATTTTTGGGTAACGTTATTTTCTTTGATGAAGCTTTTTTCCCTCCAGCACCATCCATGGAGAATGATTCCGGCATTCCAGATTCTGGCATACTGGAACAGTAATTACCACCTCGCACATCATCCTCCCGCATCCATTTTTCTCCTTCCAGATTGGCAAACCGTCTATTTGGAGCCCGCAACCAAATGCCCCACTCCATCAGAATCTCTCCATCATTTTCAGAAGTCTCTTTGGGCAAAACTTTTCACCATGACCCATCATTCCATATATGTATCAGAAAATTCCCAACCTTTCAAATTTGAATTTCACTACCGTCCAATCCCCTGATTGAGTCTTTATTTTTTTAAATATCTTCAAAGGAATTCGAACATCCAGCAGAACTTTGACACGCATATATCACATTCATATGGATGAATTATTCTTTGCGTCATACTCAAGGAACGTGCCAACGAAATTCCCCAACTATTTACCTACGCTTTCCCGCATACACCCAACAGGTAAATCATGGATTTGAATCTAAAACGGGACAAAGAAAAGAGGCACTGTTGATAGCACATCTCCCGCTGCCACCCGATGTAAAACCAAAAAGTGGTTATCAAAAAACCACGGACCACTCTCCCATACCTTGTTAACATCAATTTCACTGTAGAAACGGAAGAGAAAATGTTGTGATCCAATCTCCCGAATATTGATCCCCTTCATAGGCCTCCAGAAATTCGCCATTCGGTTCTTCATAATATGCACATTAATAATTTTATCCATGTGGAAACGCCTAAGGAGACAAAGATGGAATTCGAAATCATGTTGCTCTTCTTCTCCCCCTTCATCTAACACAAAACCTTCATCTTTTTCCTCATGCAAAGATAAATTCGCCAGATTGTTTTCCATAATAAAAATTATGGAAACCCAGGAAAGAACGTAAACAAAAATCACAAAGCTAGAAACTCTCGAAAGATGAGAGAAAGAAAAACCGACTCTCGAAAGATGAGAGAAACATTTTTATCCCTTACTACTAGTAAATAGAGAAACGTGGTTGTAGCCATCTCTTCCCGTTAGAAATAAGAATACAATATAGTTTTTTTTAGTCATTCCCATCAAAGCAAAATATTTTTTAGTCATTTTTTTCAAACACGTGTTTTTTAGCCATTTTGGGGGTGTGAAAAACCCAATTTGCCCTTGAGTCAATTTAAATGCACAAATACACGCATCTCTGTAACTCGACATTGAGTTACAGTAACTTGACATCCAGTTCTCTCACTTAATATAACCCAATTATTTTGTTTTTCTCCAAAAAACTTTGAATTCAATTAACTTTTTTGTTGACAATATACTCTCAGTGTGTGTATGATCCACACAAATTTTGACAAGTGGCAAGTGGCAAGTGACAATATACGTTCAGTGTGTGAATATTTTGTTATTCTTCACATGCGGATTGAACTTGAAATTTGAATTTCAAGATATCAATGGCGGGCTAAAAAGAGGTGAATTTTTGGAGTAGAAATTGCTAGCAGGCTTGAGAAATGATGGAGCAATTTGCTGAGAAGAAAAAATAAAAACAAAAAATATCAAATAATTAATATGGACATGTATTGTTGTTTGTGTGGATTAGGGTACTACCCCATGGGCTAGCATCGAATTAGCCGAAAAGTGAAGAGACGGAATATCATTAAATTTGTAAAGACCAACAACACGGCATTCCATTTGTAGAAAATCAATCAAACAATTAGAAGACTATATAAATAATTTAGAGGGGTATTTATTTTGATTTATGATACATATGTTATTACTTTCACTCGAATGACAATGATTCCCTGTCACAAATTCCTAGGAAGGAAAAATATTTGTTTCCTTTTTTTGCATTCTTGTCTATCAGTTCAATTTGACAAAGACGTGCAGTGGGCTCGATAGAATCAAAAGTAGACCATATATTGACATTGTTCAGAACAAGTTTTTGTCTTTTTTACTATTTTGTTACGATTTTCAAAGCTATGATAATTGTTGTTGCTTTAATATTTCAAGAAGTTTAGCAATTTTTTTTCTCTAGGCCTCCCACTGCCCTTGCCCTAGAGATTTATGGATGAGGTGAATTGCAGATGTGCCTCAACAAGAGCTTTGTGGATGAGGTAAATCGCGGTATGTGTCTCAACAAGTCAGGGTCATGAGCTTCCATAGACTGAGTCCACACAAGAAATCCTCATTCGCCATATTACCAGGGGGATTCGAACCTCCACGAGGCAAGTGCCATCAATCATATAACACGTCACTCGGGTCATTTACCAGTTGAGCTAAACCAGGGGGCACAATTTTGTCATAATTGAAAGATGGTGAGCTATTATATGATAAATGTAATTAAATTTATAGTATGATTAGCTAGATATGGTGAAATTTTGATTTAGCTTTTTTATGTTGAGAGATATTGATTTAATTAATTGGGCAAAATCAATTTACTCAAATATCTTTCTTTCTTTTTTTTTGGTGGGAGAAAGCACGGGTTTTTAATAGAATATTGTAATTTTGGGAAACATTACATAATTATAGTGCATTTGGGGGGTTTAAAATTTTAAGGATGGTAAAAACTCGTAAATAGCAACAACGACCAAAGCTTAATCGTTGATGCTATTAACGACCAAACAATAATTTGTTTTTTTTAAAAAACAAAATCATCCCAATCGTTTTAAATAAACCACCCCAGTCGTTATTACTAGTAACGACTGGGAAATAATTTTTTTTTTAAGAAAAACATTCCAAATCGTTATTAGAATTGCAGATTTTAATAATGATTGTATTAATATTACAAGTAGATTCGTAATAATAATCGTGAATTGAAAACACATCAATATTTTCTATCTTGGCAATTCACATTAATATAACAGTGAAATCTAAATACAGAGAGAATACACAATAATATGATGATACAATATTTGTCTTGACACAATAAAAATCCTCATACCTATGCCCCTCAGTGCCACATACAGGATGTTGTATCTGACGTGTAATTCTACGTCTAGTTGCATCTACATGCTCATTCGCTTGAACAGATTGTGTATCATCATCATCATGTGTGGTACTGGCACTGCTAATCGGGCAAAATGCAACAGGCGATGTGTGAAATTCAGGGCGCCTAAATCCGGATTGATCAAAACCTGAAAAATGTTGGATGGCGTGCCAATAGCGGATTGTAGAAGTGATGTATATGATGCCCATGATGGTCCACTAACTGGAGGCGTAAAAAAATATGAGTCTGTCTATGAATATTGGGGAATGTAACAATCTCCACCATACCCATGAGATGGACCAGACATATCTGAAAATAAGATCAAAATATCATGACACCTGAAACATATATCTATAAATGTATGTGAATTAATATTAATATTCTTACCGGAATGCATCTGAGGTGTGGATCTCAAAGGACCAGCCATGTGTATATCAGGGGGTACAAATATGGTAGTCATGTATTGAGTGGTCGTCGTGGTATCTTCAGCAGGGGCCTCCTGTCCAGTAGGTGATGCAATGTTTTGAGACGAGCAAATATGTTTCTCTATTTCATCACCGATATCCATAACAACTCTCCGTAGACGTGGCCATGACTCGATCGTCATTTGTCGCATGTGATGCACTAAGCCTCAATCGCCTCATCCAGTTACTCTGAAAGTAAATATAGTTTTGTATAAATAATTTTGAATGTCATAATTAGATACAGACATTGTGTATATAAATAATCTTACAATGGCATCGTGAGCTTTAATATCTGATGGCTGGTATCATGTCTCCATATCAAGATGTGATGGAGTAATACGTAGTCGTGTAATGCGACGATACCACTCCATGTATCCGTCCTCTGTATTACTACCACTATTAATCTGGTAGCCCTGGATTCTTTAAGTAGCTCTGTTCTGCCAATAAATTACCCAACTATCATGGTAATTCGATCATGCCACTCCAGTTCTCCCCTACGAGTTACGCCGTGTAACATCTCATGTGAATGTGATATAGCCTCTGGTATACCCTATAGTATACCAAACTGACGGGTCATTCGATTAGGATGGTGTATCTCAACTGCGGCATATATAATAAGTGGGCACTGGCTCATCCAATTATTTGTGAGACATCTTTCACCAAGAATTATTATATCGGGCGATTTCAGGTCATTTGGCACCGAAGTCCACTGCAAAAAAAAAAAAAACAGGGAATTTACATTAATATCAATTTAAACATTTATTATATAAATAATTTAAATACTTACTTGTGCCTTAGTTAACCGATCAAACATCTCCTTATATATCCGTACTGAGTGGCTAGCAGTATGAGTAAAGTTGTAATGTTGTACCCATATGAAATAATTAAATAAATAAATAAGTGAAATGCATCATTGTGAACATGTAGATATAATAAAAATGCAAAAAACAACACGCAATACCTAGCTTCGTACGGCGACAGAGGCAACTCAAACTCATAATCAACAATAACAGGACCCATCATTATCATAGCTCGTACTAGTTGGGGCACGATACTTGAAATGTGAGACCAAGCCCAAATCTGCAGCAACGTCATGGCTCTACTTATAGTACTTTTGTGTCTCAGAAGCACTGCACAACTGACGATACAAAAAAGATAACACATCACTAGCCCAACTGAACCTACCAGCCATCCTAACATTCTCAAAGTGTTGCAGGTATAGTAATGATAAGCTATTACCAGTGGTATCGGGTATCATCAAAGTACCTAACAAAATCAAGGCACACCCTCGGGCATACTGCTCAACCTGAACCCTAGGTGTGTCATTCCCAATGCGTATCCTCTCAAAGTGATTATGCAGTGTTGTAATTAAGATACCCGACTTATTTCCAAAGTCATCTTCCAAATCAGGTTTAAACCCTAAATACTGATGAACATAATTTGCCCACTGCGACTTAGTACGCCGGAGATCATTAGATACCACTACATCACCCTCAATAGGCAATCCCCAAATGATGGCAACATCATGTAACTTGATTGTAGCCTCACCAATATATTCCTTGTCTTCTTTGTATACGTATATGCACATAGGGGGTGTGTATTTGGGGGAGGAGTGTACACGATTTTCAAGGAAAATAATAATTACATCCATTTCAAAATTCAAAATCCTCAAATTAAAGGAGGGGCGTTTTGGTCAAATTGGGTACAAAGTATTTTTTTAAGTTGGTGGTAGAAAATGATACGATAGTGGGTATTAAAAAAAATTCCCCAATTTTATTTCCAAACCATTCTTTGATAGTGTAAATGGTGAGAAGTATCCATACAGGATACTTCAATCTATTTTCTGACACAACATATAATAAAGTATCTTTTCTACCGACATTTGGTGTTCTTTTACTGAAATACCCTTAGCAACTTAGAAGTAAGTTAACACATACATAAAGTGATAATGTAAGATGTTTATCCACGCAAAAAAGTTATAACATGATAACGTGGGATATTTATCCACGTTAAAAATGTATAACGTGATAACATGAGATGTTTATCTAAAAATATATAATGTGTGTTGTTTATCCATGTTAAAAATATATAACATGATAACATAATGTGATAACGTAGGATGATATCCACGTTAAAACTATATAACGTGATAA
Organism: Rehmannia glutinosa; assembly: GCA_016081115.2. NCBI lineage: Eukaryota > Viridiplantae > Streptophyta > Magnoliopsida > Lamiales > Orobanchaceae > Rehmannia > Rehmannia glutinosa. Next base: position 587,959 of record JABTTQ020002036.1, read on the forward strand.
TGTGGGATATTTATCCACGTTAAAAATGTATAATGTGATAAAATGGGATGTTTATCCATGTTAACTATGTATAACGTGATACATAGGTTGTTTATCCACGTTAAAAATATATAACGTGATAACATAATGTGATATGTTTATCCACGTTAAAAACGAATAACATAATGACGTGGTTGTTTATCCACGTTAACAATGTATAATACGATAATGAAATATTTATCCACGTCAAAAATGTATAACATGATAACACGGTTGTTTATCCACGTTGAAAATGTATAACACGATAACATATTGTGATATATTTATCCATGTTAAAAATATATAACGCGATAACATGAGTTTATCCACGTTAAAAATGTATAATGTAATAATGTGAGATATATTGTATCCACGTAAAAAATTTATAATGTGATAACGTGGTTTATCCACATTAAAAATGTTTAACTTGATAACATAACGTGATAACGTGCGATATTTATCTACGTCAAAAATGTACAAAGTAAATGTGATAACGTGGATGTTTATTCACGTCAAAAATATATAACGTGGAACTAAATAACGTGACAACTTTATCCATGTTCCACATTATATATTTGTAACATGAATGTTTATTCACCTTAAAAATAAGGTGAAAAGTTATATCATATAATTTATAATGTTATAAAAGTTATCGCGTTTTAACCATGTTATAACATATAACGCGGAAACAACTGTTCATTTTCTTCTTTATAAAAGTTATCATGTTATGCATTATATGACGATGATATAATATCACATTATGATAAAATAAGTTGTTTATCACGTTATAAGATACTATGACGTTATAAGTTAATGTCACGTTATGATAAAATAAGTATAACGTGATGAAGTTAATGTCACATAAAAAAGTCGAGCTAACATGTTATATATTATCACAATATGATATCACGTTATGATAAAATAAGCTACTATCATGTTATAAGTTAATGTCACATTACGGTAAAATACATGATATAATATCACGTTATGATAAAATAAACTATCATCATGTTATAAGTTAATGTCATGTTATGATAAAAATAAGTATCATGTTATGAAGTTAATATCACGTTATGAACTCTTACAATGTAAAAAAAGTTGAGTCAGATTTTAAAAATAAAAATAAAGGTTATTTTGGTAATTATGGCTAGATAAAGAGTGTTTTTATAAGGATGGGTAGAAAACAAGTCCCCTTATCCAAAGTGACTGCTTTCAAAAAAAAATCCCATCTTTGATAACATATGTTGTGAGGTTAGTTGCCATGAAAGGCTTGACATATAATTTCATAGAGGCATATCGGTCTACAGAGAAGAATACGTTGGAAAAAGGGTTGGAGATAAAAAGACTGAGGAATGGGACTTATGATAAATTCTTGTGTAAGAATTTACACAAGAATTTACACTAGAAAAAGAGTGTTTTTATAAGGGTGGGTAGAAAAACAGTTCTCTTATCCAAAGTGACTACTATGTGAGGTTAGTTGCCATGAAAGGCGAACATGAGTTGACATTTAATTTCAGAGGCATATCAGTCTATAAAGAAGAATATGTTGGAAAAAGGGTTGGAGATAAAAAGACTGAGGAATCGGACTTATGATAAATTGCTTAAATTCTTGTGTAAGAATTTACTAGTGAGTGAAACGCTAAAATTTGTGAGTCATATGAGTCTCATGGCCTCAAATTACATGGCACCGAGCATACATATGCGTGTAGGGTGATATGAAGAATGTTTATCATTATTTGCTTATATTTAGAAAGAATTGAAATGACAGTAACAAGGAAGTCGGCAAGAATTGGTTCACTAGTGAAGCGGCCAAAGATGCATTGGATTTGCAAGATATCAAAAGTAAAATTAATGAAAATGGTGCTTGGTGGCATGACCTTGGATGGGTGGGAAGAGCAAAATGGATGCTAGAAGAATCACATACTCTACACCAAATCTTTTTTTAACGGCGTTGTAGGCCACAATAGGTGCCTACTTCAAATCAATTTGAATATTCGTATTCAAAATTATAACCTCTTTATTTGTATTTTGAATATAATCGAATATATATGAATCAATTCGAATGTTTGTATTCAAAACTCTAACCTATCTTTATTACTGGGTTATTTAAATATTATGTATTTGGATTAAGAGAGAAGTGTTTTCTTTATTCTTTTCAAGTTGGCTTAGTACAAAAATATTATCTCTTATTTATAGTAAAACAACTCTCTATCAATGACTATGATTTATTTGATCTAATAGCTACATTTCATTCACTAGAATAGTCTAACAACTTCTCTTCTCCAAATAAATTTACTAGAATATTCTATCTTTTGTTAGACTATTCTAGTGAATAAAATATAGTTATTAGAGAGTTGTCTTAGTATAATCAAGGATAAAAACACTTAACCCCGCAAACTAAAATAGTTTTTACATTTTGCCCCCCGAACTTTAAAATGTTACACTTTACCTCCTTTGTGGTTTTTTTTTTTTTGTTTTGGTAATGATTGCATGTTTAATGTTTTTCTTTGTGCTTATGTATTCATACATTATTTCGTTGTTAATTTTTCTAAATTATACTTGTATGTTTTTGTTTCATACTCATTACATTGTTTTTTGGTTAATACTTACTTATTATACATTGATTGGTTAGTTAAGATCAAGTTGATGCATTTTCTTCATTTTTGTGACTGCTATTGGTCATTGCATGTCTAGTGTTTATTTATTACTTATTTAGGGTGTCTTTGTTGCATATGTGACTATTATTGAGCATTGCATTGTATTTATATATATATATATATATATATATATTGGCCAGTGCTTATTTAATATGCATTTGTTGCATATTTAAGATCCAATTGATGCAGTTGTTTTCATTTTTGTGGTTGTTACTGTTGATTGCATGTTTAATATTTATTTATTGCTTAATTAGGGTGTCTTTGTTGCATATTTGTTTGTGAATACCTATTTCAAACGTCATGGTGCAACATTCCTCCTTTCCGGCATTAATTCTTTTTTTATGGTTAAATACAATGTTGTTCTGAAACTTGGAATATTTTTGGATGATGATGGTGCAGTAACTTCTATTTGTGCTTAACTATTTCGTGGTGATCGAAGTTGGATGTTGAGAATTTTTTATTGCGTTTTATGAGCAGGTTTGCTGGTAAATTCGTGATGCAAATTAGAGTTCAGTAAAGAAAACAATAGTTATATTTTTTTGCTATAGTATAAACTTCTTATTCTTTCTCTTTATTTTTTTTTCATTTTTATGCATTTTTTGATGGTATTAGATCATGGAAAATCTCTTTCCAAAATCTTGTGTTACCGGTTGCATGTTTTGTGGTAACTGGCGAATTTTAGTGGACTAATTTGTCATTTTTATTTGTTAATTAAGAAATAAATAATTTATTGTCTGGTTAAATATAAGCCACTAAAAACTAATCTATGATTGAGATCTAGTCCTATGAACTTACCCTATGCAATGGTCTCATATATATGAATTAGTTCAAATGAGACTAATTTCATGAGGTAAGACGGTGGAGATTAATTTTTTATTTTTGGCCATTGATTGAAAATTTTGAATGGCTTGAATTTTACCTATATTTTAGGCATGTAGAATAAACTTTTTTGATAGGGTTATAGTGGTAATTTTGCCCATTACCGGATTTCTTAGGGGGTTAGTTTTGTAATTACAACTCATATTTTTTGTTTGATAAAAAGTATATACCTTACTTGTGATTCAAGGAGCAGTTTTTTTTTCAATTTTTTTACTGTTTTTTGGGGATCACTTACATACTAAATATCCGTCATTGAAGATAGTGTGATTCTTTATTCTGCTCGTGAGATATTTGCATTTTTTTAGATTTGAAGTTGAGAACCTCAACTTACTTCTCCAAATGTATGTGTAGTTTTTATATTTAATAAATTGTTCGTATCTTTGGTTTTTCTCAAATTAAGGTTTTTTTGTTTTTAATTTCTGAGTTCGTTTTTGAAGGTTTTGTGGTTGGAATTTTCGATACTCTTTATTTTCGAACCATAGTAGTGTTTTTGGTGAAGATATTTGTTTAGTTTTTGTATGATATTTATATTGAATAGATGTCCTCTTTTTGAAATGGTGTGTGGGTATGGAAGTTATAAAATGAGGGATGAACATGTTTGTAGAGATGGAGGTAGTATGTCATGACTCAGTGTTTAAGATAAATTAAATGTGCTCTGGAAAAAATGATGATGAAATGTATAAACCATAAGGGTGTGGTGGGAGATAAATATAGTTAGTTTTCTTTATTTAATACATAATTAGTTGATGTTTGTTATATAGTTTATAACATGTGAAGTGTATAAATTGTAAGGGAGAGTGAGGGTAAGCATAGTTAGTTTTATTTTGATGCTTAGATAGATCTAAGAGAATACATAGTTAGTTGATGTTTGTTGCATGGTTTTACGACATATATTGCATATTTGAGTATAATTTACTGCATATTTAGTTATTTTATACTACATAGATGGCTTCTAGTTAAAGCACTTAAGGTTTTGAATCAAGTGCATAAGAATGATATTGTTGAGATAGGGTTTGGTAGTCTATTGGAGCTAAAAATCAAAGAGTTTCTGCCTTGGCTTATTTTTTGGCTTGTGGACGGTTTCTGCCCAGTCGGTACTGAGTTGGTGCTAGCTAATAGGAGATCAATCGATATTGATTATAAGGATGGTGAGAGAGTGGGTTTTCCAAATGGGCCAATTAGCATCGAGAAGAAGAAGAAATTAGACATGTATGACATGTATGATGAATGTCAGAATTAGTTTGAGAGGGATGATAACGGCGTGTATAATGTCACGACTCATGAGTTTAGGGGAAAATGATTGAGGTTATGTATGGGGGTTGTTTAAAAGACACTTTATAGTATTGGTCAATAGCTTATTGTCGGTAATATTCAGTGTGGATATGTGAATCTGTTTATTGTAAAGAGTTTAGTTGATGTAAGCAATATACGAAATGTAATATAGTGTGAGTATTCGTTGAAAACGTTTATTGTGAACGATAGGGTGCACCAAACAAATCCCAATATAATGGGCCTTTGTTGTTTCTCACATTAAGTTTATTTGATATTTTGATTTTTAAATATATTTTGTCTATTGTCTAAATTGAATTTTGCACTTATTTTTTTGTAACATGTACTTTATTTGGATATAGTCCGAAGGGTTCCTTCCCAGTATATTGTCATTGACCACAGAGAAACTAAGGGAAATAAATGCAAATGAAATTAAACTTAGTGGATATGGTTTGGGGTTTGTTGACACTCGTTTAGTTAACGAGGGTGTGTCAGAAGGTAACCCAGAGCTTTTATTATCTGGCAATGAGAAAGACTTGAACATACCTGATTCTTCGTCCGTTGGCAACAACGTACATGTATTTTTCTTGTGCATATTATTTAATTATCAAAATTGTGAGTTATCTGTTATTTGTTAACCATATGTTTGTTTAGGGGATTGGTAATTAAAATTGTAGGTAACCAAATTTCTTTATCCACAATAAGGACAAAGTTTAGAATCTTAACAGGTTAATGATGTTAGGAAGCTTTCCATTCATTAGAAGAAACTTTTCTTAATCAATATTATTAATTCTTCTGTCATTCAATTATCAAGTACATTTATCATATCCATCACTGGTGTATTAGTATAAGAAAAAACAATTAATAGGTAGGACTTTGTTCTCTTAGCATATCATTCTGAATTTACAGGTGGAAACATCCCATTCTTTTCAAAAAAAAAAAAAAAATTAACAACTTGATTATATTCTTATTCAACTAACAAAATTATTTAGAAGTTCAAAGTTCTCTATTTAAGTGAAGCCCCGATTTTTATTCGATCATGTACTTGTTCGTATCGTCTTTGTATTATTTTGACTATTTTACCGCGTCACTTTGACGGGTAGATATTAATGATAAATTTATTTTGCATTTAATTCTTTTAAATTCTATTTGTGATCATAATCATTTATTAATTTTAGTTCGCATTTATGATCACTTGGTTGATCATCATTATTATTATTGGTGTATTTATTAGTCACCTTAGAATTTTAAGAGACTATTTATTTTAGGGATTTATAATTTATAGAATTAAGAATTCGATTTAGATTAAGGGATCATGAGACTTATAAGTGATCAAGGAAATCACTAATTATTTTGGAGATTGATATTTATTCATCTATTATCATCAATTTTGGGACAAAAAAATGTGAAATTACCAAAATACCCTTAGGGGGACGGCATTGGTGTATTTTTTGGTGTAGAAATATCTCTCAACTCTTGTACATGTACACCTTGTGTATTCATCTTGTGTATTTTTACACCATTAATTCAAACCTACATCTTAAATTAATCCCACCATTTCAATCATCCAATTGGTCAAACAAGACCAATTTAAAAATTCCCCCCTAAGTTAGCATTTTGGCTAATTGTCCCTAATAAAGTTGCCTAAATATTACTTTCTTCCCTAATTCCCTCAATTATTACTCTAACTTATCATTTAATCAAAACAAAACAAAATTTTTATTCTTCCCATTTCATTTCACCAACACCAAATTTCTTCTAAGTCTTGTAATTCCTCCTACCTCTCTCTAAAAATCCTCCTACATCTATCTACCTATTCTTCATCTTCTTCACTAACACTTAACCAAAACTTCAAGAATTCATCTCCCATTTTCTTCAAAAATTCGAACCATATACACTACACAAGGTAAGAAATTTTCTTCTTCAATCTATTCTTATATCTTCTAGCTCACCTCTTTCACCTTCTAATTTAAGTTTGATTTTTGAATTTGAGGTATACCTAGAAGACCTTTGAAGAAGTTAAGAGACTAGTCATCTTGAAGAAAAATTGTGAAGAAGTTGGACTATAAGGTAAGAAATGGAATTTTTAGTACACTTTCTTCTTCTCTTCTATTTTCCAAATTTTGACACTCCATTTTCATTTTTGGAGTTTTAGGGGCTGACCTTGGTGGTTGACATTAAGGGTGACCAAAACCTTACACTTGGAAGCCATTACTAGTCACATTTTACTCACTACACAAGGTAAGTGTAGTATTTCCAATTTTCTCACCATCTTCTTCCTTTCCCTAAAATTTTAACCACATTCTTCTAACTCCTATATTTTTTTGATATTCCTTAACTTAGGGGCTGACCTAAGTCACTCCTTCATCGAGAGAGATTTATCCCTTTTTCACCAACAAACCGATCTTTAAGGTGGGTGGAAAAATCCTTTTAACTTCTAGGTGTTTTAAATTGAAAATATGCATGTAGTATTTTGTTATTGAGCACTTGAGATATATATTATGTATTGCATGCTATTTTCTTGTATCAAGTTGGAAATATTCTCAAGTGTTGCTCAAAAATGTGATTTATCGAAAAATAGGGCATACATGCACATTTTATTGTTATACTTGATGAAATTTTGTATGAGAAGGATATGTATGTGTATGACTCTTGAAATATATATTTTGAATGATTTATAACCTGGACAAGTCGAGCATAATTGATTAAATTTCAATTTTTGGACTTAAAATGCAAATATGGAAAGTTGGTAGACTTAATTGCTAGAAAATAAAACTTAAGGGACCCCTCTGTAATTTTCGATTTTTGGGACTGAACTCAGGTTAAAAAATTATGTTTTGACATTTTATTAAAGTTTTAAGAGTTTTTAGATAAATAAAATTAACCCTTAAAAGCCCAAGGACTAGATTGTAAAATTTGAGAAGTTTAAGGGCTATTTTGCAAATTTTGAAACTGTACCAGACCCTAATTTTAAAATTTGAAATTTTAACTCTTACGGGACTGGAAATAACATATTTTAAGTGTATTCCAAAAATTCAAGTGTTTAGAGCTTGGAAAGTAATTTTATAAAAATTGAGGGACCAAATTGTAAAAGATTAAACTTGAGGACCAAAATATAATTTCCAGGAATTATGCAGTCCATGCACCTGGAAATACTAATTTAACTATAACATAATTATATCTTGGACCCAAGGTTCAAATTTCATAACAATTGGACCCCTAAAAGCCTTAAAAGCAATTATCTCAAAATGGGACAAAAATGAGATTTTCAAAAGTTAAGGGACCTATATTTGCTTCCTTTAAAAACTGCTTTTGTCCCAATATCCCACTGACCTTAGTGATATTTTACAACTGGAATCACATTAAAAGCCCTTCCGGTTTGTGACTTCCAATTATTTTAAACTTAGAGCCCGAAATGGCAATTTTAACAAATTTGGGGCCAATATGAGAATCTTATAAAAAATCGACCTCAAAACTTCAAAAACCTGAATCTCTGAACAATTTATAGAGTTTAGGAACTGACCTCTTAATTTTTCAAGGTCGGGATATTCATTTATTCAATTTTTAACCCCAAAAGTATTGGTTTTTACAAAACGGGGCTAAATTGAAAATTTTCTTTTTATCAAGGACCTAACTCAAATTATTTTTCTTTTACTAAAACAGCCCTGGACCCTCTGACTTCAATTCTTAATTAAAATATTTTATTTTTTCAAAAACCCCTTGACTTATCGGACCGCCTTGACCGGTTAATACCCGATCGCGGGCGACTTCCTCGTCTTTCGATTTGAATCTATAACGAGACTTATGTTCCACCTAATCTTTCAAGATATCGAAGATTGCTTATTCTCCCGATAATCTTCTTCATCCAAATAACTCCACCAACGCCATAATTACCTTACGCAAATTTTCAAAAACTTTTCATGAACTGCTTCCCGAATCAATATACTCGACTGCCTGGTTGACTACCTGAACGTGTATTTAATTTCCTGTCTGAGTCAATTGGTGTGTCGAGCTCATCGGAATGGATACGTCGGGGATGGAACAAGGTAGCTCGGCTGCTATTCCACTCTCCGCCCCATCGCCCTAATCCCGCAGGCGAGGGACGGAGTTTGTCCAAGGGAAGCGGGTCGTAGTACTTGAGGTATAATCATGATTATGATAGATCCGAGCCTTGCTAGCTCCACTGTGGATTTTGTCTTTTCTACGGAGTGATAAGGTGACAGTCTTGGACCATCTTACTCGGGAGTTACAAGGAAGAACGAAGGAATCGTCCCCGATCCACACGATTTCGGAGTTAATCGGACCCGTTTGGTTGGCGCTACAAATTAAATGCAACCGCTACTTGTATTGCATAGGTTGGCGCTACAAATCCGACGCAAACCGCTACTTGTCTTGCATAGGATTGGCGTTACAAACCGCACGTAATCCTCCCCGTGCGCTTGAACCATAGTACTGCGTGACCACGCACTATTTTCTTAAATCGTATAAGTATATTACTTAAATATATTTATCACGACGCTTGTGGAATGTGTGTGAAATCATGCATCATCTCTCACGCGTTTTCATACAACTAAATTTCTCGCATGAACTATATATATCGCCACACTTGCACACGATCACCCATCCACCGAGATTTTGTTCCACCCCCTCCTCGTTTTCTAACCTTAGAAGAGGACTTTGTCGAAGAAAAGGTGAACCGCCCGGATTGAATTCTCGTGCCCTCCGTTGGACTTACTTCCTATCGTTATCTATGTTGTTGGGTGATTTCTTTTATTTTTACTCTTTTGTTGGACTCTTTTATCTTCTTTGAAATTCTCGGATTGTAATGTAAGGGCGTAGGACTCTTTGGCACTTAAGCTGGCGATATGATGTGTATTTTATTTCCTAGTTCTGGACTGTAAGCTATGTGGTTGTTGGGTTGAATTTGTAAACGTATTGTACTTGTAGTTTTCCGCTGCTTTAGACCTTGTTTCACTTGGGATTGTTACATCGTTTTCTAGAATGTTGGATTTATTTCTGTTAAGTGATTGATCGCCGTCGCGTCGCGTTTGGGGCGTGACAGTTTATCTATTCTTTAAAGTCAATTCTCTCCTAAATAAAATTCATTAAATTTATGTTATCTGTTTCAAAATAATTACAAATTTTTTGCTGGTGTAGAGTAGTCTACATCATTAGAACCGTTTGACATATTATTATCAAACATTTCAATTAATAAGCATAAAATGCAGACAAAATCAATTCAATTCTGTTATTATGTCACAATCCCTAAATTCATGAGACAAATTCCTATTGAAAATGCATGTCTAAATTTTACTTACACCAAAGAATTAGCTCAACGTCAGATTTAACGGAATAAGAATTTATTTCCGTCTCGTCTGGAACAAGGAAGAAGTTAGGTAGCTTTTAGTTACTCACAGATCTAATCCAACATCTTTGGACGAGCAAATTGCACTTTTAGTCCCATAAGAAAAAGGTTTAAGTACTTTTAGTCCCACAATTTGCATTTTTGGTTACATAAACAAATTTCAGTTTTTAGCAAGAATGTCGGTGGGTACGAGGAAGATGAGCCATATTTAAAACTAGTCATATTTTTGAATTATATGGAGGTGTGTATATTTATCAATTTTGGAGGTATGAATACTCTAAGTTGTAAATTAAAGAGATACTTATATTATTCAATTTTGGACGTGAATGGATGATTCAAATGATTCTATATAGAATGGATTTGAAACCCACCACCATAACTTAAAATTCAAAAAGTAGTCCGAACTTAAGAATTTGTAATTTATTGTATCCAAATAAATTAATAAATTTGTTATTATGAATTTGAAATCCTTAGGCCTTGTATGGTTATGTTTCCATGGACCATTTCTAGTTGGCAAAAACTTGTGTGAGACCGTCTCACAGATTTAAATCCGTGAGACGGATCCATGCCCAAGTTTAATATGGAAATTTTGAAAAACTAAGTGGTGGCATATTTGTAATTTATTGCATCCTATACAGTACTGTCAGTACATCGTGTCCCACTAACAAGCTAAACTCTCCTACAACTACAATTGTCTCGTCCATTATCAAAAAAGAAATACTCTTGTTTTGCGGTATAGTGTGGTTGTGCCCACGCGTCCCCTCATTTGTACTCCCACTTTTTTTCTTAACTTTTTCTTTGTAGTTTTTTAATGAAATTGATTAGTTTCTAGCTATTTTACATTTAATAAGCTAAGTGATGATTTTTTTTCTTTATCTGACTTTAGTTTTTTTATATTTGTAGGCCCAGACCAATGAAATTTAAGTATTACACTATTTTCTTCCAAATAAATTAACTATGATACTTATCATGAAAACCCACGTACAATTTAAAATTTAAAAAAATATTACTATTTCCCATCCAATTGTTACATTTTACTTAATTTAAAATCATTACTTATTATTCCTTTTTGAAGTACAACTTTTTACTCCAAAAAATAATGTATTACTTGTATTAAAAAAAGTATTACTTTTTACTGGACAAGTATTACTTACTATGCTTTTTAAAAATTATATACTACTTTCTTTAAAACTATTACTTTTTACTTGAAAAGTAATACTTTTTACTTAAAAATTTCAACTTAGTGACATCTTTTATAAGTATTAATGTTTACTTGAAAAATATTATTTTTATTGGAAAATATTATATTTGTTTTTATAAAAGTATTATTTACTGCATCTTTTAATTAAATTTTATACTATTTCCTTTAATACTATTACTTTTTATTTGAAAATTAATACTTTTTCTTAAATTTTATTACTTACTAATCCCTTTAGAAGTATTAATATTTACTTGAAAAGTATCATTTTTTACTCGAAAAATATTACTTTTTACTGTATTATTTACTATGTCTTTTGAAATTATATACTATTTCCTTTAAAACTATTACTTTTTATTTGAAAGTTAATACTTTTACTTAAAATTTATTACTTACTAATCCCTTTAGAGGTATTAATGTTTACTTGAAAAGTATCATTTTGTACTCGAAAAGTATTACTTTTTACTGTAAAAGTATTATTTACTATGTCTTTTTTAATTACATATGATTTCCTTTTAAATGAATACTTTTTACTTGAAAATAAATACTTTTTACTTACATTGTAATACTTTTACTTAAGAATTATTAGTTTATTACTTAATCATCCTTTTAGAAGTATTACGGTTTGCTTAAAAAGTATCATTTTTTACTCAAAAAGTATTACTTTTTATAGTAAAAGTATTGCAAAAAAGATGTATTATTCTAAATTTAACATGTAATGTATTTCACTTAAAATGTGTAATAGTTTTTATTTCGACATGTTATAATTTTTAATTTAACATTTAATACTTTTCAAGTTTCAAAGTAATAATATATATTTTGTTTAAAAAATATATATTTACTCTGACCACTTAAAAAGATATCAATCATTAAATGTCAACGACAATTCTACTAATTAACAAGCACAATTTTCAACATTTTAATTGCAATGCAAAATTATATATTTCACAAAATAATTTTTATTACTGGACATGCAATTTTACCAAACCCATTGAAGATGGACATGGATTTCATGGACAATGGCATATTGATTTCTCTGTGACATAATCCCATGAAGCAATCTCATTCATGATGTTTCCGAATCTCCAATGGCGGCTCGAGAAGCGGAGGAACCAAAGCCAAATCCTGGGAGGATTTGTTTAGGAAAAACGCTGCCGAAAGGGGCTCCATTGCCTAACAAAAGAGGGTAATATACAGAGAGAGAGAGATCCTTTAGGGCTTGAGTTTGGGTGTTGGAGCTCCATTAGATCCGTGAGACGGTCTCACAAGAGATCCACTCTTTCTAGTTTCTAGTGTTGGAAATTGAATTTTGAGAATTTATTGGTTTTCGTGTGAAAATTGGAAATATGTTTGGATGATTGAATGAAAATGAGTTTATGTAGGTTCGGAAATGAGATTGTGTTTGGTTGAATAGTTTTGAAGTATTATTTTATGTATATAATAATTTGAAAAGCTGATAGTGGTTAAATATTTTAATTGAATATATAATATTATATTTGTGAGATTGTAGGCTAGTGGGTCCCATTAAGTATAAATAATTAAAAAATAATAATATTTTAAGTTGGTAGAGTTGGTAATAGTGGATCTCATATGTATAATTGGATGAAAAGATGATAATAGTGATTGACGAGTGATGTAAGATAGTGTATAGGATTGAAAATTGAAATTATAGGTTTGAGATGTAATTTTATGTGAAAAATGGAATGTGAAAATGATGATTTCCATTGGAAATAGGTTGTTGGAAACATAAACAAACTAGGCCTTAGTTTTTTTTATGAGTATAATGGGAGAAACTTGGGGAGGAAACACATACTCATATGGGTCGAATCACTCTTACAACACATGTCTCAACCATTGGATATAATATCATTTTCAACAAAATCTAAACTATAGCGGGACTCAAAGGTGCTTTCCCTTGTCAGTTGCACTAGCCCCAAATTTCAAATCCCAAATCCCTAAACTTTGGCCATCTTCGCGGCATCAAATCCATTACTTCTCGGCGGACGGCTGAAGACGATAGGATTCTGAACTTTCTGGGTAGACCCATTTGCTTGGAGGTGGGCTGTTTGCATCAAAGGAGACTTGAAATCCACTTTGTCCTTCAAACCCTCTTACTCATTGAGGTTTGTCTCGCATTTATCTTGCTCACAACTGTTTGATAAAATTCCCGGGGTGAATTTGGGGAATAATCGAGAGGTTATGGGTTGGTGATCGGAAATAGACGATGCCTCTTCGGCCTCCATCTCCGGCTCGATTATGGAGTCCAGAAATCCACAGTTTACTCCGGTTCCGATCCCATGCCCCTCAACGTCACTTGATCGTAATACTTTGGACATGATTGCAGCGTATTCTCCTACTGCTGCTTCCCTTCCCATGACAAACAAAATCTCTCGGTGCTCGATCGACTACTTACAAAGTGGTATATTGAAACAATCTTCGCTTCTCAGATTCCCATGCCGAATGTTAAGGTTTCATCTCCGCTCATTCCCAAGAAAACGGTAATATCTTTTCTTTAGAAATTAGGATGAGATATATGAATCTAGACGTCAATTATGCGAAAATTCTTTGATTGGTAGGACTTTATATGCTAAGGGTAGCAAACCCCGACAATTTCGAATCTTTACGACAAATTGCGTCTTTATGGCGTATTGATTCTTTCCGTATTATTTCGTTGGGTAAAGGATTTTATAACATACATTTTTCTAATCTTAATGATAGGGATGTTGTGTGGAAAAAATGTTTTTATTCTCTCACACCGCACATTTCGTTTGCGGACCATGGACACCGATTTCGATCCCGACAACACAACCACATCCATTGCTCAAGTATGGGTTCGTATTTTTGGTCTTAGTTGGGAATATTGGCCCCGAGGTGCTTATGGGAATTGCTAGAGCTATTGGCTCGCCTTTATTAAAATTGATGAGAACAATATTTTCGGTCTCTCGGGTCATTTCGCACGTGTTCTTGTGGATGTGGATCTAAGAATGAGTCTTCCTAGGAGAAGATGAAAATTGATCGACAGGCACACTCGGATTTATTTTCTTCAAGTATGAACGTCTACCGAATTCTGCCGTCATTGTCAATTTATTGGTCACTCCACGTACCGTATGCCGACAAATAAATAATGAGCAACCCCCTTTAGAGCTCGGAGCCGTTCTCGTAATCCCAAGCCACATGGCAAGTCGATAGAAGCTCCTAATTCTAAGGTTTCGTCTCGATGAGCAACTTTCGAAGCCAAGGATCTTGATATTGCTTTGTCCCCGAGAAGATCGAAATCTCCTCTCATGATATTCCCCATTTTCTTGAATACTAGTAATGCTTTTGCCCTTCTTGAAAGTCATGATGGAGATAATTTGGATTTGGAAATTGAAAATGTCATGCCTCTAGAGATGATAGTCCCTTCGGATAGCCCTATTTTAGCGATAGAAGTTGGGCCGGGAATGATGGATTCGATTTCAAAAGAGGATGCGTATGGCAAGAACAATGATGCTATTATGGTAATTAATCCGCCTTCAACGGAAGTTGCTTTAGTTGAAGGTGGACGACCGGGATCCCCTATTAGGTCCGGACACATCGATTATTTCTTCCACCTTCGATCCGGGATGCACTTGTCGATTTATTAGCGGATAAAAAGTTACAAGAAATTTCAAAAGCTATCGTGGTTCGAAAAGAAGGCCCTTCTAGGCGCGCTCTTGGTGCCCGTAGGGGAAATCGAGAATCATAATATTATGGATATGGTTGTTTCTAAGTCTTGGGTGATAAAGTTGAGGAGGAATCCTAAGATACTAAAATGGCTCCGCTTGAGGAGCTTTCTCGTAAACAATGAATATCCTTCATCGAACGTTAGAGGGATCTCTAACGATCTCTCTAAAGCTCGCGCTTACGACATCATTGCTTGATTACCAAACCAGATTGGCTTTATGCGGTGGAACCTAAAACGAATATATCTTCGATTCACTCCTCTTATTCGACGGCTATGGGGTTATCCGCTCGACGGTCAATCATAGGTCGGGCATGCTAGCTAACATTTGGATTTTGGTTTCTCTCGTTTCACTTGACCTCCGTGTTGCATATGATGACCAATTTATTTTGGTTGAGGCCGCTCTTTCTTTGAGGTAACTTGAATTGGATTTGTTCATGGTCATGCCTCGTATGGGCGCCGTCGGGAACTTTGGCGTGATCTATTAGCTTCCCGGGTTTCTAATTTTCTAGTGGTGGGGATTTTAATGTTGTGTTAGGTGCTCATGAACGGCGTAGTTCTCACGTTCGAATATGACTTCGTGTCATGAATTTATGCGTTTTATCAAAGATTGTCGGTTGATAGACATCCCTTCATCCGCCATAAGTATACTTGGAAAGGACGCATGCATACGGGAATCACGTGGAATCTAAAATTGATAGGGTCTTATGTCGAGGGTTTCTTGAACTTATGGGAGATTGTTCGTTGCTATGTTTTGCCTCGCACTATGTCCGACCATCATCCCATTTCCATCACTTGTAAAGATTCATCTCCTTCGGTCCGCGCCTCTTTTCGGTTTCAAAGATATGTGGCTTCTAGATGATGACAGACTCTTTGTGTGATCGGGAGTCGTGGAATATGCCTATCTTGTCTAATTCCCGGGGTCGACATCGTAATTCTTTAAGCTTAAGCGTCTCAAAGTTTGTCTTAAAGATCGAATTCTACTGGTCTTTGGTAATATTTTTCAAAGAAAAGGAGTCCATTTTATCGATATTCCGCCATTCAAGAGTCGATCGCCATAGATGGTTATTCAGATGAGAATTTTTGCCAAGAGGTGGAGTCTAATGCTCTGTTATCGGAGCTAATGCATAAGGAATATGATATGTTGCGCCGCAGAAGCCTAACACTTGGCTTAAGGATGGAGGTAAATACGTTTTTTTTCGGGCCTAAAATTCGTAAGTGCGTGAATTCTATATCTTTACTTGGTTATTGATGGGGAGAATTGTAGGAACCCTGTTGCTATTGCAGAGCATGTGGTTCAATTTTATGAGAATTTGTTCACGGCTTCCTTTTCTCCTACCTCTACGTCGTTGACTCGTATTTCCTCCATCATTCACCCATCGGTCACGCCTCACCAAAACATGAGTCTCATTAATCGCCCTTCCATCGAGGAGATTAAACAAGCAGTTTTTGAGATGGATCCTGCGAGTGCTCCTGGGCCCGATGGCTTCCCTGGTAAGTTTTATCAGTTTGCTTGGGAGTTGGTTTCATCGGATGTGGTTCAAGCTGTTCAGAATTTCTTTGATACGGGCGTCCTCTCCCCTGGGATTAACTCTAGTTTTGTGGTGCTCATTCCGAAAGTAGCAGAGGCTGTTAAAGTCGATCAGTTCCGACCCATTGTACTTAGTAATTTTCTGTTCAAGATTATTACTAAAATCCTTTCCAGCAGGTTGGCTCCAGTGGCGACCTCTATCATCTCGCCGGTTCAGTTTGGGTTTATTGCAGGCCGTCGTATTCATGATTGTGTTTCTCTTGCTTCTGAATGCATTAATTGTTTAGATCGTCGGGCATATGGTGGCAACATGGCCATCAAAGTGGATATTCGCAAAGCTTTTGATACCATCTCTTGGGATTTTTTGTTGGGCGTTATGAGAGCCTTTGGTTTTTCGAACAAATTTTGTGGTTGGATTTCTAGCATTCTTCAGTCTGCCAAGCTTTCGATTTTACTGAACGGCTCCCCGGTTGGCTATTTTGGGTGTTCGCAAGGGGTCCGTCAAGGGGATCCGTTGTCCCCGCTTCTGTTCTGCATTGCGGAAGAGGTTTTAAGTAACCTCATAAGTCAACACGTTCAATCTCGGGCTATCTCTAGTATTCGGGCTGGTCATGGTATCTCATATCCTACGCATTTATTGTATGCTGATGATGTGATCATTTTTTGTCAAGCTTCCATTGATAATGCTGCGATTATCTCTCGTATTCTCTCGGACTATGAGCAACTTTCAGGTCAGTATGCTAATCGTGACAAATCCACCATCTATTTTGGCAAATTTGTTCGTCAGAAGAGGTCTATTCTTCGTGCGTACGGATGAGGGAGGGGAGCCTGCCTTTTACTTATTTGGGTGTTCCGCTTTTTAAGGGGGTGCCAAGACGGATTCATTTGGAGCCAATTATTGATCGTATCATTAGCAAATTCAGTAACTGGAAGGGTCATTCTTTGTCTATGGCTGGTCGGGTTTGCTTGGTAAATTCAGTTATCTTCAGTTCCGCTGTTCATTCTATGATGGTTTACAAATGGCCGGTCACGCTCATCCGTCGATTGGACCGGCCGCCGCAATTTTATTTGGACTGGGACATCACGAAAAAAGGCCTTGTTACGGTCTCTTGGAGTCGTATGTGTGCGCTACGGAGGAGAGTGGTTTGGGTTTTGCGTTCTATTTCATCTATGAATGAGTCCTTTCGATGCGTTTTGCTTGAGATATTTTGGCTCTGATTCTCCGGCGGCTAGATTCTTCGTAAATTCAGGTTCTTGGATGGCGATCTTGAGCTCAAGGTCACTCCGGTTAGTTCCTCTTTTGTGGACGGGTTTTCGCCTTTTATTTCTTCTCTCAAGACAGACTCTAGATGGATTATCGGGGATGGCTCCACTATTTCGCTCGTGGGATAATTGGCTTGGGTATAGTATTGCAGATAAATTGGGTATCCCTCGTCGATTTCGCAGGATTTTGGCTCAAAAGGTTTCCGACTATCTTTTTGATGGCACTTGGCATCTCACTTCATTGTTCATTTTGAACTGTGAAGATATTGTCATGGATATGTTGGACATGCCTGTTGTTGTGGGAAAGATTTCTGATTTGGTCTAAATCGGTTCATGGCGCTGTTTCTTCTCGTATAGCCTACTGGCATATTCATACGAATTTTCCCATTGTTCGTTGGGGTAAATGGATTTGGCACACGTGTATCTCATCTCGTCGTTCCTTGCTTGTTTGGCACCTTATTCATAATAAGCTTCCCTTGTGGGGTCATTTGCAGAGCAGAGGGACTATTGGTCCTGCAGTTTGTCACTTTTGTTTCCATCATTCGGAGGATTTGGATCATTGTTTTTTGGATTGCCCGATGGTGCGACCCAACTGGGATTTCTTTTATGGTCTCTTCAATGTTCATTTGGATTTCTCTTCTGGCATTTGGGGTGTTATCATTCAGAGCTTGGAGGCTAAGGGAAGCTCTCAGATCCTATTTTTGTGGAAACTTACTTTGATTACTCTCATTTGGGTCATCTGGACTTGTCGCAATAAAGCGATCTTTGAGGATTACAAGATTTCGATTATGGCCATTCGGGCTCAAGTTTTTTCGTTCATTAGAGAATCTCGTCATACTCTATCGGCTATATGAATAATGATTCGTTGGATCTTTCTATTTTGAGCAAACTAGCCATCCCTGGCTATTGTAGACGTAATAATTACCCTATTCTTGTGCGTTGGAGTCTCCCTCTGTTTGGTTGGATTAAAGTTAATATTGATGGGAGTGCAATGGGGTCGCCAGGAGACTCTGCTTGTGGTGGTGTCTTTCGGAATTACCATGGCTTTGTGGTTGGTCGCTTCTTCACCTGTCCGGCTTGCAGTCGGGTTTCGCTTTTCTAGCGAGTTACAAGGGGCTATCACCGCTGCGAAATCGCGTTGGATAAAGGATGGGATTTTATTTGGTTGAAGTCACTCGCCTTATGTGGTTTCGATATTTTTACCTTTTCTATGCAAGTTCTTGGGTCATCAAAGACAGCTTATTCTCTTATTCCGCCGTCTTCGTCTCGTTCATTTCCGGGCGTCTCATGTTTATCGGGAGGCTAATCGAGCGGCTAACACCCTTTCTAGCGGCGTATGCGGTTGGTAATACTTGGTGGGACGCGGCGCGATTTTCTTGAGGAGGTTATTCTGCGGATCACACTCGCTTTATCACCTCGGACATTAGTGGGGAGGGTTCCTTTTTGTTCTTTGTTTCGCGTCGCTTTGGGCTATTCATCGAGATAGTGTTTGCGATTTGTTTTGTCTTTTCTTTCTGGGAGTCTTTTTTTTCCTACCAAGGGATTTTTCCACAAGGGTGGGTTTTACTTTGGTAGGTTTTAATGAGGCCCCATTTTGGCTACTGCGAGTCGGCATGTGACTTGATTTCATCTTTTTTGTCCGATTTCCTCTTGTTTTTCGTTATTCTTATTGTTTGGGTTTGTAAAAAGATTTTACTCTTTTATTTTTATATATTCCGAATTTATTCAAAAAAAAAAAAACTATAGCGGAAAAAGAAACCCGAATAAACCTAAGAAATCCGTCTCCCACGCACTATTATCAGCTGCGAAAAATGACGTCAGCAGAAGCAAACGTCGGAGAAGAACTCGAAATTCCCGAAAGCAACACCGTAGTTGTCGATGACGCCAGTGAGGACGATGATGACGATCTTCCAATGCTGAGCTCTCAAGCTATTGAGGCGCTCAAGGAGCTCATTGCCAAACAGGACCGGGAGCTTGCCGCTGCGGACGATCCGGAGGAGGTGGCCCTGGTGGCGGAGGACTGGCGGCTCAGCCAGTTTTGGTACGATCGCCAAACAGCAGAAACCATCGCCGCCGAGGTTGCCACTCTCTGCGAAACACTCTCTTCTCCTCGCGTCTCGTGCATTGCTTGCCCCACTCTCTATGCGTATCTCAAGGTATTTTCATTAATTTGAGTGCTTTTGTTGCGTGGTTCGAGGTACAGTGTTCAGAGTATTATGCACAAATCTTCGAATCTGGTTTTGTTTTTAGCGGGAGGATTCTTAGGGTTTAACACGGTACTACTGTCATAGCACAATGTACAATTGCATTTCATGATATGTGTTTCCAGAATGATGTTCTAACTGGGTCAATTTGCTGGAATATAATTCCTGTCTGCTCCCTTACTTTTACTGTATTTTGGTAAAATAGATCTGATGCAGGAAAGTACAATTACCATACATTGATGCAGCATATACATGAATTTAGAATTTAGTTTCTGCAGTCTGTGCCTTCCGGTTACTTATAATAGTGCCTTCCGGTGACTTGTAATTTTACCCCTTGTATTATATTGGAAATTTCAGAAAATTGCTCCGGGAGTTCCAGCACAGCTTCTTGAGTTTGATAAAAGGTTTGAGCAATATGGGACTGAGTTTACTTTCTATGATTACAACCAGCCTGAGGATCTTCCATCGTCATTGAAGCACTCATTTCAAATAGTAGTTGCAGATCCTCCTTACCTGGTAAAGTTATGTTTTCCATGCAAATTAATCAGTATTTGATAACGTAAGTCAGTCCTATTGGTGCATACATTTATATATTGTGGCCTAGTTATTCAGAATGAAGTTTACTTTATCAAACTAATGGGGGGAAATTTTGTAGAGCAGTTTGTGTTCTGGACTATATATTAGCCTGTTTGGTTGGTTTCATGAAAAATGCATGTGAAGTAAGAGAGCTGCAAGGATATAAAATCTTCTTATGTCTAATTGCTGAAATGCCCCATCTTTGAAATCTAAAATGATTCTGTTTTCTTATACATGTGTTGTTTTTTCTGTTTGAACTGCAATTGGATTATGGTCATGGATAAAGCAGTAGAAGCTCCATGTGTTACTGTTGAGAACTTGATAGTGTTTGTGCTACAAGTATAATTAGTATCTGGTTTTCTTGGGGGAATCAGATCCTGAAGAAACTGGATATTTCAGAATTGGATCATGCCTTTATTTCTGTTGCAGTGTATTTGGACCAGTTTCATTGATAAGCTTTAATGGGTGACAAACTAAAGTTGGATTGTCAACTTATCTGGCTGTAACTAATATATAGCAAATCCTTGAGTATTGACATGGGTGAAACTGTTCAACTGATGTTTTGTTCTCAGAGCAAGGAATGCTTGGAGAAAGTTGCTGAAACAATTAGATTTCTATCTAGACCAGGGGAACCTTACCTATTATTACTCACAGGTAGATCAATTCTCAGTCCCTTTAATTACTGTTTTACGGATGAGGAAAATTGTCTTGGTTCTACATAAATATATTATGAGTTCAAACTTAATCACTTGTGTTGTTTTTGATACTATTTTTTCCTATTTTGTAAGTTCTATAACATCCCTTTACTACGGCTTCTGAAAATTAACATTTTGGATTTAGGCTATGCTAGTAAAAACAGCCTCGAAACCTCCTCTAAATCACGATCTTCTTTAAAAACTTTAGGGTTAATTACAAAAACTACTCTGATGTTCAGTCTAACTGCAGAAATACCGAACTATCTTTCAAATTTACAAATGGCCCCTGATGTTTGTTTCTATTATACAACTTGCACCTAGGGGTTATTTGTTATGTAAATACAAACATCAAGAGGGTGTTTGTAATACAATAAGAGGCGTATTTGTAATTTTGAAAGATAACTGGACCTTTTTGTAGTTAGGCTAAACCTCGGGGTAGTTTTTGTAATTTACCCAAAAATTTATACGATTCTACAACAATCAAAAGCTAAATATCATGAAAGTGAGAGGGTAGGCTTTCAATATTAATCACTTTTAATTTATTGTAGGTGAGGTGCAAAAGGATTTGGCAGCCGAGCTTTTAGGCTTGCGCCCATGTGGTTTTCGACCTCAGCACTCGAGCAAACTTGGCAACGAGTTTCGGCTTTTTACCAGCTATAATCCTGGGGCAAGGCTCGGTGGGTGGGATAATTAGAAAGAATTATAGGGGCCTATATACTTCTCCAAGTGTATGCTTACCTAATGCTACTGCAGCTCAAACCTTATGAGAATTGGATCAAGCTATCGACTTGCTTAGTATAGCTAATTCAAGGTTGAGGGGAACCACAAAGGTATAAGAAAATTAAAGCTATACTTCTTTACAGAACAAAATTGTGGCTTTGTAGACATTCACTTGCTGTATTTTCTTCTTTCGAAGTTTGGGGGCATTTAAAGTTGCATTTAGTAAAGTAAATTGCACGTTAGGGTATTGTTCTTTTTTCTCTTTTTTCTTTTTTTTCCCCCTTTTGAGAATACATATTACTAATCAGACCATAACCTACAATATATAACAATCCAGATAAGACTAACAATCCAGATAAGACTAAAGCTGCACTACCACAATAGAAATCACACCGCACAAAGGTGAAAAAGGGAAAGAAATATTTCCACAAAATGACTCCGCCTATGGGGAAGCCAGAGTGTTTGGTACAAATAGGCATGTTAGATGCTACACAAGTGGGTACAACCCAAATCCCAAAGGAGTTGGGATTGTGACATGTGTCCCATTCTTATTTTTTATTTTTGAAAAACACACATGCATATGTTATAATGGCAAAATCCCAAGGGAGCTGTGTTGTACTTATTTGGGTAGCATCTCATTACCCGTAAAAATATTGGTTCCGAATAATATTGGGAAATTAGGTAAAATACCCCCCAACAAGGGGGTATTAAGGAAAAATACCCCCACTTTATTAAACAATGAAATCTACCCCTTTTCCCTACCTAAAATGTCTACTTTACCCTTAACTTAAAAAAATCAAAAAAAAAAAAAGGAAAAAGCGAGCACATGGGCGGGAGTGAAATTTTCAGCTAGCGGGCCTTTCATTTTCACCATTACAAACCCTAGTTTCACCATTACAAGCCTACTTCTCAACATTTCGAGCAAAGAGATCAACATTACAAGATTTTCGAGCTCTTCTTCAAAATTACGAACCCTAGTAAATGCGACGCGTTTGAAGGAGGCAAAATCGAGAACCTGTGTTCGACAATAAATCTCAGTTCTTGCATCAAAAAATATGGATAAAGGTTAGTTTTGATTGTTCTTTCGTGTAATGTTAATGATTTTCATTTTCGCAAAATGGTTCAATTAACCAATTTTTCACGATTTTTGAAATGGGTATAATTTGAAGAGTTTCGATTTTTCGCAAGTTGTATCGTAGGCAAACACGTGGGCATAACCGCGTATTGGGTGGCGATTATGTTAAATATTAAAAATTGTGGGTGGACAAGAATCGGATAGGATGTGGGCACTTGGGGGTGGCGATTGTGTGGGCGATTTGTGTGGGCGATTAAATTCAAATGTCATTTTGTTTGGGAGGACAAAGTGAATCGACAGATGTGGGCACTTGGGTGGGTATTCATGTGGGCGATTACATTGAATGTCAAAATTTTGTGGGTGGACAACTAAACCGATCTTTTATATCTATCTATTTGCCGCAGGGTTCATATAATGCTCTTATGGGATGGAGTTTGGGATTGTGACATAAGTACATCCCGATGGAGGTATACAGGGAAGCATTCCAAAACTGTTCTCTTCCCTTCAGAGTTCACTTACGTTGAATTGTTGCGGAAAGCTTATATTTTCTCTAAATTCAATCCATATGAGTGTGAAATAGAGTTGACCGATTGGTTTGGCTATGAACATGTTGATCTTTTGCCACCATGTCGATCCGATGATGACGATGTCAGGCTACTTGTTCGCATGAATAGCGAGAAGCCTTTGTTTGTTCCGGTTTGTCTGATTAGAAGGGAAAATAAAAAGAAGAAAAAACACTCTTTGGAGTCAGCTAGTAGCAATCAAGTGATGTTACCAATTAAAAAAGAACATATCATTGAAGAGCTTATGCCACCTCCTAAGGTGCATTTACTAAAAAGCGTAAAATGAGGGTTGCAAAAAGAAAACCAAGTACACTTCCATATTTTGATATGACTATGGAAGAACTTGAGAATGACCCTATGTTTTGGGAGGATGTAGATATGTCAAGTGGCGATGACTGTCCTATTACTTCTGAAGAGAATGATGGTGGTGTTGAAACTATCTACATCCCAATTGTTCAAGAGGATCTACCACGCCCATCGATAAAGGCAAAGGGGTTGTCAAAGAAACATCGGTTTTGAAGAATATTTAGGTATGACTATTGAAGACCTTGAGAATGACCCTCTGTTTTGGGAGGACGAAGATGGTAGTGGTGGTGGTTGTGGTGGTGGTGTTGAGGCAAGCGGCAAGTGGGGAATGCTAAACTCGGGGGTGGGCACAAAAGTCGTCTCAGAGAGTAGGCAAGAACATCAACGAGGAAAATCGCCATGATGATGGGCGGGATAATGGTAGCGGAAGTGTAGGCAAGATTGTGGGCGGTCAGTGGGCATAAGAATGACA
The DNA here is from genome assembly GCA_016081115.2 of Rehmannia glutinosa. NCBI lineage: Eukaryota > Viridiplantae > Streptophyta > Magnoliopsida > Lamiales > Orobanchaceae > Rehmannia > Rehmannia glutinosa. The sequence goes on from JABTTQ020002036.1 coordinate 612,450, forward strand.
AAGAATGTGGGCGAGGCAAGATTGTGGGCATGAAGGTAGGCATGAAGGTGGGCATACTAGGCATGGTAGTCAATCATGCAAAAGGAATTCTGTCGAAATGGGCGGCGAGGTGGGCATCTATGGGTTGTTGTGAAATATATAAATTGTCATGAGTGTTCGATTGAAATGAACAACCATGAGCATCGGCAGCCAGGAGTAAGGTGTTGGGTGAGGCAGTTATGTACAGGTATAAACAACCCACACATTCATACCCACCTCTAGCTATTATTGCTGAAATAAAGATAAATTCAATGTGGACATAAGTTATGACAAAGCATGGAGAGCAAAGGAAGAAGCAATTAAATTGGTTAGAGGTTCTCCGGAAGATTCGTTCAAACAACTTGCGGCTTACTTGGAGCGTGTCCAACAAGTCAATCGAGGTACTGTGACCGAGATTGAGGTGATGAAGGTGGTTGTTTCAAATATTGTTTTATGGCTTTAGGTGTGTGTATACGTGAATTTTGGACATGTATTCGACCCGTATTAGCCAAGTGGATGGTACGCATCTAAAGGGGAAATACCGAGGTATGTTATTAGTGGCTCACCGGTATGGACGGTAACAACCAAATTTACCCTTTAGCATTTGCCATTGTTGACTCGGAGAATGACGCTTCATGGAAATGGTTTCTTGAAAAGATAAATGGCTTGTTGGCGGAGAAGAAGGATTTGGTTATTATCTCAGACCGCCATCAGTCTATTGCTAATGCCGTTAAGGAAGTTTTCCCTGATGCACACCATGGAATTTGCATCTATCATCTAAGACAAAACAATGTGGGCAGTAATGTGGGCATACAAGTGCCCACATGATGGGCATGCATACACAAATAAAAATTGATTAAAAAAGCTTACCGTATCATCATCCCGGAAGCAAAGTCCTCGAAGATTGTTGTTTTCAATTTATCAAATGTAAAAACCGTGGCTTCGGTTGACCAACGCAAAATACGTGGCACCCGATTCTTGGAAGCTTTTGTTGTGATGGCACACAATTTGGCGGCACTGGGATCGCCTCATATGCCCATACTTGTAAGGCGGGGTGGAAGCCGTGGATGTCAAAGTTCTCAAAATCGTGCTTTTCTTTCGTTTCTTTTCTTTCCCAAAACCATTTACTCGTCCGGCCATGCATGCACGTGTTTCTTTCACCAAGAAATCGAAAGCTACTCTTCCCAAGGATAAGCATTAAATGCTTCTAGATCATCGACAAGGTGAATATATTCTTCCACAATCTTTTTGGTTTTACGGTCTCTTACAAGAAGAACACCATATAAGAAACATAGCAAAGCCGACTAAAGGTCATATCTCCATCCCCTTTCTCTTTCTTGGACCATTCTTCTAAAGCGTTTTCCACATGTATCGGCAAAGGGGATTAAATCTCCTAAAGCATTTTTGAAGATCCCCGAGGATGATGGAATAGTAGACTTGGACCCAAAACCAAGTCCTGTGATCAATGAGAATTGATTACTCCAAAATCGCCTCTTTATTGTTGAAGTGGAATGTTATCTTGTCCAATGACATCGACTTGTCTTGTCGAAAGAGAAGGTGGAGATATAATTGGCCTTGAAATTTCAACTTTTGTACATCCATGAATTGGCCAAAGCACGATTCCTCGAACCTTTGTCTATTATTCCTAACGCTCAAAAAACCAACTATTTACATTTCTTCCTCATTGATTGCAACGAGCACTTAATCTCATTTGAAATTGGTCCTTTCGTTTTGAACAAGCGCCATCTTTCTTGAATCGCACAATGAAAAGTAGTGTTAGGTACAAGTAGACACACATGTGGGCAGATCAGCGCAAGCAAATAGGTGGGCAAGATAAAAATTATCAAAAACACCCAAGTCCATACATATTCCAACCTAAAAACACATTATAGACTCTACAGAATATGATCATAAAATCCACACAACACGTCGCGAGACTCTACAAAGTAGTGTTAGATACAAGTAGGCAAACATGTAGGCGGATTGCAAGGCAAATAGGTGGGCAAGATTAAAAATTCATGAAAAGACCCAAATCCATACATATGCCAACCTAAAAACACACTATAGACTCTACAGACTCCACACAACACATCACAGACTCCACAAAGTGGGGAAAGAAGTGGGCACTGAAGTGGGCAACGACGTGGGCACTCATGTGGGCAACTCCGTGGGCACTCATGTGGGCAACGCCGTGGGCAAAGCACATGGCTAATATGTGGGCAACAAAAAATGTTGGAATAAAGCCAAGTACAAGCACATTCCAACCTAAACACATCATTAACTCCGCAAAACATGAATCATTCAACGTTAAATCTCGTTTGGAGTCATATAACGAAACCCTAAATCATTTTATTATTTTGTTTTCAAAACAAAACCCAAAATGGTTCAAAAAAACTAACTAAAATAAACATATAAGAGAAGAAAATGAAACAACAAACCTTTTCAACCGAAGAATGACCTTTGATTTTCAAAAACGGAGACGTCAAACAATCGCGATGGATAACACTAACGGAGACGTCAAACAACTCGTCGGAACAGGTGCTCGTCGGAATAGGTTCTCGTGAGGACGTTCGCGTGTCGAAGAGAGAAAACAGTGGAGTCGGACGTGAGTCGGACGTGGGTTGGAAGGTGAGAAGAATGGAAGATGAGTCGGACGTGAGAGGGAGAGAGAGAGTAATGGGCAAATGAAGGGTTCCCGCCTATTCATATTCTTTTTCTTTTTTTTTGGTTTTTTTAAATATAAGGGCATTTTAGACTTTTCAGGAGAAAAAAGGGGTATTTTTCATTGTTTAATAATGAAGGGGTATTTTTCCTTAATACCCCCTTGTTGGGGGGTATTTTACCTAAATTCCCAATAATATTAGTGGTAAGGTTACCCAAAAATTATTGGTCCCATTCTTATTTTTTATTTTTGAAAAAACACACATGCATATGTTATAATGGCAAAATCCCAAGGGAGTTGTGTTGTATCTATTTGGGTAGCATCTTATTACCCGTAAAAATATTGGTTCCGAATAAAATTAGTGGTAAGGTTACCCAAAAATTATTGGTCCTCTGCATTAACTGCGACATTAAATAGAAAATAATAATGATTTAAGGTTATGGCACCTTCAATTGCTAATTTCTCATTCAAATCCCCTCAAACTTCACAAAGTTAAAAACTTCCATTTTTTCTCAAATTGTAAAAAAAATCGTGAATTGCAAGTGTTTTAAGATAAATAATTTGAGAAAATATATTTGTGCAACGAGGATGAAAATGCAAATAAAAAATAATAATGTATTGTATTTTTGTAAAAAAAATTCTTTCGGAATAAAGTTCTCCTGAAATTTCTAATGTAGATATCTTTCTTTATAGAATTTCGTGTCGACACTCGCATCAAAATTTTATACTATTTTATATTATAATAAGGATAATGATTGAAGGTTTATTTGGGAAAATAATTATTTTTGGAAAAATTAAAGGATAATAAAAATATATTTCTTTTGTTGGAAAAAAAAATAGCGGAATTACAGAACAGATCATACCCTGTAAGTTCCAATACCCGACCCGATCATAACGTTAACGTCTCTCTTGTATTTGAGTTTCCCAAATCAACCAGAGAGCTTCTCAAAAAAAAAAAAAAAATCAACCTGAGAAACGTTGGCACCGAAAATTCTCGAAGGTTTTCACAGCGAGATGAGATCAAACATTGTCTCCGAGGTACTAACACTTCTCTCTCAGCTCCATTCTCCATTAAATGTATATACACATTCCTATATATGTAATTTCTTGACAATGTGCAATCTAGGGTTTCTAAAGTTCCAGGGTTTAAGTGAGCTGAGACTCGATTTTTAGTCAATTAGTGTCATATTGTTGATTGGGAAACTTCCGATTTAGTTCTAAGAAATTATGAGGTGTATGGCTGCATCATGCCACTCGAAGAAGAAACTTTCTTTTTGGGCTTTTGGCTGTTGGTTTTCTTTTTTTTTATTCACTGGATTCTGTTTTATGATCTTTTGAAATAGTGTAATTGTGGTCGCTTTTACCAGTTATTTGGTACAAATTTGAGATCTGGTTTTAATTACATAGAATTCAATGAGCCTAACATGATTAGTGTTGTGTTAATCTCTTTTTTTTTTTTTCTTTTTTAAGTAGTAACAGTCTTAGCTTGGTAGTCAATTCTGAATCGTTTCAATTGTTTGTATAGGCAAGTCTGCCGACTAGGTTAAACCAATGGTGGGAAGGCATTCCTTTCCTCACATCGGCGGTAGTAGTTGTTTGTGGGATCATTTATTTTGTCTGTCTGTTGGTTGGGTATGACTCCTTTGTCGAAGTATGCTTCTTGCCCTCGGCTGTTGTTTCCCATTTTCAAGGTAATTTATTCTTCTCAATAAAGAAACGGGTTGTGCTGCAAGGTTTGTAGAGTATTTGATTTATTAATTATTTTTGGTTTGTTTCCATTCAGAAAGTATTGCAAGTATAAAAAGATCAGGGCATCAGGTCATATCCAAGTTATGCATGTAGGGGGTGGTGATGTTGGGCTGTGCATCTTATTGGGATTGAGATAAACAATTAGGGCTCATAACCTTATTTGTTTAATGATATTATAAATAAATCAGTTTTTCAAGGAAAAGAGTTGCAACATTAGGTCCAAAAATGATTGTCATTAATTCGAGTTTCGGTGTAGTGTAAACCAAGTTTACTATGCTCACATGAATGTTTAGTGAAATAAATCTTATTTGCTAATAAATGTTGGGGATGACATCTAAATGGACAAGAATATACAATTAGGAATTATATAGAATAGTGAAGTACAAATTGCTAGGCGCGATAAACCTGTCAATTGATTAGATTTTATGGTTCAACCTTGTTATCGTTCGATATTGGATGGTGAGGCTTTGGCTTCCCCTCAATCTTCATCGTTTGCTATATTTGGAATTAGTGATTTAGTTGGTAGGAAAAAAAAATTACCAACTGAAATTGAAGGTCCATTGGTGGACAGGTCGTCGATGCATGAAGTCCGGAACAGAATGTGTATTGTCAATTGTTACTTCTGTTGTCAGTTTCATGAGTAAAAGATGAAGGATAATTGTGTTGTAAATTGGTGGAATGAGAAATTCTTCACCTGAAGCTTTGAACCAAGAGTGATTTCTCATTCTCCCATATTCTTGCACTCTTCTAGATTAAAAGTACCTGCAAAAATTGCGAGTCTGAGGCCTTATGTAGTAAGAATTGATGGACTAGTTCTTCGCCAAAAACTTTAGTTGCAAGAAATTTTACTGAAATTTTGGAAGTAGAACTTCAATCATGCGCAGTCGGTGGGTGCAGATATGCGCTAAGTTTTTGGTTCTGTGCTCGATCACGTTGCATCCACAAGAGCCTAAACATATATTTATTATTTCAAGATATAACGAATTTGGTGTTAGGTTATCGCCACATCTTCATCCTATTATATTCATAGTATATGGGAATTAATTTCTATAGCCTTTTTCATGGATTTGGATTAAATTTTGATCCAGTTCAAATAACCAAATCTTTTCAGTGTTCTCTGGTTATGTTTACTTTGTTGATCTAGTTAGTTGAATCTTGGATCAATTTTTAATGTTACGTTGACAATCCAAATTATCTGAATGCAATGCATATGCCGGCCTCAGTTCCCTTCGTTAGATTTTTATTCCTTATTTCTGCACCTTTCTTTTTTAAAGTTTTATTTATTTGTTGTAACAGAAAAGGTTTGCTGCTCCCTTTCGATATTTTATATTATTGTTATTGGTCTAATAAGGTAGAACATATGTTGTTGTATACTTGTATGGAAAGATATTGAACTTAGGTTGAAAATAGTATTGAGATAAATAGATTACTGGTGAGAATTTTAAATCCTAGTTGATGAAGGATTTCTCGCCCATCATTGATGCTCTAGATTGTACTTGAGACGTGTACTTTTTGCTTTCTAAGAATATTTGTGCTGATATTCTTTCCATTAATGTATTCTTTTGTCTTTTTTTTTTCTTTTTCTCCCTTCTACAGTTTACAGGATTTACACCGCTATTCTTTTTCATGGCTCCTTGCTCCATGTTCTCTTTAACATGTTGGCATTGGTTCCCATGGGCTCTGAGCTGGAAAGAATTATGGGATCTATCCGTTTGTTGTACATAATAATTCTTCTGGCCACAAGCAATGCCATAATTCATCTAGTTATCGCATTACTGGTAGCTTATAATCCTTTTCATTTCGATGGGTATTTCATGGATCAGTGTTCAATAGGTTTCTCAGGGATCCTATTCTCTATGATCGTAATAGAGACAAGTCTTAGTGGAGTCCAGTCTCGAAGGTTTGTGTTGCTGATTGCTTATTTATAAGTATTATATTATCCGCATGCCATTGCTATTTTTGTTTATGAAACCTTAGTTAGGCCAAGAACAGATTATGCTGTGGCTATATTTGCCAGGTAATCTGTACTCCCACTGCCTTAGTTTGACTCAACATGGAGTTTTAGATCAGAGTTGAATAGTGATTTATATGTGTATCTTCAAACTATAACCTCGAGAAGTAGTGGTTGTCTGCTATTGACACCACATCATTACTTTTAGTGAGAGGGTAGTTTTGGAATAAAATGTCATTTTCAGTACTTTAGGACATCCTTAAAAGGACATAGGAACAATGAAGTTGCACTCAGGCAGTATTTGTTTCCTGCTATTTGACATTGTGTAATACATTTACTGTACTAAGTTATTAATAAACACGGAACTGATCAAATTTTCTCTCTCAACCTGCAGTTTCTTTGGACTGTTTAATGTGCCTGCAAAATGGTCAGTTAAGTTCATATTTTAATGCTTTACTTAGTTTTTGGTAGAGTTTGTTCCTTATTATCTGTGTATGATACTTACCATACAAATTTCAGGTATGTATGGATATTGTTAGCGGTATTTCAGCTTCTTATGACAAATATCTCGTTTCTTGGACACCTATGTGGTATTCTGTCCGGATATGCATGTATGTGATCCAACTGTTATGATATATATACACACATATATATATATGTACACTCTCCAACACCCTTTCCCTTCTTAAATAAGTGTTAAATGTTCTTATTTATTTTTTATTGACACCAGATACTTTTGGGTTGTTTAACGTCTTGATTCCTGGGACATCCTTCTATTCGTCCATTGAGTCCTCCTCCTGGATTGTAAGTGTCCTTTGAAAATTAGTTTCTTGGTACATAACTCTCCTGCCCTCTCCCTTTCCGACCCTCCCTCTTCTTCCCCCCCGCCCTCTGTGCACGTGTGTGTGTGTGTGTTTGTTTTTGTTCCCCCACCCCCATGTTTTCTTAAGTTCTCTGTATCTTTCACTCTGAAATAAGAGTATCAAGGAATGCATAATCTGTTACACTTCCATTCTCTAACATTGAAAACTTGAAATGGAACTTGTATATTAAATAAAGTTTTCGGCTTAATAAAATTTGTTCTCTTTGAGATCAGAGTTTGTTATGTCAAAGAGATGTCTGAGGGGTCTTTTTTTTATTAAAAAAAATAGATCACATTAGCAAAAGAAACTCAAGACATGTCTTTGATATGCATAATGCATGAGTAAGCTTGTGAGTCATATCTGATAGGACCTGCGACATCTAAATGTTTCTGCACTAAATACATACACCTACATAAAAATATATGAAAAAAGGCACTTTTAAGATCCATCTCTTACTCAGTCCTTACTACAACGTCCTTAACTCCAAGTCTCTTTGTTGGGTTGGGGAGAAGGGGGGTGGGGGTGGGGGGGGCGATTGTTAGAGAAGGTAATTGGTGGGAAGCTGGGTTACAGGAGGTTGTTGGTGAGGCATTCTTGAGAATATTTTTTTACTTTTACAAGCACTTGTGGCAACATTGGGAGGTATGACAGTGTTCTGAATTAAGTCACTGATTGGCAGTAAAATCCGGTTGGTGGGCTGGGACTAGTTTAAGCACTCTAATGATGTGAAGGAGGTCGAACAAGATAATGCACTTTAATTACTATGCAAGTGCAGCAAATCCCATGATTAAGGCGCCTGAAAGAATGCTTTTCAAAAGGGACAGAGAATAGAAGATCATGCAATAAAAAAATTGGGAATACATCATACTACTAAAGCGTTCACTTGGTATATTTTGGAATTTATAGACGGAAGGAGAAAGTAGATTTCTTAGTCAAATCTCAATATAACTTATAGAGGGCAAAAGAGGAAAGCTGAGAAACCTGTTAATCTATCCATGATAGAATCGTCGCCACAGCATCTTGTTTATCTGACACCACGTCCTTGTACATGTGCTTGTTTGATTGATTCTTTCTGTGCATATTGCATAAATGTGTTTGGAGCCTTGATATATGTTTGCTGTGATGGAAATGTGTTGAAACTTTAGGATTCGCGTTATGATGAGTTTTGATACACTCCTCTTCTGCTCCATTTTGTTCATTCAGAAGATGAAATTTTTCATCCATGGCCTATTTTGAAATCGATTTAGCGAAAGATATGAATATATTATCTACATACATGGACAGTGCTTAGCTGCTGTTAATGTCATGTGCTGATGTGCACCTTCTTTTGGCAAAACTACATGTCTTGGCAATTTTACATGCATCTGCAGTATAAAACTCATTGTATGTTGGTGCAGTCTGCATGTGTTAGAAGACCTAAATTTATAGTGTGCACCGGCAGCAATACTTCTGGCCACATCCCTACATATACCACTCAAAGCACCACTTCAAGGTAGATCCTCCATCTTGTACTTCATGAGTAGATGTATTCTATTAGCATGTTTTTGGGATCTGTGACTTTAAGTCTAATATTCTTTTATTCCCCTTGAAAGTGGATTACTTTCTGGAAACATGTGGAGGAATCTGTCTTCTTGGATGCCACAAAGAGAAAGTTCTGTGCAGGTATTACTTTGGACATCTTGCAGTGTTAATGTTTTCTCTTCTTTTATTTTTTCGTGGAAAGGGGCCTATGGGGGAAGTTGGGGTTAGCATGAGATTGCATTATCCCGGAACATTCTTCTGCGACTTTAATCAAATTGACAACGTAGGATAGTAGTGTGGAAGGAAGATAGAGAAGCTTAAATAAAATGAAATAAAGGAAAGTGCAATGTGTTTCCACTAAAAAGAAAAAAATTAAAAGCTGTGCTAAATTTTAAACGACAAACTAAAATTTGTAACACTTACAGCGCCTTGTATTGCACTGAGCACTATCATAAAGTGCTTGTACCTTCTGGATGTGTGGTTGTATTTTATATTTGACTATTATTGAGGGCATTATCTTGATAGAAAGTTTTGTTTTAACCAAATGTTTGTACATGGATGGTACCATCTTGCACCTGACCTAACTGTTGCACGAGATTAAGAGACTGGAATACCAAACCCCTTTATTTGGCAAAATTTTAGAAAGTTACGTGATTCTTAACTGTTAAATACTTTGAAGCAGAGAAGTTACCTTGTATAAAAGAATTTAGTATATAGCAAATAGAGTGATTGTGCCAAATTAGCATTTACTAAGCAAGTATAGTGCTCACTAAACGCAGACAGCGCAAGACAGTGATAGGTTTCCTGGGAGAGGGAGGTCCCTTGGTTCTAGCACAAATCAGGCAGCTTCACTTTCAAATTCTGATTCTAGTTTACAAACAAGACTTTTGGATGATGGTAACAATCTGGATCAGTCGTCACATCCAGCAACCATTGGAGGTGGACAGCGGATATCAGATGGGAGGTACATTCATGGAATCTTTCATTATCTCTACTTTACTGGTGTGTCTGAGTTTGTCCGGTTGGGAATTCCTTGCAAAATACTGAAATTGCACAAATGCCAATTAGCCATTTCTTTCAATCGGACTTTGTAGTTTCGTTTTGTGTACCTTTTCATAATGGAAGGACAGTCATATGTATTGTCACTCGTGGACTATTAGTTTCCTATCATTAAAGCATCAGTATTAAGAAAAATGAAAACTAAACAGTATGTGACAGCCGATATGAATATCCCACTAGAATTGGCTTCTTATCAGTGCAGTCTGATTATTGTGGTTTCTTTGTCTACTTTGTTTCTGCTTTTCAGGCCACCTGTTGTAAATAGTGCAGTGATGCCTGCCAGAACTCAAAATCAGGTTTAAATATCTGATAATAATTGCATCTTTCCGTATAGTACCCCTATAATTTTCCTTCTTTAAGAGGTTTTTGTAACTTGTGTTGATGTAGGGTGCCGTTGCATCTGAAGAGGAAGTTCAGAAACTTTTAGCAATGGGCTTTGATAAGGTAACAATTTATACTGACACAGTGTAGATTACTAGCTTGGGATGTACACTCAGTCGTTACTTCTTTAACTTCAGACACAAGTGGAAGTAGCAATGGCAGCTGCCGATGGAGATTTGAACGTTGCGGTGGAAATACTTATGAGCCAACAGGTATTTATCTCTAATTGTCACCATTCTTTACTAAAAAACTGTCTGTGATTGAGTTCTGATATCTTGATTATAAGCAGGGATAGACGACAAAAAATGCTCACGGGAGTAATCACAAAATCCTTTCGCGAGAGAAGAATATCTGATAGCTTCAATTATATACTTTGGAGGTAGTTGGCAAGTTGCGGTGGAGTTGTATATATTTCGAACAACAGTACATGTATTGCGCACTTTGTCCCGCATCAGTTATGTTCAGGGTTGACATGTGAAAAAGCCTGTATTTCTGTGATACAGAAAACAAAAAGTTATAATGGTGATTATTCAGCTGAGAACAATCAGTTCAATAGCAGAGATTTTAAATTGGGAAGTTTTGAGATTTTATGACTCGCACAATTAGTCTTACTGAATAATGTATGGAGTTTGTCCTACCACCTTAAGAAATAATAGTACGAGGAGTAGGGGGTGGCCACGGTCCAAAAACCGCCGGTTCCGGTTCCTCATTTTGGAGGAACATGAACCAGAACCGTTGCAACCATTGCCTCATGGTTTCGGTTCCGGTTTGGAACCCGGTTACTCCACTGTTTCGGTTCCGATTAAAACCGGAACCGTTTGTTTATCTTTTGATAATTTTTTGATTTTATTAAAATGGTTTATCAATATCAGTTAAAAAAATGTAAAAGTTAAAAAAAAAAAAAAGTAAAAGAAAGAAAAAGACTTAGAACTTAATATTCAATTAAATTTTTTAATTTAATATTAATAATAATATTAAATTGTCTATATATATAATTAGAGTATAGTGGATTTAATGTCCAGTAGTTCGTTTACAATATTTGGTTTAAAATGTGTCTCATGTAGTTACAAATACAAAACATCATAATAAATATTTAACATTTCTTCTAACATATGTTTACCAAAAATATAAAAATCATTAGTTGTAACCTTGAAAACAGCCGGTTCTAACATAGTTCCATCACGGTTCTACTGATGGTTCTAATCGACGATTAAAACCGCCAGATCCACGGTTTTTGAGACCAAGGAACCAGAACCGGAATCGATCTACACGGTTCCGGTTTTGAAACCATTGACCGATCAATGGTTTCCAGGGTTCCGGTTCCGGTTTGGAACCCGGTTTTGATTCCATTTGGCACCCCTAACGAGAAGAATAAATAATAAGTTTAGAGAAAGAGAGAGTTAATAATGTTACACATGGAGAAAACAAATTCCAACCCTCTAGCCACCAATACTGCATCTACAACAAGAAATATAGGCTAAGGTACAATTGCGGTCTAAATCGCGTCCCAATGACATTAAGAACATATATTAAGTTTTTTTTTTAAAAAAAAAAATTTGTAATCCAAGGACAATCTGAATCCTAAGGCTATGTTTGTTTGTCATCCCCCAGAAATATTTTCTTCCCAATTCATTCCCCAATCACCAACCGAACATATATTACGCTTCTCAATGCAGATCTATATTAATATAGACATTTCTCAATATATCACATCAAATCCCTCTTCCCCCAAAATTTCTCCCGATCAACCCTCGGTCACTAAACAAATATACCCTAAATGATTTTCTACTCGTCTACGGTATTCTGCTATCAATACAAGACATGATACAGAAACTTGACATTCCAATTCCCAAGCAGGCCAGTGCTTCCTCTCGAAGTATTCTATTTCCAATATCCTGTATTCTAACGCAATGATTGTAAATTCTACAAGGTGTCTGAGCTAAGATTTGATACTGAAAAATATGTCGGAGGAAGTATAGTTCTGCTTTATTACTGTTTTGGCGGCAAAGAAGAAGAGCTGTTGATGGTTAAAACATGATGATGATGAGGCAGAATTCCAGTTTGATGGCTAAGAGGTTGTTGTGGACTGTTCTGAATTACACGATGAAATTGGGTCGGCAAAGTAGTAGAGTTTTGAGGAACTTGAGATTCTGTCCGAGGAAGCATGATTCCAGTTTGATGGTTTAGATGTGGTTGAACAATTTGAGTCCCTATACGAAATTCCCATGTCGGGTCAGGAAGTTGAATCATAGGTTGAGGTCTGTTCTGAGAATTCCAATATGGATGAGGAAATTGAGTGACGGGATTGGGAACTTGAATTCCTATTTGATGGTTGATATTTTGAGGAAAAGGCGACAGTCCTGCGTGGTGGCTAACGTTGCTTCTTGCAGCAGCTGCAGGCGATAACCAGACGTTCGATCCAGGTCTTCCGTAAAATGGGCCCACAATTGGAGGGCACCACCACCCGTTGGGCTGACTCTGAGATGCGTTAATTGTTGGCGTTGGGTTGGTCTTTTCCATTCTGCGAGCTCTTCGGGCCTTCTTCTTTGCCGCTTTAGCTGCTGCTGCTGCTTCTTTCTCCGCCACAGTCATCGGTTTTTTCTGTAGAAAGTGTCCATACTGCATTAGTCGATCATTCTAACAGATGATGCATGTCACTGACTGTGCACATTAAGTATACTTGATTCTCACAGATGTCAATATGTCATTGACTGCAAGATCATGAAATTAAGGGTAAACTACAAAAACTAACCCTGAGGTTTAGCCTAACTACAAAAAAAATCAGTTATCTTCGAAAATTACAAATACGTGTTATGGTATTACGAGCACCCCTTGAGGTTTGCATTTGCTTAACAAATTCCCTCTTCAATAGGCGCAATTTGTAAAATGGAACATGAATCAAGGAGTATTTGTAATTTTAAAAGATGATGAGTTTTTTTTGTAATTAGACTGAACGAACCTTGGGGTATTTTCTGTAATTAAACCTAAAATTAACCGGTGGGTGAGTGTGCATGCACATGCAGATATACACGTGGAGGGAAGTACACAACCACTCAACCAAAAGCAACCCAGCCAAAGAGAGAGAAATCTCAAAGCAAAGTTCAATGGCGTCTCAATTTACCGATAACTAACCTTTTTGGGGCATTGTCGCCTGTAATGACCCTGCTTTTTACATTTTTTGCAAAATGCTTCAGGATCAATGGCAACTGCTCTCGATTTTGTGCACTCCTACAAAGGCATGCATGAGTTGGGGTGGGTCGAAAAGTAGAATTCTACGCAAAGATTGCAAGGGGCATTGAAAAATTTACAAATTGATGAGGTTACACTAACCGAACCAAAGTGGCCAGACTCCCCACAGTTGTAACATGAAGCTTCTCTTGGTCCTTCGGTTTTTTCCTCAACACAGCTGAGATGACCAGCCTTTTTGCAAATATAACACACGATAGCCTGTCCACGAGATTAACGATTCAATATGAACATAAAACAGTATTCGTAAGGCTTTTGATCTTTAGGAAAGCATGGCTTTTGATCTTTAGGAAAGCATATTGATGACTAGGAATTGAAAGCTTCACAAAAGAATTATTTCTTGATTAACCTATGGCTTTAAGGGAAAGAAATGAACTTGTATGGAGGCTTAACTGAATATTTAAAAACTCATTGATTCTGTTCCTTATAAAACTGCAAAGATTCCTTTGTAGTAAAAAATAATAAGACAGTGTTTCGTTAATGAAGAATTAAATGACAATACAACAAACATGTTCTTTAAATGACACTACAACAAACATTTTTTAGTGACGAAAATTTCCGTCGCTAACATAGACAAATTCAAGAAGAAATCATTTTGCAGCAAACGTTGTTGCTAGAAAGATCGTTGCAAAATACAAATATTTATATATTTTAAAAAAAACTTCAACGATGAACGTTTGAAACTAGTCGCTAGATTTTATATATCTAAAAATAGCAACAAATTCCTTGTGTTTCGTTGCTAAATTTGAACAATTAACCTCTGTTTTTCTAATATTAGCCCCTATGTTTAAAACATGTTTTGTAAAACGATCTTAACGGCAACAACACTATTCCCAACACAATCATCAACAACCATCTTTAAGCACATAAACACATGATACACAATATAACTATTTTTCCAACCACAACGCATTTCTTTTTCGTAGCTAAAGTCTCGTTGCTATTTTTCCATTTTGTTTTTCTATACTTTTGAGTTTTCTAAGGATTTCCTAATAAATGAATAAATGGGTTCTCTAAGGGAGAATGTTATTTGTTTATATATTTTAGGGAACATTACTAGGAATTATAAAGACATTTAAATTACATACTGCCAAACTGATTGCAAATGGTAAACTGAAATAGAAAGTACATAAAGTTTACGTGCCTTAAGATCTTCTGAGTCATAGTCATTGGTGCATGAGAACATGTCATGCCCTGTATTTCCACATTTTAAACATAGTCTAGAAGTTAAATCCACTTCGACATTTTTATTTGGACAATCCATGGCGAGGTGCCCCTTTCCCGAGCAGATGAAGCAATCATTAACCTGATCCATGAAGGTGAAAAAGGAATTAATGAACTGGTAGCAAACAATTGTTAACAATATTATGGACATTGAAATCATTTTGAGCATGTCCATTGACTAAAAATGCTGCAATCCTTTTGTATAGACTTTACTGTTTTTTCCAGTGGGTATAATGGATTCTGCAAATAAAAATAATAAGCTTTTACACAAGTTATCAGCTATTAACTTCATTAAAAATACCCATTGATGACTCCGTATTTCTGAAGAAAAGCACATAAGTATCGCAAATTATTATTTTTATAGGAAGAATTCTTTTAACTAATTACCTGAAATATAATCTAAATAAGGCCAACAGAAATTCATTTGTTGGAATTTACAAGAATTTTTGGCATTTAACAATGGTGGGTAAGAAAAGAAATCTGAAAAATGAAAAGATATGAAAAGTTTCTAAAAAGTTTCTAAAAAGTAAGTACCATAATTCTTTTATCTAGTTACTTGAAATATAGTATAATAAGGCCAAATAAAGTTCATGTTTGTTAAAATTTACAATATTTTTGGGCATAAAATAATGGTGATTAGTAAAAGGATTTGAAAGAGGAAAAAACATGATAAGTTGTCTCGAAAGCAATTTCAAGACATGAATTTCTGAAGCATATGATAGACAAACCTTCTTGCAACTCTTTCCTTCATGGCCAACATCAGCGCAAATATAGCACGGTTTCTGCTTCTTTTTAGACTTATGTTTCTTGACTTTGTTTCCACCATATTTATGGCATGCCGGCCCACTGCATTTTGGTGGCTCGAAGTACCTAGGAGCTTGCTGCATCATTATGTCAATTAAGTTAATGAGGCTGAAAAAGCGACCACGTATGCCCTAAATACATATATGCATCATGAACCATAAACAAATTAATTTCTCACATTAAGCTTCTGTCGAAAACCTTTCTCCCTTCTGGCATCAGGTTCTATTCCCACCAGTAAACTTGCTTTCTCACCAGTACTTGCTTTTTCGGGATTAATTCCCTCTTCATTGTTAATCTGCAGCATGTCAATTGAACTTCAGCATGAAATATGAAAAAATATGACAGTAAGATTTTAACAATCTTTTTTTAAATTTTAATGTGCCTAGATAATATAAATAAAGGGATAATTACAAAAATCCCATGAGGTTCGGGCTAATCACAAAAAAAAAAAAAAAAAAACGAGAGGTTTTTGGAAATTGCAAAGAAAACCCTTGATGTTTGATTCCGTCTTACGTTTTCCTATTTCATAAGCAAAAAAACATTTCAATAAAAAACCTCGATATTTCCAGAAATATCAGTTACCCCCCCTAAATTTAAGACATAATTAGTTTGAGGTCTTTTTTTTAATTATCCCTATAAATAATGAGTGAGGTAAAATACAAAGCCTCAACAGTGAAATATTTTCAGACTTATACGGTAATGTATCAACCACAATCAAATGAAGCTTCTGAAATTGTACTAAAATTTTACATCTAATAGAATGCATCAAAAGTAATATTGGAATAAAGCCTTTTCTAAAGAGGGCAACATAAACAAATGTAACAGAAAAAGAAAATTGCCTCTGATTATGTGATACAGCCTGTATCATCTGTGACATGTATCATGTTTTTTAAATTGGAAAAATAAATAGCTAATGATATTTACTTTAACAAAACTACAAAAAGCTAACATAAAACTATCTATAACAGAGCATGTCAGCTAGATTTCTTCTCAGTCCTATTACATCCATGTTGTGTGAAACTTAAGTCAGAAATCAAAGCTGTTGGTATAATGTTTCTGAAACTATGTTAAATCTTACAGATGCTTAGTCCAATTCATGAGGAGCCTTTCCCTTTCTGACCCTCAGCATCAATTTAAATTTGATTGCTACCCCGTTGTTTGCATGCTTATGTATGAGCATTAGTAAACCCCACTTTTCTCGTTCCACAGGTACCTAGCTTTTAGCTATTGTGAAACTGATTTTATTTCTTGTATAAATCATGAAAGAAAACATACATTAGATAGGCCAGAACTTTCCTAACCATTCCAATGAATTAAGGAAAAGAAGAAACACCACAACTTAAAGTTAAGGCACTATGCTGCCACTAATCTTATGTTTTATAATATCTCAACACTCCCCCTCAAGCCCTATGTTAGACCGGTTGCCCTCTTATTTTTGCAATACAGAAGATTTGTTGTTCTTCTAACACAGCAGATACCGGTCGACCTAGGGAGACCGGTCGACGCCATCGGTCGGCCTCTAGGTCGACCGGTCGGCCTCCTCCTATTTTGTGTCCGTCCCATTTCTGTTTCTAAAAACAACTTTAGACACAGGATGCCCTATAGGGCGACCGGTTGGCCTCAAAACAGAGGTGTTGTCCAATTTTTGTCGAAAATAAACTTCAAGAAATACTCCGAAAAATAAGTAAAAACATTTAAATCATTTGGGAGTATTTGGACAACATTTAGAAACATTGTTTTGGTGTAAAAACACTTTAAAACAAAATTATCAAAATCATGATAAAAACATTTATCAAACAATTTCCCCCTTTTTGATGATTACAAACCAAAGCATGATATGAGTGTTGGAGGAGTCTCAAGAAGTATTTGATAGCTTACAAGACCCTCTGATTCACAGGTAGCATTTTGCTTCTGAATTTTTTTCATTTCCTTCAACCACCGCCTTTTGACAGACTTCCGCCTAGCACTTCTACTTTGAACCTGCAAATTTCAGGAAAATACAAAACAATTTTAAGAGATTTTAAGAGGTCGATTTTGAAAACAAAACGAATTTTCCGAAAAAAAAATAACTAGCCGTTTGAAGCGACAAATTTTCAAACAATAGCCACAAGAAAGGGAGTAAAGATTCCCCCTATCAACGTTCACATTAAGATAAGTAACGAAACAACCATACAAAAGTTAAAAGCTCAGCTTTTACAATGTAAACAAGAATATCATGAGCTTAGAAACTCCCCTCAAAAACAACCATTAGTCAAGAATCACAAGTCTAATATACATCCAGTGGACTAGTTTATATCCACAACTTATAGCTTCTTTCGTGAGTTTATTTTAGCTTCTTTGAGCTAAAGAGCTTATTTCCTGATTCTTCCCCCTTTGGAATCATCAAAAAGAATATTAGCACGATAAAAACATCATATAATCATATCAAAGTGCACATTTGAATCGATTTATCGAGCTTTTAGAATAATGAAGCTTAAATTCCAAATAAAAAGGAAAATCTATCATTACCAACAAATGCTCATATAAACATTAAAACAGTTCTCTATAAATATTCAACTTTAAAAATTGAGAGTCAAAGAAATTAATCAATTTATCAAAACTAATCAAATAATAAAAAGAATATATGTAGAAATGTAATCATGCCCAAAAGTTAACAAATTACAAATCATATACCAACATGCTCATCAACATTAAAACACCCAATTGAGACATATGTAGAAAGGCATTACAAATGCCACCAACAAAATTAAATAAGCACTTTTACCATCAAGTACTCCATCAACATCATAGTCAAAATTTACCAATTGCAATCACTTTGCTACTAGCACTCTTGCTACTTCATTCCCTTAGAAAAACAAACAATCAAATATCATTAGCAAAATAAGAGAAGTATTGTCAAGATAGTATATTACAACTTTTAAAGAAATGACATGAAAATAAAGCAAGATAAAAATAACAAGACGTCGCTCTTCATCGGAAGAGAAGCAAGCGGTGGGGAGGAGATGTTTTATGAACTTCTTCAATTTGCCCACGGACTTTTTGAGCTTCGAATTTTCTTGCTAAGCTCCTCGTGACTAGCCCTAAGAGTATCATAGTTAATCTTTTGTTCATCAAGTTGGGCTTGAAAATACTCACGAGATGCTTGATTTGGGCGGACGAGTATCATAGTTAATCTTTTGTTCATCAAGTTGGGCTTGAAAATACTCACGAGATGCTTGATTTGGGCGGACACCAGTATTATCCTCCAGGATTGCCTTGACCTTCACCCGAAGCCAATCTATCGGCCGCTTCATCATCAAAGAAGTCATTAGGATTTTGGGATGATGAAACTTGGTGTCTTCTCTTCCCGCCTTAGTAGGCGAATTGGCATATTTTTACGCATTCGGACCATTTGTTGTATATTATCATTATCAAAGTCATCTTGAATAATCTCCGAATTAAATTCCAATGACGGTAAACCCAAATGCAAGAGAAGCTTGCAAATCCAATTCCACATGGCAAACTTCTTGTTCCCCTGCGTGATAGACTCAACGACGCATTGAATTAAAATTGCACCAAAATTAAGCAATTTCCTTTCGCAATCTTATACGTCAAGAAAAAATTCATATGCTTCAAGCAACTTCACGATTTTCCACAAATGCAAATGCCACAATTGTAGAAATAATAGCTAAAAGTCATAGCTAACATTGCTTAGGTGTTTGACCAGAGTACTCAAAAAGTCTGTGAGCAAATTGAAGAAGTTCATAAAACATCTCCTCCCCACCGCTTGCTTCTCTTCCGATGAAGAGTGACGTCTTGTTATTTTATCTTGCTTTATTTTCATGTCATTTCTTTAAAAGTTGTAATGTACTATCTTGACAATAATTCTCTTATTTTGCTAATGATATTTGGTTGTTTGTTTTTCTAAGGGAAAGAACTAGCAAGAGTGCTATTAGCAAAGTGATTGCAATTGGTAAATTTTGACTATGATGTTGATGGAGTACTTGATGGTAAAAGTGTCTTTAATTTTGCTTGGAGGCATTTGTAATGCCTTTCTACATATATTGCTTATATTCTTAGTTGGAGAGATTAATTTCTTTGTCTCAATTGGGTTGAACCCTTGAAAATTTGTTTTAATGTTGATGAGCATGTTGGAATATGATTGTTGTATGGATTTGTTAACTTTTGGGCATGATTACATTTACAAGGGCTATATACATCTTCTTTATTATTTGATGCCCACCAAGTATTTGATAAATTGCTTCTAAGAAAATTTCATCAATTACATAACTCTCTCGATTTTTAAAGTCTTATATATTTATAGAGATCATGTTTTGCTATTCATATGAGCTTTTGAAAATCAATTGATAGAAATTCCCTTTTTATTTGAAATTTAAGGTTCATTATTCTAAAAGCTCGATAAATCGATTCAAATGTGCACTTTGATATGATTATATGATGTTTTTATCGTGCTAATATTCTTTTTGATGATTCCAAAAGGGGAGAAACAGGAAATAAGCTTTTTAGCTCAACGAAGCTAAAATAAGCTCACGAAAGAAGCTATAAGTTGTGGATATAAACTAGTCCACTGGATGTATATTGGACTTGTGATTCTTGACTAATGGTTGTTTTTGACAGAGGGAGCTTCTAAGCTCATGATATTCTTGTTTACATTGTAAAAGCTGAGCTTTTAGCTTTTGTATGGTTGCTTCTTTACTTATCTTGATGTGCATGTTGATAGTGGAAGCTTTTACAAAATGGTTCTTGAAAATCTTTACTCCTTTTCTTGTGGCTATTGTTTGAAAATTTGTCGCTTCAAACGGCTAGTTATTTTTTTTTTCGGAAAATTCGTTTTGTTTTCAAAATTGCCCTCTTAAAATCTCATAAAATTGTTTTAGTTTGTAATCATCAAAAAGGGGGAGATTGTTTGATAAATGTTTTTATCATGATTTTGATGATTTTGTTTTAAAGTGTTTTTACACCAAAACAATGTTTCTAAATGTTGTTCAAATACTCCCAAACGATTAAATGTTTTTATTTTTCGGAGTATTTCTTGAAGTTTGTTTTCGACAAAAATTGGACAATACCTCTGTTTTGAGGCCAACCAATCGCCCTATAGGGCATCCCGTGTTTGAAGTTATTTTTAGAAATAGAAACGGGACGGACACAAAACAGGAGGAGGTCGACCGGTATCTGCTGTGTTTGCAAATCTTCTGTATTGCAAAAATAAGAGGGCAACCGGTCTAACATAGGTCGGAATTTGGCCGAACCCTATGTGCACCGCCGCCTATGTAATTTTTGAGTTTTTTTTTTCAAACGTTCATCTCTACGCGACGGCCGCCATATTGTTTTGACAAAGAAAATTCTAGTCGTTTGACAAATGAGACATATTTTTCTTAATTTGTGCGATTGATTTCTAGCTATTATATTCTTGATAAATATTTTTTCGATTTTCAATTCCCAAGAGGAGTCTATTCTTGATCAATCATCTCCTATAAATAGAGGAACTTTTAAGCATCAAGACTCGAGCAATTATACACAACACAACAAGATACACTCAAGCAAATACTTGTTCTTTCATTTTCATATTCTTGTTATAATAGCGAGGTGCATTTGGATGGGGGATTTGGGAGGAGGGATTTGAAATCCTTAGCTAAATCCACACCAATGTTTGGCATATAAATCTCGTGAACGTGTTTTCAAATCTCTCGTTAAGCTTTTAGTTCATTTTCAAAGAATTTCAAATCCCTCCCAAAATTAGTCATTTGAAATCCATTCTTTTTTTTTTCCGTGATTTATGCTCACTTGCATATTCACACAATTGCACACATTTAAAACATTTACACACACTAACAAACTATATATCTAATGATTACATTTACAAAATATTAATCAAATTTACAAAATCAAAATCACCGCACACATTTACAGTATAATATTTATCTATTAGTTCAAAATCTATATTTTTACACACAGATTTATCTCATTTGAATTAATAATATATTTTCGAATATTTACACAAATTTAAAAGTAAAATAATCTAAAAATCACATTTACACTACACTATTTTTAAATTATTATTTTATTTACAAAATAATTATATTATATCTTAAATTTTTATTTATTAAATATCAATTAAGAAAATAAATTTTATTAATTCAAAATTTTATTTTTTTATCAAAATTCGATGGATTTGAAATTAATAATCACATTTGTGAATTTAAAACTATTTAATAATATATTTGATCAACCATTCAAAACCTCGAATTTCAAATTCCTCCATCCAAATATATATATATAACTATCTAATAAACCAAATCAAACTAAAAATATAATATATAATCAAAATGTATTATTCATTATAAGCACAAATATAATATTTGTGGTCATCATAACATCATTCAATACAAAAATTAAAAACAAAGTTAAAAACATGATGATCAGGTCATTAATGTAAGAAGATTGTGTAATCTTCTTATTATTGAAGAGTTTGGTGATCTTTGAGATATCTCACGTGTTCTTCAAGGTGGAAGATTTATCCATGTGGCACAAATTTAAAAGATAATAAATAATCCAAAAATTAAATCTAGGTCCATCTTTGAAATTTAGTTTTCTTGGAATTTACCATATTAAACAAAGTCGGGTGCAAAAATCAAACAAGAAAAAAAATAATTGACATTGATAATTTTTTAATAATCGAGAATATAAAGAAAAAACAATGTTACTCAAATTTGGACACAACTCACAAATAGTTTAAAAGTTAATGTCGAGCCATTTATCCAGGGGAAGATATTTTATTGACAAAGATTAAATTATCTCAACATATATATATCTTTTTTATAGAAGATATTCTCAACTCTCATTTGATAATTGATAATATATTTTGAATTTAGAAGACAACAAATTTAAAGGATCAAATAATGGAAAAAAATGGTTCTATCTTACTATTTTAAAATTAATATATTATATGTATAAATATATAGAAAACGAGAAAGGAGAAAAATAAAAAGATTTTATTAGTTCAAAATCTATATTGTTTATTGAATATATATTCATTTTAATTAATAATATAATTTTCATAATTTTAAAAGATGACAAATAATTCAAAATCAAGGATTCTATTATATACTATCTTTTGAAATTTATTTGTGAACAAATCTCAATGTAACCCAGGGTGTTAATCAAATTCAAACCATATTTAAAAAGTTTTGTTTGAAATATTTTTAAATTATTTGATTTTATTTAAATTAAATTATTTTAAAAAATTGAATAAATTCTTGAGAACGAAAAAAGTATGTTTAGTATAAAAAAACCAACAAAACTTGTGGACATCATTTGCAAGTTACTAGGAGTATTAATTATAGATTTAGACTTAATAATTAATATATTATTTTATCATAAAGTCAAATGAAAAATTTTGGGGGCTAAATCAATAAAAATAAATATTTAAAACATCAAAAATTAATTTTTTAAAATAAAATATTATTAAAAATTATCCAAAACTAAAATTTATTAGTTAATTATGATTTAAAAACTTATGGTAATTTCATTTATGGTTTCCCTTTTTAGTAATATGTAAGATTTTTACTAACTCTTCCATTTGATTTTTATTTTAACATTAAACAACAATGACAACCAAATATGAAATTTGATTAAAAAAGGGAAGGGGAACAATTTAAATGTATTTTAATCCAAAGCCGACATTTCATCAATCATCGATCTTTCCATCCTGGATGGGATAGTGCTTGAACTCGCTGTCTTGGGGATAGAAATAGAAGAGAGTGTAGAAACAAAAGCACGATATGTGGGAGATAAACGATGGTAGGATATAAAATTATAGAAGGATAAGGGTTACGGGTGGAGTTTTGCGGACGCCGAGCTCGGGTGAAAAGGGGGATCTGTGCGGGGAGAGAGATCTAACGAACAGGAGCTAAGCTCGCTTGGCTTAAACGAGACTTTCATAAGTAGTGCCAAATCGATTTATAAGCTGCTGGAGACTATGGTTAAATGATGGAGCATGAGCAAGCTTTGGGGAAACAGAAGGTTGAGGAGCTGGTCAAAGAAATTTTTAAGGTATAGCAAAACATGATCCAAGTCATAAGAAGAGATAGTATTCTTGATTTTAATTGTATTGCGGAAATGTAGAAACGATTTTCAATTCCCAGGAGAGAGTTTATTCTTGATCAATCATCTCCTATAAACGGGAGTAAGTTTTGGAGCAAGAAAAATACACAATTGATACACAACACAACAATTTACACGACAAGGAGATAGATCATTGAACAAAACAATTACAACCAAAAATGCAAGGGGAACAACATGTAAAGGGGTTGTATGGTGCAATTTCTTGGAACACTTACATTCAAAATTGTAGAGGATTCATTATCGATTTATCAAATGTGGTCATCATGACATCATTCACCCCAAAACTTTTGAGGAGAGTGTTTGGTATAGAACAACAATTATTCATTATCGAGTTGTGTTAACAATATCGTGTTTTCGTTCAGCTACCCCATTTTGTTGAGGTGTATGGGGACAACTAGATTGATGTATAATTCCGTGGGAACGTGTAAAGGAATTAAAACGATCAGAGGAATATTCTTTTGCATTATCGCTACACAAGACACGAATCTTTTTACCAAATTGAGTCATAATTTCTGAGCAAAAAGTTTCAAAATACCAAACAACTCAGAACGGTCTTTCATTAAAAATACCCAAGTACACCTGGAGAAATCATCAATGAAAGTGACATAATACCAATAACCTAAGAAAGACGGAACATAGTTGGGACCCCAAACATCAGAATGAACAATATCAAAGAAAGATGCAGCTCTGTTATTGATATGATTAGAAAAAGAGACTCGAACATGTTTGCCTAATTGACAAGACTCACAATTTAAAGACTCTAATTGTGAAAGACCAGGTACCATTGTTTTTAACTTAGGTAGACTCGGGTGACCCAAACGACGATGGAGAAGATCTGGGGATGCAGTAGCAGCACATATAGTGGAAATTATTGGTTGAAGATAATAGAGCCCACGTGATTCAGATCATATGCCAATCGTCTTCCCCGTACTCAGGTCTTGTATCAAAAAAGAATCAGAAGTGAAAGTTATGGTACAATTTAAGGAACGAGTTAGTTTACTTATGGATATCAAATTAAATGGACAATTAAGAACCAATAAGGCTGAACTCAAGGGGATTGAGGGAGTCGGTGAGAATGACCACTCTAGTGGCCTGGATTTTAGACTCATATGCAACAGTAACATAATGGGGAAATTTGGTTTGCGATATTTGAGAGAAAAACGAGGAATTACCAGTCACGTGATCAGAAGCACCGGAATCCAAAACCCATCCCATAGGTGTAGAGTGAGAGACAAACAGTAGAATTACCAGTGTCAGCAATAGTGGCTGAAAATGTGGTCTGTTGGGATACCTTCAGCTGTAAATACTCTTTATATTCGCTAGGAGATAAAGTAACCTCAGAATAAGATTTCAAGAAGTTCTTACAATTCAATGTGTCGGTTGTAATGGTTGTGGACCCTTGAAGGGCAAACGATACCGGACCCTTTGATTTAAAAGAAGAATCAAACATCATGAAATAAATAAGCAGACGTGAACAGTGTTTTCCGGCGTGAATAGTATTTTCGGGCAGAATAGATTTTTTTTTGGCGTGACAAGATTGCCGGGCAGAATAATATTTTCTGGAGTGAACAGTGATTCCCGCAGAAACAGATTTTCCCGATTGAACAGTGATTCCGGTAGAACAGAATTTCTCAGGGTGTGAACAGTGATTCGTTATGAACAATATCGCGCGCACGAACAGTAATTTGACTTAAACAGTGACCTCGACGTGAACAGTGATCCCAATTTGAATAGTGATTCCGATATGAATAGTAATTCCGGTGAGGGAGAAAAAAAAATAAGGAATTGGAAGCTAAGGTTGCTGGAAAACAACAAAAAAACAACAAACTAAGCCTTAATCCCACTACGTGGGGTCGACTATACGAATCATATCGCGCCATCGTTTACGGTCATAAGCCATATTTTCATTTATTTCTAGGTATAACATATCTTGTTTAATAGCTTATTTCCAAGTCTTTTAGGTCTAAGCTCTTTTGATATTTTCATTTATTTTGAACATGTCCAAACCATCTTAGTCGTGTTTCTCTAATTTTCTCATCTATTGGTGCTTCCACTTTGTTTCTAATGTGTTCATTCCTTATTCTATCTAATATAGTGTGTCCGCACATCCATCTTAACATTCTCATCTCTCGCTACCCTCATTTTTTGTTCGTGTTCATATTTAGTCGCCCAACATTCTCGCTCCATAAAGCATTCGGGCCTTATGGCCTTTTATAAAATTTTCTTTCAATTTTAATGGTACTTTACGGTCACAAAGGATAGAAGATGCACTCCTCCATTTATTCCAACCCGCCTGGATCCTATGTGTGACATCTTTATTGATTTATCCGTTCTCTTCAATTATAGATCCTAAGTATTTAAAACTCTTTGTTATACTCACTTTCATGTCCATCAATTTTAACCTTCGTCTCATTGTTCCGTTGTTTTTACTAAAGTGGCATTCCATGTATTCTGTTTTAGCTCTACTTATAGTAAAACCTTTTGATTCGAGTGCTTCTCTCCAAACTTCCAATTTTGCATTTACTCCTTCCCTTGTTTCATCAATTAAAACTATATCGTCCGCAAATAGCATACATTCAGGGATGGATTTTTGTAAGTGTTTAGTGATTTCATCAATTATTAGGATAAAAAGGTAAGGGCTTAGAGCGGATCCCTGATGGAAACCTATAGTGTTTGAGAATTCACTAGATATTCATGTTGGTGTCCTCGATATGTTGTTATATCATCATACATATCTCTTATGGCATCTATATAAGCTATTTTTACTCCTTTTGTTTCCAATACGCGCCACATTATATCCCGATTGACTCTATCGTATGTCTTTTCAAGGTCAATAAAAACCATATGTAAATCTTGTTTTCTCTCGTTATATTGTTCACATAATCGTCTAATTAAGTGTATAACTTCAATTGTGGACCTTCCTGGCATGAAGCCAAATTGATTATCTAATATACTAGTTTCATTTCTTATTTCGCTTCTATAACTCTTTTCTTGTAGTTTCATTGTATGACTTATTAATTTAATTCCCCGTAATTTGCACAATTTTGTATATCCCCTTTGTTTTTATATATAGGTATCAATATACTTTTTCTCCATTCATTAGGCATTTTCTTAGTTTTTAGGATAACATTAAATAATTTAGTAAATCATGCAATTCCAACTCCACCTAGACATTTCCATGCTTCAATTGGTATATCATCTAGGCCAACTGCTTTGCCAGTTTTCATGGAAAAAGAAAGAAAATAAAAAACTAGGGTTTGTGAACCTTGCTCTATGATACCATGTGAAAGTGATTTTATTTCTTGTATAAGTCATGAGAGAAAACATACATTATATAGGCCAGAACTTTCCTAACCATTCCCATGAATTAAGGAAAAGAAGAAACACCACAACCTAAAATTAAGGCACTATGATGCCACTAATCTTATATTTTATAATATCTCAACAACTATGAAAATTGAATTGCCAACAATTAGTTTTACCATAGAATTTTGTCGTCGAAGTACGTCTTCCTTCCAAATGAACATTATGAAAATGTATAAGGTGTTTCGTCTCCTAATATTTGGTCAGGTGAACCCAAGTAATGGTATGAGATTCGTGTTCAATATTTAACACGGATCTTACATTTAATGAGTATATATATTGGGCAAATTTACTTAGTTCCACGACTATACTTATTGGCAATTCAAGTAATACAAATGCAAAAGGAAGTTCGTCCATCGAAACACTAAATGCTATTTAGAGAAGTGGAGGAACGAATGAAGTGACATAATGAAGAAAAATATTTGTCTGTGTTGTGTTTAAATATCATCTAACGAGATGCCATATCTAAAGTTGAATAAATTAAGGATAAATATTTATTTAATGGTAGAAATCTAAATCAATTACCAACATGTATAAATTGTATTAGAAAATATGGTCTTGCAATAAGTAGTCATTCGATCTTTTTCTTTAATGCACGTTATACATCTAAGAAACGGCTCCACCTGACGAAGTGTTGAAGCAGATCAAATTAGGGAACAAAATATATTATAAGATAGATCCACCATAATTGATTAATACTGCGAAAATATGTATCACATCATATCTGGCACATGCATAGTGTGACTAATACTTCTTACGGAACATGATTCTGGAATGCTTTCTTCTAAGTTGAAACTTGATGACATCATTGAAGTTTCACCTTTATGGCGTGAAACACAGCCAGAACAGTGAGGAATATCTAAGCATATATCAGTATCTCCTTAAGCAAGGAAGAACTAAAAAGTAAATTAAACAATCCATGACCTAATAATTTCATCAGGACAGTTTTCCTTTCCAGCGCCTTTTATGTTTTATTTTCCCAGGGACAACAAAACTTATTGTGTCTTATTTCAGCGATTAAGTTGTTTTGTATAACTTTGTGAAGTTGTAGATTTTTGTCTTGCACTACTTGTGAAGTTGTACATTTTGTATCCAAGGCGTACACATAAATTCCAGATAATGCTGACATAATCTAAGCTACATCAGATTCAATTAACCAAGAATAATACTGCTTACTCACATTTTCATTGTTCTCCGTACTCCTCTCTTCCTCCATAACTGAAGCCTGAATTAAAACCTCTCCGATGGGGTCTCTGGAAGATTCTTCAGGCACTTTCTCGTCTCCTGAAGATGATTCCGACGATTCACACTCACTCTCCTGTCAAAGAAAATCAGTAGCATCCAACTGTGTCAGTCTTCTTTGCAATTTGACTAGTAGTATTAGCTAAGTCTTCAATTTTGAATCATCCGCCTGAAAGTTTTTCAATCATCAGCCTGAAAAACTACAGATATTCAAGGAATTTCTTATTTATAGAATGTCCAGAAAGATTTCAAGGGCGTTTACATTAAAATTGGCGAACTCTAGGACATACCATAAAATTGGATGCAAGAAAACCTGAAACAAAAAGCAGATGTAGATTCTCAAAATGGTTGTGAAAGCCAACAAGCGCATAAAATTCCCTGGAGCCCCGCATACAATAGACTTCACTGGTTCACCAATTCAAAAGCAGAGTTTGACCATTTTTTACAGAATCATACACTATTCGTAAACTTTCATTGAAGCACTGGGGTATCTAAGAGTCAGTAATTTCTTTATGTTCACTGCAGAGAGTTTTTAAACACTAAAAAAAAAGTGATTCTCAGCTTTTAGCTGTGAAATATCACCTTTTCGTGTTTGCGAATTTCAAATTTAGCTTTTGCTTCTTCTTTATTTAATCAAAATCTAAAAGTCGGGTGTGGGGCGCTTCTGATTTTGGAAAATTGCTTTTATTGTTTTCGTAAATAAGAAGAAGTTTGTATTTGACATTCTTATCCTCAAAGTTTTATCATAATCCAAAATTATCCGTTCTCTTCCTAGATACACATATCATTCATACATGGATGTTTTCATCTTTCTACCAAAAGCTAATTTTGAAAATGCTTTTTTGCCCAAACACTTCAACTGTGATTTTTTTTAGCTTTTAGATTTTATTTGCAAACAAAACCAAATTTTAATTCTCAACTACTTCTTACTTCTACTACAATAACCTACTTCTTTAAAGAGCATTAGTGTTTGCAAAATCAAAAGCAATAGATTCTGGTTGACTTCAAATTGGGGAAATACAAAATTGAAATATCACCAAAATGAATTTGTCTGAGGTAAAAATAATGGGTTACCTTGCATAATGTATTCGGATGGTTTTATACTGGGAGGGCTTTGCTTGTGAATGCTAGTTGATATAGAGAAGACTTCTCAATAGGTAATGAAAGTTCCAGACACACAAATAATAATATGGGAGAAAAAAAGGGTTCCATTGTCAACAATTTAAACTTGAATTAATGCCAACTTAAAAGGAAACATACAAGAAATCAAGTAACTATCCATTTCAAGCATCCAAGACAGTATTACAAATTTACAATGGTTTCATTCAACAAGACCAGAAAATATTTTCATCTTACCATGGTATTATCTTTTCCAGACAATCCTTGTTCAGACTCCATTGCCCCTTTAATCTTCTGAAAATTTCACAGAAACCCAAAATATTGCACTTCCTCTCTATTCAACAACAAAAGAAGCAGAATTGTACCTTCATCAAGAAACAAGAGAATTATATACACATTATAACCAAAAAAAATTAGCATCTAGGGTAAAGCGAAAACCATTGTCATCACATAGAAACTCATTGATTTTGTTCATTTTTTTGGTAACAGAAAAAAACAAGGATAAATAGAGTCCAAAATGATAAATACACACATACACACACAGAGAGATAGGGCAAAATGTAGAAGTTATATATGACAATTCTTCTGTTTGTTGAAACAGTATAACACTATTTAGACGGAAGAAACAAACTTGAATCGAAAAAATTGAAGTTTGCATTTACTTTCCTTTTTCTCAAATTTGTATTTGCAATTTTGCATCATTTCTGCTTCTGGAAAAAACAAATAAAAAATAAAAAAATTGAAAACAAATTAGAGAGAGAACAAAACGCTTTAACAGGTAATGTTTCCAAAAATTCTACTGTTGAAGCTTGCAAGTTTGTGGCCTTTTCAGAAATTTACGACGTCTAAATAGTAAATTAACTGAAGAAACTTACACAATAAACCGATCTAAACAGCCAAACGCATATATATCTCCAATTCCATGTTTTCATTAACGGCGACAAGATGTTGTCAATCAAAAAGGAAAAAGAGAAAACGAAAGCTAAACCAATACCACGTTAGATGAAGAAGCTATCATCAATAATTTTCTGGTGCTGCTATGGAGTCTATCACTGTAATTTTATGTATCCTTTTCCCCGCGCCATTCTCCTCTGGTGAGACTGAAATGTGAACTCAGGTAGAGAAGCAAATAGATATAAAGTCTGAAAATGAGTTGAAACTGAAAAAGAAGATTGGCTATTTGGGTTTTCGGGGCGGGATGTGCTTCGTGATTTTCGCCTTGCAAGAGTTTGGGAGAAAATTGCAATATTAGTCCCACAAGATTTGGGATGTTGCGATTTTAATCCGATAATTTGCATTTTTAGTTCTATAGATTTCTGTTCAAATAAATATAGTCTCATAAGAATCTGAAATTTTATTTTTGGTACCATGCCCGTCAAAAAACTAATGGAGAGCATCATATGCTCCTCACCTGTCGTTAAGTTGTCGACAAACATTGCAGTACTGGTCCCACAAGAATTGGACATTATAATTTTAGTCTCATTGTTTGCAAGTGTGGTCCTAAAGTTTTTTTAATGCAGAATAGTCTCATAGTAATCTAAAATTATTTTCTTATAGTACTCAATTGGGATTTGACATTCAGATTGTAGTAAATGCGCAATTCTATACAAAAAATGTTATTATATATTATTTATTAAATTATATTTGTACTATATTTTTCATTGAGTTTAATATCTAAAAAAACTAAGATAATAACATATAATCTTAAAGGAGAGTGTTGTCGAAAGATGTGGATTTTAATGCATACTCAAATCAAGATTTGACCCCCTAAGATTATATAAGACCTAGACTCGCCCCTACTCATACTTGTGTCTGACATGTATGACCAACTAGAACCACTCACTTCATATATTTGACCTTATTTGGTATGCCTCATATATAAAGTAAAAATATTTGCACAAAACAAATAATAAGTAAAATTGCAAAATTAGTTTTGTAACAAAAGGATGATCGTAGAAAGGTCCAACAAAGCAAAATAGTCATGTAACTCTGAAAAACATTGTGGTCCTAATTTCACCATAAATTAGAAATTACTGAATTTCAACGTGAGAGACACGTGTAACTCGATAAAATTGTGACCAAAGTTGAGTTTTTATATAGTTACGGGACTAATTTGCAAACTGTGCATTTTGCGAAATATTTTTCCAAACACATATAAGTTACCTGACTAATTTTACAATTTTTCCCAATTAATAAAGAATAGTTATTTTAATCTATTTTTTTAGAAGATTTTTTATGAGCGAACATATGCATGAATATTACCATAAGATATAATAGTAATCATATTATACTACTAAACTATACAAAGATTAAAAAATTTCAAAAAAAAATCACATCAGCTTTGAATTGTAATATTATGTGACGTTTAAGTAAATGTATTGATCTTACCTATTTTGATCTTAATTCTTTAAGATTTTTTACTAAATGATGGTTTGAAGTTAAATAAAAATTCAAATGACAATAAAGGACAAAAATTGGTTAGATTTATCTATTTTAATATTTCATTTTAGATAATTGCACATTTGGTCCCATAGCATAGGAATAGTTGCAGTTTTAGTCCCAATGGCCAAAAAAAAAAATGGGACCAAAATTGCAAAAGAAAATAACGGAAAAACTAACGGCGGGACTAGTTTTGGAACAAAACCATTATAGTGGGGGACTATTTTGATTCCATGAAACCAAAATTGCAATCACGGAAATATTGTGATACTAATATTGCAATTTTCTCCGCAAGTTGGTAAGTAAATTTTGGGTTGTAATAAATGTATTAGAATGTATTCCTCTCCTACTAAGATTTGTACTAGAAAAAAATGTGTTCAAATTTATTTCGTTTTGAGAAGAAAGCATCCGAAAAGTTCTTTTTTATTTTTCTTTTTTGTTTTAAATATGATGAGTTTGCCTTTTTATTTTATGGTATTTGTGGTAATATTTCATGGTTCATTTCCAGTTTCCAGTATTGAAAAATAAATTTTGAAAATTTATTGGTTTTCGTATGAAAATTGGAATTATGTTTGGATAAATGAATAAGAATTGGATTTTATATAGATTTAGAAAAAAAAATATTTAGTTGAGTAGTTTTGAAGGAGTAAAAATGTGTATAATAAATTGAAAAGTTAACAGTAGTATAATCCACTTTTAAAATTTAAATTGAAATATATAATATTATATTTATAAAATAGGTATTTGGTCCCATTAGATAAATATAAAATCAAAAAATAATATTTTAAATATAGAGTTGATTTTAGTGGTCCCAGAGGTATCATTGGGTAAAAAGATTGGAATAGTAATTTACATAATTGAGATTGAAATTACATATTTGGAATATTGTTCTATGTGAAAATGACAATTTTCATTAGAAATATTTACAAAAAAAAACACAATTTTATTTTTATAAATAGTTGGAAAATAAAAATTGGTACTTGTAAATATAGACAACAATGCCAAAGAGTTTTTCCACCTTGAGTTGGTATTTAATTGCATGATGAAGGGGAATTTGAGAAAATGCCCCTCTACTTGGGGTTAGGGGTGAGCAAACGACCGGTTCGGTGCAAAACCGAACCGAACCGCAAAAAACCGAAAACCGAATTTAGATTTTTCTTAAACTGAAACTGAACCGCATTGAAAGAAATACCGAACCGAACCAAACCGAATTATTTCGATTCGGTTCGGTCCAGTTTTTCGGCTTTGGGCTTTATTTTGGGCCTTTGTTTTTTTTTGCTAAAAATATATATATTTATATTTATTTAATAATTTAACAATTAAATAAATTTAAAAAAATGAAATAATAATATAAAGAATATATATAAAAAAATAGAATTTAATATATACGGTTCGGTTCGGTCCAAACCGATATTTTCTAGACTAAAACCGAACCGAACCGAAAATTAATTCGGTTTCTTATAATGCAAACCGAACCAAACCGTTTGACCAAAAAAAATCGAACCAAACCGCACCGAATTCATCGGTTCGGTTCGGTTTTTCGGTTCCGGTTCGGTTTTGCTCACCCCTACTTGGGGTTACTAATGAAAAGTATCCCCAAAGTATTAAAATTTGATTTATGCTCCTACACTCCCTCGCTCACCTCATTGTCCTCCTAATTGCCCACCAAATTATGTTTGAAAAAATATCGAATCCGCAATTTTTTTGTATATTTCAAGAACAATTACAATTACACAATCATTCTTTATACTACATCTAACAATGTAAAATTATACCATCTTGAAAATCCTAAAAACTTGGCCAATTTACAATTTTTCAAATAAAATACAAACTCAAATTTAATTAAATATAATGTACACCATCAAAATAAATATTTATCCATAGTTTCATACCACAATGGAAATATTTATAGTCGAACCTAGATATTGTTGAAGCTCATTTTACATTTTCCATAATTTTTGTGTCTCCTAGACCATAATTATGTCTCTAGAGATCTATTTTTTTGTGATTTGATGTTGCTACTATGGTCTTGTGGGAGTTTTCTTCTTAGTTTCCCGTTTCTCGTCTGCATTTTTTCGCCTTTTCATTGTGGTTTGAAGCTATGGGTAAATGTTTGATTCACCTACCTTCTCAACAAATACCTTTGGTTCACCATGTGAATATCTTTCAGTAATATAATATTACACTACTGTGAAGATATGACAACAAAGAATACCCCTTAAGTTCAAACTTCCTGCAATTGAAATTCATATAATCTCAATTCGATCTATATTCAACAATATATGTAAACTCTTTATGGTACAAGTAGTTAACTATGCTCATCTCATTTACATTATGTTTCTCGATACAAACATTTTTAGCTACTTCCATTAGCTCATCTTTAGTTGGTGGAACAATATAACAATACAAGATGTGTTTGATCTTATTTTGCACTTGCTTGAAATTGCATGTTTGTATGACCTTTGAAATTATTTCACGCAACGAAATTCAGATATGCACTTAATGACTTTGTTCTTTTATTCAAATTTGCACGAAATTCTTTGAATCTTATTCATTGCTAACCCGTACTGTTCCACGAACTGCTTGAGTGTACTTATGGAGTGAACATAACCATAAAAAACATTATGCATTCCTTCACTTCTTTGCATATAAACCATACCAGCCCAAATATATGATTCAAGTAACATGACTCATATCTTTTCCTATCATTGAAGAGGTCTTTCAACCATTCATTATTTTCCATTCCATGTTTCGACAAAAATTCAGCCTATTTAATCTCAAAAGTGTCAATCGTGATGCTATAATATATAATTTCTTTAAACTCAACAACAGCCTCGTCGAAGTCAATGACTTTCTTAAACTTTTGTGGAAGTTTGCATAGAAATCGCACCAGCCCAAAATATATAATTGTTTTAATCTCCATCAAGTAGTATCAACCTCATTATTTTCTCAATGAAGTTACTGATCCTTAGGGATGCAATCTAAATTTTGTTGTCCACCAACTTGCACTTCTAGCAATCTCACATTCTTATATACATGGTTTGATTCTAGCAATTTGTTAGCGTCCAACTGTGATAGATTCCTATGACTATCCATTAGAACCGACATTTGAGGCCCCAAATCATGGTTGTGACTAGTGCATATTTTGGAAACTCTCCAACATTCATCATCTCTTTTGACTATGTAGGACAACCTATTTGTTTTGAAGATTTTTCAAAATTAACATTTCTAACCCTATCACAACTCAATATCGCATATTTTTCTACCCAATTAACATTGTGACATGATATCTTGATTTATACTAAAATATTTAGGCATCGCTTATTCCTGATAAGATATGAACAAACTCTCAATGCTTTTAAATACTATACCAGTTGGGGGCCGATCTTAACATCATAGGAATTTGAAATTTTGATGTTTTTCAGGTGGATCTTTTCATCTTGTTCTTCATCTAATTCTTGAGAGTTTGGATCATCGGTGTTGGAATGCATTTGCCTTCCAGATTTCACCGTGTATGTTATCCCTAAATTGTTACCAAAGATTTTTAACATCAACGAATCTCTATATCAACATGCAAACATTCTCCATTTTCTTATAACAAAGAACAAATGCAAAGTTGAATTTTTGTTTATATGGCCAATGGACAGAAAGAATGTTAGAGAAAAAGAAACAAAATTATTAGGTTGTGCTTGGATATAAAAAAAAAATTCAAGAATTTTTTTGACAGTAGAAATTTTTAACTAAGAAATGTGATGGAAATGAAATTTTTTGAAAAAAAAAATAATATTCTCTCATGTTTACTGTTTCTTCCACCAATCACATCTACTTATTTTTTAAAAATAAAACCATCAAATCACCAATCATTATTACATAATTTTCACAAATTTTACATTCATCCACTCACATAATTCCAACTATCAATCATATCCAATCATATTTAATTTTTTCCTCATTACATTTTCACAAATAATTTTCCCTCTAGTATAATTTTGTTGTCTCAAATCAGAATGGCAATGCAGATTATGATTTATGATCTTTTTGACTGTTTTCTCTCTCAATATATTCAGAATAATTGAATAATTCAGACATATAACACATGATGCATTCATTCCATTGCTTATAATTATGTCCCAGATTTTTTCAGAAAAATTATTAGGAGCATGATCAGATTTGTCGTATTTTTGCATGGTAAAAGTAAATCACTAAATGGATTAGATATATAAAATTTAGTTGTGAAAAATAATATTTTAAATTTTTGGAAAGTAGATTTTGTGGACGCAAATGAGCACACTCGAAAGAGTGATTTCTATCTTATTTCTACCATTCTGATGCGACATGAGGGTCAACCCACAATCTTTAGTCTTCATCACCTTGTTGATCGGATGCATCACGACGACATGTAACTACTTTTTTTTCGTTTTGTTATTTATTGTTTGGTTTGATTTGGATGCTATTTTTCATATGATTTGAATGTTATTTTTTGCAGTATTATAAATGAAGCTAGTATATCACACGTGCGATGCACATAGTGTTATATAATGAAGTGTGCATAAGTAATTTTGATATTAATAAATTAATATTTTGTGGGAATTGTAATGAGGCAGGACAAGACGGGTATATCAAGACTCAAACCTGTCCCGTCCTTTAATTATGAAAAGGGGTGCAGGTTGGCATTGATCCAAACAAAATAATATAGTATTTATTAAATAATAATTATTACAATAATTTAGTAAATATTTACAAAATATTATGTTAAATATCCAGCTATTACTTAAATTTTTCGAAAAATGAGAAGAAAAATAAATATTATATAATTTAGAAAAATGAGAAAATATAAATTGATTATACATTTGAAGCAAGTTTATACATCGGTTAAAAACAATTCTTGAGTTGTCTAAAACTTAAAAAATTATATGTTCACTTAATAAGTTTTCACACCTGAATTAAATTAGATCAATGGAGACAATTGATACTTATACCAATAAATTATTATACATGTTACTTTAATAAATAAAGTACCATTTGATTTATCCATAACAATACCATTCCCCTTAAATCATGTTTATTTGGAAAAAAAAATTGTTTAAGAAAAAGAAATGTACATTAATTATTTTATTATTTTAGATTAACTATTAAATATAGCCTAAATAATAGAACAAATAAATTGTCATAACCCGAAACTTTTCATATTTATTTACATGATTAATATCATTCATAAACATAATTACATGCATCTTAATATTTCATATTGACATTAGAATACATGAATAATCTTGATATGTCAATTTTTAGCTTAATTATGCTAGGTTACTACTTGTGCACTATTTAAAGAAATCGGGTAATAAATAATTTAAGCTTTATTTTATTACATCAATTGATTTATTTGAGTGTATAAAGTACAAATATATGTTGAGTATATATTTTTAAATATATGCATATGTAATTAATTGTTAATCATAAGTTGAGGGGTCAACATGCACTTTAAACACACTTTAGGGGCTAAAGTGCAATTTTTGGAAAATTTGCATTATTGCTCTCTTAGTAAGAACAAATGACAGTCATGTTATCATCATTGAGCGTCTGGAAGTTTCAAAGGAAATAAGGAAAAAAGAAAGCAAATCAAAGAAAGAAGGAAAAAGGAAGAAAACTTACCGTAAGATCATTTTTTTATCAAAAATCCGAGGTTCTTTCCAACTTTTCTCTTGATTTTCTTGTTTAGAAATCTTAAATCTATGTTCATAAGAGTGTTTATACATGAGTTTAGTTTATGTTTTTGAGTTTTAAGATGTAAAAAATCAGATTTAGGGTTTGTAAAACAAGAAAGAACAAGATAAACACAAAGTTGCTATAGTATAAAAATCTGTTTTACTATGTTGTAGAGAAAGTTGCATTTGAAGGTCTAAAATCATGATTTTTAATTATTTGAAGGCATGGTTATATTTTTATATATGTTAGTTTATTGTGGTAAAAATTTGGGAGTGATTGAATACATTAAGAGGTGTGAAAATCTACATGAACTATAAGGTGACAACATGATCCCATGTTTCTGTCCAGCAACAGTTTTCTTCTGTATTGATCCATTTCGACCAATTTTCCTTCCGAATTTGGAGTTTTGTAAAACATTAAAGTTGTAGAAAATTGAATTAGCTTTTCATTACAACTTGAATCATCTTAGTATCATTTTTCTACAGAAAGTTATGTTAAAACTACTGAAGGCTGCCAGAGTGAAATTTTCAGACGTTTTAGTTGAATATTTTCTAAGCTTTGTCAATTGTGATTAGTTAAAATGCATACATGGAATACATACATGACTTCATTAGTACTTAGTATATGATATTAAATTTGGTTATGCATTTTTGATATATTTATAGGTCAAAATCTCGATAAAGAAGCGAATAAGGTTGATTAGACGAATCGGGATAAGGACTTCACCTTGTGAGTATAATCTTGTAATTTGTTATTTGGCTCTTATGTAATTGTATGATTGATGTTTTTGAATGAATTCCATATGTGTTGATTTTTGTGAATATGAATCCAATGTGTTCTAAATGTGAATTATATGGTTGTTTTGGTGATATTATGATGATGTCGATATGAATGTGAGAAATGTGAAATGTATTGATGATATTGATACGAAATTGAGATATATGAAATGTGTTGATGATACTAATATAGATACGAATTATGTGATATGAAATATGCATTCATCAGAGATAAAAGGATTCTGTTATGGCCACCAATATCCTTGAATCATGTGTTACAGATTTTCAGAATTTTCTGAATACAGAGTACCGTATGGCCACCCAGAGTTCTTGGAACTCAAATATATGTGTTATGTATTACAGAGTGTCATGACCATATTCGTGATCACGATTTATTCTTGGATATGGATGGTCCATAACAGTAAAAGAATATGACTAAGCATACGCATTTGTGTATTTATTAATGATATAAATCAAATGTTTAAGATGTATTGATGATGTACTTATATTAATGATGTGATTGTGTTGATGATGTGTTTGTGTGATGTTAAATAACTTGTTACTTGATTATACTTATTGAACTTGCAACTCACCAAATGCATTGTTGACTATTTATAGATTATGTAGATGAAGTGACATGTGAAGCTTTTGTACAAGTTGAAGTATGGATCCAAAGTCGGCCGACTGATTTTCAGTCCTTCTTCCTCAGCTCATCATTTGCATATCATTTTAGGATCTTGTTTATAAGAATGTGGTTTATAATGGTTTGTAATGTAAATTATGTATGTGTGTATGAGTGTTGAAAACATTTTCATTTGGGAACAATGTTTGTGTTTGTACAATATGTTTGCAATAATAATAAATATGCGCACTCTGATAAGTAAAGCAGTTGTAATGCATTTAAGTTGGTATTTGTATTTTAAGTGTATATGTTACAGGGTAAGGGTGTTACATAAATATATTTTTTTATGTAATAAATATTTACTTACATTATATCGAAAAAGTATATACAACATTTATTTCTACAAAATCCATATATATATATATATATATATATATATATATATATATATATATAGGATTTGGTTCAAATGAGACCACCCTCCCTAGGTGAGACAGTGTGGACTCATCTTACCCATTGATCTTAAAAAATGAAGGGATGTGATTAATTCAGTTTTTTTTAATTATTTCCTAATTTTCACGATTTTAAGAGTAAGATTGTAATTTTGTAATTCAAATTAGTGGTCCCAAATGATTTTATGGTTCAAATTAGTGGTCCTAGCGGATTTTTTATGGGTGAAATTGACATCGCATCGGATTTTGTGGCGGAATTTAAGGAAACTGTTTTCTTTCCAAATATTTTTATTTTACAAAGATAGTTAGGGTTCTTCTATTGCATAATTAAACATCAAATAATGCATATTTAGTTATTTTGTTGGCATTGTTTTACTTAAAACAAGACATAATTGAATATAACGTCATCGCATATGTAGTTATACTACACTGCATAAATATGTTCAATATAATGTATATTTAGTTATGAAAATGGGATGTTGCTTTTGAAAATTATAAAAATAGGATGTTACATAATGTATTGCATATTTAGTTATTCCACAATGCATAGATAGTTTCTAAATAATACATAATTAGTTGATTTTGTTGCATAGTTTATGACGTCTTGCATAGTTGGTTATACTGTACTACATATTAGTTTTTTTATGCTGCATAGATAGTTTTCAGATAATGCATATGTAGTTGAGTTTTGTTGCATATTTAGTTTTCGAACTCACTGCTCGTTATTTCTCTGTAATATTGCATCGATTTTTCTTGTTTTTTCTTTGTAATTTTCATGAACTGTAATTTTCGAGTTCTTCATAGTTTTCTTTATTTGCGTTAATGGAGGAATGAGAGAGAGAGAGAGAGAGAGAGAGAGAGAGAGAGAGAGAGAGAGAGAGAGAGAGAGAGAGACGTGAGATTGAGGAAAATTGGGAGATGTATGAGAGAGAAAGAGATTTGATTCAATTTTTGTAACTAACTTGTTATGTAATTATTTTACCATACTACCCTTATATTGATTAAATTAATATTTCAATATATTTTTTATCCATTAAATCATATCCATTGATTAATAGTGGGGGATGATTGAGATTAGTCCATTGTGTCTCACCTAGAGACATGGTCTCACTTGATCCTCCCCATATATATATATATATATATATATATATATATATATATATATATATATATGTTATTTCTAAAATCGCTATATAATCCACATTTGTATATATATAAATCTTTTATCAATATTTAAATCCAAATATATATTTTGCTCATTTTGTGTTATATGTGATATTTATTTATGTTTTTTAATTTGGTTTTGAAATTGTAATCTTGTTCTCCATATTGGTATTGTATTATTTGAACAGTGTAGCATACTGTTTGAATTTTCCATGTTTGATAATTATTAGATGTTTGGTTATACTTATCTGACAACAAATATGTTTTCTAAGAAATTAAGCAAAATAAATACTAATTTCGATGGGGGAAAATAACTACTAAATTTAGATGCACATTATGTATAAAATCTTACTAATTGTAAACATGTGAAAATCTATAAAAATTAAATGAACTCAAAATAATAAATTTAATTGTATAAATTTAAAAAGTATAAAAAATGTATTTTTTTTACTTTAATCATTAGAATTTACCCAAACCATTCTAGGTAAAAAATAGATTTACTAAAAATAAGGGAATTATAATTTGTAAAATTTAGAAAGCATGATGTATTAAATAAGTTAATATTTTATATCATAATTTTTAATTTATTTAAATAATATTTTATTTATTTATAGTATTTTGTCAATTTTTGGATAATTTTAGATTTATTGAATATACTATATTTCTTTTATATATTTATATATATATATTGCTTTTGAATTTATTTAATTTATTTTGAGTTTTTTATTTTTATTTGGTCAGTCTTATCAAATATTATTTAGATTTATTTTGGATTATTTTTATTTTTAAATAATTTTAAATTATAAATTATGCGGAGATAAGACATTTAAGTTTTTAAATTAAGAAAGCATAAAAATAGTATTAAAATAATTTTACCTTAATAATTAGGATTTACCCAAATTATGCTGCCAACGATAATCCGATTCACTGAAAATAAGATATGTTTTTTTAATTTGAAAATTATAACTCAGTTGTCAAAATAATATTATCTTAATCATTAAAGCTTACCCAAAATTTTTAGCATTTTTATTGTACGTTGTTGACAAAATTAAATTACTATTTTTTTAATCAATATTTTTTTAAATAATAATTCAATATTTTCAAGATTTAGAAAAGTGAAATTGGTGGAAATAAATTCATATAAGTGACTTTTTCTTTATATAAACGTAGATTCTATTTTTTAAAATAATATTAGTTTTTATTATCTACAATTACGATTACAATTTTTGAATAATGTTAGAAAAAAAGTTGTGTAGACCACCCAAATTTGTTGGGTAGTAAGTGTTAGGTTTAGAAGGGGGAATAAACCTTACCAAATTTTTCGATTTAGTCCTTTTAAATCACAGAGTTGATATCTATATAAATCCTTGATCAATATTTAAACCAAATAGTTAATCTCTCATTTTGTGTTGATGGATATTTATTTATGTTTTTAATTTGACTCAATCTGTGGTTTTTTTTGGTATTGCGGAAGACTTAACACCCTTAAGTTTGATTAAACTAGATTTTTGAGCTTGATTTAGTTTATAAATTATCAAATGGATAGCAAATTTATCAGATATAACGATTAAAAGTATGAATTTAAATCTAAGAAATGTAAATGACACAAAAGTTTTTATAGAGGTTCGAAGATGGGGTAAATCTTCTACTCCTCTCTTCTCCAACTCACATTATGTAGGAATCCACTAAGTAATGATGTTACAAAAATCTATAAAAATTAAATGAACTCAAAATACTTGATAAATTTAATTGAGACGCTTTGATCACTTAAAAAGTATAAAAAGGGCGCTGCCTTGTTACTACGACTCACTTGCTAATCTCTTTGGATTTGATCACCAAGCCCTCCAAAAGGTTAAAAATAGTTCAACCTTGAACCTTTCTACAATCCTTCCCCGGAATGTAGACCCCTTGATTTTAAATAAGTTTTTCTTCAATCATAATTTAAGTTCTCTTTCCTTTAGGTGAGTGTTGGATTGATGTATAGTAATGTCAGCTTGAGGATTGAGAATGTTTAGATTTTCTAATATACTTGTATATCTCACGTGTGTGTCCTCCTTCTTCTCAAACAAACTTTAATTTATTTTGAACTTTCAAAAATTTGCCCGTTGAAGAGATATGCTTATTTTTGAAAGTCACTTTATTTGGCTTGCAGTTCTTGGAATTATTTTTTTTTTAAATGAATTGTTCTTTTACCTTTTCGAGTTGGAGATAAGTGCTTCCCATTTAAGTTCATTCCTTTTGCAAATTAAGACCGAGCACTCCAAGAAAGGTGGTATGGAGATATTACTTGTTTAAGTAAATCTCTTGATTTAGGACAACGGTCCTTTACAAATTATCTCGACTTGACCGCATTTCCTTGCTTTCCCAGGTGACTAAGATATTTTTTTCGCCTTCCAATCATTGGATGACTCTTTTGTCACTTCAACTGATAATGGCTTTTCTTGAGTTGAAAGCTTGATGCTCCAAATTTTTAGCTTTTCAAGAGAGTTCCGTCTACTCTTCAAAATTAAATTACTATTTTTTTCTCAATAGTTTTCCTTAATAATTCAATTTTTCAAGCATGTTAGAAAGACTTAACTCAACTTGGGAAATCTATTCATTACAATGCATTTTACAACAAGAATTAGATTCAACTTTTAAAATAATTCTAAGTTTTACATGGCATTCATCAAAATCTAAACAATAAAATTCCTAACAA
The DNA here is from genome assembly GCA_016081115.2 of Rehmannia glutinosa. Classification (NCBI taxonomy): domain Eukaryota; kingdom Viridiplantae; phylum Streptophyta; class Magnoliopsida; order Lamiales; family Orobanchaceae; genus Rehmannia; species Rehmannia glutinosa. The sequence continues at coordinate 655,633 of JABTTQ020002036.1, forward strand.
GTTGATTTTCAGAATATTAAGAATCCAGTATAACGTGATGAGAAAGTAAAAAAAATCAATATTAAAGTGAAATTTATTCATAGAAAGAATAAAAACAATTTGGTTACAATATTATATATCTATATATAATATTGTCACAAAAGCTTGTGATATGATTATATTTGGAAAGTTGAAAAAATTCTCATGGCCAAATTTTTTTTTTTTTGAATGGCATGGCCAAAATAATTGTGTATAGTGATACACAACCTATTATATAATTAAGGTTGGAAAGTTATAATCTATCAAAAAAAAAAAGGTTGGAAAGTTCTATACTTTCCATATCTTAAATTATGAGATTTATTATTCTATTTTTTATTTTAAGAAACAGTAACATCAATATGTATATTTATGTCTTAGAGCTTTTTAGGAAAAAATAATGCATGAGATTGTTGTATATCTTTTTTTATAAGGTGAATTAAAATTGTTTTTCTTAAATTCAGAATTGATTGATTGATTAATATGTGTTAAAGAATAAAATTAATGTATATAGATATGCACAATAGAAATCATAGAATATTAATTTTTATTATGTTATATATCAATAATGGAAAGCAAAATAAATCTAGTAACGAGAAAACCAGGAACATTTTATGAGTTGGATAATATTTATTAATTCTAAAATGAAGAAAAAATTAATGTTTTTAGAAATAAAAAATAGGCGGGAGAAAATTTGGTTACTATTTTGAGAATAGTCTATCTTTTTATATATATATATATATATTGTTAGCTAATCACTTGTCACTTGGCAATTATGACCTCTGAGAAAAAAATTACATTTGAAGAAAATACTACGGAGAAGAAACAATTACTATATGTTATACGTTGGGGTGCAATGAGTGATAGTAAAGGTTGAATTAGGAGATTTCAAATTTTTAATGAAAGATATAATTTAAATGAAAATTTATTATTGTTTTTAAGATATCGTCTATTCAAATTTTGACATCAAGTCTATTTGTCATGTGAAAATTTATTTTCAATTTCAAGATATAAAATTATTTTTGAATTTTAATTTTTGGTTTTATTTGAAATTCAAAAATTCATTATCATTTTATTGTGACTTAGCCTATAAGGTTGTAGACGAATCGAGTCGAACTGAATATATAATATTGTTCAACCTTGTTTGAATTTTTATTGAGATGCAAAAATTGTGTTTGAGCTTGGTTGGAATATTAATCGAATCGAGTTATGGTTCAATTTTTAGTATCACATGTATATCCTGAATCATATAATTCAATCAATTGTTCATTCAAAAATCAGAATAAATTAATAATATCCAATAAATCGTCCATTGAAAATTTTAATTTTGGTTTTATTCAAAAATTCATTATCATCTTATTGTGACTATAATTTTGTTGTATCTCTTTCCCACGAGCACTATTTAAATTGTTTGATCATTGATAAAGATAGGTTTCATAATTAGAATGGAGACTATGATATAATGGTTTATTGATTGTTACCTCAACATATTCAGAATCATATTGAAGGATTCAGACATATAATACATGAGACATTCCTACATTCCTTCCATGGTTATAATTATGTCCCAGATTTTTTCAGAAAAATCATTAGGAGCACGATTATATTTGTTCTATTTTTTCATTATAAAAATAAGTCACTAAACGGATTAGTTATATAAAAATTTAATTGTAAAAAATAATATTTTAAATTTTTAGAAAGTAGAATTCGTGGATGCAACTAAGCACACTCGAAGGAGTGATTTCTATTTTATTTATACTATTGTAATGCGACTGTATGCGGGTCAACCAACAATCCCTAGTCTTTATGACATTGTTGATCGGATGCTTCACGACGACATGTAACTATTTTTTATTTTATAATTTATTGTTTTGTTTGATTTTGATGCTATTTTTTCTTATGTGATTCGAATGTTATTTTTTACAGTATTATCAATGAAACATTGCTAGCTAATCACTTGGCAATTATGCCCTCTCCAGAAAATTTTATATTTTTCAAAAATACTATGGAGAAGAAACAATTACTATATGTTATACGTTGGGGCGTTTATAGCAATTTCAATGAAAATTTATTCTTAATTTTAAGATATCGTCTATTCAAATTTTGACATCAAGTTTATTTGTCATGTGAAAATTTATTTTCAATTTCAAGATATAAAATTATTTTTGAATTTCAATTTTTGGTTTTATTTAAAATTTGAAAAATCATTATTATCTTATTGTAACTTAGCTTATAAGGTTGTAAAGATTTCAGTCGAGATGAATAATATTGTTCAACCTCGTTTGAATTTTTATTGAGATGCAAAAATCGTGTTTGAGTTTGGTTGGAATACTAATTGAATCGAGTTATGGTTCAATTTTTAGTATCACATATATATCCTGAATCATATAATTCAATTGTTCATTTATAATTCAGAATAAATTAATTATATCAAATAAATCGTCTAGTGGAAATTTTAATTTTGGTTTTATTTGAAAATTCATTATCATCTTATTGTGACTTGGGTTTAATAACAACACTGGTTTTGGACTCTTACCCCGGACTTCTACTAGGATAGTAGTGGACTCAAAACAAAATAATAATTTTTTCTCCCTACACTATTTAAATTGTTTGCTCAGTTATATGGATATGAATCAAAATGGGAATGGAGATTATGATATAATGGTGATATAATGGTTTAACATCCTTTGACTGTTTCCTCAATATATTCAGAATCAATCATATTGAAGTATTCAAACATATAATAATACATGAGCTTATAGTTATGTCCCAGATTTTTTTCAGAAAAATCATTAGGAGCATGATCAGATTTGTCGTATTTTTTCATGGTAAAAATAAGTCAGGATTAGATATATAATATTTAGTTGTGAAAAAAAAAGTAATAAATGTTTGAGTTTTGATTTTCTTTATAGTCAACTTTCTATAAATAAATTATTTTTTAAAATTATATAAAAAATAGAATTATATAAAATGAACTTTCCAAATATGTGCATGTACTGCTTTAATTACTATATTTGTCTTTTTTCTTATTTTTTTTAAAACTTAATAACTTTTTTCATTTTTATCCATTTTTGACGTATAATATATCTAATTAATCATCTTTTTAGGATCTTCAATTTGACACCAATATTGCATATATATAATAAAAAATAAATATAACAAATAAAAAATATAAGATATATCATTATTTTTTAATGGGCTTTTAAAATTATGCAATCTTGCTAATAGACATTAATTTGTATATTAATGTATTTCGGCTATTTATGATATATGTATAGTTGTTATTAATTTTTAATTTATTGTACAATTAATTTTTTGCAAAAATCTATGCCTCTATTTTACACATATGAACAACTTTTTTCGAAAATAATTTTGCATTAATTAGCTACTACAACCTTGAAAAAAGTATGACACCAATTTTCATTATTAAGAATTTAAACATGACTAAAATGAAATGTGCAAATAAGTTTTGCATTTTGTGATTTTATGAAAAATAGTTTTTAAAAATCGAATAAAATATATAATTTTGAATATATTTTTTCCCATGATTCTCAAGTATGGTGTTTTTTTTTCTTTTTGACTCCATCAATAAAAAAAATAGTATCTATCACTTATTTTTCGATATTTTATTTTAAAATTATTACAATATAAAAGATATAACTCATCCCTTTAACTATTAGGAAAATGCACATTTTTACAAAGACAAAAGAATGCCACACATCTATACACCACGCCTATCGCACGGTGAAGACTAGTATATATAAAGAGAGACGCTTTTCAAAATAGTAACCAAATATTTTCCCGCACATTTCATATATTGCTATAAAAAGCAATAAACATCTAGAATAAAGAAAAAAGGTACAAAGAACTTTGTAATTTCATGGATTTCAAATTATGCACTAAATTAATTAGTTTTCCAAATACGTGTGTGTATAAATATATTGCTTTAATCATTATATTTATTTTTTTCTTGTTAAAATTTAATATTATTTTTGTTTTTGGTCCATTTTTTGAAGTATACTTTTTACGATTTTTAATTTGACTCACATATTGCATATAAAAAATAAAAAATAAATGTAATAAATAAAAATAAAAGATAAATTTACTCAAAATTTCATTTTTAATATGTTTTGAAATTATTCATTTAGGATATTGAATATCAATTTGTGTTTTTATGTATTTTGGCTATATGTGATACATGTAGTTGTTATTTGGGCTTCACCCATGTCTTCATAATTATATAAAATTATATTTAAGTTGATTAAATTCAATTAAAAAATACTAATTTTAATTTAATAAAATACCTCAAAATATGTATACAAATATTATATATTACATACTCATACACAATATTATACATATTTATGCAAGAAAAAATCAAATATATATATTTATATATATGTGTGTGTGTGTGTGTGTGTGTGTGTGTGTGAGGAGAGAGTAGTCTAGTATAGTAAAAAAATCTCACCTATTTCACCTTTATAAATATGGAAAATACTGAATTTTTATTAAAAAAAGATTAAATCATAAAAATATAATTTAATCTCTCTTTTCTTTTAATCTCTCTCTCTCTCTCTCTATATATATATATATATATATATATATATATATATATATATAAAAAAGTCGTTGATAATAGTATGTTGAATTTTTTCACCCATTTGCAGATTACTATAAAAGTAATAAAAATATGTGTAAAAAATAAAAATGAAAAGTGATAAATATTTGGTATTTCATTTATTTTGGTAGTCAACTTTATTTAAATAATCATTTTAAAAATGACATAAAAATAGAATTATGTAAAATTAGCTTTCTAAATCTATATGTGTAATGCATTAATTATTATATTTATCTTTTTTTAAAGAAAAATAACAAATTTTTTATTTTTGATCCATTTTTGACATTAATTTATCAAATTAATTAATTTTGTACGGTCTTAATTTGACACCCATATGCATATATAAAAAAAAAAATATAATAAATAGAAAATATAAGAAATATTACTCATTTTATTGTAATTTGTAATGGAATTTGAAAACTATGCATTCGGGATATTAGACATCAATTTATATTTGCCTATTTATGATATATATTTTTTATTTAGGCTTAGCCCATCTCTTTATAATTACATTTAATTTATTAAATTTAATTAAAAAAAATTATTTAATTAAAGAAAATATCTCAAAATATGTATCCAACTTTCACATATATCCATAAATAGTATTATATATTTATGTAAGAATAAAATTAAAATTTCTTTAATATGAAATTACATTTGTAATAGTATTATATATATAGAAAATTATTTTTTATATGTTAATATACTTTTTATATTAATAGTTTTTTTAATATATTTATCAATGTATTAGGATATCAAGTTTCAAAGTTGTATATTGTGGAACTAGATATGAATTTATTTATTTGATAAAATATTGAACTAAATATAAAATATTTAATTTTTACCATATATATATTGTAGCTCAAGTCTTGATTCTAGAAAAGTGAGGAATCTCATCCCAAATTAACTAGGGGATTTCCTTAAATGGTTACCAATGGGGATGGTTAAAATGATGTTATTATTCCTAAATGCATGAAATATAATTCATAAAACTATTTAAAAAATATCATTTAAAATGACAAAAAGAGACATCACGATAATACACCATGTGCACCGCTTGGGTAAAAGAATAGTGTAATATAGTGTTAAAATTTAGTGGTTTTTTGATGCTCCACCAGGAGCATTCCACATTTCCTATTTTTAACTTTCTTTTATCTTGTATTTAATTTTTCGGCTTTAGTTTTTTTTTTTATTTTTTTCATTTTCTCTGGGAATATCATAATATATCCACTAAATCTATTTTTATTTTATTTTTGGCATCAAATCTCCTATCATCACTTACAATTGCTCTTGTAGCATTTTCAAAAGATTGTTCTTGTAGTTTGATTTACTTGTGTTTGAACTTTTTGAGGTACCTTATGTGTTATTACAAAATTTGAGAAAGAAATATATTAAAAATCGATTTTGAATTGGTTTTATTTACAAAGGCGGTTTGGTTTCATCCTCGATTTCAATAGTTTAGAATAAGATGTGAATAACTATAGTAAATTTAAAAATGCAATTATATTAATTGAGTTCGGGAAAAAGTTATTAAAAAACAAGATTGATTTACTTATATTTGAACTTAAATAGACATTTTGGAGAAATAATTGAATATAGGCTTCGAAATGGAGGCTAATTTTGGGCTAACTTTAAAATACTCTCAGCATATATAAGTATTTAAAAATAATGTAAGAAACAAATATCTATTCTACGGTAACACCATGTAAACAAAAAAAACAAAACGCACAAATTACAAGTTACAAGATTGAATAAAGCAATTTCATCTTACATTTTATTTTATAGATATAGATATATATTAAGTTTTTTAAATAGTCAAAACAGATATAGTGAAATGAAATGAAAAATGGGAAAGGAGAAAATGTAATAAGTAATTTGTGAATATTCCCCAAATTTTCATCTTTGAACGAAAAGTCGGTGGGGACTAAGGGTGTAAAATTTAGTGGAATCGAATATCAAGATATTCTATTGTAATTCTTTTATCTTTTATTTTTTTTTTTTTTCATTTATTTTCTCTGGAATAGACAATATTCTTATTCATATGCTTTTAATGTTCGAATACAAAAACCAATTGTTACTCTTATTTGAAAATAAATTCGAATATATACGAGTCAATTCGAATATTCGTATTCGAAATCCTAACCTATCTTTATTTTTTTTTAGATTGCCATAATAATTAGAATCTAAAAAATAAATGTGGGTCATAAAACTTTTAAATACATCAATAACATATTAATAACAAAATACATGGAAAAAAATAGGGATGGCAATGGGGCGGGTCGGCCAGGACAACACAACTTCTTGAGTTTGATAAAAGGTTTGAGCCATTCAGCCCCGTTTTAAATTAAATTAAATAAAAAAATAAAAAATATATATTTATAAAAATATTATTTACAAAAAATATTACTATCAATTTATAAATATTATAAATAATATAAGAATACATAAAAAATATATTATAATATATATTATATATACAAAATATATTTTAAAAATAAAAATTATAAGCGGGGCGGGGCAAAAATGATACACAGACCTATCCCGCCCCGCCCCGGGTCACGGAGTCGGGCGACCCAAATGGGGCGGGCTAGGGCGGATACCAGCGGACCAAGTCGAAATTGTCATCTCTAAAAAAAAGAGTCTATTGCCATCTGTTGAGTCCATCAAGAATACGCTACAAGAATATGATTATATGCGGGCTTATTAGCTTGAATTTTTATAAGTGAATATATGTTTTTTTTTGAAATAGAATATATGGTTTATTATATATTAATAATCTACATAAATAATTATATACTTATATGTATAAAATTATATATAAGTAATTTTTATAAATATAAATATAAATCTATATAATATTATTCGAATATTCTTTCGAATATAATGATATTCATATTCGTATTCACATAATATACGAATCTGAATAAATATTTTTAGTTGGATTCGTATTCTCATTTTTTGAATTCGAACGTCAATATACGAATTCGAATATCGAATCGAATTAGAAAAATTGGCTTCTTTTACGCCCTTAGTGGGGACTTGTGATTATTTGTGGAAAAATAAATTGTTCGAATAAAATTTGACCATTTTTCTCCAAAATTAATTCTATTTCTTCTTTCTCACATTTCCAATACTCAAAAAGTATTTCTCATTTTTTGACTTTAAAAATACACATTGTAGTGTTTGCAAGTGTTAACTTGTGCTTCTGAATAGAGAAATGTGCTTTAGATTTAAGCTTCTACTTTTGGTTTGATTTTTACAAACAAATAAACACTTTTACAATTTTTCACCAAATACTCTCAAATTTTGATTATATTTCAAACACTACGAACTTCTTATTATCAACTACGTTTTATTTTTTTTTTTTACAATAAATCACTTTTTCTAAAAGTAGAATTTTTTGCAAACAATGTACATGGGTCTCTCTCAGATATTATCCATGCTACACCAGGTGTATTACACCTGGTGCATGGATGAATGACAAGTGCACCATTCTTTACATGGATAATTGACAAGTGTTTTAATTTATAAGTAGTGGGATGTGCGTTGTAAGGGCAAATGACCCATGTTCGATCCTATACGAGTGCGTGTGTCCCCTCTCCAAGTTTTTTAATTGTACTAAAAAAAAAATAGTGAGTCACTTGTATGACCGTACGGGCACTCCGAGGCTGATTGTGAAAAGACGAAAAAGACCATGAAACTATTTATGCACCGCGTGTCATCAATCCATTGGCTGTTTGAGAACCGTGCAAATGTTCTCGACTACAATTGTCGATAACCCTTTCTCATTTCCCGTGAACGGATCTCCCAATATCCGTCTTGAAAACATGAACCATGAAAATAAATTTAAAAGTAATAATCATGAAGAAACATCATCGAAAACCAAACCCCGGAAAAATAAAAAAATAAACCCTAAAAAAAAACGCTTTCTAAAAACCCAAATCCTAAAAAAACCCAAATCAAATAAAATTTCTCTTTCCAAAATAAATTCCTCTGTAAATCAGGCGGCTGTAGTCTTGCCAGCCATGAAAAAAAATCCTAAAAAATGTTCGTCTCTCTCTCAAATCAATTAAAAATATGCACCGAAACTTTAAATTTAAAACATTCAAATCCTTTTTTTATAAATCCTAAGGAAAATCCATTGCACAGCTGTGAAAAATGCATATAATCAATCTGTTTGAGAATCTTCTCGTGCAAATGTTCTCGAGTGTTTGTGTCTGGGGGAAACAAAATAAACCCTAAAATAACAAATATAAAATTGAATCGATAACCCTTTCCGATAACCCTTTCCGCTATTTCCCAATCCCCATTATACCCCTCAATTTCCCAGTAATTCCAGAATTCTCCTCATCGAAAACCAACACCCCGGAAAACCCAGAAAGCCTTGCATCTTTCTCTCTCCTCCTTCTCTTTCTCTCTATATTTCTCTTTCCATTACATTAATTCCTCTGTATTGTATCGATCAGGCGGCTGTAGTCTTGCCAGCCATGACGATGATGACGCCTCAGCCGTTGGATGTAACTCCACTCTCTCTCTCTCTTTCTATGCCATTTTTTTGCTTATGCTCATTCAGATTTCTTGAGGTTTTTTTTTTTTTTTTTATAATCTAATTCTACCGTGCACAGCTGTGAATATGCATGCATATAATCAATCTGTATTGGAATCTTCTCATTATATGTTTCTCGCGGCAGAGAATTTGCTGTCTTTGTGCGAGTGTTTGTGTCTGGGGGGTGAATAGTTGGATCGACTAGGGTTTTGCGTGAGTGGAATGGGAGGTTTAAGTTAATTCAATTTGAATTTATTGTAGTTGGTTGATTTTATGCGAATGGAGGAATTTAAGTTTTTAAATTGGGGAAGAAAGGTTACTCTTTACTGGATCAAGCCTACTTCATATATGTACATATATTTATTTACTTGCCTCTTGAAATTGTAGCAACAGGAAGATGAAGAGATGCTGGTGCCACACTCTGATTTAGTCGAAGGTCCTCAGCCTTTAGTTGAAGGCCCTCAGCCTATGGAAGGTGTTCACTCTTCCACACTACTTGAATTCTTGTTGCTATCTTGTAGACAGATGCATGCATGTGTAGGAAATACTGTCATGATTTTTATTTTACTTTTTTAATTTTTATTGGTTACATTTGGCACATGAAAATTGGTGGATTGTTCGGTATTTATGATTTATATAGATACAATTGAGATTTCTTGAGGTTTTGTCTAATGTATATTAATACTTGGTAGCGTTTTCAATTTCTTAGTGGCACCAGCAGATAATGCCGGAACCGTGGATAATCAGGCTGCTGACGAGCCACAAGCATCACGTTTCACATGGACAATTGAGAACTTTACCCGGTTGAATATGAAGAAGCTTTATTCTGATGTCTTCGTTGTTGGGGGTTATAAATGGTAATTTGAAAGCTGTAAATTTGGCTTTATCTTTTTATCTACGTACTGGTGCGCGTGAGGCGGGAATTTATTATGTTAGGTGGACCATATTTATATCAATATGCGTTACAACTAGATTTCATAAAATCCGTGTTTGCTTTTCCATGGTTACGGTAAGTGTCATGATTGCCTTTTGACTCGTCTTTATATTGCCAGGCGGGTGCTTATTTTTCCGAAAGGAAATAATGTGGACTACTTGTCGATGTATTTAGATGTGGCTGATTCTGCTACCTTGCCGTATGGATGGAACAGATATGCACAGTTTAGCTTGGCTGTAGTCAATCAAATGCATAGCAAATATACAATAAAAAAAGGTATCTCCGTGAATTATACCTGTTTCTGATTTCTTGTATGTAGCTAAGCTTGATACATGTTTATATGCACATACAAGTCCGCAGACTGAAACAAAGACATCTATGTGTGTGTCTGTGTGTATATGATACGGTAAAGGTTTGTGATTATTACCTCTTCAATGAAACATATTTTTTATTTCTGTAATTGGATGATCCCAAGCATAGTTGTCAAAGGCGCAAGGCGCTGGTCCCTGCGCCTCATAGCCTCTCAGGCGAGGCGTTTTACACAGGCGCGCTCCCAGATTCAAAGGCGCACGGTGCCAGGTGTCTGCGCAGGCGCGCTTGAGTAAAACATAGGGTTTTTTGAGACTGGTCTACTTAAAGTTGGGCCTAAAGTGGGTTTTTTAAACTTGATTTTTAAATGGGGTTTGTATTTACTAACTTTTCCTAGGGTTTCTTAAGTTAGGCCCTAATTAAACATAGCCCAACTGCTCAATTGGGTTATTTTTTTTAACGGATTTATGCATGTTTATGTTAGAAATTTTATTTTATTTACTTATTTAATTTTGCGCCTTACTTCAAAAAGGCGTGCCCCTTGTTTTGCGCCTTGCGCCTTTGACAACTATGATCCCAATTTGTTAATTCCCCACCCCCTCCGCAAAAAGAAAAGAAGGAAAAGAAAAAGAAAAAAAAATCACGGAGTTGCCACAATATTTTTCCTATATCAAATGTATGTGGTTATGCTTGAAAATTGGTTATCGTGGTTTTTGCTCAGACAATGAAGATCCTAATAAAGTCCCGGCTCTGGAGTGGAGTCTAAAAGTCAAGACTGTAGAGTATCGATAAATTTTAGCTTGGCCTAATGACATGGTTAAATTTCTCCATGAATGATATACTTGGTTATTAGATCTTGGAACATAAAACTCATCTCTCTTCTCACTTGATTAAAGCATTTGCTCCCTGAAATATGATTGTTGTGATGTATTCTTCCTTTTTTCTGGGATTTGCAGACACACAGCACCAGTTCAATCAAAGGGAAAGTGATTGGGGTTTCACATCTTTCATGCCTCTTAATGAGCTTTATGACCCCAACAAGGGTACCTTGTGAATGATACTTGTGTTGTTGAAGCTGATGTTGCTGTACGTAAGGTCATAGATTACTGGACATATGACTCAAAGAAGGAGACAGGCTATGTTGGACTTAAGAACCAGGGGGCAACTTGTTACATGAACTCTCTGCTCCAAACTTTGTACCATCTTCCCTACTTCAGAAAGGTTACTATACATTTTTTGTTTATTTGAAATATGAACATATCTTGTTCTGATTTGCTAATGTCTTCAATATATTAGCTCAATATGAGGGAAGTGTGAAGAAGCCTCACTGTGAAAATGTTTTTTTATCAGGCTGTTTATCATATGCCAACAACGGAGAATGATAACCCTACAGGGAGTATCCCTTTGGCGCTACAAAGTCTATTTTATAAGCTCCAATATAATGAAACCAGTGTGGCTACAAAAGAATTGACTAAATCATTTGGATGGGACACCTATGATTCGTTTATGCAACATGATGTGCAAGAACTTAACAGGGTTCTATGTGAAAAGCTTGAAGACAAGATGAAGGTACTAGTGTCTGACTGCCTTCTCGAAAATGTTCTCTCTCTCTCTCTCTCTCTCCCCCTTTTGTCCTTGTATCTTTAAAATGGTTCTGATGCAATTTTTTTCTTGGCAGGGAACGGTTGTTGAGGGGACTATACAAAAGTTGTTTGAAGGCCATCATATGAATTATATTGAATGTATCAATGTGGACTTCAAATCTACAAGAAAAGAATCATTTTATGGTACTGTTTGCTTCCCAGGACAGTCCTCGACTTTTTAGGGCCGACAATTTAATTTTTTTTATTTAACACTTGTCCTTGTGGCAGACCTTCAACTTGATGTAAAAGGTTGCAAGGATGTTTATGCTTCATTTGACAAGTATGTGGAAGTAGAACGCCTTGAAGGAGATAACAAATACCATGCTGAAGAACATGGTTTACAGGTATTTTGTCTCTCTAATAGATAATGATGTATATCGTAAGTGTCTTTCGTCTGGTGTTTTATTCTGAAGGTTAATGATAATAATAGATATGACTGACAGACTGAGCTTCATGATAGTCTAGACTTTGCCATGAAAGTTGGCATTTTAACAAATTGAAAATTGAAGTTTCCAACACATATAATAGGAGAATGAGCCTATATTACGCCAGCAGCTTGTGAGTGAAATTAGTTTTACCAGTCTGTGAGTGTAGGAATTGATGTAATTGTCCCTGCACCCTGTTCAATGCATAGGTGATAGGTTCTGGCTCGTTATTGAGACAAGCGCTCCCTCTTGAATTTGGCTTTATGTATTAAATTTCTATGTTTGTCCATCACCGAACTTCACCTTATTAGTTTAACTGATGTTCTCTTGGTTCAGCAAGTCAATGATGTTTCTTTGGCAGGAGGTTGATTTTTGAGACATCTTAAAGAGTCCACTTCGTTATATAATAAAAAGGTTCTCTTTATTCATACATTGTTGCGTGTAGGAGAATGGCTGTTTTACAAATTAAAATTCGAATTATGTGTTTGGATAGTCATGGAAGCCCTACAGTCAAGTAGTTATGGAGATGCTAAAATCTTGTTTCATTTGAAAAATACGGTATGACTTATCTAGGAAATATCTGCACTGAAAAACGGTGCACTTCACTTGATAATGATTTTAGCAAACAATACAATATGGCTAACACTTTTGTACTCATGTTATGGTGACAATCCAAAGTCTTTTCACCCTTTTTATCTTTAGTAATTTTTGGACATTAATGATCAGCTTAAAGTTCTTGTTACCATGACTAGTTTGCACCGTGAGGAATAGGGCATCTTTGGCTGGGGCTGTAGTTATGGTGTTTGATCATTTTTTCGGAAATGATGGTTTTTCATATGTGGCATACCAGTTGTGAAAAATAGGCCTCATCTGGTCAAGTGTAACTTTCAGGCTGGGTGGAGGTTGATTAATGTAAAATCTAAGGAATTATAGTTTACTTTCTTTTGCTTTTGAACTCCGTGTTGCATTTTCTGGTCCTAAAAGTTAATTGAAGCAACGTGTCATCTCAATGAGCTTTTTCTTTTGTTCAATATTTGCCTGACGAGTATTTTTGAATCTTAGGATGCCAAGAAGGGTGTATTGTTCATTGACTTTCCTCCAGTTCTCCAGCTTCAATTAAAGCGATTTGAGTATGATTTTATGAGAGATACAATGGTTAAGGTTAGTAGCTAAACAGTAAGTTCCTTCAATTGGGGGGTCAATTTATACATATGTGCTCCCACAAGATTCAATATTTATCTGCTGATCTTAACTTCTATTACTTCCAAATGCTCTCTAAAAGTTTCTCAGTCCACTTCATTTTAATTTATTTCTACAAGAAAGTAGATTGAACATATATCTTTGTCTCTTTTCAACTTTTCTCCCAGAAAGTGGTTTCTAGTTTCTACAGAATTTTTAGCTTTCTCTAATATATGTCCTTCCTTTGATGAGGGATTGATGGAAGTCATATGCTCCCAGAAGGCAACTAGGCTTTGCTCCCAAAGGAGCTTCTTGTTTTCTGCACTTTGGATTTCCTAATGAATTCTTGAAAGTCTTCAAGCGATTCATGGCTAAAGCTCTCTCATGTTTGATGGTTATGTCTGATGATTTTAACTGAAACCATGGGTGTTGATTTATATTTTTTATGGCCGCAGATAAATGATCGCTATGAATTTCCATTGGAACTTGACCTTGATAGGGACAACGGCAAGTATTTGTCGCCAGAAGCGGATAGGAGTGTACGAAACCTTTACATGCTTCACAGGTTATTGTGCACCCTATTCTTATGTTATTATTTTTCCTACATGTGTTCATTGCTATTACAAATGTGGGTAGGAAATCATGAAATTGAAAAAGTGATCCAAAAGAACAGGAGCATGTAAGAAATTGTACCGCGCAACTTCATCTTTCTTAATGAGCTCCTACACTTCTTTGTTTTGAGGCTTTGAGGAACTATTAGTGATTCAACAAAACTAGACATTCGCTTGCAAATGCAGATTGAACACTTGCATTGCATAAATTCGTCAGTTTCTCATGGCTCATCCTTGTTGCCTGTAGAGCTTTTTGGTCTATCTGAAACACTGTCTTGAATCGGTTGATTTGGAGCTGCTTATCATTGTAAATTAAAAACTGAACGTAATAAGTCTGGTTTAGTCTGAGATATTCTTGTTGACTGTTGTTTACTTTTTGCTACTGATTCTGTTTTTGCTTACCCTCATTACCCATTTATTGTTAGCAATTTTGTTTGGCTGGCAATGAAGTATTTATCTTATTGTACAATCATATGTGCCTTGTTAAGGCGTATTCCTCTGTTAAATGGCCAGTTATACCCGGATCAGCTGTTTATTAGACCACCAAGTGCATTGATTTTTTGCCTGATGTTGCTGGTTTGCCTTTGTGTATGCATTGCCAGTGATCTATGACCTTTGCGATTCATGTCAGATATTTTTTGTGTGAATTATCATCAAAGTAGTTAGTGTGGATAGGACATGATTTTGTCTCCTTACTGATCTTTCAAGACGATAAATTTATGTTGGGTCCTGTGAGTGGCAAGTATCTCTAGAGGTGCTTCCTAGGTAATCTGCAGCAATTTGCAGAGAAATATTTCCTATTCCAAAATTTTCACTTAACCTGCTTGATTTTTCTCTTGTCCTTTACTTTGCAACAGTGTTTTGGTTCATAGTGGTGGGGTGCATGGTGGACATTATTATGCTTTCATCAGGCCAACACTCTCTGATCAGTGGTATGTCTCATACTTCTATAGATTCTTTCTCCTTCCTGTTATGTGACTGCTTATCAATTGGAGTTCCCCAGTTCCATTGATGATAGAGGCAGAATTTTCCTAAGCAGATGCACCAGTTTGCTTAGTCTTGGTTGCTTAATGAGTTCAATTACATCTTCTTTGTGTGTAGTCTATATTTTTATTTGCTGTATCATGAGAGTTTGCTTACTGCGTTTACTTTAAAAACTTGGCAAACCATATGAAGTTGGATCTGCCATCTGTGATTCTTTGATTCACTTTTCAGGTACAAATTTGATGATGAGAGGGTCACGAAGGAGGATGTGAAGAGGGCACTAGAAGAGCAGTATGGTGGTGAAGAGGAGGTGATATTCCTGCCCATCAATTTTCATCCTCTTGTACTCCTTGAAATTTTTGTTCTTATGTTCGCTTTATCTACAGTTGCCACAGACAAATCCCGGCTACAACAACACTCCATTCAAATTTACAAAGTACTCAAATGCTTACATGCTTGTGTATATACGAGTGAGCGACAAGGATAAAATAATTTGTGATGTGGATGAGAAGGACATTGCAGAACATCTTAGGGTAATTTTCTTGCATTATACATCTAAAATTCATTCAATAAGATTATTTGTTGCAAAAGTTTTTATCACGAAAACATCACATGCTCTAAATTCTAATTGCTCCAGATAAGACTGAAAAAGGAACAGGAAGAAAAGGAAGATAAGAGAAGATACAAAGCACAGGCCCACCTTTACACTATTATCAAGGTTATTCTTCAGAATGGGAATTCTCAGGTACAATTTATCTCCACATTTCTTGAAATGGAGTGCTGAAGCAATTTATTTGCATTGCAGGTTGCTCGAGATGAAGATTTGAAGGAACAGATTGGAAAGGATATCTATTTTGATCTTGTTGATCATGATAAAGTTCGTAACTTTCGAATCCAGAAACAAATGCCATTTAACCTTTTCAAGGTACTGCCTTTTCTTATTAATTATTGATTATTCAGATTAAGTGAAAAATGTTTTTTCTACAGTAATTGAAACTGGACGAATAATGTGAAATTGGTTGGTTTATATTTTATAATAATAATTTAAATTTACTATTAAGGTTAAGATATAGTAATAGAATTTACTCTTAGGAGGATGTTTCCCCAGTTCAACAAAACCTGCTATGTGCTCTGGTTAGTTAAAATGATTCTATTTGTATTTCGAGTAAACCAAGAAGGAGAGGTCAATGTAAAATTACATGAAGTGGATCATTCGTGAGGATTTGCATCTTAGTGTCCAAATTTGGATATGAACCTCAATAGATTGGAATGAAAAGAAGATGATATATAGGACTTACCTAAGATGAGACTTTGTGGAGTTTGAGTTGTGAAAAGGAAGGGTGCGCTGCATTCAAAAACACGGGTGCCTCCTATAAAAGTTGATGTAAATGCTATAATACCACAAAGACATCAATTAATTAAGTTGTACACTTGTACTGATACTATGAAATGAATAGTAATACTGCCTTAGCAGTAGTAAAGAATGCAAGATATGGACTTAGCCCGCACAGAGATGGAAACAGAAAATATCAGTGTGTAGAGGAGTAACCCATGTGATTAAAAGCTCACTAACCATCTTTTTTTTTTTTTTGGCACTCCTGAATAAATCTTACCAGGAACCACAACAAAGTTATAAAGTTACTAACTCTTCATGAAAGTAAGCACGAATCATGAGAAATGAGATCTGATACCTCCCCAACTGTAAACAAGCAAACAACTTAGACTCACTTGTAACATGCATATTATTCTACTTCAATCCCCAACAGCTTATTTAGTAAGGATGCCAAATATTTATCCTCTAGTGATTTAAGTAAACCTCCTAAATTTCCTTTAAATAGACCAACGAAATACAAAAAGACCTATCTTTCGACTTAGAGTTCTCATGATACTAGCCTCATTTCGGGTTAGCCAAAGCGGCTAGCCTTTTTATCTACTGTATTCTTAGTAGCCATGACATGGTTATCTCTGTCTGTTATTTTGTTTTGCAACTTAAGAGTTTAAAAATATATTGTTGAATTCAATCCGCTGTCTGAAGATCTTTGTCCTATTCATTTTATTGTTTAATCACACTTTGTAAACAATATTTAATTTAAATGTAGACTCTAATAAGTGTTTATTAGACCAATATAAGGTAAATATTCTGAGTACAGATTCTAAGATCATGTCGTATATTTTCTTGTCGACATATCTGAAAGAGTTTATAGAAATTTATTCGATAAATAGACGTAACACTTTAACAAGATTATTATGACTAGAATTAGATGGACTGTAGAAAGTTTATTTGTAGAACTTTACTTATTTATCTTTATTCTTTGTTTTAATGAGCAAGTTATTGCAGTTTTTTTCGCATCCATCTGTTGAACATTGAAATAGTATGACTCTAGTATACGTTAGATGGAATTTGTAAACTATGCCATCATTCCTACATGAACCAATTTTTTTTTTTGATAAGAAACAAAATATTTATTAAGATTCAAATAAGGAACAATGGGACGAGGGGTCCCCAAATGAAACAAAATTACAACACAAAACTCCAATCTCTCATAATGCCAGACACAAAAAAATCCTTAAAACTCTTTCTGATTTGAAATCCACCAAGCAGCCCTAAACTTCACCCTATGCCACATTTCCTCTAATGACTCCTCTATATCTTAAAAAATTCTTCTATTTCTTTCTAACCACAAAGACCAACATATGACTTGAACGATCACATTCCAAAGCACATGACCCCTTGTACTAATTATGCCGCCAACGTTATCCAAAAACAGATCAGCTGTTGTAGCTGGTGTAGTCCACTGTACGCCCATTTCCATTAGAGCTTTGTACCACAAGTTAATGGAAAACTCGCAATGGAGAAAGATGTGATCCAAGTCTTCCGAATGATTCCTACACAGAACTCACCAATTTGGGGACAAAAAAACAGTTGAAAAACGTCTTTGAAGCGCATCACAAGTTGGTAACTTACCCTTTACCAGCAACCATTCAGGTACTGAGGCTTTCCAAATAGACTTGAAAAATGGCAAACGGGGAAAAATGTCATACGGGAAAAATGATGTGAAGAACGACTTACATGAAAACAAAGCAGAAGGATCCAATTTCCATTTTCTAATATCTCCCACCCCCTCCACTAACCTAACTCCCTCCAACTGATAAAGCATGGAACACAAGTCTTGCATTTCAGACTCTTTTAAGTTGCGAAAGAAATGAAAATCCCAAGAAGTAGAAGAGACCGAAGATTCACTATGATTAAAAAGGACAAAGGACGAAATGGGTTTATGATGCCAACATGAAATACGGTTTAAAGCTGATAAAGCTCTTTGAAAGAGATATTCCCCACCCACCTATCCTCCCAAAATCTGATTTTATTACCGCCTCTAACGTGATCCACAACTAATCGATGGAAATCAGGAAAGACTCTAGAGATACACCTCCATGGGCTCCGATATGTGGCTCTAAAAGCTAATCCCGCGTCCCAATTATTTTCTTGAAGACCATACTTACTTCTAATAACTGAGCACCAAAGAGCATCCCCCTCGGCTTGGAAGCGCCACCACCATTTGCCAAGTAAAGCTTTATTTCTTAGGCTAATGTTGCCAATGCCCAACCCCCCAATTTCCTTTGGCCGAGCTACATCCTCCCAAGCGACAAGATGAATGTGATTATCCCCATCCGCTCCATCCCCAAAAAAATCTCTCATTCTTTTCTCCATTAGGTTTGCTATGCCTTTTGGTATCCGAAAAAGAGAAAGATAGAAAGTTGGCAATGAGTTTAAAACTGTCTGAATCAAAGTCAACCTTCCTCCTTTAGACAGAAATGCTTTCTTCCATCCTGCCAACTTTTTTGAAAATTTATTCAAAACCGCTCCCAAAAGGATAATTTACGAGGATTACCCTAGAGGCAAACCCAAGTACTTAATATGCCATTCTCCTACATCACAACCTACGTTATCGGCAAATCTCTTTACCTCGGTCTCCTCCACATTTATACCCAATAACACGCTCTTATCCAAATTAATCTTCAAGCCTAACATACTGCAGAAAATTTCGAGAATCTTGGTGAGCCACAATAAATTATTTTCATCTGCTTTTCATCTGCTTCAATAAAAAATAAGGCATCGTCAGCGAATTGCAAATGGGAGATGACGACTTTATTCTTTTCAACGGTCAGACCCCTTATTAGATTCAAACTTTTAGCCTTTTCAATTAGTCTGCTTAAAATGTCGACTACGATATTAAAGAGCATAGGAGAGAGTGGATCTCCCTGTCTCAACCCTCTCGATCCCTTAAACTTTCCTCTAGGTCTCCCATTTATCATAACGGAGAAATTAACTGATGTAAGGCATCGCGAATCCATCTTCTCCATTTTGCTCCAAAACCTTTCTGATCAAGCACAAAATCCAAAAATTCCAGTCAACATGGTCATAAGCCTTAGCAAAATCTATTTTGAAGATCAACCCTTTCTTTCCCTGATTTCTGTACTCCTCCACTACCTCATTGGCGATTAACACCGAATCCAAAATTTGCATGCCTTCAATAAATGCGCTTTGAGTGTCTGCGATTGTTTCTGGCAAAACTGATTTGATTCTTAGTGAAAGAACTTTCGCTATTAACTTGTACAGACTTGTTATTAAGCTTAGAGCTGTCGAAACGGGCCGGCCCTCGGCCCGCCAAAACCCGCCACTTGGCGGGGCGGGGCGGGCGGGCCTGCCAAGTGGCGGGCCGAGAAAACCTCAGCCCAACCCAACCCGCCTTGGGCTGCGGGTTGGGCGGGCCGGCCCGCCAAAAATTAAAAAAAAATAAAAAAATGAAAAAAATATTTTTATTTATATTATTAATTTTAATGAATTAAATATACTAATGGATAACAAGTACATATTTTATAAAAATATTGTATACACTTTTATAAGAGATAAAAATATAAAATATCAATTATACTAATTTTTTTGTCTATTTTATCTAATTTTTCTTTTTGTTTCTTTTTTCTTTTTAATTTTTGGCGGGCTAACCCGCGCCCGCCAAACCCAACCTGCCAAGCCCCGACCGCGGCGGGACCGTTTAGGCCCACCCCTTGGCGGGCTACTAAATACTTAACCCACCCCCATACCTTCTTAGGCGGGCCGGGCCGGGCCGGCCTCTTATAGGTCGAAAGTCCTTCACCTTAAAAGAATCTTCTTTTTTAGGAATTAAACAAATGTATGAACAAGAGAACCACTCCTGAGCTACCAAACTTTTCTGCCCCATCTCTTTGATACCTTTGAGATCTCACCTCCATTGTGAGTGATTAATGTGGATAATACCTGTATTTACCCGTCATTCACAGAACTCCTTTTCTTCTCTTTTTCTCTCTTTCAAATATTCAGCTTGTTTTTTTTCTTCCTGAAATTACTTGCTGTTCTCTCTTATTTGTTACTTTGCATGTGTATATGTGTGTGCATGTAGGCATGCACTCATTAAGTGTATTCTTCTATCAAATATTGTTCTGAAGTTATTTATTCTAAATTTGCAGCTTAAGAGTTTATGATATGTTCACCTATGATTGTTCAATATTTTCATAAACTTGTGCCAGTAGGGTCACCAATTTAATACTATTAGTTTCTCATTACTTCTCTTTCATCAAATTTGATTTGTATTTACTGCTCAATGCATGTCTGTGTGTTTCTATAATATATGTGTATATATATTGTTTATCACATAAGATGTCTCGTGTAAAATTTTCACTGATGTCTATGCTTATTGAAGGAGGAAGTTGCCAAAGAATTTGGTATACCAGTTCAATTTCAGCGCTTCTGGATATGGGCAAAAAGACAGAACCATACTTATCGTCCAAACCGGCCATTAACACCACAGGAGGAAGCGCAAACTGTAATCATATCTACCTTGTTCCATTCTATTTTCCATTTTATTAATATGAGGAGTATATGCTTTCTGGTAATGCTTAGAGCTTATAATTGAGTTAAAAGATTCGTGTTCCTTAGCCTTTAGAATGTGAATTTGATTTATAATATAGTTCAGGACCTCAGGTATGAAGAATACCCATTTACCAGTAAGTAAGTAACTAATGGGTGATGACATGTGTAAAATAGATTTAACCTGCGATGGAGGCAAGATAAAAGTCTTTCCTAATAATCAGTGCAGCTTGCGAGCTTTGTTCAAAGAAATTTTATATCTGTTCATGACTAAATGTGAACAAAGGCTGGATCAATTGTGGAGAACTTGAAAGCCTGCGTTGAACATTATGTGGCTCAAATATCTAAACTGCAGCTGCTTATTTTGGAATAAGTACTGGAATCATGAAACTTGAACTTCGTTAAGAATCTCAATTCTAAGATCGTGCAATATAACCCGCCAATAGTGATTATGTTAATTAAAATGTTACAAGGATAGAGCAATATACTGCTGAATCTGTTAATCCTGACTCTAGTGGATGGCTAATCTTACATGGATAGAAATAAAGGTACTGGTGCTTCAAAAGTTAAGAAAATGACATACACGACTTCTGATAATTAACCTCCTTAGTTGAAACAGTTTAAATCGATTGTGTCAACTTAACTAGGCGAAATATGCATCCGCTATACTAATTGTTTTTTTTGTTTGTTGGTGTCCAGCAATTGGGGTTCACAGTTTATATTTCACAGAAAAAATTTCTTACCTTAATTGTGGTACAAAGTAATTTCAGTTCAGATTATTTCTTTTTTGAAAAACCAAGCTTTCTCTTTCAATCCCTTTATTGTGGTTTTTATGTTTTGGTATGATATGGGGGGCGGGGGATAATACAACAAATTCTATCAGTCACTCTACTCCACCAAAAATCAGAAACAAGCCAACCACCCAGAAACCAGTCGACCCCCTGGATGCAAATATTCTCGAGCTGGAAATAAGTTATATTATGACATCATTTCTCAAGTAAAGATTTCTGACTCAGCTGGACAGTGCATTTGTTTCAAACTTGATTCTTTCAATTTGGTGGGTGGCCGGCAACTCTTCTCTCTTTCCTGCTTTGGACTTTGTTTCACCATTTGCAATCACTTCTCTCCATCATAGTTCCTTGAGTGATCCATGTTTTATTACCAATCACTTCTTAACATAAAGATGTGTATGCTAAGAAGCACACCATCGTTTTTCTTGTTTTCATCCTAATTGATGAAAGAGACATCCAATTTGTTGGTGTTCGATGCATAGTAGCTATAGCATGAAGACAAACGGATGCATATTAGCTTTAGTAAATCAAGCTTCTGCTATATTAACTTATTGGTGATGTTATCTATCTTTCTTCAACCTCCTTCACAGGCTTTCTGAATGTCATCACTCTTGTTTCACGGTTGTGATATTTTGCGTCTGGGTTGATTTTATCTTGCGAAATCTTATTTGATTTGGTTACCTTGCTCAATTTCTATGAGACAGATGTTTTATAGGCTACAGTTAACATTTTTCTTTGTTAGTTCTTTAATTTATTTTTTCATACCTATTTTGTGCAGGTTGGAGCATTGAGGGAAGTTTCCAATAAGGCTCACAATGCAGAGCTGAAGTTGTTTTTGGAAGTCGAGCGTGGACAGGTTTCTCTTACTAACATTCTAGATCTCTACCAACTTTTTGGACATCATAGCAAGATTTTAAATGTGAACAGTGAGAAATTTTTATTGCTCCTGTATAATCTGTATTTTCTGTGTTGAATTTATAGGATTTAAATCTGGTTCCTCCTCCAGAAAAAAATAAGGAAGACATACTGGTGTTCTTTAAGCTTTATGATCCTATTAAAGAAGAGCTCCGGTACCTTTTTTCCCCTCAAAACATACATTATTTATTTTATATCTAATTCTCCCTGCCATATCTTCATTTGATTTATTTTCTATTTCTAGTTATGTTGGGAGGTTTTTTGTGAAAAGCTCTGGCAAGCCAATTGAGATCCTAACAAAACTAAATGAATTAGCCGGATTTGCTCCTGATCAAGAGATTGAACTCTTTGAGGTATGTCTGGTCATAACATTACAGTACGCAACGCTTCTAGGAATTTGCTATTACACATATAGACATGTTAGACATAGTAGACTTGATGTATTGCTTTTTGTTGTTTAAGATGCATTCAACACTATTCCATAATGCAGTCCTCTGTTTGCAGGAAATAAAATTTGAGCCAACTGTTATGTGTGAGCGCCTTGATAAAAGAGCCACATTTAGATTTAGTCAGGTATTTATTGGTTTATTACACTTTAATCAATTGAATGTATTTTTTCTTTTTTATCAGATGCTTATTCTCTCTCTCTCTCAGATCGAAGATGGGGACATTATTTGTTTCCAAAAACGGCTTCCGCCCGAAAATGAGGAGCAAATTCGATTTCCTGATGTTCCTTCATTTCTGGAATATGTGAAAAATCGCCAGGTCAATCCTTTTGTTAATTTCTGAAAAAACTAAATATTTGATGCAATGTATTGGATGGCACGATCCTTGTGCATCTAAATGCAATCCAGACAAAGAGCTTGCAGTTATTAAACAAATAACCAGAACATTTGCTCTCAATTATCTCTCTGAGTTATTCCATTAACTTCCATAGCAATCTCTTCTCAGCCACTTCTAGGTTACTTTGTTTATATACATATTTACTTGCTTGTCTTCTGTCATCTCAGTCTCTTTACATTTTGATTGGGCAGCTATGTTGTCCTTCCTTCTCTTTAAAGCACTTTTGCCATAACTTTGTGTAGGTGGAAAGCTTGTCCACTCACAGGAAGAAGTTCTTCTTCGAGAAGATATTATTATGCATCTCTTGACCTTTTTTCTTCAAACTACTTTTAACGTGTATTTCTTCTTTTGCAGATTGTGCATTTTCGAGCACTGGAGAAACCCAAGGACGATGAATTTTGCCTGGAGTTGTGAGTACTTTGTGATATCATTATCTAAATGTCATGGAGTGTGAGCTGCTAATATATTATTCTTTATTCTATTTGTTTGAAAGTTTTTGGGCAAAATTGGCTGTGACCATTTTTGGCATAATCTACAGGGCGAAGAATCACACTTATGATGATGTTGTGGAAAGAGTTGCCCAGCACCTTGGCTTGGACGATCCATCTAAACTTCGGCTTACTCCTCATAATTGCTACTCTCAGCAACCAAAGCCCAATCCTATCAAATATAGATCAGTTGATCATTTGTTAGATATGCTTGTCCACTACAATCAGGTGGCTGGCATAAACTTTTGTGTCTTTTCTTCCCATTTCCCCCTTTTTCTTGGTGTGTGTGCGTTGGGGTGGGGATGATGCTATAACTGATTAACTAAAGATAATTTGGTTTCTTATGATAGATCTCCGATATACTCTATTATGAAGTGCTGGACATTCCTCTTCCAGAATTGCAATGCCTGAAAACACTAAAAGTTGCCTTCCATCATGCCACAAAGGATGAGGTGCAGATATTATTGTGCTCTACACTTGCATTGAGTTGTATGGAATCATTGATCAAAATCACGTTGTCTATTTCAGGCTATAGTCTTCAATATTAGATTGCCCAAACCAAGCACTGTTGGAGATGTGCTCAATGAAATTAAAGCAAAGGTTAGCATGGTGGTTTGAGCATATTGTATTGCAAGCTATTTAGTTTGAAAACGTAAAACCAGTACTTCTTCAATAGATTTTCCTATTGATGAAAAAGAAGGGGGGTGGACTTTGATTCCTCTCATTAAACTGATTGCTTCTCCATAGCTCCTTTTGTTTTTTTTAAATATTATATTTTAATTAACCTTTTTAAGCAAGTTGCTTTGGTGTGACTTCTTCTGAAATAAAAATTGAGAGAATAGCAGCATAAGGTAGAAAATGTCTCACGTTCTTTGCATCCAATGCTAGGTAGAGTTGTCACATCCAAGTGCTGAACTTAGGTTGCTTGAAGTTTTCTATCACAAGATTTACAAGGTAACATTCTCTATTCTGACATTGTTTTGATTCTTGATATGTTCTAAAATTTTACTTGATTTGGTTCATTTTAGAATGTCCATTGTAGAAACTTCTGGTTGAGAGGGTTTTGTGTATTTTGCACTATATCATTTGTCTGGATTTCTGTTAGAACTTGATGCTGATACTAATCTTGTTAACTGACCCCTCTTTGCATGGTTTTGGAAATCCTTCCTGTAGAATTTTTCCTTATAATTAGGGGCTATGAATATCAACTTCATACGGGATTAGTCATTCTGTTTTCTGATATTTGCAGATTTTTCCTCTCCATGAGAAGATTGAGAATATAAATGACCAGTATTGGACGCTGCGTGCTGAGGAGGTGAGCCATCTTCGTTTAAAATATTTTTCTTGTTCTATCGGCTGCTCTTTCTTCTCTCTTTTTTTTTTGTGTGTGTATATATATATATGTTTTGTGCACAGTTGTACCTTTTGAACCATGCTGCTCCATGCTGCTCCATGGTTTTAAAATTTGGAATTCTGAACATTGTGTGGCAAAAGTACAGGAACTTTTTAATCATATTTAGTTGAAATCTGTTGTGGGCTATAAAATTATATTATTATGTTTCTTTATATCAGGTTTCCATGTACAAACTTTTGTTTCCTGCTTTGAAGCTTGCTATTTCCTTGTACTTGTTTATTGATGCAACTTATGATTCCAATCTTCTTGCTCTACCTCAGATTCCAGAAGAAGAAAAGAACTTGGGCCCGAACGATCGCCTAATTCATGTTTACCATTTCACGAAGGAGAGTGCCCAGAATCAAGTGGGTACTTTAGCATTAACTGATTTTAAATATGAATGTGTTTGTGTGTGTGTGTGTTTAATTATTATTATTTATGGGTCCTAAACAGCAAGTCCAGAATTTTGGGGAACCATTCTTTTTGGTCATTCATGAAGGCGAAACATTAGCAGAGGTTAAAGCACGAATTCAAAAGAAATTGCAAGTTGCAGATGAGGAGTTTTCCAAGGTATGTTGTGTTCTCAGGCTAATAACACAGATCATTGTTAAACAAATACGTTTCGCTTGCTAAAAGTTATGGTTAGTAAATAGGGCTGTAGGGAGTATTTCTAATCATTTGAGTTCTTGCTTCAACAATCAGTGGAAGTTTGCATTTATGGCATTGGGGCGTCCGGAGTATCTTGAGGATTCTGATGTTGTCTCCAGTCGTTTTCAGGTCACGTTTTTCTTTCCAAGTATTTTATCTTGCTGATTATTGGGATCATGTGGTTATTCAATCCTTCTTATGTAAAGAAAAACTGATGAATTTGTATTTCGCTCTTTCAGAGAAGAGACGTTTATGGTGCTTGGGAGCAGTACCTGGGGTTAGAGCACTCAGACACTACTCCTAAGAGGGCGTATACAGCTAGCCAGGTAATATGCTACCCTTGAGGTTTGACCTAATTACAGAAAAACCCAATTACCTTACAAAATTACAAATAACCCCTTATCGTGTTACAAACAGTCCCTTGAGGGTTGCATTTTCTTAAGAAGTATCCCCCTTATTGAGGATGCATTTGTAAAATAGAAACAAATATTAAGGGAGTATTTTTGAAAGGTAGCTGGGTTTTTTTGTAATTAGACTAAATGTCAATGGTATTTTTTGTTATTAACCCTTCCATTTATTGCTGACCACTTATTTGATACTTTTCCAAAATTATACACGTGACAATGGTAAAACTTAAAAAGTGAAGTCTCTTTGACTTGAATTGTGCTTCAACTGTTTGCATGTCTCGGTTTTTTACACAGTTTCCTCCAAAAGAAAAATAAAATAAATAAAAAAAAATTTGATGTTAGTTTGAGACTTGATCGTGAAGTATGTTTCTGATAATTGCAGAACCGCCACACATTTGAGAAGCCAGTGAAAATATACAATTAAGTTAAAGTCTGCTCATCTGAGAATACCTCAACTTTGTTGCCGGAACGAGAAGATTGAGAAATCTTCAAGCGATAGATCTGGAAAGGAGAACCGTGTGATGCCTTTTCATCTCATGTTCTTCATCAAAGGATGTGATGGTCTTTTTCGTTATTTATTTACATAATTATCTTTCTTTTTTAACTTGGATGGGAACTGGGAAGGAGAGCCGCCACTCTTAGATGTATGTTTTTTTTGTGGTTGCTATTTCTTGCGCTTTCCGCATCGTCCCAATTTTACCTGCTTTGAAGTAGTCGGAGAACTTGACGTTGTCCGTGTAATTTATCATAACGAGATTTTTTGTTTATGGGGTTGTAAAGTGGGTATAGTTAGGCCTTCCATATTGTCTTGTGCCTTTGTCATTTTTACTCTCGGATTTTCAGTCCCCTTGTTTTCGGATGTATTTCATGATTTGTATAAATATAGGGGACCAGGTTGTAAAAGATACAAATTATGTTGTCTTTCAATATAGATAGATCTTTCTTACGTCTTTAGTCCCCCAAACATCCCCCCCCAAAAAAAAAAAAAAAATTCAGAGGAAAAATGGAAAACCTTTCATATTTATAGGTCAAGTTTTTCTCCAGGATTTCTGTGGTGGGATCCATATGCATTAAGGGAGTGTTTGCAACACTTGAAAAAAAGTAATTGTCTGCTTTTTGTTGACAAAAGTAGTTTTCAAATGTCAATTTTTGGGGTGCTTTAGATTTTCTACTGTGCTTCTAGTTTCATTTGAAATATATAAAAATATTGCAGTTGATAGATTTTGTTTGGCAAATATTATCAATTTCTAATGCTCAACCGTTTTTAGAAAAAGGTTTTTGCAAGCAATCTCTAAATGGTAGGATTCCAATCGAAATGAACCAAAAAGTTTGAACTTGGTTCGCTTTATTATCAATTTCTCATTCTCAACCGTCTTTAAAAGAAAGTTTTTGCAAGCCATCTCTAAATGGTAGGATTACAAGAACCAAACCGAGCCTCGCCTTTGAGAGTTTGAAATTTATTATTGAGTAATATTGAGCTTAATTTATTATATTGATTATAAAATATATTGTCTAAATGAATTTAGTAATTATCAATTATAAATTATTCTTCAATTTATTATAAAAAGAAAATTATATATTCCTAAAATGCATAATATATATCTACAAACATTTATGATGTTAACCAAACAAATGGAAAATATGATTTTTAGTCTTGTAAGTTTTTTTTAAAAAAAAAATTAGTCCTTTAGTTGTCACCTTCATTTTTAGTCCTTTAACTTTCAAATTTTTAGATATATAGTCCTTTAACTTAGCAATTTTAATTTTGGTCCTATAGCACCTTTTAGAAATTTAGTCTTATAACTTAATGATTTTAGAAATTTAGCCCTATAAATTAACAATAGTTAAATTTAATTAATTTATTAAAAGGTTAATTCTTAATTAAATTTTATTTTTAAAATTGAATAATTTTATTTCTTAACTTTTAAATAAAAATAATTAATTCTTTTTTAATTTAATTAATTTTTTAAAAATATTTCAAGCATTAATTTTTAAACCTTTCAACTAATTGCATCTTGTACACTAGGGGATCCATTTCTTGGAGATAATTCTCCGCACCAAAGGTTAATTAAATATGAAAAAGTATTCTTAATTCACTAATTTGATGTCATTATTTTATTTTTTCTAAAATTTGTTAATTGTATTAGAATTTTTTATTTATTTTAATTTTTATTAATCAAATTAATTTTTTAATTGTTTTATAATTTTATTTAATTCTCAAAATTGAAGTTTAATTATTTTACCTTTGGTCTTATAAAAAATGTGAAGTGTGGGTACTAACCTTTTAATAAATTAGTTAAATTTTTCTAAGTTATAGCACTAAAACAAATCGTTTTTAGAAGAAAAAGTAAAATTTTTAAGCAAGCAATATCTAAAAAAATTAAAAGTTAAAGGATTAATATCTAAAAATTTGAAAGTTAAAGGGCTAAAACATTAAGTTTGTCACTAGAGGACTAATTTTAAAGGTCAACTTACAAGACTAAAAATCTTATTTCCTTCAACAAATAAGTTTACAAAAAAAATTATATTTATTATAAGTAAATGTATAAAAATTAAAATATAAGTCAAACTATTAGTTTAAATTAAAAAATTATATATTTTAAGATGCATAATCAAATATCTCTAAAATAAAGTTTGATTCATTTATTTTAACAAATAAGTTCATTAAATAAGATCAAACTATATTTTTATCAAGTAAATGAATAAAATTGAGTTGTCGTGATTTATTAGTAGGTGTTCCAAATTTAATTTTTCTGACAAATGGGTCTCATTGAAGAATCTTCTTGGCAAAGTCATGAGACTCATGACTAAGATAAAATGAATTGGAATTTATATTTTTAATTAACATATTCAAAATTTGCTTGTTCACAATACAATAAATTTCTATTCTAATCTATTTTCTGAATAATTTTGGTGGATTTCAAATTAATTTTCCATTGAGCCATTTGAGATTTTTCCTTCAAATTCTCCCCTTAGTTTAAATCATTTTATCCAAATGCAATATTAGTTTACAGTCCACGTGTCTCAGTCAAATAACAATGAAAAAGAAAGAAAAACTAAACGGATAATTTTTGACAAAACATTTTTTTGACAAAGTCGGATAGCTGAATAAGATGATATAGGAATAAAACTTATGCTTCAGTAACAAATATGCGCCTGTAGCTCAGTGGATAGAGCGTCTGTTTCCTAAGCAGAAAGTCGTAGGTTCGACCCCTACCTGGCGCGATAAATATTTAATTTATATTTTTGCCCTCAAATTAACATATTAAAAATGACAATTCATTTCCAATAATTTCTTATTTAATCGTTTTTTCTGAATAATTTTTTGGATTTCAAATTCTTATTTTCCATTGAAGCCATTTGATTTTTCATTTAATTCCTTATAATTTAAATCATTTTATCCAAATTCAATATTTTATTTTAATATGGAATGTTGATATCAGTCAAATAACAATGAGGCATTAAAATTTAAAAAAATATTTTAAAATATGGATAAGTTTTAGGGCATCGGTTTGTTATTTTGAAAACCAAAGAAACGAGGAAAGAATGAATGGTTTAAATAACGAATAAGCGCCTTATAGTGGATAGAGCGTCATTTTTCACAAAACCTACCCTGAAGTTTAGGTTCAAAGACCCTACCTGGGCATCATTAAAAATTTAATTTCAGAAACAAATTTTTGCCATTTGTAATCATCCCTTAGTTTTTTTTGTCCTAAGAATGACAATTTGACTTTCCATCTAATTTTCTTACTTTAACATTTACTTTCATTTTTTGCCCTCAACTTCTTAGTTTTTCTTATCTTAGGAATGACAATTTGACTTTCCATTTAATTTTCTTATTTTAACATTTTTTGGCATTTCATTTAATTTTATTGTCTTTGGAATGTTGATATGAGCATCATACATGTGAGGCTTAAGTTGGAATTGATATGTACCGTTCGTTCTATGTATGGGCATCGGTTTGTTATTTTGACACAGACACTAGTAAACGAGGAAAGAATGAACGTTTAAAGAAGTACAAATATACATAGGAACAAATACAATCATTTATGGGATAATTACAGTAAAACTACCCTGAAGTTTAATCACAAAGACCCTCCTGATTTTGGCATCATTACAAAAATTGCAATTTGTAAAACAGAAACAAATCATCTAAGGGTAGTATTTGTAATCATCCCATCATTTATTTATGCAAAAACCTTGCTTTCAACTTTGAGACCCTACAGTTGTTTTCATTTCCTGTCCTTGAAGAGAAGCACCCTTCAAAACATAATTAAGGAGAGTGTCGTTTTAATGTCTTCTGTACATATAACTACATTTTCTGCGATATATCATTTATTCATGTGAATTCACTCTCAAAGCACAAGCTGCTCTTTGTATGGAAGGGCTACTCTCCAGATCTCGTGCCTAATTTTGCTCCTTTTCTTTCTCATTCATTTTGTCGGGATATTGCATCTGCTATTACGGGAAAGAATGCCATCACTTTCTGTATTAACTGAGGTCCATATATCTGCATTAGAAGTCGTCTCAGTAAAATCTCAATTGAGGATGTAAAATATTACCTGTCTGTCCACTCAAAAGTAGTGATGTAGTTTTTTGGTTCATATACTAATAATAAATGGTAATGGCCGTTCTAAAATAGCCCTTACCATCTAAGTACACAATGTGATAAGGTTTCTTAATCTTTCAAAAATTCATGATATGATGGCTGGAAATTCGGAATGTATTTGCAAACACTTAAAAAAGTGATTGTTAGCTTTTGGCTAGAAAAAAAAAAAGTAGTTTTAGTGTTTTCAAATGTGAGCTTCTGCATCTAATGCTATATAATTTACTCAGTATCTAAAATCAGGGGGAAGTGTGCTTTTTATTTTTCTGAATTTGCTTCTGGTTTCATTTTGAAATATGTAAAAACACTTATTCACCAACACTTTCTATTATAACATAATTGATTTTCAGCTTCTATTTACAAATACTATAAACTTCTAATTTACAACTTCTTTTCCACTTCTACTGCAATAAATCACTTCTTTTAAGAGCAAAAAGTTAGGAAAGTGCCATTAGTATATTGGAGCCAGTGGCTGATGCCAACAATGTAAATGAGGCTCTCGGGATCTTAAGCCAAAGGAAATGCAGTTTTATGGATGTAATCAAATTGGAATCGAAAGAATGTGCAATTACGAGATGCTTGAACCATTGCCTTCCAGGGAGCCCTCCAAATCTAAGAAGCCTCGTTCAGTAAGCATTAGTCGATCATTTAACATGCGTCTCCTCAACACCGTAGATTGATCCAGGTTATTATTCAACCTCAGTTTCTACAGTTCGAAATTAAATAAAGAATGCAATTAACAAATTGGACAAACATGCATGATAAAATTTTTCTTTCCATCTGTCTCATCGTTTGGAAGAATCTCAAACTAGCTAAACAATACAAGAATAGGTATCGATATCTAGTGTACAAATTTTTCAGGGTTAACAACAAAAAACACAATTGAGGCTCAGTCTAATTACAAAAACCTTTCAAAATTACAAACACCCCCTTGACATTTGTTTTATTTTACAAATTCCATCATTAAGAGGATATTTTGTTAGGTAAATACAAATCTCAAGGGTGTGTTTGTAACATTTCAAGGGGGTATTTGTAATTTTGAAATATACCAGGAGTCTTTAGTGATTAGACTAAATTTCAAGGGTAGTTTTGTAATTATCCCAAATTTGTATGTTTCAGAATGGATGGTTTTGAAAAAGTCTTCATCTAACCTTGATTTCTTCCTCGGTTTCATTTGCAGCGATAATGAATTCTTGGATGGCGGCAGCAATGGGATGTAATGAGATGGTCTCTTCCAACAAAGTGTTCAGGACATTTTTATACTCCTGAAAGAATACATCAATTAGGGGAAAATTCAAATCCTTGTGACTAGTTTTCTCAATGTGTTCTTATTTAACATCGATTTTCACGTACCCGAGTCACATAAATAGAAGAAAATTTCTACCTGCAATTCAGTGGCATATGATAAGTAGTTAAAAGGCAAAATCGGATCATCAGCCAGGTGAAGCGCAACAAGTCCCCATATTCCTGCCACTGAAGCCCCAAAGGAAAAAAGATTTATCAAATAAGGAAAGTTAGCAAATATGAAATCTTAAAAATATAATAAGGGATAATTACAAAACTATAGTTTAGCCTAAGTACAAAAAAAAAAAAAAAAAGTTATCTTTTAAAATTACAAAAATCCGTTTGAGGTATTACAAATAGCCCCTTGAGGTTTTTATTTGTCATAAAAATTAACCGCTCAATAGGTGCAATATGTAAAATAGAAACATATGTCAAGGGGTATTTGTAATTTTATAATTTTAAAAGAGAACTGGGTTTTTTTGTAATTAAGCTAAACCTCAATGGGAACATTTGCAATTGTCCCATATACTAATGACGGGTGGGTATCAATCTACATGGGGCATGTAAAATACTTGAAAATTATAGCAGTTTCATGCAGACACACAATAAAACCAGAAATTACCTGCTACGTGTCGCTGAAATAAGGGGTCCCCAAAGTTAATCATCCAATCGTAAGAGTCAAAAGCTGTGTGATAAACTGGAAAATCTGCATGAAAATAAATATTACTCTGGGAAAGCCATTATGAACAAAAATCACTAATAAGAGAAAAAGTTGCATACACATCAAGTTCAAATGATCAAATTTTACTACTATTTTCTTTCAAAGCTTTTTGTCAATCAGCGAGCTCGGAATGCACTAAGGTTGAAAAGAGATACCACTTCCGAAGTACAAATCAACAGATGGAACCCCGACATGTTGCAAAAACGGAGCAAAATCTGAATCAACTCTGCTAAGTCTCTGGATCTGCGGTCCAACAAATCAAAACAAGACATCAAGGATTGGCCAAACGAGAACTGTGAAGAAAATGGTAAGAAGTATCTATATCGTACAGGGATAATTACAAAAAACACCCTGAGGTATATCGTACAGGGATAATAACAAAGAAACCCAAAGATGTTTCAAAATTACAAAAGAAAAAAACCCTCAAGTTTGATTCTATCTTTAATTTAAGGGGTAACTATAATATTTTATAAATGTCAGGGGATTTTGAAATGTTTTTTGCTTATAAACGGAAAATATAACATAGAATCAAACCTCAAGAAGGGTTTTGCAATTTTCAAAAACCTTTAGTTTTTTTTTTTTGGGTAATTATCCCATCATAAAAGAATATCATTCCCCAAAACTATCTGCAACCCTACTTCAGTCAGTACAATGTAGAAATTACTTCGTCTTCATATTATGAGATTTTCTATTCGCAACATAGAATAGAAGGTCTTGAAAATCGAAAGCGAAGGTCAGGAACACAAAACTCACATGCATTCAGTTCAAGAAAATGAAGCAGGCTTAATGTGATCTCGCTGAAAGCAATAAGAACGCAGCTGAAATGCGAGCCATGTGATATCTCCATTTTTCTTCAGATATCAGCTCTATTCCGTAGTTTTCGTTTTCAAAATATTACACGGATTTTCACTTGGATCTAGAAATAAAATGGCCCCCCAAAAAAAAAAAAAAAAAAAAAAAATTTTATTCCTTATTTTGTCATTACTACTATTTCATCCTAGACTATCGAACATAATAAATCATCCATAGAAAAATACATTTACAGGACCGTTCAAGAAAATGAAATCATATATGATAATGCACAGGCAGGCACGGACGAAACAAAATACTCAATGGTGGTGCCTCAGTATTTCATTAGCAATGGTTGAGATATGAGAGAACACACTTACATCGACACCGTTGTTGGCAGCTGTCCAACGTTCGTATAAACGTGCATTCTCTGAGTCAGGATCTTTTACCTGAATCATGCATGTATGTAAACAACATTTCCAGAAATAAACATCAATAAATAACATTGTTATCATGAAGTTAAAGCCATAAACAGAAAGAGTCAATCACCGGTTTAATTTCATTTTTGACTTATTACCTGTTTGGTTACCTCAACAAGAAGGTCATCTAGCTGAGGAGTTGCACTAATGAAAAGACCAGGCCCTTGAGCCGCACAATCCACATTTAGGTATGCCACTGCTTTGGACCCAAGATTCACAAGGTTTTGCTCAACCCATTCTGTAGATCCAATCTGAAAACCAAACTAACTGAACCAATGAGTTGGCTTTCCGATTTTACAAAAACAACTTCCACATGATTTAATAACTAATTTCATGAAGCTGTCATCACAGGAAAATAGGATACACACAAATATCAAGAATTGGATTCGGGTGAGAATACTAAAGGACGATTTTTTTTTTTTTTTTTTTTGATAACTGAGAACTCACTGTGGCAGGGCCCTTTGGGCCCACCCACAGCTATCAAACTCGGGGTAACCACGCGCGCCCCAACACCTGGCCCCGGGAGACATCAGGAGCAATTGCAACTGGTAGGTTTCAACCCGGGACCTTGGTGTCCCATAGCAGGCCGCCTACCAGCTGAACTAGCCCCTGGGGGCCTAAAGAAAATTTTTAGAGGACATAAAATCAATTGAGGAAAAATTACAAATAAACCCATGATGTTTGGACTAATTACAAAGAAACCCATAAATATTTCAAAATTACAAAAAAAAACCATTATGTTTGATTATGTCTTAGATTTAAGGGGTAACTGATAATATTTCTATAAACGTTAAGGGAATTTTTGAAATGTTTTTGCTTATGAAGGGGGAAATGTAAGACGGAATGAGACCTCAAATGGGTTTTTTGCAATTTTCAAGAACCTCTAGGTTCTTTTGTAATTAGCCCAAACCTCAGTTTTTTTTTAATTATCCAATCAATTAATCGTTAGATTAAATTACAGAAAATACCCATAAAGTTAGTCTAATTACAAACAAACCAAGTCATCTTTCAAAATTACAAAAACCCCTTGTATATTTGTTTCTATTTTAGAAACTGCACCCTCAACAAAGGGTAGCTATTATGAAAACACAAACCTCAAGGGGGTTTTATAAATACCTTAAGGGGGTATTCATAATTTTGAAAGATGATCATTTTCTTTTTGTGATTAGGCCAAACCTCAAGGGTAGTGTTTGTAATTACAGTACCCTGCAATAATGAATGCACGCAACAACCCAAAATACGAACCCCACAAAACCAGTCATCTTGAGGCATCTCTCTGAAGAAGCCAACATTCACACGAAATTCTACAAGTATACTAGGACTATTAAGACTACACTAGACTTGTTCATTTTTAAGGCATTACACAATATAGGAGCAATGTCCACTACCAAATGTTCCATTGTTCCATCATCAGATATAGACAGCACAAGTCATAGAATATTACCTACCATCCCAAATTCTTCGGCATCCCAGCAGCAAAGAACAATTGTTCTTCTAGGATTCCAACCTAAGCGCATGAGAAGAGCAAATCGACGGGCAATATCAAGTAGAGCAGCGGTTCCACTATTAGGTCAACAGCACCATAAGTCCATGCATCTCTATGGTTGCCTAAAAGCACCAACCGATCTGGTTCGTCCGATCCTTTTATGACTGCAAAGACATTATGGATGGTTGCCATCTTTAGCTCACCCTGCAAATAGAAAGAAAATATCAAGTTACAAAATGTACTCTTTTAGCTTAGGACCAAACAAAAAAGACCAATGCTTTATATTCTCAACTTGCAGATTGTCCGGGCATTTTAATAACTTGAGAAAATTTTAATGAAGTTATGTATCATTTCAGTCATATAAACTATTAATGAAGCACACAAAATCAAAAGATGGAGCTAAAAGC
Source organism: Rehmannia glutinosa (assembly GCA_016081115.2). Taxonomy (NCBI): domain Eukaryota; kingdom Viridiplantae; phylum Streptophyta; class Magnoliopsida; order Lamiales; family Orobanchaceae; genus Rehmannia; species Rehmannia glutinosa. The sequence goes on from JABTTQ020002036.1 coordinate 692,059, forward strand.
ATCCTACAGAAGATTGAGAAAAACACTCAACCTCACCGGTGCACTTCGAAGGACAAGAAACCAGGGCAATTGGCAACCATGTTTTTAATTCATATTCCTTTTTAACTTTTTAGCCTCTCATCATTCATCATTAACTCAAAGCTGATTACCATTCCCTAACAGGAGCTTTTTATTCATACAAAGATTATGATAAACGAAATATAAAATAAGTTTAATCTAGCAAAAGGGATAAAAGAAAGCTAGTTTAATCACGGCCGGTTTTCAGTAAGTCAATTGATATTTCACAAGTCAAAAGCTATCACTTAAGCTAAAATCGCCCACCCTTTTCATCATATCCAAAAACAAATGGACAGGAAAGAAAAACAACAAACAAACAACAAAAGCTACAATCCAAAGTACCAAGAATTTACATATTTAATTAACAAAGATTTTGTCACACCATATAGCATACATAACAGTAATCAAATATAATAGTAGTCAACTTAATTAAAAAAGATTGTAAAAGTTAAAAATAAAAACAATGAAACTTTGGAAAACCAAATGAAATATCCAGTTAACCAACCTCGTATGTGAAATTGAGCAAAATCGGGCCGGGCCCCACCCTCCTGATTCTTCTAGCGCCACTCTTAAAACTCTCCCTCCACTCATAGGGCACCCTCGCCCCCTCCAACGACGCAAGTATACTCTCCGCCGCCGCCTCCGACACCGGCAACGACGGCACGCCTGGGAATTTCTCGGTCACACGCGGGTCATTTAGGTCGAGTTTCTCACCGCCGTCAATCCCGGCCCAACCGGGGCTAAGTGGGTCCCCCAAACCGTTCATAACCGTCCCCCTCTCTACCCCTTCTTTAAACTCACCCTCGGTGTACATTAGCACCGCCGACACCCCGTGCGCCGCGGCACTCGCCACCACCTCGTGCCTCGACATCCCCGAACCCCTCCGGACCAATCCCACGCATCCCTTAACCTCCACACCCAGCGCACGGTAGTCCTGCTCCCTGCCGTAGTTCAAAAACACCGCCTCGCCGTACGCGGCGCCGGAGGGGGAGTAAGCGTGGTACGGCATCACGATATCATTTCCGGCGACGCTGGGCTCGGATAGGGGGATGGGGAGAACGGTGCCGTTGCTAAAGTGCGCAGAGAGAGAGGAGTGCGCAGGATAGGAGAGTAAAGCAGAGAAGTTGGTCACATGGGTGGCTAGGCCAAGGGATTGGAACTGGGTTTGAACGTAGAGGGCGGCGGAAAGGGAGAGAGGGGTTCCGGCGAGGTGAGGACGGAGGGTGAGGTGGCGGAGGTAGGCGGCGACGGTATAGTTGCTGGCGGCGGTGAGGAATGTGTTCCGGTAATAGAGGAGGGTGTTTCGGTAATTTTAGCGGCTGAGGAGGGCGGGTGGCGGTGGTGGAGGTGGGTGGTGTAGAGGGCGAGGAGAGAGAGTGTGAGGATGAAGAGGAGAGTGCATGTGGGTTTACCGGAGCGTGGCATTTTTGGGGTGGCGCTGACCAGTGACCACAGGTCCACAACCTGTGTTTTGGAATTGTGGACGGGGAGAGATTATCCAGACTGTACTTCGTACGATTAAACAAGTGATTTATGTTTAAATTAAATGTTCGGGTTTGGGTTTTTATAAATCACAACTGTACCTAGGATAGTGTTTAAAAAGTCATTGGCCAAGCAATGGGTTAGGCAGACGGAGGGAAGGCGCTTGCGAAGCGGGCTTTGACGGACTTGAGTGCGGGGTTAGACAGAGCTGTCGGAAAAATAACGTAGGCGGACAAGAGGACCTGGCGCCTAGCGGGGGCTGACCCGGGACTAAACGGGGATTTTTAAACAAAGTGTCTAAGATGGCAATGACACTAGTTAAAACTCGGCCCGCATTAATCCCACCCCATTAGGAGCAGCGTGTCTAAACCTGGTAAAACGGGTCCGGTGCGGGTTATGCACCCGTTTTTAGTTAACTGTCTCGAGGACACGTGAACGGATCCAACTAGATTTTTCGCGATATATTACTTAAATTTATTTTTATTAAAAATATGATAGGACTCTAGTAAACAAGGGCATTTGAAGTGAGACGGCCTAATTTATTTCTCTGAACTTCACTTGTCCCTATTTTTTTACTATCTAGAGATGATTAACGTCATTCGAGGACTTTTAAAATTTAGCAGTGGACAATCTACTGAACTTTAATTCAAGTTTCAGATTTATTAATTAATTTTCATGACAATCTCCTATGACAACAAATTTCTAGCATGACCTATTATATATTGGAGTGAGTTGCGTGGAGGTGGAAAATCTTATTAATATTAGACTCACCCCGCCAATAGATCAGATACGTTGCTCAGTCAATTACTTTTTTTTTTGGCGGGTTTGGTCCCGAGTCCTAGGTGGGCGGATCCTGAGGTGGGGTGGGTCCAATTTTTCCTTGGCGGGGCGAATTCCGGGTTTAGCCAAATCCGTCCCACACCTGCCCCGTTGTCATCCCTAATTATACCGCATTCGATCCGATTCACCTGATAGAAAGTGAAACTCTTGTTGCTGCTGCCAAGTTAGATTACATATGTGTCCGGGTGTCAAGAGTATAAAAGAGATTATAATCATTGTTCAAAATCTTGAAAATATCTAGCCTCGATTAGTTCTTACTAAGATACATTAGACTCTACTTATCCGCCTACATTTTTTTCTCGACAGCCCTCACCTAACCCCGCCTCAGCCCACCTAAGACTAGGGCCTAGGCCACCGCGCCCCGATTAGCAAAGAACGCTTTAACACTCGAATTTATAATACGTCTCTCAATTAAAGTCTATGAACGATATAATAATTTCATTTGGAGAAAAGAGTCTGCATCACCAATAGAGTTGTCAAAGCAAGCCTAAGATCGAGCTAAGCTGCTATTAGAGAAACCCAATAGCAATCGGGCATAATAAGCTCGGCCCGGTTGGTCTGACACATTTTACATGTATTTTTTGTGCATGGGCTAGATCGGACTCCTAAAATAGCAGCCTCGGTGGATTTTCAAGTCAATCCAATCCGACTTGATTTTTCTTGTTGGCGAAAGCAAGCTAAAGACGGGTCGACCGATCCATTTGGCTCTTTAGCCTTTAAGCACTAATGCTCAAGTTTCAGGGTTGCATTGTGTCTTTCGATTGAGTTTTTCATAGAAAATTGAATAGTATATGAATAGATGGTCTTGTGGATGCTACACTATGTGTAGATACACTTGGTAGATTGATGGATAACAAGTATCTCATTACTTATAAGATTATACACTTGTCATTCATTCATATAATAATGAGACACGTGACATTTATCCATCCACCAAGTATAGTAAATATCCGGCGTAGCATGGATAATACCATGAATAGATGTCATTACATGAAAAGATGTCGATCTGACCCGAGTAGCATGGGACACGTGGAATCCCATGTGAATCAGCAAGGCTCACCTTGCAAGGCTAAATACTCTTGGGTGACCGATAGTGAAGTAGTACCGTAAGGAAATGGTGAAAAGAACCCCATCGGAGAGTGAAATAGAACATGATTGAAAAAGGTTGTTTACGTTAAAAAGTTACACTGTTTCATTTATAGACCTCATTGACTTTATAAATTCTTCATACTTTTCAAATTCATATTAAAATTGGCTAAAAGTTTCAAAACGACTTATACAAATTCTTGTTTTTCCATTTCAGGGAATGAATTAATGACGAGGTGATGAATGATGAATGATGAAACACAAACTCTAAAGAGAGAATAGGAATATTATTAAAACTTTCCTGATTTAGAAACATTTTATTGAGGCAGATGATGATACACTTGATTACCCAACTCCTAATTAATTTAGCTGGACAAGAGTACAAGACTAAGATAGCAACAATTTTTAAATATCCTGGATGATGGGGCCCACTCAACCTAATTCGACTATCTGTTCTCCTAACTTTTTTTTTTTTTTTTGAGAGGATCCTAACTTTTTTTTTTTTTTTTTTGAGAGGATCCTAACTTTTTTTTTTTTTTGGTAATTGATGATGTATAAAAATCCATGGACTAATCTAAGGACTTACAATGCTAAGGAGGAGATTCGATTCAAGTTGATCGGAGAGTTGGAACAATTGTATCCAAAGGTTCACATTAGTGTGTTCGCAAAACATAACCACGTGGTCGTCCCCAAAGGGGTGGATACATCCGACGCTTAAGTTACATTAGGAGTGAGAGCTAATGTCCTCTTTTATAGACCTTGTTACTTACTCCGAGGACTCCTCCCGAGGTTAGATTCCTTAGCGATATCTCCTCCTACTACTTAAGATAAGTTTTATCTCTAGATAATTGTCATTTTAGTGGTACAGTCACGCCCTCACAATACCATGTGTCGATGTTATAAGAGCATCACCAAGTGGTTTTTACCACAAACTCGCTTTTGTGGATCCCACATCACACATCAGCCTACATCAAAAGAAAAACCTCATCTTTTCTCCACTATCAAAAACCTCTCAACAACTTTTTATGGGCTCCACACTCAAATTTCATTTCTTTAAAAATACACAACTTTTTTTATATATATTATATACATTGTATTATTTATAATTTATATAAAAAATTAAAATTAAATACTAAAAAAGACTAGAAAAATCAAACACAATAATAATGAGGTAATCTGTGAAATTTTAAAATTTAAAAATGGGAGAGAATTAGTATTGTTGAATGAAAACAATTCAAGCGTAAAACACATATTTATAGGTTAAATGCAAATTTCTTTGTTTTTCCTATATCACATTTATATTAAATGTTTTTTGAAAAAAAAACAGGGAAAAAAACATAAGAAAGACACTGTGTTTTTAAAGGCTAGAAAGTTGAAACAGGAGTCAAGTGTATTGACTAAAAGAAAAGAGGGAATAAAAAAGGCAAACATAAAGTGTATTTAATAGCTGCCACCAACTTTTTTTTTTTATTCTTTCTGAAAAAAAACGTCCTTGGTTACGAACCAACCTTTTTCTAAAAACATCAAACCCCACTCTCACAATGGTTTAAGGTTTTTCTAATGCCTTTTTTCCCTAAAAACCTCACCAAAACCTCCATTGGTGATCTAAGTATCCTCATCAATAATTTTTCTAGTTTCTTTTCTTTTTTTTAGTTTTTGCTTTTTTGTTTATTTTTTTGGGTTGGGGTGGAGTGGTTTAATACTCATGAAGTTTATGATGTACAATATACACTTTGTTACATGCTAATTCGATTTCACGTGTGTATAATATGTAAGGCGATCTAGATTTGCTTAGAAAGGAATTAGATCCCTTAGTTATTTCGAGATTGAACTGAATCAATCTAATAAATGGAATTCCCAAATTGAGTCAAACACATGATAATAAGTTGTAATGGGCGAAAAAAGATTGAGGTATAGTACAGTGAAGAATAATAGGACAGGGAATACAACACTCTATGAGATCGAGTTAATCGTCCTAACATCACAATCTTCATCACAAGACAAGATTGATTAATAGTTAAAATTATCAAATCAATCTAAACGTTTGCTATGCACAATGGCATATCGAGTATCGAATTAAAATAATCAGTTTGGTCCATTTATTATCGAACTTTCTTTTATAATGTTTCGATGGGGTAGTCCAATATATTCAAATTTAACAATAAATGATAACAAATATTAATCTTTTACAATCTTATCTATCTATCTATATATATATATATTTTAGTAAGTAAATGGTAAACAATAATATATAAATAATATATTAATACAATTCAGTACGGTTAGATAAATAGAAACTAAAATCAAAATTCAATCAATACCAAGTTTTTACAGAAAATGGAAACGGTACAAAATGAATTTTTAAGCTTTTTAATGCAAAACGAATTTCAAGTCCAATTTTTTCAGAATCCTGAACCACATTATTCTAAAACTGCAGTCACATAGGCGTTGTCACATCAATTTCATAGATAATATTATATTTTTTTTGAAGCAATAAATATTATAATTAAATAGTAGGTCCAAAGCCCATAACTTCATAAATGTTAAATAGAATGTAAATGGAAAAACAAATTGAACCCAGCAAATCGCACCATTAATAATGACCTTCCAAGCTAAAGATTTTTTATCTTCCATTTTTCTTTTTCTTCTTCTAAGTATTTGGCATGAAAACTAAACAAGTAATAGTTCACTTGAGCCAAAAAAAAAAAAAAAATAGAAAAATGCCTCTGTCAACATATGAGTATTTAATCAATTACAATATTAGTTTGGGATAATTACAAAAACTACCCTAAGGTTTGAGATAATTACAAAAACACCTACTTAAGTTTCAAAATTACAATAATTCCCCTAAGGTTTGATTCAATCTTCATTGTAAAGGATAACTCGGTAACTATGATATTTTTACAAATATAAAAGGAGCTTTCTAAATGTTTTTGCTTATTAAGGGGCAAAGTGTAATATATATAAAAGCAAACCCAAGCTTAATTTTTGTAATTTCCGACAAGATCTAGGTTTTTTGTTATTAGCTCAAACCTTAGGGGTAGTTTTTGTAATTATCTCATTAGTTAATATTATAATATTTTCACTAATTTATTTTGTTGTAACGTCTTTATGAATACTAGTTTTAAATGATCAGATTAATTACCTTTGTTTAGTCAAATTACTACTTTGCATTTGACGTTTAAATAGACAAATTATTAAAAAAAATAATTACAAAATAGTTTGGGCTAATTAAAAAATTCATAGATATTTCAAAATTACAAAAAAAAAAAAATTCACTATGTTTGATTCTGTTTTAAATTTAAGGGAGAAATGAGATAATTTTATAAAGGGATAACTACAAAAGTACCCCTAGTGTTCGGGCTGATTACAAAAAAACTCAGAGTTCTTTAAAAATTACAAAAAAACTCCTTGATGTTTGATTCCGTCTTACATTTTTTCTGGTGATTTTCGAAAATATTTCAAAAATCTCCCTAACATGTATAAAAATATTACAGTTCCCTCTAAAATAAAGACAAAAAGTAACCTAAAGGGTTTTTTTTGTAATTTTGAAATATATCTGAGTTTTTTGTAATTAACCCAAACCTCAGGGGTGTTTTTGTAATTATCCCTATTATAAATATCAAAGGAGGTTTGAAATGTGCTTTTCTGGTGAAAGGAGAATATGAGTAATTAGTCTAAAACTTGTGGTGTTTTTTGTAATTATCCCAAAAAAAAAAAAGGACAATCTCTAACACAAAAAAATATCAAGATAACTGTAA